>OZ008369.1:189491795-190091795 GCA_963931995.1 Phaonia tiefii
TAGAATACAAGATATGGGAATGGCTTTAGTTTTACAATGAAATAGTTTGTGTGAAGAACTGTTGAGACATTTAACTTGTTTGTCACTTACGTATGATTCTTGTAACATGCATAATGCATATGTACTCTCTTAAAGAGCTTCTATGCCTCTCTTCGTGTCCTCTTAATGACGACGAGGAAGTAGGCCATTTCATCGAATTCGAGTTGCTTCGGTAATTTACTCTTTGGTTGGCATTATACGCACAGAAATAAAAGGGAATGCGTATTTTCGTTCGATGTAAACATAATTTAGCTGTCATTAGTATCAATCAAACACTTTTAAACTTAGTTTGCTGCATGGTCTATAATCTGTATGTCTTCTTTGGTCTCTCATTCTACATCATTTGCCTAGCGGCTTTTCGATCAGCTGTGCCACAGAAACCCATATTCTGTTCCCGCAGTATAATACTGAGAGTGTGTATATAACTCAGCGGTTGAAATGATTTGTAATATGATAATATCATTATGGAGGCAAATTTACTCGACTTCGAGTACAACAAATTTATTAGAAACCACATGATAATAGTGTGATTTGTCAATTTTCGAGTCAATCTGGAAGATCGAGTGCATGTAAATGCTCTATTAGGGTTGCATAGGTGTTGACCGGTTAAGCTGGGATCATTCTTTATCCATTAGTTTAGTCATAGAGTCTATAATGGTGCTCTTTATAAGGAAAAGATTATTTTAATTTAGTTTTGTGTCTTAACCCGAATTTTGAAGTTTAGTTACTTTTCAAATTGCATTACTCTTAACAGAATTTCATAGATCTGAAATAATTGTAAGATCCCAGACACATTTTACATGTATGATCTTCAAAAAGTGAAATTTAAGGAGATACACTTAATGCGTCTCTTCTGATTTTTGATTTTCAGGGCATTTGAGATTCATCCTAAAGTTTTCCGATCGATATATTTTTTTCCCAAGAATAAATAATATTGTAGTTGGCATTTTCGGAATTTTTAAATGATGTAATGCGTAGCTAAATATTAATTTGTCAAACTTAATATATGACCACTTTTTTTGATTTTTTTAATATTGTTTAACATATTTGGAAGTCAGTAGACATAATAACAATGATTTATATTTTGTGCCATGTTCTCGGACGCCACACGCAGAGAAAAAACATGGTTGAGCATTGTCACAGTAACCACTTAATTTTTGCTAAAGTCATACAATTGTTTCCACAATCTAATGTTTATTAGTTTTTACCACAACATTATCTCTATAATAAAAACATGATTAATATTTTATAATAACGTTGTTGTTCTTAAAAAAAATTATAATATGGTTACTTTGGAAAATACTAAAATTATCAGTTAAACCATTAAATATTTGTTGCTATAACACATTTTTGCATCAACAAAATAATGTTCTGTAAACAACAATGTTATTTTGATCGCAAACACTAAATGTTTGAAATGATAGTTACAATATTATTTTTGTAACCCATAAAGTTATTTTGATGGTAACTATTATTTGTTTCATAAAGACAAAGAATCGCGTTATGTTTTATGCTTTGTAAAGGAAGAACAAAATTAACTTCAGTCGTTCTCGTCTATTAGTGTGAAAAGGTAGTGTATTAAATAAATAAAAAAAATTAACGCTTTAAAGTTTCTTAAAACCACTTTTGGTGAACAAAAGGAAATAATTTGTGTTAATTTTGACAGTTTGAACAATTATGAATTATTTATAAATGAAGGCAAATATAAATATGATATGTGCAAGAGACATGATTTAATCATTTTTAATATCGCAGTGGGGTGTTGAAAATACCTAAGCAAAGTGTGAAAGTAATGTTGATTGTGTTTGTTTATTTCATACGTATTTTACAGACTCAAATAGTATGGAGCCCAAAAAAATGTCGTTTGTCCATTCCTCAAGGCAGCTCAAAGTGTACCTTGGTGTGTTTTATGATTTCTAAAATTTTTCGGGTATAGCATTAGCATTTCGTGAGCTGGACTGTATTTTAAAAGGTTAATTTTTAAGTTTTAAAAGAATTTGTTTTCCATGTATACAATATTAGTATCATATGACATGTTTTTTGAAGGCGCTTTCAACGTAATACAGATCAAAACATGACCTGACACATTCTTTTTCGGAAATATTCTGTTAAATTCGGGAATAATTTTATGTCGCCAAAAAAAACGCGTACTTGATTTTTACTCTTAAATTACATTATTATATTATATATTATTTATATTGTTTCAATTACAGTTCAGGAAACCTACAATTTAGCAGTAGATGTTGATGTTCTTTCGAAGGGGTTATAATAAAACCACCGTTTTTTCTGATTATATTCATCAATTTATTGAATCAACAGATTGTGTTGTAGATACGAGTATTAAACTGCCCAGTAAGTATTAATAAAAAGAAATCAATTTCATAATTCTAATACGATGTTTTCCTAGATGCTGATGCAAGTATATCCAATTCCGACTCGGGCTTCGAATTTGCATCTTTAGATTCAGGAAATGTAAAACAGGCACACACGCTACCGATAAAGTACCTTGAATCTTGATATGTAGGTTATATTTGTCACTACTTCCACGCAGTATGTCCTCGGCAATGGCTTTTCGGAAACCTCCGTTAGCTAGCTAGAGTGAGAAGGCGAAACAAATGAGCATCAAATCAGGTATAGTAGGTGACTGATGTCACTGAAGCTCATCAAACAATCGGGCATATTCTTTTGTCCTTAGAAGGCGGATGAGCCAAACATACGGGCCAACGGCGGATAGAAACTAAAAGAAGAAAATCCAGGTTCAACATATCGCATCCTGGTCAGCGTCTGATCCATAATGGGCGGCTGCAATCAAATATCCTGGCAGTAGGTAAAATGCAAAAACCCGGTGGGCTGGGTTTGCCTCCCGTCACCGTTCATAATGGCAGTGAAAATACAAAAACGAAACAGAAAACATGAACAACCCCTATTTGTTGACGACCCCCGCAAACGTTATAAGGACCACGATTTACGGATATGCACTTGGAATGTGGGGACTCTGTATAGATCCGGTGCAAGTATCCAACTGGCAGATGTCCTCGAAAGTTATAAGGCTGACATTACCGCTATCCAGGAAATGCGATGGACAGGACATGGCTGCACAAGAAAAGGAAACTGCGATATATACTACAGTTGCCATGAAAGAAAACATGAATTTGGTTGTGGATTTGTAGTTGGCAAAAGACTGCGACATCTAGTCTCTAGGTTCAATCCTGTGAGTGAACGAATAGCCACAATCCGCATAAAAGCGAAATATTTTATATTTCCCTAATTTGTGTGCATGCCCCGACAGAAGAGAAAGATGATGATGCCAAAGACATATTCTATGAGCTCCTAGAGGAAACGTATGACCGCTGCCCTGGCCATGACATTAAGATTGTACTAGGAGATTTTAATGCCAAAGTAGGAAGGGAGAATGTGTTTAATCCAACTATTGGCAATTTCAGTCTTCATGCTGACAGTTCCGACAACGGTATGAGACTGATTGACTTTGCCGCGGCAAAAAACATGGTCATCAGTGGCACAAGATTCCAGCATAAGGACATCCACAAGGCTACTTGGGTATCCCCTGATCAAAGAACTAGGAACCAAATTGATCACGTGGTAATTGATGGAAGGCACTCATCCAGTGTAATGGACGTACGAGTGATCAGAGGAGCTGGCATCGATTCTGATCACTACCTGGTAGCGGCAAAGGTTCGCACAAGGTTGGGTGGGGCGAAAATCGTACGAAACCAGACGCAGAGGAAGCTGGACATCGGAAAGCTGCAATTACCAGAGGTAGCCACAGCCTACTCAAGGAAGCTCTCGCAACTTTTGGCACAGAACCCACCCCCTCCCGATGACGATCCTGATGCGCAGTGGAAACCCATTTCCGACTCTATGGAAACTGCCGCGACAACCGTACTTGGTTTCGGAAAGCCGCTTCGCGACAAACCGTGGTACGATGAAGAGTGTCGCATAGCAAATGACGAAGGGAACGCTGCGCGTATGGTAATGCTTCAGTCAATTGCAACGCGAGCTGCAACTGAGCGGTATAGGGAGAGGAGAAAGGAGGTAAACCGTCTCTTTAGGCGTGGGAAACGGCAGTGGGGAAAACGCGAGAGTGAGAAAATTGGGACATACAGAGGGAAGAACGAAGCCCGAAAATTCTGCCGAAGAGTTGGAAACGGAACTAATGGACATGGTTCAGGGCCCCCCTTCTGTAAAGACAAAGACGGAAATCTCGTCGCAGATGTGCAGAGCATGTTGGGAATATGGAGAGAGCATTTCTCCGCGCTACTAGTACCTGAGATATCCGATGACGATGGGACAATCGATCACAATATGGACGACGACGTCGATTGCCCCCCTCCTAACCAAGACGAGGTCAGAACAGCTATTGCCCGGCTTAAGAACAACAAAGCCGCAGGAGCCGATGGATTACCGGCGGAGCTGTTTAAGGCTGGCGGCGATGAGCTGATAAGGTGCATGCATCAGCTCATTAGCAAAATTTGGTTAGATGAATGCATGCCCGGCGATTGGAGTCTCAGTGTACTATGTCCCATATTTAGAAAAGGTGACCCGAGTATTTGTGCCAACTACCGTGTAATAAGCCTTTTATCCATAGCATATAAGGTTCTGTCGAGTATAATGTGAGAAAGACTAAAACCAATTATCGCTGACCTGATTGGACCATACCAGTGTAGCTTTAGGCCTGGAAAATCGACAACTGACCAGATTTTCACGCTACGTCAAATCCTGGAGAAGACACACAAAAAACAAATCGACACCTATCATCTATTTATCGATTATAAAGCGGCCTTCGGTAGTCCGATACGGGAGAAACTCTATGAACCATTGTCTGTGCTTGGTATTCCTGCAAAACTCATACGCCTTTGCAGGATGATCTTGACGAACACCAAATCCGCAGTGAAAGTTGGTAAGGATCTTACCGAACCTTTCGAAATTAAGCGAGGCCTCAGGCAAGGCGACACCCTATCGTGCGATCTCTTTAACATCTTAATGGAGATCATTATGAGAAAACCTGCAGTCAACATGAATAAAACCATCAGCAGCAAAAGTCACATGCTGCTCGTGTATGCTGATGATATAGATATCATTGGGCGCACAATTAGAGAAGTTACTGCGGTTTTTTCCAGAATTGAGAAGGAGTCAGCAAAAGTGGGTCTGACGGTGAATGAGGACAAGACAAAATTAATGGTTTCAACGAACAGGGCCTCCACGCGATTAGACCAAAGCGTGAACGTTGATAACCGTTATAACTTCGAGGTAGTGGACGAATTTATATACCTCGGATCTGCCGTGGACGAAAACGACAACGTCAGCCTTGAGATCAAACGGAGAATTGTGCTTGCGAATAGATGTTATTTTGGGCGAAGCAAGCACTTTAGAGATAAAGCCCTCTCTCGAGTAACAAAAGTCCAGCTGTACCAGACTCTCATTCAACCTGTCATGCTTTATGGCGCAGAATCCTGGGTCCTATCGCAAGCAGACGAAACATCTGTAGGAGTCTTCGAGAGAAAAATACTCCGAAAAATTTATGGCCCTATAGTGCACAACGGCGAGCATCGGCGACGCATGAATCATGAGCTGTATGAGCTTTATCCTGACATTGACATAGTTAAGCGGATCAGGATAACGCGATTGCGCTGGCTAGGCCATGTCAGTGGAATGGGTGAGGATGAACCAGCGCGAAGGCTTTTCGAAACCGAACTCGAAGGAAGACGAAAAATAGGAAGACCAAGACTCCGCTGGAGGGATCAGGTTGACGAATCCCTGCGTACACTTGGTATTGCCAACTGGAGAGATAAAGCAAAAGATCGAACTGGTTGGCGAAATATGTTATCTTCGTTTTGTAAGGTCCCTGACCCCCCGGGGTTGTCCGAGACCGGATAAGTAAGTAAGTAAGGTTATATTTGTGTATCAAAAGATAATAATTTTTTTTTGAACTGATGTATTCTGATGTATTATAATCTCTTTGTCATAAAATTTATATATAAAACAAAATAATTAAAACAATTCTTTAAAATAAATAATGTATTTTATTTATAGGTATTTAAATCTTAGGACCATAATATGGTTACTCTGTGGACCACATTAAGGTCACTAGGACTATATTATGGTTGCTTAGGACCATAATACATTTACTCTGTGGATCATATTATGGTCACTAGGACAATATTATAGGTACTTAGGTTACTCTGTCCATCATATCGTCGGTTGACAAGAAAAACTCACTAAGTGCGTTTAGAGCACAATGCCGATAATGGGATTTAATCAATTATTTTGTACCAAAATTCTATTTTAGTAGTTATCGACTTAAAATCGTAGATTATAATAAAACTATATTTCTTTTTTATAGTTGAGCTTGTATCTTCGTGTTAAATGCAAAAGTCTTCGTAAAAGTGCGAAATGAAGGACTTAATGAATTTTACATGCCGGGATCACAAACATAGAGACACATAATGAAAAACAAATTCTACTTTTAGTAAGATTAATCATTTTTTTATTTAAAGAAAAAAAAACACTTTCGTCGTCCTCTATATCGCTTTCATCATTAGATGGCTCTGGCAAGCGTTCCGGATGTACAAAATTAATAGTGGGCAATAGTGGGCAGCATCGCAAAGTTTTACAAGGTCAGTTTTTTTTTGCTTGTGAAATAGGTAAAAGATTACAGTATGCTGATTTTAGTTCAACTATTGTCCTTCGCCGACCTCTTCCGGATACATTTATTTTTTTGTAGTCAGATGTATAATCGTATCTATAATATAAAATTTCTGGGAATTCTTTTTCGAATTTTAAACACTTTATTTTAAGCCATGACACTTTTTCACCACACTCGTCTTTGTTCCTGTAGGTTATAGAAATCCGCGAACTTTAAGAGATGAACTTGATATTCACCCTTCTTTTTATCTTTTTTGGAAGATCTAGCAGATTGAAAAATCCGTATCCAGTCAGACATTGTGTAAGCGCTTTTATCTTTTTTTTGCCGACTCTATTGCGGAATGCATGGAGTCACATTCCATGTGCGAATGACCTGACTCTAAAAATTTTAGCTCCAATCTGTTGAGATGGCTTAAATGTTTTACAGCATACATTAACACGGCTGCTACTTGCTGGTTTCTGTTCTGACCACCACAAGTGTCACAGAAGAGTGAAATATCTGTCACGGTCAAGGGCAATGTTTTTAGGAAACGAAACAAAATTGAGCCTCCCTCCCTTACCATTCAATTCATTCCAAGTGTAACAATGAGCATTTTCTCAGCTTCCTACGTAGATAGTCAAATTATATACGCATATCTTTCTGGAATAATAAAACAATGAGACACTCGAATACGGCAACTGGAGGACACTTTGCAAATCGAAAATACAAGTAATGAACGCAGGATCATTTTTGCATCTCAGTTTATCATTTTCCTTGGCTTCATTACACTGGTTTTTTCTCATTAAATGCATTGAATGCTCTGCTTCCAGCTCGTTTTTATTTATGGCTTGATCAGATTTAGCGCACCTTGCACAGAGGTCATTTTTTGGTTTAAAAAACGAATAGTTATAATTATCGCAGAATATCCTTCTATACGTTTTTTCGCTGACAGTTTCAGTAATATTGCGTTCTTTGCAAAAATTATTACGGTAAAGATTATACATCTTCCAAATAGACAGATCACTATTTAGGTACAGTTTCTTTGAGGACTTTCGAACATAGTGGGATTCCATAACTGGGAAGCTTTCTATATGTGTTTTTACTAAAGCGACCACTAATTCGCTAGTTTTGTTACCAGGCGCCTTTCGGCCTCTTTTATCGTTATCAGTAGATGATCCAACATGGTAACCGCTTATGGCTGTATTAATAGGCTCATTCGAAATACACAACGTCTTTTCCAAAAAAATTAGAACAGAAATATTTTTTAGAAACATGGTGTGCTTTATCACTGCTGGGATCTACTTTTCTTCGTTTCGGTGGCTCTGCTTGGACAAATTTTAATATAAAATCTTAATTTCTAGCAAAGTCACAAAATCCCCCATACAATTTACAAATTTTTTGTCTGTCCTTTTCTGTAATATTGCTTGTACACTTAAACTTACATTTGGAACAATCAGCAAGTTTTGGAGCTTTTGCAGGATGGCTTTTGTTTTTGTTAGTTAAGGCATACATTTTTCTCGACGAGATTTCACTACATTAACTTTCCTGGTTTCTGGGTGATTTGTTCTGCGTCTTGTTAGAACTTTTTTGTCAATTTCATCCGAATAATCGGAATTGTCAGAATCCTCTCGTACAGGCTGGAAAGTTGCGCCATCATTGGCATCTCCACTAAAGTCTGTATCAACACTATTGCAATCATAGTTCACAAGTCGATATGTGTCGTTTTGCATCTGCCAAAGTCAAAGAGAGCTTATGATTATGATTGAAATTTTGACAAGCAAAAACTATAAATATAGTTGTGAGTTGTAACTTACATTAACTTCAATTCCTTTGGCCTCTTCATTCACATCGTTCTGAACACTATCAGCTGCATGTATGCCTTGTAAAACTCCAATATGAATCTTAATGTATAAAGGATGCAAAATCAGTTTTGAATATAGAATTAAGCCCGCAGTTTTCGGGATATGCCCACATAGTTTTTAACTTATTTTTTAAAAATAGGTACTACTTCGACTAAATATATCTCCAGTCCAAAATCGAAACTGAACTAAGTGGGGACAGGATTGGATACCAAGGCTCCCGAGCTAAAAAATATGTCCCCCTTATTGGCCCATCCACCGCAGTTTTCCAGATATGCCAACTTAATTTTTCAATATTTTTTTAAAATATGTACTATTTGGACTAAATATATCTCCAGTCCAAAATCGAAACTGAAAAAAGTGGTGACAGGGTTGGATACCAAGGCCCCTAGGATAAAAAATATGTCCCCCTCATTGGCCCATCCACCGCAGTTTTCGGGATATACCCACATCGTTTTTAAATTATTTTTTAAAAATAGGTACTATTTCGACTAAATATATCTCCAGTCCAAAATCGAAACAGAACTAAGTGGGGACAGCATTGGATACCAAGGCTCCCGACCTAAAAAATATGTCCCCCTTATTGGCCCATCCACCGCAGTTTTCCAGATATGCCAACTTAATTTTTCAATTTTTTTTTAAAAATATGTACTATTTGGACTAAATATATCTCCAGTCCAAAATCGAAACTGAACTAAGTGGGGACAGGATTGGATACCAAGGCTCCCGAGCTAAAAAATATGTCCCCCTTATTGGCCCATCCACCGCAGTTTTCCAGATATGCCAACTTAATTTTTCAATATTTTTTTAAAAAAATGTACTATTTGGACTAAATATATCTCCAGTCCAAAATCGAAACTGAACTAAGTGGGGACAGGGTTGGATACCAAGGCTCCCGGGCTAAAAAATATGTCCCCCTTATTGGCCCATCCACTGCAGTTTTCGGGATATACCCACATCATTTTTAAATTATTTTTTAAAAATTGGTGCTATTTCGACTAAATATATCTCCAGTCCAAAATCGAAACTAAAAAAAGTGGGGAGAGGGTTGGATACCAAGGCTCCCGAGCTAAAATATATGTTCCCCTGATTTGCCTATCTGTCGCAGTTTCCCAGATATGCCCACTTAATTTTTCAATTTTTTTTTAAAAATAGTTACTATAAGGACTAAATATATCTCCAGTCCAAAATCGAAACTGAAAAAAGTGGGGACAGGGTTGGATACCAACGCTCCTGAGCTAAAAAATATGTCCACTTTATTGGCCCAGCCACGGCAGTTTTCGGGATATGCCCACTTAATTTTTCAATTTTTTTTTTTTAAATAGGTACTAATTGGGCTAAATATATCTCCAGTCCAAAATCAAAACTGAAAAAAGTGGGGACAGGGTTGGATACCAAGTTTTCCAGATATGCCCACTTAATTTGTATTTTTTTTTTTAAATATGTACTATTTGGACTAAATATATCTCCAGTTCAAAATCGAAACTGAAGTAAGTGGGGACAGGGTTGTATACCAAGGCTCCCGATATAAAAAATATGTCCCCCTTATTGGCCCATCCACCGCAGTTTTCCAGATATGCCAACTTAATTTTTCAATATTTTTTTAAAATATGTACTATTTGGACTAAATATATCTCCAGTCCAAAATCGAAACTGAAAAAAGTGGTTACAGGGTTGGATACCAAGGCCCCTAGGATAAAAAATATGTCCCCCTCATCCGCCCATCTGTCGCAGTTTCCCAGATATGCCCACTTAATTTTTCAATGTTTTTTTAAAAATAGGTACTATTAGGACTAAATATATCTCCAGTCCAAAATCAAAACTGAAAAAAGTGGGGAGAGTGTTGGATACCAAGGCTCCCGATATAAAAAATATGTCCCCCTCATCCGCCCATCTGTCGCAGTTTTCCAGACATGCCCACTTAATTTTTCAAAATTTTTTTGTAACAATAGGTACTATTTGGACTAAATATATTTCCAGTCCAAAATCGAAACTGAAAAAAGTGGGGACAGGGTTGGATACCAAAGCTCCCGAGCTAAAAAATATGCCCCCCTCATTGGCCCATCCACCGCAGTTTTCGGGATATACCCACATCATTTTTAAATTATTTTTTTAAAAATAGGTACTATTT
This sequence comes from Phaonia tiefii, assembly GCA_963931995.1. NCBI lineage: Eukaryota > Metazoa > Arthropoda > Insecta > Diptera > Muscidae > Phaonia > Phaonia tiefii. Next base: position 189,502,468 of record OZ008369.1, read on the forward strand.
CGACTAAATATATCTCCAGTCCAAAATCGAAACAGAACTAAGTGGGGACAGGATTGGATACCAAGGCTCCCGACCTAAAAAATATGTCCCCCTTATTGGCCCAGCCACCGCAGTTTTCGGGATATACCGACATAATTTTTAAATTATTTTTTAAAAATAGGTGCTACTTCGACTAAATATATCTCCAGTCCAAAATCGAAACTGAAAAAAGTGGGGACAGGGTTGGATACCAAGGCCCCTAGGATAAAAAATATGTCCCCCTCATCCGCCCATCTGTCGCAGTTTTCCAGATATGCCCACTTAATTTTTCAAATTTTTTTTTAAAAATAGGTACTATTAGGACTAAATATATCTCCAGTCCAAAATCGAAACTGAACTAAGTGGGGACAGGATTGGATACCACGGCCCCTAGGATAAAAAATATGTCCCCCTCATCCGCACAGCTGTCGCAGTTTTCCAGATATGCCCACTTAATTTTTCAAAATTTTTTTGTAACAATAGGTACTATTTGGACTAAATATATCTCCAGTCCAAAATCGAAACTGAACTAAGTGGGGACAGGATTGGATAGCAAGGCTCCTGAGATAAAATATATGCCCCCTGATTCCCCCATCTGTCGCAGTTTCCCAGATATGCCCACTTAATTTTTAAATTTTTTTTTAAAAATATGTACTATTTGGACTAAGCATATCTCCAGTCCAAAATCGAAAATGAACTAGGTGGGAACAGGGTTGGATACCAAGGCTCCCGAGCTAAAATATATGTCCCCCTCATTCGCCCATCTGTCGCAGTTTTCCAGATATGCCCACTTAATTTTTAAATTTTTTTTAAAAACACATATGTACTATTTGGACTAAATATATCTCCAGTCCAAAATCGAAACTGAACTAAGTGGGGACAGGAGTGGATACCAAGGCTCCCGAGCTAAAAAATATGTCCCCCTTATTGGCCCATCCACCGCAGTTTTCCAGATATGCCAACTTAATTTTTCAATATTTTTTTAAAAAAAATGTACTATTTGGACTAAATATATCTCCAGTCCAAAATCGAAACTGAAAAAAGTGGGGACAGGGTTGGATACCAAGGCTCCCGCGATGAAATATATGTCCCCCTGATTCCCCCATCTGTCGCAGTTTCCCAGATATGCCCACTTAATTTTTCAATTTTTTTTTTAAAAATAGGTACTATTAGGACTAAATATATCTCCAGTCCAAAATCAAAACTGAAAAAAGTGGGGAGAGGGTTGGATACCAAGGCTCCCGAGCTAAAATATATGTTCCCTGATTTGCCTATCTGTCGCAGTTTCCCAGATATGCCCACTTAATTTTTCAATTTTTTTTAAAAATAGTTACTATTAGGACTAAATATATCTCCAGTCCAAAATCGAAACTGAAAACAGTGGGGACAGGGTTGGATACTAAGGCCCCTAGGATAAAAAATATGTCCCCGTCATCCGCCCATCTGTCGCAGTTTTCCAGATATGCCCACATAATTTTTCAAATTTTCTTTTGTAACAATAGGTACTATTTGGACTAAATATATCTCCAGTCCAAAATCGAAACTGAAAAAAGTGGGGACAGTGTTGGATACCAACGCTCCCAAGCTAAAAAATATGTCCACTTTATTGGCCCAGCCACGGCAGTTTTCGGGATATGCCCACTTAATTTTTCAATTTTTTTTTTAAATAGATACTATTTGGACTAAATATATCTCAAAAATCTAAAATCGAAACTGAAAAAGTGGGGCTAGCGTTGGATACCTTAGTACATGCGCCATTAATGGTACCACTTTCACTCTCTCTAACATTTACATCTTGGGTAAATTTTTCTGAATTTCGTTCAATACTCTCCAAGAAAATTAAGTTTTCCTGGATGTATATTCATTTAATATTTCTACAACCATTCACAATAACCATAATGGTTCTTGTCTTTGCTAGTTATAAACGTTTATAACTTCACTCACTTAAAAATTAATCATATTTGCAGCAAATTACAGTTAATTGTATACTGTTAAATAACTTCAGCATTGATATCTGTTCAACTAGATAAGAAATTTGCAGTTTAAAATGTCATAGCTTGAGGTCACAAATGATTGCAGTTACAAACATTAGGCACTAAGTGGACAAAACATTAGAATTTAATATAGAAAAATAGTAAACAAGTTAGAAGTAAGGGTGTCGCAGTAACATTGCACTTTTTAAATTTTGGATTTTTTGTGTAATTTGTGGAAATTTGGCAGCTGTCACATATGTATGTTTATTCCGATTATTAAAAATAGAGCGTTTACGAAAACACAACGTGTTAAAATTGCGAAAACTTACTACAAAAATTTGGCAGTAAAAATTGACAGTAAGACTCAGGACCGTCAACGTACCGGTCGGCCTAGTGAAAACATTGCCGCTGTAAACGAGTGTCGCACTGACAAAATACCTCTACCTTCATGCTTACAAAATCAGCAGACTCAGAAAATCCTCATGAAATCCATGAGAAACAGATTCACCCACAACGAGCAAAAGTCTGGTGCGAGTTTTGGTCAGTCGGCGTGATTGGGCCTTACGTTTTTGAAGATGAGGCCGAAATTGCAATGACTGAGAGCGGCATTCTCTGCAGGAACATACTAACGGAGTTCTTGTGACTTCAACTGACGGCATGGGTCTTGAACGACATGTGATTTCAGCAAGACAGCATCACCTGCCACACCGAGCATGAAACAATCGATTTATTGCAGAAACGAATAAACCAGTTATAATTCCTGAGCTCAGATCTGAAATGCAGAGCGTCATCGGTGAGATACAGACACATCTCTGTGAAAAGGTCATGGAAAATTTCATTTGACGGATATATTATTCCATACTAATAAAATATCACAACTATATCAAAAATACGTGTTTTAATTTTAACATGTAATGCACATTCAATTATTGGACAATAAATTTATTGATTCCACACAGCTGTCCCAATTCAAGCAATTTTTTTCCTAAAACAAATAAACTCAACTCAAATTTAATAAAGTTTACTCAAACATTTTTCTGCAATATAAGTAAATTTTTTACTGACATGTGGGCGGATCAGCTCTTTTAGTCCGTGGTGAAATTGGGCAAATAAATGTTGGTATTGTAGATACTAGGGTAACCTTTCAATAAATAATTATTCGGTTAATCGATTAATCGTGTTAATAAATTAACCGAACATTTTAATAATTAATTTTTCGATTAATGATTAACTCGAACAAATCAGTGCGATTAATCGATTAATAAAATATAGGTACATGTTTATGGCAAGGAGTCCGTCTTGAAGCACTCCTATAATCTGGCAACTCATATGACAACGATTTGCGAACAAATTTCATAACTATACACACTTTTCGAGCAGATTTGATAGTTTGTTGCTAGAAAGCGTCGCACGAGAAAGGATTCGCACTGATAACAAAAAAATAAACAGAAATTTCTCAAAATGGGTTCATTAAATTGGGAGTAACAATTTGATGAAATTTCAGGACCTACTGGTCACTTTGTATGGGGGTACCAAAAAGCCTGATCCGATGTACAATAAGGATAATAGGCAGAGAATTACGTTTTGCAAAATTTGGTCAACATTAATAAATCCAATAGGGTAGTACCATCCAGTAGGAAGGTACCCGAAGGCGTGACACTTTTGGGTCCAAACTTTGAGATTTTCTTAATTTTGGCTTGGTACCAAAAGTCACTAATTATCATGTTGCTGAAAATACGATTTGTGAATTGTACCTACATATATTTTATATAATTAAGTTGCTTTTACAACCATATACCATATGGTAGGCCAAACCAATACAGAACGAGACAACTGCAATTAGAATAGTGCGTTCAATAAATATAACTCTAAAAACTTCGGCATCAAGCGCGTAATTATAAAGCAATGTGTAAGTAGTGACAAACAATCACTCTGCACAATAAATATCTTCGGTTAGTGACTAGTGTGAATACACACCGCAGTGGCTTAATGGGCGAAAGTGAGTTCGAATCCCGCCCGCGGCATTTACATTTTTTTCACTAACCGAGAAAACAGATCTCTTAGCCTTAAAGGAAATTACAAATTTGCTTTTGTTACGTTTTGATTTGTTTTAATCAGGGACCGTAATGATTATAATTTTTAATAAAAAAATAAAAATTATTTTTTTTTATTTTATTAAAAAAATTAGTTTTAATGATTAAAATGAATTTAAATAATAAAAATAAAAAATAATTATTAAATATCAATTTTTATATAAAAATCAAACCATAACTTTTATTTTTAATTTTTATTTTAAAAATTGAAAATAAGAATTACTTGTCAATTTTTATAATAAAAATTGAAAATAAAAATTGAAGTCAAAGAACTTTTGAACCGAGGAAGTCTGATCATATATCGGCCTATATATATGATCTACGTAATAATACCTTTCATTTGATATATAATATGTAAGTTTAAATGCATGTGCGTATGTATGTATGTATATAAGTTATTTTATATTAAGTCTTTGAAATTATTCTTGTTGGTTGATTGTTGTAAACTTCATGCAATGAAGCTGACGAAACTGTAATGATAACTTCGGCTACTTGGTTCTTTGTCAACTTTCTAATGTAAAGTTGAGTCAAAGAGTTTGTAGAAGAATCCAATCAAAGTCAATCGAGCGGAAAAGTCTAATTGAGAGTTTTGATCTTTAGAGAAGAAGGAAATAATAAAACTGAGAAGAACTTCAAGAATTATAATAATATTTATTAAAACCAAACTGAAAAGGTAAATTTAAAATAATAATTAAAATCATGAAATAAACGTTGAATATAATTATAATTGAAGAAATAAACGGAATTCTTTTATCGTATACAATACATATTGAGTATTCTATTTATTTAATTTGAGGAACATAAATTTTTTTACACATTCTGCAGAAAGATTACATCTTAAATCAGTTATTACTAACTTAAGAGCAGAAAATTCCCTTTCCACTGACACTTCGGTAGCAGGCACACAATGCAGTACCTTAGCCAGACGGTACAGTCGTGGATACGTGAATTTTTTGTCTTCCCAATAGTTCGTAATGTCCACGTTTAGATCAATTGGCTTTGGTAAGTATCCATAAATTTCTGTTGTTGCCAATTTGAGCTCCGGTTTAAAAATTTAAAAATTCATTTAAAAGTGAGCATGTGCTCCGTGACGTCAATTCAAGGCAATTTTCCGGTTGAATCGACGAGGTCTCTGAGGGTTCTGATGAAACCCGTTTCACATTAATTGGGCTCTCCTGATAGACGAAAAAAAACAATAATTAATTGTCATGTAAATATTTAAAAGGTCATGAAGCTTACTTTCATATTTAGGGCAAGTATTTGGCGCACCAATCCTACTAAATGATTTTTGGCTGCCGCCTGCTGAAGAGGATTCTGAAGGCGAATTCTGGGATCAAAATATATCGCAGATAGAATAACGTCATTAGTTGTAAGTAATTTCTCTCGATTCTCCAAGCTATTGACCAGATCCTCACTATATATATTGCTACTCATTGATTTAGTTATTAATTTGGTTTCTAGCAGAAGCTTGTAGAAGTCTGCAGAAATCGGCTCCAGCACAGACAGCAGCACTTTGATGTCAGACCATTGTTTGTCTGGTAGCTGAAAATTTGAGGGCAAGTCTTGCTGGATGAATTTCACACGTAGAGCTCCACCTTGTTGGCACATCGGTGATTTGCTGGGATAGAGGTGTAGTAGAAATTGCTAGCCTAAATGCAGTATACAAGAAGAAAATTTTTAATTTGTTTGGTTAATATTCTTTATTTTGTATGCTTACCTGAACGTGGGTGTTCGCAACGTTTTCACAAGCTTCCGCGCACACGCAACAATATCATTCCTTGCATCATCATCCAAAAAGTCTTTGACGGCTAGTTGCATGGAGTGAGCACCACATCGTATTGATGAAATTGAAAAAATATGTATCTTTTTCATCACCTCCTCATTTTCGTTACCAATAATGACCACTTTTTCGGGGTCTTCGTTCAAGTATTCGATTGCTTTTAAGACATTCTTGCCGTTGTCTGAAGTGATGGTATATAATTGCTGCTTTGAAATGGAAAACTTTGCCAAAATGTTTTCAATTTCCATGCTCAAATTTAGCCCTGTGTGTTTCCGCTGCAGCTCAATTATACCAAATTTCTTCACTTCTATGGCTTGATTTCGGTAATACTGAACGTTTACACCCAGTGTGCCCTTAGAATGTCGGGAAGCGATGTCAATTTTGAGCGAAAGCATATTATTTTTTACCCGAGTTTTAAGATATTTTTCGGTGACGTGTTGCATCACATTCCGCGACGTTATTGGACTGTAATCCGTTAAAAATTTGCTCTGTCAGTGTTCTAAATGGAGAAGATTCAAAAAGCTGGAAAGACACTTTTTCTTCTGTCACCAATTACACACAGGCTTTTTTTTACCTCGCTTGATGACATTGTGATTGCAAATTTTCTTTTGTTCTCCAGAGCCTCACTTCTCTCCTGGTCCAGCTCAGAAGTGTAGGCGTTGGCATGGCACTCCTGGAGATGTCTCATTAAATTTGTGAAGTACTTGCCCTCAAAGGAACGTTTTCAAATTTTACACACCGACACATTTTCCGATTTAAAATCAAAAAAGTTGCGGACAATAGTATGACGCTTTCGACCCATCGCAATCAATTACTAAATGAAACAAAAACTATATGCAAACTTTGACGATGCTCTGTTAACTACTTCTTATCGCAAATAGAATTCTAAAAATATATTTTTTTGCAGTTAGTGTGCAGTACTGGCAACAACAACAAATATTATTGCAGCTTTATTTGAGCACCACCTGTAGAAATTTTTTTTTCATACAGCACGAGCTCAATTTGCCCAAACAACTTTCTACTTTGCTTTTGCCGAGGCTATTTTTTCAAAATAGTTGCACTTGTAAGGACCGTAATGCAAGAAAAAATGCGGTAGCGCAAATGAGGAAGTTGCAATAAAAGGCAAATCGAGGTCGTACTGTATTTCTAATTTTGTAAATGAACTTTCGACTATCTGTTCTTCTCTCTTGCTTATCTACAAATCGTTCTCTCTATCTCTTCCACACTTTTGCGCTTACACCTGTACCGCTTATTAGGCGTCTGGGTAAGTGACTTAGCAGACAATTATACATATATACATACATACATACGTACATGCATTTAAACATACATATTATATATCAAATGAAAGGTATTATTACATAGATCATAAATGTATATAGGCCGATATATGATCAGGCTTCCTCGGTTCAAAAGTTCTTTGAATTCAATTTTTATTTTCAATTTTTCAAAAATAATAATTTTTATTTCAAAAATAATTTTAAAATAAAAAGTGGAAATAAAAGTTTATCCTATCTTCGAGTTAACCTTAAAAAATACCATATGTGACCCGCTCCACGAAAAGGGACCTCCGCGCCGAAAAGAAGTTATTGAGAAAAACGCGTTTAAAAAAAAAGCGCTTCGTTTTTCTGTGTTTTGCGCATGGTTATGCAACTCTTCCTTCAACCTGATCAGACGAAGGTGAAAAGCAGCAAAATACAGAAGAACCACCAAAAAAGCGTGTTAGGAGTAAAAAGAGTAAAATTTTGATATTTTTGTAATTTTGTACCTTTGATATTGAACTTTTTTTAAATTTCATCTGTTCAGGTGATTCATTTTTACAGGTGATTTGTAAAATAACTAAAAGACATAGAAACTTGCGGTTTGCGGCATTTGAAAGAATCACTCAAAAAGTAAAAAAAAAATTTTCGGCGCAGAGGCCCCCCTTCGTGGAGCAGGTCACATATGTGTATGTTCCCCAATCTTCTTGGAGGCTTTTTTGAACTTCAATTTTTATAGACTCATAATTATTATTTCCTCATAACTATTAAACTTTTAATAAAGGTGTGCAGTACTATGTTTGAACACTGTTTTTTTTTTGTTTTATTTTATTCGAATAATCGAATAATTTGATTGCGTTTTGTTCGGTTAATTGTCAGATTGAAATTTACGATTAACGATTTACCTATTAATCAAAAAACCCGATTACATGGGTACCCTATACTGTGCGGATTCATGTGATGAAATTTGACAGATCATTAACAAATTGTTGGCATGCAAGTTAGTGAGTGGTGGCGTTGGAATGAAAAACAAAAATAAAAAAATTTGCGGCTTTGGGAGAAGTTCAGCCAAAAAGCGTTGTTGTTAATTTTCCGCGTAAAAAACAAACGGCCAAACCCAAACAAATAAAAAATTTGGGCCCCTGTTTAGCAAGATGTATTCAATACGGTGGTGGGAGCAGTAAATGTTGCTGTTTTCTAACAAACTTCGGTTTTAAATGAGCTGATTAAAATGAAAATAAAACACAAAAAATACTTCAAATTGCATATCTTTACTTATATATTTTTAATTTTAAACAATGCAAACACAATTGTCTAAACAACATTTGACAATTTTCATTGGCCAAATGAATGAAACAAAACCAATCAGCATTGTTGATGCAATCACCTTACCAAATACATCTTGTTGTTAAACAAATGTCATTATTTGGTTCGGTTGGTTGATTTTTTACACTAGAAATTCATCACGCAAACTTAAAAAATTGGTTCGGTGCAAAATATTTGAACTAATCCGTCCACATCCTAAGGACTTAATTCAAGTACGAAATTCACCCATTCAAATATTTAACAAAAATTGTATGTAACAATATATAAGTAATGTATGAACGCATTGTACTTAAACTCACTCCAAATTTTAAAAATGGGTTAAAAGAAGTAGAATGGAAAAATATAAATAACACTGGTTATTGTACTTATTTTAAAGGCGTTTGTTTGCTATCTGGCAATTTTGGGTTTCAAGTATTTTGTATGCATAGGTTGAAGGAGTTGGTATGGAATGCAATAGGGTGTATTGAAGAGGTGTTTCTGATCTAGGAGGGTATCAAAAGATGCGTATTGAAGAGCTGATTACGGAACCGTCAAACTTTTTTTTAAATGAGGGTACTCATAGTTCCTACTGATTTAGATTTGTAATTTATCTGGCTTTAAATTCGAAGAGCTTTTCAGTACGTTGCGAAATAATTTTTTTTTTACTTGGAAACAGCGGTAAATGTCGCAAACAATAACCGGTATTTACATATTTATCAGCTGATCGTTGTAATGACTCAAACACGAGCGAAGTTTTCACAACGGAAGTAAAGTCCTAATATATAAAATATTTAATGCAATTTTAAAATGTTGGAGAAGAAATGCAGTTGTAACTGAACTCTGAGTGAAATTATATGTTTCTATTTTTATTGCCAACAAAATGATTTTGATTTCATTTTGTGTTTAAATTGCCTTATTTGGTTATTTAAACGTCAATCAATTGACAGCAATAATGAATTCGATGTCTAAATTATGTTTGGTTGTTGACCAAAGTTGATTTTCCACTCAAAAATTGGGCCTTGTACATATAATGCTATTGCTACGCATCAATTATTACTATTACATCTTTGCTGAGTTGTAGAACTCATATTCCCGTCGGAAATTAACTTTACCGCAAACAAGCAACATACTTATATATATACATATATATGTACATACTTACAGTAGCTGTAGAAAAAGGAACACGTGCACTATATTAAATAGAACTGAATTGCAACACAATTCAACATTGCCGCTGAGAAAATTTATCAAAATGTCAGCTTCGTTCGCATATCGTAATAGTACAAAAACAAGTAGCACTGGTTCCTCCCCACACAGACATTAAGGTAATCAGACAGACAGAAATAAGTCGTTGTTGGTGGTTCCAAGCTAAGAAATAAACGAACACACAACGCAAAAAACATCTGTGCCACGGTGTTGCAGTGTGAAGTAATACATGCATTACATGCATCACAGAAGTTGGTTTATGTGTAAACGTGGGGAAGGCCTTAACATTAGAAATGTTTCGAACTAACAATGTAGTCATAAAGTCTGGGTGAATTCGATAAAGATAAGATAACTTTTTTTTTTGTTGTGCAAGCAATGTTTTGCTCCCAATTTGAAATCCATAATATCTTGTTGTATTGCTTTTAATTTTCCTTTGAAGGAGTTGTTCGCCAAAAGCCCATGATATTAATATTTGGATAAATTCAAGAAACTCATTGAACATTTATGTATATTTAGCATTTAAAGTTACAAAAATTATTCTACATGTTTGAAAAAAACGGCGTCCGATTCATTGTGCAGGAACCATATATGTATATGTATCCATATTTGGGTCACAAAAACATAAAGTATATGTACTATTTATAACATAATATTCATTGTGCCTCCAACATTGAATATTGAATAGCAAACAGAAACTGTTTCGACACAAGTATATATATTTACGACCAGCTACAAACAAGTTATATTTGAATCCAAACCACCAAATAAAAATCTTTTTTTTATTTCCTCGACCAACAAAAAAAATTATGACAGTAAATGAGCATTTAAATTTACTACGGAAAAGTTTGTATTTTTTAGTTTAATTATACGAGTTTTGTTGACATACATATACGCATTGACTGTGTAAATAAAGGGTTTAGAAAATTTTTATATTTATGTACCTAAGAATGTATTTTTTTTGTGTGAAGAAAATATTTTGTTTTCCGATTCCCAAATATCGGCAAGCATAAATAACGCTAATATGCATTTCAAAGACGGAACGTTTAATATGATAAGAGTTTTAGCAAGACAAAAAGATGCATTGATTAAACAACAAAATTCATGTTTAGACTGACTTTTGAAATCTCTGGAATAGATGTTATTTGCATTTCGGAAACATGGTTCAGTGAGTCAACGCTAAACAGGGTGCGTGAGGGAGGAGGAGTATCCATTTATGTGAAATCTAGCCTGAGATCTAAATTGAAAATAAAATCAGAAATCGGTGAGTCTGTTGAATATTTATTTGTTGAAGTTTCTTCTCTCGTTTCGAGAATGTTGATTGGTATCGTATATAATAGACCAAATCGCAATATCAGCTTTGCACACTGTTTTAATATGCTTGAAATGTTAACGGTGTCTTATACTGATGTAATTGTTGTTGGAGACTTTAACTCTAACGTTTTAGTAGAATCGTCGCTACTGGACAGTATGCCCTCTGTGCGCCTTTCGGCCATTAACACTTCAGTTCCTACACATTTTACCAATACTTCAAATTCTCTGCTGGATATGTTTTTTGCCAATAATACATAAAGAGTTTTACTATATGACCAAATTGCAGCACCGTGCTTCTCTAAACACGATTTAATTTTTATTTCTTATGATTTTCGAGTCCAACAGGTGGATCACAAATACTCCTACAGAGATTTCAAAAACTTGGATTATCGTTTGCTTGAGGAAAGATTCGGCTTAGTTAACTGGGATTTAATATATAATTTGACATCTGTTGATGATCAATTAATTTTCCTACAGGAAAATATTATTACTCTTTATAGCATGACGGTCCCAATTAAAACATGAATTGTTCTGTCTCAGTCCAGGCATTGGTTCTCATCCGATATTAATTCGGCAATTGAAAGGAGAGACGCTGTCTTTGTGAGATGGAAACGTTTTAAAACATCCGAACTTTACGATGAATATCGGACAGCAAGAAAGGTCGTTAACGCTAAAATAAGATGTGCGAAGTTAGAATATTACTCTAGACGCTTTAATTATGCCTTGGGGTCGAGACAAACGTGGAGGGTAGTCCGTGATATCGGTATTGGTAATGGTGAGAAAAACTGTAGTAATTTAATATACGCGAATGAACTCAATAGAACTTTTACAAATTTACCTATAATTGAATCTAATACGGAGTATTACAGTTTTATTACCAACTCACCTAATAACTTCAATATTGATAACTCTTTTGAATTTGCATGTGTCACTGATCTAGATGTCTTGAAATCGTCTGCCCTTGTAATATCTAATGCAACCGGTTACGATGGTATGGACCCTCGATTTATAAGGTTACTCTTGCCCTTTCTCCTACCGTACTTCACCCATTTCTAGCAAATTTCCTAAAATTTGGAAATATTCCAAAATAATACCTTTACCTAAATCTATAGCTATGGCCGTCGGTGGTGCAATCGGTAGTGTGCGCGCCTCTTGTACTTGAGATCCTGGGTTCGATCCCTTCTCTGGCCACCTTAAAATTTCTTTCGACGGCGGTCACCTCTCATAGTGACGGCGACACTATCGAGTATTTAGCCATGAAAATGCTTCTCAAAAATACCGTTCGGAACAGGTGTAAAACTGTAGGTCCCAATCAGTGAGTATAAAACTAGAAATCGCACAGCTCTCTGGATGTGAGAAGCTCTCCCCGATTCCTTCATGGGATATAATGGGAAACTATTTATTTATTTAAATCTAAGACTGAATACCGACCAATTGCCATTCTTTGTTTCCTTTCAAAAGTTTTTGAAAAAATTCTGCACATTCAAATGACTGAGTATATTGACAATCATTCTATGTTGTCGTAAAAGCAGTCTGGGTTTCGTCCTAGGCACAGTTGTGTTACTGCTTTGGGTGAAGTCTCGGAAAATATTAGACTAGATCTCGATGACGGTAAAATTACGTTTCTTGTGTTATTAGATCGCTCCATGGCCTTTGATTCGGTTGATCATTCTATTCTTAGTTTAAAGCTTGAGCAATTCTTCAATTTTTTTTCAACGTCTATACGTTTACTTAATTCATACCTCAATGGACGCACACAATCCGTATACTTCAATAAGTTTATCTCAGAAGTTTTGCCGGTCCCTAGAGGTGTCCCTCAAGGTTCAATTTGGGGTTCGATATTCGACAACGACTTGCCAGATCAACTGTCGTATTGTAGTGTGCACATTAGGGTTCGGCTTATTTGTATGAAGGTAAAAAAAAGTGTTGTAACTATGGGTCTCAGGGTTTTAAAATGTTCCTTTTGGTATAAAACAATGAAGTGTAAAGTTTTAGCCCGATCGAATAATATTTAGAGGTGGCGACTTGAGCTTATACTTTTATTTATGCATTTTTTGGCGAAGATAAGCTTTCTTGCAAGAGATTAGGGTTTTACACATAATAAAGGAAATTATGTTTTACAATAATTATATAACTTTTATTGAAAATAAACAAATAAGATACATATATGTGACTTGCTCCACGAAAAGGTACCTCTGCGCCGAAAAGAAGTTATTGAGAAAAACGCGTTCAAAAAAAGCGCTTCGTTTTTCCGATACAGAAGAATCACCAAAAAGGCGTGTTAGGAGTCAAATAGAGGAAAATTTTGATATTTTTGTAATTTTGTACCTTTGATACTGAACTTTTTTTAAATTTCAAATATAATATATTTATATTTATTTATATCACATTTTTCAATTTTTTCATTAACTATGTTCATCTTTACAGGTGGTTTGTAAAAAAACTAAAAGACATAGAATCTTGCGGTTTCCGGCATCACTCAAAAAGTTTAAAAAAAATGTTTTCGGCGCAGAGGTCCTTTTTCGTGAAGCAGGTCACATATATAAAATATGAAAAGCATAACATATAACATCAATTAGTTAAGGGCTTTTTAGTATTAAACGGAAATTTGGTATATTCTTTTACGACCTGCAACAAATTTTGAAATTCACTTTCTTTTGTCGTTAGGTTTTTATTATTATCTTGCATGAGCTTCACACCACGCTCTGCCGTGTCATGAACTACTTTAAGTTTATTTAATTTTTTTTAGCATTCAAAAAATGTTCTTCATCAGGCCATTTAGACGGATTTTTAGTCAAAAACGCTCTTGAAATTTTAAAACGATCGAAAAACTGAACAGTATTAGCGGTGATGAAATCAGATAGTTCTTTCGTAATAAACATTGGTAAATCTTTTTCTATCAAGTTTAGGCGTTTAATAGAAACGTCGTTCTCGTCATCAATGTGAAGTGCCAAAAATTGTTCCGCCATTTGTTGTTTTTCAAGGTAGGAAACGTTATCGTCGAATAACGCGAGTGCGATGTTCGCATCTGCTAGATACCACAAATGTTTGCATGCTTTTTTTAGTACTGCTGTTGAAATTTTTTCATTTACTTCCTGGTAATTGTAAATATCGCGTATAAATTTTAAATCTTGATTTGGAACTTCAATGGCAACAGTTGCACGAAACCAAAATTTTACATAAAAGCGTACAATGAAAATAGATATATCGCGAAAATATTTCTCCTCTCCTGTTGATAATTTAAATTCTTCTCGAAACATATATATCTTTAACGTATAAATCGCCTTGGACATCCAGCGTGCATGATTCATCGGACCAGGCAATAGAAAATGATGTCCTTCAGGAATTGACCCCAAAAAAGTAGAGTTAACTCTAATAATTCTACATAATCAGTACGGTCTCTTGACAATTCAGTTTGGCAGAAATCGATTATTTCTTCCTTTTTGTCATTTACCTGTTTAGCTACATAACTATTTGTCACACCAAACTTAACTTATGGTGCCGAATATTGTTCCAAGAAAATTTAAACCTTACAAAAAGGGGAACATTTGTGCCTGATGTAGTTCCAGCACCCGATTCAAATGCAGCACGTAAAAATATTTCACTAATGTGATGCCTGCATGGAGGATATAATAGGCTGCGACCTAATAACTGCTCTAACAAAACTGCAGCTCCATTTAATCTTCCGGAGTTAGATGCAGTTGTATCAAAACAGGCTGCCAAAATTTGATCATCGATCTTCCATTCAGTCAACAAGTTAAAAGTTGCATTTGACATTTCTAATTGAGTTGAAGCAGGTAGCTTTGATACTCCTAAAAGTTGTTTGCCTTCATTGTGTGAAATGATGGTCGGCAAGCGTTCCACCTGTTCATGACCGGTCAATTCAAGGAGCATTTTACCATCCCAATGCACCACTGCTGATATCTAAAATTAAAAAGTATGTAAGTACATAATAGAAAAAGACGAAAATTTTGAACTATTTATCGCAACTCTCAAAATCTGAACGAGTGAACTTTGCCTTATCACTTGTCAAAAAGTGATAAAGCGTTTTTTCTAATGTGAGCATCAACTAATAATCGAGATTTGGTGATTTAAAAAATAAAAGATATCTTACCAAATTTTGACAATTATTTTTGGCTGTCCCTGATACTGCTGTCCTGTTTTGTTCTCGAAGCCTTTGCAATGTTCTTGTATTGAGTGCATATTCCTTGACATCAAGACCTACAGCTTCTGCAATTGCAGACATCAAATGCATAGCAGTATTGTTGGTGATTTTCCATTAGTCCAGAGAAGATAGCACACGCGGGGTGAAAAAATTTGTCCTCCCTCTTTTCATTGAAGATGGATCTGCATCTGCATTCGCAATTTTCATTTCCTCTGAAATCAACAACGGTGAATCGGCCTCATTCTTACTCCCAGATGATGATACAAGCCCTGCTATGAACGACGGTTTGACTAAATTACGATTACAAAAAGACATATGTTTCCTACCTTCAATACTGGAAGATGCAATTTCAGCAACGCGCTCTGCCTCTCTTCGCTTTCGAGCTTGAAGATTCAATTCACGTTCTGCATTCCATTTTTCTCTTTTAGTTGATACTGAGTCTACTGCAACTAAATGGCCTGGCCGTCCATCCTGTCGCTGCATTTCAAGAAATGCTTTATCTTCTTCAATTGACATCATCGTCATAGCGTCTGCGTGCGCGATATCGAACAGATTTTTTAAATTGGCAACAAAAGCCCTTTCATTTGCTCTGAAAGACTCTTTCGGTTTATTTCTATAACCACAGCTTTTGACTCCTTATCGTTCACCTGAACGTTTTGTTTTAAAAACTATACAGCAACCAACAATTCGTGGTTTCCAATATAACCTCTATCAAGCAACTGAAGTTGCTAGCTATCAGTTGTCAGTTGCCATATGCAATAACTTTTCGGCAACTGGCAACGCAACTGAGGTTCGGTTGCTATCGATAATCGACCCATAAATCACAGAGTCCTATTTTTCAGTGATTGCAGCTTTTCTGATGGCCGGGCTAGTGTCAGTTTCATTATCGAATTTGAATTTTCATTGTTGGTACTACTGATCATCGATCGATACTAGTTTGCATATGTAAATTTCATATTCAATTTTGCATATGACGTTATCAATTCAGGCGCAGTAGTTGAGCATCTGATGATGAATTTGCCACGGAGCTCGAAACTAGTCATGAGTATGCTTAACTGAATTGTCTATTATTCTAACAAAAACCAATCATTTTTCTCTTGGAAACATTTTCTTGACCTTATAAGCTTGGTGACTGAACTTCTGATACATTAATTAAAACTAACAAAATCGGTCTTAAAATTCAAATCCGAAGAAATAACTATTGTTTTTTCGCAACAACTTTACAAAGCTAAGCAAGCAGTTGAGTAGGTGAGCAACTCCTCTTGCTCCTAATGGTATATTTTATAACAATAGGAGTTTATTTGCGCGTGTTATGCTCAAAAGACCCACGTGATATACTCTTTAGCAGATTAATTTAATTATTGCAAGTTAATTGCTGTATTCACCTCAATGACTCCACGCTAAATACTTTATTAAAGCTTTCAGCGTGGCCTGCCGTAGGAAGTTTCTTTTCCGTAGTGGCTTAATACCGGCTTTTGGAGTTTCTTGAGACCTCCAATATTGTAGCAAAAATTTACTTTTCTGAGTTGCAATTTTTTGTCTTCTTTTGGGGTATGCATATCTTACATTCCCCAAGACAGCCGCCAACATAAAACCTTCGAGCCGATTTAAACCGGCGCACAGACGCCCCCGATCATTAATTGCTTCAGCCGCCGCCGATAATTATGGGTCGGCTGCACTCTCTGGTGATGACGAAACTGTAGTAAAAAAAAGAAAACATTTGAGGAAGAATCAAACACTGCAGAAATTATCGCTAATAAAAATACAAGAACGCGTTAAGAAAACACCAGAGATCATTCAAAATTTGATGGATGGTCTGTTAGTTAACATAGATAGATACGATAGATACAACCCACTTCTGTTGTAACAGTATAATAAAATGCAATTAAGTAAATACATGTTGGTTTTAAAAATTGATTGTTTGCGAGAAATGGAACTGTCTTGGCGAAGAAAATTATTTAGAATGACGAAAAACCCTGGACATGACTGAGCTTACCTTAGCCTTCGACACAATCACGTTGGAAAAGTTAGACACAGTTAAAATATTTTAACACATATACTTTTCAAAAGCAAGTGCCAGCCGTTTCAAATAATCTCTCTCAAAAGTAGCCGAATTTGTTTACATTTAAAATTTACATAAATACGATTTTAATGAAGTCATAAAAAATGTCATACCACACGCATCTTTGCACAGGTGTATTCTTTTCCGGAAATTTGTCACATCAGATAACGGTGTTAATTTTTGAATTTCCCGGGAATCCCAAAAACCAGAATATAAATCTTTTTGTAAAAAGGGTTATTAATAATATTATTTGTATACATGTCATGGCCACAAATGAATTCACACATTTTATATAGGAAAACACATCATCACAAAAGTGTGCGTAAAACGGAAATGCGTAGATATTTTTCGATATTTTTTTGGAACGAAGTTATGGGCTAAATGAGAAAAATTAAACAACTTTTTTTATCAACTTTATTATATCCCAGTATTATCAACTATATTGAGTATTTTTGCTTTGGTTTGTGTCTAGACTAACACATGGAGGGAAATTTCTTGTTTAATGGGAAGTTTCTAGGAGGAGCGCCTGTAATCAATATCTATCTATATATCTAAACATATATAAGTATAGCTGGACCCGGCAAACTTCGTTTTGCCTTCAACGTTTTTGTAATGCCCAAGGGTGAACAAAATTATTTTGTTCCATTATGGTTGCAGTAAATGAATATATACGCTGGCGTTCCGACACGACATAATGGCACGTTTAGATGACAATGGGCAAATTACCCTGTAGAATGTAAAATAAGTATTTGTTAGAAGTATTTGTTTAGATTTCGATCGTGTGCTGATTTGTCTAAAAAGCTTCTCATTATACTATAATAGCTGTACCCGTTGCGCTTCGCTACCCCTGAATAGTAATTTTAATGAATCACAACTTTGTTATTTTTTTGTGCTCTAGGATATACAATATGTCTAGTTTTGCCATCTGGTGCAAATGTATAATAGTCGGAAGGTTTACCTACACGTGAACATGCAATATTTGTCAAACTTAAGCGACTGCTCTTGCGCTTTATTAATGGTCATCGCAAATGGCTACAGAATCGGAAACTGGAATCTTTTGAAATTGATGGGCATGTCTGTAGGTATCATGGGAATGGGTGGAATCAGTACATCAATTCGATTATAATTTCCAGATTATTCTGAATGTTTTTTAAAAAATGCAGTATTGGGATTACGATATTTAGGATGCTCTCGAAACTGACCTCAATGATATTCATTCGTACCTGTGGTCACTTTCTTAGCGTCATAGTCTGACCTTTTTAATAGCCTTATTTTTTATTGGTTTTCCCCAAAAAGTAATTTGCATCATATCAGTAGTATATTTACCGAACCTCACATTCCTACACTGGCAGTTGTGAACATATTTCAATGTATCTCAAAAGAATATGGCCGATATGATTCAAATTTTTTTTAAAGTTAGAAGCATTGAAATTTAAAAAAAAATGATTTAAATCGAATCAGGCATATATTTTTTGAGATACATTGAAATATGTTATCAAGTGCCTGGTTTACGGACAATTGTTTGATATAGTGTATGTAATAGTGAAATATTGACGCGCCTGGGCAGCACCTCGGCCCTTTTTGCCAACTTGCTTCCAAATAGCCTCTTCGTATATGTAGGCCAACTGTAACGTACTGTGGACGATCAAACTATTATTATGACTGCTATAACGGTTTATTTTAAAAAGGGCCTGGTACATCCCGCTACCACTGTGGCTGTAATTCATAATGTATCAACAACATATATACCAAATCTCATCTTCATACCTCTGATAGTTCATGAGATACAACCATTTTAAATTTCAAGTTGCATGGGCGGTGGCACGCCCCTTTTTCCAAATATAGCCAAGGATTGTCAGCAGGTCATTGTGAAATTTTCTTAACAATCGGTATATTAGAAAAGCCGTCAGAGCGATTTTTTAAAAGTGGGCGTGGCACGGCCTGGGTTACCCTTATCATTAAGGGGTATGAAAAATAGATGTTGGCCGATTCTCAGACCTACAAAATATGCACACAACATTTCATACATATCGGTCCAGCCGTTTCGTAGGAGTAAGGTAACTAACATTGTGACACGAGAATTTTATATTACCCACTTGACATTTATTCCGCTTGCTGGCGGAGGTCCGCGCTGACGAGTTTAAATTGGATGTTTCATTCCCTTTGTTTTTTTTTTTGTTTGCATGCTCTCTAATTTGTCGGTGTTAGTGAAAAAGTGAAAAGAATAAAATGGAAAAAAAATACACAATTTAACTGAAGCAGAGCATAAAAAAAAATTGGTTTCCCATTACATCCCATGAAGGGACCGGGGAGAACTTCTCACAATCACTGAGCTGTGCTCTTTCCAGTTTTCACTAACTGATTGGGACCTACAGTTTTACACCGATTCCGAACGGTATTTTGAGAAGCTTTTTCATGGCTATATACTTGATAGTGTCGCGTCACTATGCGAGGTGACCGCCGCCGAAAGAAATCCAGGATCTCATGTACAAGAGCCGCGCACACTAACCATTGCACCACCGACGGCTAAGCATATAAATGCCAATATGCAATTGAAAGATAATTTAAATATAAAAGAAAATATAAATTGTGAAGTAATTGAAGAGGAAAAAGAAGAAGAGTTAAATTCAAGTGTCTATGAAAATTTCAGTGAAGGCGATAATTTTAACTTACGTTTAGCAAAGTGGTTTTGTCGTAATAATATTTCTAGGGTAGCGTCTAATGATTTGCTTGTGTTATTGTCCGAGAAAATACCAAACCTACCTAAAGATGTCCGAAATCTTTTGAAAAGTTCATGCGAATGGCGTGGAGACAAATTTTTGCTGATGAGTTGGGCCAGGGATATTCTTGGAGGGGAACCCAAAATAAGAAGTGCATGCGAGGTCCTATTGTAATTTTAACCATCAGAAGTAATGCTTATTTTATACTTATTGATTCAAATGCAGTTCTAAATCTTATCCATAATTTTTCAGCTGCTTTGAAACAAAAATATTCTTTGGATGATGCGGATTTTTATAACATAACCCATAAATATTTCCAACACGCGCACGATAGGGTGGCCAAAGCTACCAACAAAATTAAAACTGTTAACTAACCGTAAGTGCAACAGACCGTAACTGCAATTATATGAAGTGCCTTATTTTTTGTTCCTTATAGCTTAAGTTGTACGATGTACCTTTTTTGTTTTATTATATTTTAGTACATTGAAGTACGTTCAATTTTAATTTTTCTAAAGAAAATGTGATAATTCATTTTAATTTTTTTGACCAAAAAACCACTATACTGTGACTAAATGAAAACAAAAGAACTGAAATATAAATGTAAACAAAATTAAATCAAAAGAGAATACGAATTTCATTTCTCATAGGAACATTTGGATATGAAACACGAAAAACGTCCGCCTAGCTTCCGAAGGTGGATCCAAAAATGGAAGATTGGCGGATACATAAACGGACAATTTTGCTGCCACAAACAAGGCGACGATGTGTCTTTTTTGGTATCGCTTTCGGATCCTAAAACGGACATTTCATCCGCCAACAGTCCGTTTTTTATTCCCTTTGGACACGTTTCCGGACTTTAAAGTCAACTGGGTATACAGATATTAATTTTTGTATAAGAATCTCAATAAATTTATATATGTAGTAGTTTACACATCGTCGGTTGATTATTGTTTTGTCGTATACGACATTTGTTTTTTTCGAGGTGTTTTTGTGCGTTATCTTTCCGAATCTGTTGTCAGACGTTTGATATATATTACCATTACTGTGATGTTTACCCTAATTTGTGTGTACATCCCTAAAAAATGCGAGGTGATAATAGTGGTAGAGTTTTGAATATTGGTATCTCCGTTTCAAACAATTGGCGTTTACGACAAACCAATAATAAGGCGACGATATGTACATACCAATGTAATTTGAAATGAAAATAACCCAACAACACGTCTTTTAAAAGAAATAACATTACTTATAAATTTTCTTAAGAAAAAGGTACTGGACGATTCTAACATTGATGTTTTTTCTGAAGACTTTGAAACCTACATATATTTCATTTAATTGTTATCTTGGCTTTGACTTCGCAACGTTCGCCTACAAATTGAAAGAGTCAGGCAAATTAAATTCCAGTAATGAACAACAAATTAGAAACAAAAGGTCAGACTTCATTGTTGGACTAATGAATCAATTGAAACAAAGGCATGAGTTTGATTTCAGGTGAATATATTATATTCTAACGTGCATAAATGTTTCATTAAGTTTAGATTACCCGACACTTTAGATTACCCGACATTGACCTGTTTTCTGTTAAAAACATTTAAGTATCGATAAAGAAGATGTACAGCAAACTTCGGTTTTAATATTAGCTGATTAAACTGAAAATAAATGTGTAAAATGACTTCAAATTGTATATCTTTATATTCTTCACTTTAACCAATGCAAAAACAATTGTATAAACAACATTTGATAATTTTCGTTGGACAAGTGAATGAAACGAAACCAATCAATAGAATCTTGTTGTTAAACAAATGTCATAGTTTCGTTCGTTGTCCAAATTTAGAGTAGCCCTGGGTCTAGTCTAATTTTTGACACTAGAAATTCACCACGCAAACATTAAAATTCTGTTCGGTGCAAAATAGTTGAACCAATCCGCCCATAGCCTTAGAAACAAAAAATAAATACTGTTAGCAGCAACAATTATTAATTTCCGCATTAAATATTGGGCCATCATTTCTCTGCCCCTATTATATTTCGCATAACTGTACACATACCGTCCTCTAAGTTTATTATCAAGTATAAACCACATTCTTGAAAAGGTAATTAAAATATGATTGACAGCCCTTATGTAAGCTTATACAATTATTTCCACCCATCAGTCAAAACGAACTTCAGCCAAAAATCAACTCGTATGGTCTTACTGCATGTCAAAGCCGCCTTTAATTCTGTGTGACAGGATGGTAGGATTTTTGAAATGGTAGGATCTGATATATCGGTATATCTTACTAAATTAATTCTTATTTGAATTTCATATTGATTCTCATACTTACGAGAGTTGTTCTTCAGGGATCATGCTTCACGGATTATGCTTCTCTCCTGTTTTATAAAATTTTTATTCAGCTATTGTTTTCGTATTTCGACAATTGTATATCGTCTATTTTCGGTGACGACACAGCAGCCCTCACCTCTGAAATTTTGGCTGCAGACTAACTTACATAGAGCTTTAGACGAATTATTATCTTATTTTAGCAAATGGAGAATAATGTTAAACCACGAGAAGTCACATGCAATTTTCTTTACCAGATGGCGAAAATTTTGGTATACCAAACAGGTCAATGTAAAGGTTAAAAATATTCACATCCGTTGGGAAGAGCTGATCAAATATTTTAGTATTATCCTTGACAGGACCACATACCCTATATAATTAATGAGGTTAATGTGCTTATCTGTATACTATAGCACTGTATAAAACGTAATTCTTCCGTAACCTTTTATAATAACAAACTTATATTAAGCGAACCACACACTTGTCAATCGTGTGCATGAACATCAGCTATCGTTAATGTTTATTGTTGGTATACCTAATTTCTTGATACCAAACAAGAACGTAATCGTAGTGGTTCTCATCACTACCACGTTTACAAAATTTTTTTGGAAATATTTTTTCAAATTCACCAGTCAAATAAAAAGTTATCGACCGAGCTCATGTTCATGTACGATAAGTCTGTGGTTCGCTTTAAAGTGTTTTTTCCATTCTGTTATATAATTTGGTCTACTATTGCTAGTAGTCATATACGAAAATTGGTAATAACTCAGAATAAGTTATTACAATTAATTTACAGCCTGCCATGGGTATTTTCTACCAAACCTCTTCATGAAATTACGGGTACTTATTAAGTTGCAAACGTGGTCTACAAATTAAATCGCAATTTTACTATCATATGCACGAATTCTGATTTATCTCATATCAAGGAGCTTGCGTCGTCTTAGGCATCTCACTTGAAGTTAAAGTGCATTGCGGTAGGTTAATTGTTTGTTCTGAAATTGTGTGCGTGTATTCTATATGTACTTGACCCATAGGAAGATTTTTTTGCTAACCACATCCTGTAGATTAAACATTTTTCCCGTCAAAAAATGTGAATTATTATAACAAAAAGCGATAAATGTACGCACATATTTATACTCCGAAATAAAAGTCGAAACAAATTCATACATACCTAAAGAAGTATAGTGTAAAAACCCAAAAACAAATGCAATAGAACTCTTTATTTTTTTCGGCATGTAAGAAATTATCTCCAAATTTTCGGCTCTCACGAGAAAAAACATGTTAAAACAAAATTTTTCACATACTATATACGAGTATATTACCTAGTTTGCAGTATATTACCTAGTTGCCCTTTTCCATGTACTTTTTTTCTCAAATTGGTGGTAGCGTAGTTTTACCCCATAAAGAGCGGTTCTAGTTTTTTTACAACACTTTCTGGTTTTATTTGTCAATCGTTTTGGTTGCGTTTTTTTGAAAACCACAATTAAATAATTTTTAATAATCAAACAGAAAAAGAAAAGTTTTTTATTGGAAACATTGAACTTTTCCACAGGAGATAAATAAAACGATATACACTGAACAAATTGCTTTATCGAAAACATGGATTTCAATACTCCCGGTTGGCGCTCGAGAGGTTGGTCGCCTAGCAAGCCTCTTAACACAACTAGATCTTCCAGCTGGAAAAAAGGGTCGAAGTTATCATCTGTCAGGAGTAATACTCAACCAGCCAACGGTAGAAAAAAATGTCGGTTTTCGGTTTCTTCGAATATTCCGACTTTGGCGAAACCGGTTTTCGGTTAAACCGAGGTGTAGAAACCGGTTAATAACCGGTTTCGGTTTATGAAAAAAAATTTCTAAACATTGACTACACTAGTCAACAGTCAATATGTACTCCGGATGCCATAATTTTTTCTGTGTAGATAACCTTGACATGAGCTCGAAAAACGCAATAAAATTTTTTTTCTTTTGGTTTTTTTTTTAATTTTAAAAATTTTTTTTTGGTTAATTTGTTATTGTATGAAAAATTGTTACAGCAACTAACAAATCTCGTCAAAATATATACTAAATGGATGGTAGTAGACCCCAAAACATAAATAATGTGCGTCTTCATTCATCGGCTAGCTACAGCGGTCGTAATCGGTTGTTGAATCAGGAATTTTACAAAATTTTACCGAAAATTTACAAGTGAAAGCCCTTTAAAGCATTTTAAAAAAATATTAATTCACAGAGTGCATTTTTTTTTGTATTTTATACGCAATGTGGCAGGTTTTAGAAATCAAACAAGCTACTTTTTAAGAAAATCCATCAATTAATAATGAAGTTGTGAATTTTTTCGCTAAAGCCCTCAGAATCTACTTTTTAGTTCGAACATTGCATTTTACCTTTGAAATTATCTCACTAGTCAACCAAATGAAAAAATGTCATGTACTTCTAATGAAGTATTTTTTTCTGTGTAGATAACCTTCAGATGAGCTCGAAAAATGCAACAATCGCAGTGAGGGATGGCTCAATGTATGCGCACCTTTGCTGGTATGTATCACTTATAGATATTGCACTTGGGTATGTTTACAAAATAATAACGGAAGGTAGTAATGTCGCTACGCAACAATGCGTTTTGTTGGTCACTCTGCTACCTCTGCAACTACCTTAACCACTACCTGTTGTGCCTGATTTTATTTTAGGTATTTTAGGTATTTAAGGATGAACATTGCCAAATATCACTTACTTTCGCAAGTAACCTCAAAATGAGCAAACGTTCGCGAGGATTTGAATGCAATACCAATCCAAGTAATTTTTGTTACATGTGCGGAGAATACGTTTCTGAAAAAAACAAGCGTTGTTTTTCACCTAAACTGAGAGATTCATTTGAAGAGATCTTAAATTTACAGGTCTCACATATAGATGAGCGGTGGACACCAAGTGCTCTATGTCCAAGGTGCTACGTACAGCTAGCTGACTCAAGATAAGTGTAGATTACGAAATTCAAGAACATATATAACTTATTATTGAAATTCTTTCAGACGACAGCCGAGAATCATCATGCCAATGCTTTGGAGAGAACCGCTTTGCCATGTAACAGATTGCTACTTCTGTCTTAGCAAAAAAAACCGGCGTGGGAAAAAATGTACGATGGACTTACGCTGCTGTTTCAACAGTGACTTTTCCAGTGCCATTTTCCGAAGAACCAGTGGACCCGCAACCGTCCGTTTCAAAATGGGCATCTAATAATGAGGCGATAGATCCAACATCAGATCCGGAGACAGTAGAAACCACATCAGAATGCGAGTCAACATTGCATGGAGCTCAACGCTTATGTTCGCAAGCAGAACTGAACGATTGGGTTAGATACCTGAAACTCTCCAAGGAAGATGCAGAGTTGCATGCATCGCGCATGAAACAGTTCGGTTTCTTGGCTCCTGGTGTGGTGACAACAATCTACAGGAAGCGTCATGAACCATACGCAAGGTACTACACAAAACAAGGCAACATCTGTTTTTGTAAGGACATTCGCGGATTATTTGGTGAACTTGGGTACTCTTACGATCCAGGAGAGTGGCGTCTTTTCATCGACAGCAACAAGCAGAGCCTTAAAGCAATTTTACTACACAACGGCAACAAGAAACCCTCGATTCCAATTGCTCATGCCGTTGACACCAAGGAAACATACGAAGTCACGGACAATCTACTAAAGTGCCTTAACTATAAGAGGCACGTTTGGAAAGTTTGTGCCGACCTTAAGGTTATCGGTATCCTTTGTGGATTACAAGGTGGATTCACAAAGTTCTGTTGTTTTCTCTGCCTTTGGGATAGCCGCGATCGTCAACATCATTACACCAGGAGGAGTTGGACAGAACGAGTTAACTTCATCCCCGGCAGCGACAACGTGAAATATACACCACTCATAAAAAAGGAAAATGTTTTTCTCCCACCTCTTCACATAAAGCTCGGACTCATAAAAAACTTCGTGAAAGCTCTCAATAGACATGGTGAAGTGTTCGCCTATTTAAAAACCATTTTTCCTCACCTTTCGTCGGCAAAAATTAAGGAAGGCGTTTTCGACGGCCCGCAAATTAAAAAGTTGTTGCAAGACCAACAGTTTGAGCACATTTTATCACCAAATGAAGCTGCAGCTTGGAACTCATTTCGGCAAATTGTTTCCGGATTTCTTGGAAACAACAAAAGCTCAAATTACAGAGAGATCGTCGAACAACTACTCCAAAATTATAAAAAAATTGGAGCAAATATGTCGCTTAAGATGCATTTTCTACACTCGCACTTGGACTTCTTTCGGGACAACCTGGGCGATGTGAGTGACGAGCATGGCGAGCATTTTCATCAGCAAATGAAAGAAATAGAGCACCGATACCAAGGATTTTGGAACGAAGCTATGATGGAGGACTATATCTGGTTCCTGATAAGAGAAACAGACCCACAACAATGTAAAAGAAAGACAAAAGCACATAACTATTTTTAATTTCAAGCTTTTTATTTTTGTGTTTAGATATTTTTTTTTAAAACTTTTTTATAATTAATTAATGTTGATAATGAATTTCTTGTACATATATCGAATTGTTTTTTAATTTAAAGTCATATATTTTTGTCACCCAACAAATTTTAATTTTTTTTGTAATACAAAAGTAAAAACCTTACCATAGACAAAGTTTTTGTTGTATTTTTCGAGCGCATCTGAAGGTTATCTACACAGAAAAAAATACTTCATTAGAAGTACATGACATTTTTTCATTTGGTTGACTAGTGAGATAATTTCAAAGGTAAAATGCAATGTTCGAACTAAAAAGTAGATTCTGAGGGCTTTAGCGAAAAAATTCACAACTTCATTATTAATTGATGGATTTTCTTAAAAAGTAGCTTGTTTGATTTCTAAAACCTGCCACATTGCGTATAAAATACAAAAAAAATGCACTCTGTGAATTAATATTTTTTTAAAATGCTTTAAGGGGCTTTCACTTGTAAATTTTCGGTAAAATTTTGTAAAATTCCTGATTCAACAATCGATTACGATGTTTTGGGGTCTACTACCATCCATTTAGTATATATTTTGACAAGATTTGTTAGTTGCTGAAACAATTTTTCAAACAAAAACGAATTAACCAAAAAAAGTTTTTAAACGTTAAAAAAAAAACAAAAAAAAAACCAAACGAAAAAAAAAAATTTTATTGCGTTTTTCGAGCTCATGTCAAGGTTATCTACACAGAAAAAATTATCGCATCCGGAGTACATGAAATTTTTTCATTTTGTTGAGTAGTGTTATTTTTAATTCGTGTCTGAATTTTGATATCGACTATCGAGTACATAGCCATGAAATTGCTTGACAAGATACCGTTCAGAACCTGTGTAAAACTGCAGGTTCCAATCAAAGTGTGTGAGCCTACTCCTTCATGGGATGTAGTGGGAAACTAAATTTGGAATTTAGTTTCACTTTAAAAAATATTAATAGACACATTTTTCAAAATTATGATTTTATTGGTTATCTATTCAATTTGTTTCGTGTTTACAGGTCTCAAAGGACTCGGGATTGTTTGCGTAAGACTTATATTTTACGGCGCTCCAGAGATAATAGTCTAACGGGTTCAAATCGCCAATGGGCTTCCAGGTTTCGGCTGATTATGCGGTTTGCGAACAAAAAATCGTTCAGCATGGCACGATAACGCTCATCATTGATGGTTACGGCGGCTCCTTGCTAATTTTCGAAGAAAATTGGGCCTATGATACCGCCTGGCCAAAAACCGCACCCAACAGTCACTCGTGGATGCATCGGTTTCTCCTCGACGACATGTGGATATTCCGAGCCCCAAATGCGACAATTTTGTTTGGTAACGTAATCCCTGAGGTGAAAATGAGCTTCATTGGGAAACATGATTTTTCCGTAAAACGCTCAAAATTTTTGGGAAAAGAAGTGCGAGAAATGTTCAGTTCTGCGAACGGTGGCGAGTTGATGTTGACGGCTGTTCAAACACACTTTCAGCTAAAGCGGCAATAATTTCCCCTGAACGCACGGGACGAGTACTTACAGGAGTAGTTTTGTTGATGTGTTGACGGCACTCTATTTCAGTTGAATTTATTTCGTAGATTTCTGGCGGTTGGAGTTGAAGACTCAGAACTTTGGAAGAAAGTTTTTCATATTTCTTTAACAAATAATCTAATCACTAATCTGTCACTTCATAGATTTGAACGGGTCCATCTGCTTCGAAATACCGGGAGGTTCAAGTTCCAAATTGTGCATGTCCCACCCCTTCTCATACACATTTGACGTTTGGACGTTTTGCACTTCTTTTTGAGTGTGAATACTGTTTTATATGCATTTCAGCTAACATACCACCTGTGTTGTCATTAGATCCAGAACTTAGATCTAAATCGGAGTTGGCAGATAAGACTCCTAATGCCATTGGACAGGCTTTAGGTGTTTAATTCTGCGATGTTATATCAGTTGTGTAAAAACCGACAAACCGGTTAATCAACTTGAAATATCCGGTGAAACCGGTTCTTCGAAAATAGCAATTTTTAGAAAACCGATATACGGTTAACCGACCGGAATTCGGTTAACCGGTTTGAATGTAAACTCCGATCCAGTCGTTAGGACTCCAGCAATGCCTGTACCTGATAAAGTCCAAATTACGGATAATATCATATTGCCCAACTTGTACAGCGATACCCTTAATTCGGAATTCGACTTCAACTCACTAAGTTCGCTTGACACTGATTTTACACAAGTTAACGGAAAGCGGAAGTCAGTAGAGGCGAACAAATATCCAAATACGAGTATGCGTCAAAATTGCGCGCGTAGTGATTTTGCTAGCTCAAACAGATTCGCTTTATTTGGTGATTTAGATATAGAGCCTGCCGGTCAGGACACCTTTGTACGATCTTCATAAATTATGGATATGCATTTCAACAATTGCTATTTTCCAAATAGATGGAAGATTGCCAAGATTATTTCTATTCAGAAACAAAAGAGAAATAGGGATTTGAATAATTTGCGTCGTATATCGTTATTATCCAATTTAGGGAAATTGTTCGATAAAATTATTCGAAAGAAATGGATTTAGATATAAATTCAGGTTATATTTCCGATCTTCACTTTGAGTTTAAAAGGATACTCTGTTGAAATTCTATGGATGCTCTGTTGAAATTTCAGAGTAATGGTATTAAAAGAGTGATGGTATTAAAAATTTGAGAAACAAGAGATGTACTATTGCGGTTTCTCTGGATGTTGAGTAAACATTCGATAAGAGGTATCATAATGGAATTTTGTTTAAAATAATTTCAATAGGGTTTTCACCTTCAATCGTAAAGTTTCTTATCGCATTTGGCAAATGTTACCTGTGGAGTTCCCAGGGTTCGATTTTAGCACCTCATTGGTTTAATATATCTATTTATGATTTTCCTCACCATTTTCAAGACTCCTCAAGTTGCCCATCAGAGCGTTTCTCAGAACCTTCATCAAGTTCACAAAATGTTCAGGGATTGGGGTTTACAAATTAATTCGTCGGAAAGTAAAGCTATGTGTTTGGACAATGCTGCGGCTAAATGTACATATTCCGTGGTTCCATAAAGCAAAGTTTTAAACTCAAGGTTGGGTAATGGCGTAACTATAGTGGAAGACAGCTTCAAATATCTTGGAGTTTTCTTCAATAAGATGGTGAAGTTTAATAAACATAAGGCAAGTCGAATGAAAGGAGCATTTTCCTGACTTTTCTCCAGTAAAAATCTTCCAGTTGAAACAAAATTACTATTATACAAAGTTATCATTAGACCGATTCTGCTCTATGCATTTCAACAACAGTGATGCGATCACTGGAGCTTTTCAAGAGAAGTGTCTTACGGATATGCATTGCTAAAAATTGTACTTCGTTTAACAAGCGATTTTCAAATCAATACATATGTATATATATATATCAGGGCGGTTCGATTTATAGGGAGGCAAAAAAATCGCTCAAGTGACAAGGAAAATCGTAGTCTAAGGGTCAAAATAAGAAACTTTGCCCGAGGAACTATACCTCTAAAACGAATTCTGATGTCCCGACTTTTGAAAAATCCGAAATTTGTCCGAAGTTTTGAAAAATCCCAATTTGGCCCAATTAGAGTGCCCCAATTGACCCAAGTCTATGACCGACCCCCACGTACATTGAAGGGCCGACCCACCCATGCCAGTGGTACACCACCTGGAACACTCCTGTGGGGTTCCCCATACAAACATTTCAAAAAATCACGATTTTTGGCAAATTACATGAAAAAATCAGCGAAATGGGTATGTTTGTTTTTCTTTTTGGAGTTTATTTTCCTCTTTAGGAATTTATTCAGTCATAACACATGTAAATGAAAAAATGAATTTAACTTAGTAACAGAAAAGAAACTGAAAAAAAATATTCTTTGAAGTTTTTCTTGCTTTCAAGTCTGGGCAATTTCGCACGGCTCTCTAATGCCGTTGCCATAACAGCCTCTACATTTTCCGGTATAACTCGTTTGGAAAATCTAGCTAGCAATTGAACGTGTCGTTCCGTTCCTTGTATGTGTGATGGAATTTTTGGATCATTAAACGGTGGATCATCTTGATTTAAATATTCTTTCAATGTATCGTACGGAATGCTTCGCGTGAATGGTGGTTCAAATACGCCGTTTATATCATTCAAATTGATCATTTCCGTGTAACTTGTGCAATTAAAGTGTATATCTGGCTTTTTATAAACTCTAAGTTCCGTTGGGTCGTCAACATCGGTTCTATAGCGTAGAATTTTCTTGATAGCACAGTCGCGCTTTTCTTTGCTATCATCAAACAACATTGATAACAAGATATTTTCCGAATGCGCATAATATGAATTATCCGTAATTACTTGATTGATAATTCTGCGTAAACGAGGTTCTAGAAATCGTGACCAACTAATGAACTTGAAAAATAATGCACTACCGTCCACGACAGAGCTGTAGTACTTGATATTGAAGTACATTGGCACATAACATTTAATTATAAATTCAACCAGAATTCTTAAATTTTCATTTGGTTTTTCCGTTGTCACTTGGTGGGCCAGCGAGGATGTACAATTTTCCCGGGTTTGATCTTAGCCAGATCCACCAAAACCACGCCGCTACAAATTGCATGGGCCATGTCGTATTAGAACTTCGAATCGGTGGAAAATTACATTTTTCTGGAGCAGGGGGCATATTTTTCAACTCAATTTTCTGAAAGCCGTTCACCTCCTGAAAATATATAATATTAAAATAATTAAAAACAAAAACAACTAATGACAATTATAATGAGTGTTAGCAATAATGAGTGATCACAATAATGAGTGATCACAAGTTTCGATTTGGTTGATTTATCCGAAGTTTCAAACAAAGGCCGAAACGGAAGTTCGTTGAAGTGTAGAAGGCAAACGAATCAATGCAATGGTCTTTTTAACAGCAATTCGAATCGTCGTATAATTCCACCGTGAGGGCCAGTGTTTGTTGGCTCACCGTCAGTGAATATGCCAATTAATGCATCCAGTGATATAATTTTATCGTTGAAAATATCATTTAATTTGGTTGTTTTGTATTCAGCGGTTTTATGTTCCAGTCTTACGTAACCAATCAAGTCAGAATTCGGTTCTCTCAAGATAATAAGATGAGGTTCTTTTACCATCCTAGTATGATACTTCTCATCAATTGTATCTCTCGTTAAAGTATCATCTTTTCTACCATCGAATGAAAACTCTAACAAATTGGTATCATCTAACCGTTTACGAAGCACTACTTGTCTGCATTTCTCTATTTCCCTTTTGTTTAATACTTATTTTTTTTAATTCTGAGAATCATAAACGGCTTTTTCAAAGAATTGTGTATATATCCTCGAGGAAATTTTTTAAATTCTTGTAGTGGCTGTTATGGCGACGACATTAGAGAGCCGTGCGCAATTGCCCAGACTTGAAACAAGAAAGACTTCAAACAGTATTTTTTTTAGTTTATTTTCTGTTACTAAGTTAAATTAATTTTTTCATTTACATGTGTTCTGACTAAATAAATTTCTAAAGAAAAAAAAAACTCCAAAAAGAAAAAACATACCCATTTCGCTGATTTTTTCATGCAAAATGCCAAAAATGGGGATTTTTTCAAATGTTTGTATGGGAAACCTCCCAGGGGTGTTGCATGGGGTGTGCCCTTGGCATGGGTGGGTCGGCCCTCCAAATTACGTGGGGGTCGGTCATACATGTGGACTCGATTGGGGCATTCTAAAGGGGTCAAAGTGGGATTTTTCAAAATTTCGTACAAATTTCGGATTTTTTAAATTTCAGAATTCGTTTTAGATGTATAGTTCCTCCGGCAAAGTTTCTTATTTTGAACCCTAGAATACGATTTTCCTTGTCACTTGGGTGATTTTTAAATCGACCCGCCCTAATATATATATATATATATATAAATATATGTTGGTATTAGTTTACATTACACTATACACCAACGAATCTGTGGATGGTTTCATGTATAGATTTTATGGGTTGTAATTAAATCGGACATGGGACTGTCCGTGGGGGTGGAAAGTTTCTGATAGCCATTCATTTGGGAGTGGCCAGAAATGATTCCTTCATTGGGCAGTCCAAGCAGCTCACTGCTTCCACGCAGTATGTTCTGGGCAATGGCTTTATCGGAAACTTCCGTTAGATAGCTAGAGCATGATTTGCTTATGCGATCACTGATGTGTCTCAGGCTTAGTAGGTAACTGATGTCACTGAAGCTCATCAAGTTATGGGGCATATTCTTTTGCCCTTTAGAAGGCGGATGAGCCAAACCTATGGGCCAACGGCGGATAAAAAACCAAAAGAAGAAAATCCAGGTTAGACATATTGCATGGCTGCAATCAAATATCCTGGCAGTAGGTAAAATGCAAAAACACGGTGGACTGGGTTTGCCTCCCGCCACTGTTCATAATGGCAGTGAAAATACAAAACCGAAAGAGAAAACATAGCAACCCCAATCGGAACAACCCCCAACCAACAACATCGGAAAGCTGCAATTACCAGTGGTAGCCCAACTCTGGCAACTTTTGGCAGAGAACCCACCCGTCCTGATGACGACCCCGAAATGCAGTGGAAACCTATATCCGACTCTATAAAAACTGCATTCAACAACCGTACTTGGGTTCGAAAACCCGTTTCGCGGAAAACCATGGTACGATGAAGGTATAGAAAATTATGAAAAGAAGGCTGCACGCATAGCAATGCTTTAGTCAATTGCAACGCGAGCTGCGACTGAGTGGTATAGGGAGAAAAGAAAGGAGGTAAACCGTCTCTTTAGGCGTAAGGAACGGCACGGTCTAGACAATGGTAGAGATTTTCAACTTCATTCATATTACAAATTCAGCACACATGCGTGACAGATTAACTCCAAAGCGGTTTGAATTCAATTTTATTCGATATGTTCTAGCTTTAAATATACACATGATATCTACTGCACTGTGCTCCGTGTTTATATACGTTTCGCCAGCTTTTGCATCTATGTTTCTATATATTCGATTTGTTTGATCTTTTCTTCGTCAGTTTTGACCATAATTATCATTCCTTAGACCCATTAAAAATTGTACCGAGTTAGTGTTCCATAAATGTTTACTGTTTAAATTCAGTGTCCAGTCAATACCAAATTTAAGACCAATCTCATTAAATTTTTTTACCCAAAATATATTTTTTTGAAGAACGATTTTTGAGAGCTTGTGTGGTAATCTATCTTCAGAATATTTAAAAAGGGTTTTGGCCATATATCTCATATGCAGGTCTAGTGTGAATATGTATCCATTTGCAATGCTAGGCTCCACCATTAACGCACAAGTTGGGGTGAAACTTGGTAAGCTTAGAACTCTCTTGACAGCAAATAGTTCTAGATTGGCGACTTCATCAAACATAGCGTGTCCCCATACTTGTGCTCCATACGCTTGTAGTGAGCTACATACAGCGAGAAAGAGTTTCCATTTTGACTGTAGTAATGTTTTATCTCTAAAGAATTTACACCATGTTGTGTTAATACAATTTCTCGCTGCTTGGTTTCTCTTCTGCAGATGTTTGGAAAATGACATTGAAGGTGTTAGAGTAACTCCAAGATAGCAGTATTCCTATAAAACTCGTATCTTTTGTCCTCTGAATTGCCAGTCTTCTTTCACGCCCTTTCACCCTTGTTTAACGCCGGTTATGGTTGTGAATTCTTCAGAGAGCTCGCTTCCTGTCCATACAGCTGATGTTGTATTTCTGTACACATTCTCTATAAAAATTACAGTTTTATAAGATATTCCCATTTCATGCAGCTTGAAGATTGGTGCGTTTCGTGGTATTTTATAGAATGCAGCTCTAAAATCAACAAAAAATGCAAACGTTTTTTTTATTGTGTTGAAAATTTTTGTGAACAATTGACGCCAAGTCGTAAAAATTGTCAGCTATGGAGTAGTTTCTTCGGAAACCAGGTTGGAATTCATTAATAATTTTATTTCTTTCTACCCAATTGTAGAGTCTCTCCGACAGAATACCCATTATAATTTTCGGCACACTGTTCATGAATGATATTCCACGGTAGTTGCTTGGCAAATACAAATCACCATTTTTGTGGATGGGATAAACTACACTTTTTATGAAAGACTTATCAATTACAGCTGTATTGTACATAATGTTTGCAGTTTTCACCAATTCTAATAGCAGCTCGTCTGGTGCATATTTGTAGAATTCATACGAAACTCTAGCTTCTCCCGGGGCCTTATAGTCCTTGGTTGTCTTTAAAACTTCCTTAATTTCTGACAGGTTAATTTGACTGTTAAGATGTATATCTTCACGGTACTGAAAAGCATTGCGATTATCACGCGAGGTTTGTTCAGTGTTTAGTAAGCATTTAAAATAATTCTTGAGTTCAGTTGCCCCGACACCAATCGTTGAACTCTGATTTCACCTCTTATTTCCTCTGCTATCTTCCACCAATCTTTGGCAGATATCCAATAATACCGTGGACGTACATCCGTCAAAGATTTGCTATAACTCAAAATTGCTCTAACTCTTGCTTTACCAGCATAGGCGGCTGTAACGAGTGCATGTCTTTAACACGGCATCACGTTTTTTTTTAAACAAATCGCTAAAATTAAAAGTTGTCAAACAAAAAATCGCTAAAATTCCATTAGGCCTATATTTTTGGCAACAGAGCGTTAAATCCAAAAAGAACGAATTTTTCCGGATATCTAATGGTGTTTCATAGAGTGCTCCATTTCGTAAGAACGCCTTTTTTTAAATTGCCAAAATAAGAAATTCCCTAAAACAAAAATAAATAGCTATAATTCGGACACAGTACGTCCAAAAACAAAAAATTTGTTACCTCCATACGATGCCTTTCATAAAAAAAATCTGTAGTCTAATATTTTTCAAACAGAAAATCGCTAAAGCGCACATATGTGTTATCAATTTTTTTTCTTAAAAAATAAGTGATGCTGCATTAAAGACTTCCATTTGCTAAAGCCTCCGTTGTAGCCAGTGTTATTATATTTTTTTCAAAAAAATCTGTAAATTTTTGCAAAAAAAACTTTTTTTTCTGAAAAAAATCTGTTTTTACGCAATATTAAAATATTATTATGATTTTCAATTTTAGAATCGGCTTGAGATCATAGGTATAAGAAACAAAAGAACGAAGTTGTATAAATTTCCTTTTATCACAATTTATTCAGTTTCTAATATTTCGATCAATTTCGTTGATCATTTTCAAGGATCTTATATAAGAAAAACACAAAGATAAAACATAAGTGAAAACAGTAAACACTAAATGTTTCTTTCAAATACGATATTGTCGGTTCGCGATTATTAGGTAGGAAATGACAATAATATTTATGCACATAATTACATTGTGAGATAAAAAAAAGTATATGATTAGTATTTGCTGCAAGCATTTGTCAACTAATTTGATTTTTCGCCCAAAATTTGTCAATTGTATGTCTGTAAACTTGGTCTGTATCGCGCTTGTAGTTGAGTCTTTTCTCAGATGGAACGTCAATAATATGTAACATTTACTGAAAGTGACATCATGAGTAAATCTTCTTTTCAGTTAGAATTTTCACTTCCAGTTAACGTACAGTGGGCTGCGAGTGGTGTCTTTCGCTCTAAAGGCTTATAATGTGTCGTTTGGTCCGATTTATGTGATGCAATTCTCGTCTTCAGTTTATTCATCGTAGTACCAACATATACCTTCTGGCATATGTCGGTTTTGTCTCCGTAGCACTTGATTTCGTACACCACATATGGCTTGTCATCCGTATCGATTCTCAATTTAGTCCTACTAAAAAAGTGATTTATGGTAAAGTTAGACTTTGGAGCTAAATGTTATTTCTCCCTCACATAAATGTTTGAATGTTTGATTCTTTGCGAGACTCCTGACACATACTTTATGGATTTATATATCTTCTCCGGTCTCGTGTTATCCTTTGGCGTTAGTGGTTTCAAATCTATTCGCATTAGCAAGTCGTCAATCGTGTTGAGGGGAAAACTGTTCATTTGTAAAATCGTTCGTACCTTCTCCTTTGTTTACCCATGAAATTCCACGTTGCTTATTTTCAGTAGGTTTTTGATACCAGTCAACTTTTAAATTTCCATCTTCTCTTATAACTATGCAATCAAGGTATGACAATTGTTAAATTTCCCAATGATTACAAATATATCGTCCACATACTTAGTTATTAAATTCGGTCTCCTCGTTAATGTATTGAGCGCCGTGTCCAGTAATCATTCCGTTATAATGTCCGCCATTATCCGTGACGCTGGAGAACCCATAGGCATGCCCTTTGGTGTCGTCGTGTAATCCGAAATGTTACTCAATTTTTCCTCTATGGTCCTTAATGCTAAATTTATGGGTATACTTGAAAAAAGATTGATCACATCAAACGATACTAATATTTCCACTTGGTCTATTTTTAAGTTTTTTTTATCCTGGATTTGAAATCAATTGCGTCCTTAACATTATATTCTGAGGTTCTCGTCACATTTTTGAGTATTTCAACCATAAAATTGCAAAGTGTATAACCTGCAGCTTGGCCGTCGGTGGTGCAATGGGTAGTGTGCGCGCCTCTTGTACTTGAGATCCCGGGTTCGATACCTGCTCTGACCACCTTAAAAAAAAATTCTTTCGGCGGCGGTCACCTCGCATAGTGAAGGCGACACTATCGAGTATTTAGCCATGAAAAAGCTTCTCAAAATACCGTTCGGAATCGGTGTAAAAACTGTAGGTCTCAATCAGTGAGTGAAAAATTAGAAAGCGCACAGCTCACTGGTTGTGAGAAGCTCTCCCCAATCCCTTCATGGGATGTAATGGGAAACGGTTTTTTTTTTATAACCTGCAGCATTTATGGATGAGCAAATAGGTCTTAAAGAATTCCCCTCTTTATGAATTTTCGCCACACCATAGATCCTGGTGGCCGTAGATGTTCTCGTGTTTAATTTCTTCCTCGTGGGCGCGTCAATTAAGTTTTCGCTGAATAATTTATCCACTAGTTTGTTACGATCCGCGCCCACGAGGATCTCTCCTCAGTCGTCTATACGTGCAAATATATCGCTCAGAATAATCTTCATCTTCCCATCTTCATCTTATATTCGTCCTTTGATATCACAACTGTGTTTCCCCCTTTGTCAGCACTCATGATAAGAATATCATTATTTTCCCCCAAAAATTGTCTCGTGCGACCCACTGTGCCTAAAATAATCTTTTCGCTCATGCCCAATTTTGGTTTGTAGAGGTGGTGTTCGATCAAACCAACGTACTTCGTTTTTGAAATCTCCTGCTCTTCTTTGTTACAAACTGTCTATATCAGTGGTCACCAAAAAGAGAATACTAATCAAATGTGAATGTATTGGTGTATTTGTACTGAATCCAGAACAAAGCGGCATGACCATTCTCCGTTGAAAGCTAATGTGGTACTGAATTAGGGCTGCGACATCGACATCGATGTTTTAAAAACATCGATGTTTTTCTAAAACATCGAG
Source organism: Phaonia tiefii (assembly GCA_963931995.1). NCBI lineage: Eukaryota > Metazoa > Arthropoda > Insecta > Diptera > Muscidae > Phaonia > Phaonia tiefii. The sequence continues at coordinate 189,540,654 of OZ008369.1, forward strand.
TACTTTTAACATCGATGTCTTAGTGCCGATGTTTTTCCAACATCGATGTTTTGTATCGATGTTTGCATCGATATTTTTGCTTTCGGACTGGTTGTGAGCCGAGGCAAAATTAAATTGTGTGTTGTGTTTCATTTGAGGACCTGTTTTTTTTTTTTTTAGTCACAAACTCATCGGCGGCGTGAGTGAAAACATCGATGTTTTTGACCGATGTTACATCAATTCAATGGCGCGGCTGAAGTAACAAACGATCGGCGTGAAGTTTTTACCGCCATCGATGTTTACAAAACGATATACAAAACTTTATTTATACTGGAGTTATTTTATGTATACTGGAGTTATTTTATGCTTAAAATATTCAAAAACATCGATGTTTTTGGGGGTGTCTTAATTTTGCAGAAATGAAATGAGAAACATCGATGTTTTCGAATTGTTAACAAACTAAATAAAAACATCGTTGTTTTGTTTTTGCTGAAATTCTCTTGTAGATATGTGTTGTCAATATACAAATCACCCTATTCGTCGATATAAAGGCAAATAGTATATACAACACTTTATTAGTGCTGCCTTTTATATCGATGTTTTTCAAATTAATAAAATTTATAGAAAAAACATCGATGTTTTTTCTTAAAATTTTTTATTTTGAAAACATCGATGTTTTTTAGCAATAAAAATAAAAACACAGTACTAATCAACTTTTGTATGTTTTTGCTTTATATCGACCAATAGGGTGATATATACGCCGGCACGTCATATATAAAAGCGAAATCCAAACATCGATGTTTGAAAATATTAATGTTTTTTTTTATATAATATTGTTAGCAATTCGAAAACATCGATGTTTTTTCTATAAATTTTTTATTTTGAAAACATCGATGTTTTTCATTAAAGTTTTTTAGCAATAAAAATAAAAAAGCAGTACTAATCAACTTTTGTATGTTTTTGCTTAATATCGTCGACAGGACATATATAAAACTGCACTTCAGGGAAAACAAAACACGCAGAAACATTTGTAACCGATGTTGGATCAACATCGATGTTTCTCACTTGACGACCTTTTTTTTTTTTTTTAGTCAATGTCAGAGGGAAAAGAATACGTGCGCAGAAACATCGATGTTTTTAACCGATGTTTTATCGACATCGATGTTTCTCATTTGAAACATCGATGTTGAAAAACATCGATGTTTTGAGGTCGATGTCGCAGCCCTATACTGAATGAAATTTTCTTCTCTCATACGCTCTTTGATATGCTTTTTGTTGACGTTCGTGTTGTGTACGTGTAAAAAGCCGATCGTGTTCGGCCCCTGGGGGCTATGGACGGTGACCACTGGTCTATATTCACTCTTCACCTTCGCCGATGCAAGTGAATATAGGGAATGTTGTCATTGTATTTGGCAATGCATACTTGGGTCCGAGAGACATTAACCATTACATCGATACGATATGTTTCACTCAAACTTTTCTCTTTCACGTAATTTCTTGATTGTTTTAAAATTTTTACGTTGTATACATACAATTTTCAAAAACCGCATTGCGATAAAATTTTACAAAATCTGTCTTTACCAGAAAAAAACTGGAAATCTGTTTAACACCTAAAAAATCTGTGAAAACAGATAAATCTGTTAATATAATAACGCTGGTTGTAGGTAACAGATTTATTATTTTTGCGATTGGAAATGAGTATTTATAAAATGAGTCCGAGTAATTTTTTTATAGCGATTTTCTTATTTTGCCGATTTTTTGCAGAAAATTTCCTCCATTGAATGGGCGATTATATGAAAACCTCTTAGAAACCCCCAAAAATGTGATTTTTTTTCGATTAGACGCTCCGTTACCGTGATATAGACATTTTTCTAAATTGTTCACAAACTGGGGATGGGATATACTGGGTAAACCATCGCCGTGGGTAATGACTAAAGGCCGGATACCATTCCTCATCGCCATGGGTAGCTACGTATTATTTTCCTCATATCCTTTGGTTAATGAATAAATATTCACGGTGACGTATATGGGTTACACATGGGTGACATGGGTTCACGGTGACGTGTATGGGTTACGCATGAGGACGGGGGTAAATACGAAGTCTGTTTGTAACTTAATACAACAGTTATAATTTAAAAATTTTTAATTGAAATATCATATGTACTTTTAAGATAATTTGTGTTGTCCATAAGAAAGTTCTTCCAGAAAGTGTCCACAATTTTTTAATAATATATGTGAATGCGTCAATAGTGGTGTCAGATTCGACGATTGTGTTGAAGTCTCATTTCATCTCAATTTATGGTAATACTAGTAAAATAAAAAAATACATAAAAAAAATAAAAATGGTGTCCCATAACATCCCATGAAGTGATTGAGGGGAGCTTCTCACAATCAGTGAGATGTGCGCTTTCTAGTTTTACACTCACTGAGTGGGACCTATAGTTTTTCACCGGTTCCGAACGGTATTTTTGAGAAGTTTTTTCATGGCTAAGTACTCGATAGTGTCGCCATCACTATGCGAGGTGACCGTCGTCGATAGAAATGTAAGGTGGTCTGAGCAGGGATCGAACCCACGTTATTATGTATGAGAGGCGCGCACACTAACCATTGCACCACCGACGGCAAAAAAATACATGCAATTTAGAAATTTGGAGACTCGATAATCGACAAATCTCTCTATTATCATATGATTTATCATACATTTTTGTATCCAAGATCGAGTAAATTTGACTCGACAATGATATTATCATGACACAAGTCATTTCAACCGCAGAGTTGTATACGTACTTTCAGTATGAGATTGCGTGGACATGAAACGGAAATGGGACTGGAAAGGAAACGTACTTCACTAGTACATTAATGAAAACACAGACAAACATGATTAATATAAGAGGCAGTGTAATATGGAAAGCTCATATTGTATTCTTTCTTTGCTTACTAAATAATAACAAAATATCCAAAAAAATTAAATACATTTAATTGCGGCAAAGTAGGCCATCTCGAGGAAAAATCGCCAATATGCCCTTATAAGGGTTCCAAATCATAAAAATTGCAAAAGATGAGCTAAAAACATAAGTTATGTGCTCAAACCGATTTTATAAACTCGGATACGACAATTGGTCACAGTAACCGGTTTTAGAACTCGGTTTATAAATCCGAGTTTAACACTCGCAATTAAAAATCAGTTTGTATAAAACTGTTAATAAATCAGGATTTGATTATTGGAACCGGTATTTTATTCCACTATTTGGAACCGGGTTTAACAACCGCGGAATTAAACAATTGCTAGAGATGAATTGAAAATATAACACCGCGTTAGAAAAATGAGCTTTTGTTCTGTCCTATGAACCAAATATACGTTTTCGGAAAGAGGGGAAAAAATAAAAATACACGTGTATCGGCGATTTTCAGGTACACGTCAGAATTTTTTTTATGAAGTTATCTGGTGCCACACAGTGAAATGCCTCCATGTATCTATTTGTGAGGAAAAAATGGAGTGGTTGGTTGGTTGAAAAGGCTGCAAGACAGCACGCTGTCTAGCACACTTAGGCTAAATAAGCCCAATGTGATACCTGCAGTTTCCTCCATAGCAACTATTGACTAGTCATCCAACCAATTTGCCCTTTCAATAAATTTGTTTATAAGACCTACAGGACTATCCTGTAGTGCTACGGTGCAAACTAGATGTGTACCGAATATCCTACTTCTCAGTCCTGCCAGAGCAGGGCAATCCAAGAGAATGTGTTTCGTCGTTTCCTCATCCTCTTCCATGCAGCATCTACAGAGGATGGAGTTTCGATGTCCCAACCTTAGGGCGTGTCTTCCTACAAGACAATGTCCCGTAAGTGTTCCTATCATTGTGGATAACCTGCCTGTTTTTTCTCAATAGTTTTTGGGAATTTTAAAATTTGCAAATGGTGGCTTAGTTGGGAAGCAGCTAGCAATTAGCAAAAGAAAAAGACGTCTTGTTAATCCAGTTATCCAAACAACGAATGATTTGAGTTTTACCCAAGAAAATGAAGCTTGCGTACTTGCAATTCCCTCTTATTAGTTTTCTTGCAGTTGCTGTTAGATTTAACATATATTGCAATTCCAAGAAAGATTGTAGCCATCTGGCGGATTCAATAACATAGAACAATTCAAATGCGTTAGTGACAGTTAAACTTTAACTTGAAATTCCGGTAGATGATTTACATTAAATAATCCTGATATCAAACAAATTCATTATTTTCTTAAGCAATTGTATGAAATATAAAGTTATATAAAATATAAAATATCGTATAAATTAGGCAATTCAACATTCCGGCCCCTTTGGAGGGACGTAGGCCTTCAACAATCAGGAATAAGCGCTAACTTATGAAGTGGGCGCTTCAAAAGGCCGTTTTTGGTTCTTATTTCGGTCACTCTGACCTTGCCGTCTCTCCCTTCTACGACGTTGGCGACTCTGCCTGTCAACCACTCTTGGGGAGGAAGATTGTCCTCGTGAACCAATACTAATCTGCCGACTTGAATATTGGGCTCTTCTCGAGTGCACTTCCCTTTGTCCTGTAATCCCAGAACGTAGTCTCTGGACCAGGCTCGCTAAAATCCCTGCTTGAGACTGCAGAACATTCACCATCGCTTCGAGTACTTCAGACTGTTGCTGGCGTCGTCGACGGATTCTGGCGGCAGCGAACGCAGACCCTGTCCTATTAATAGGTGTGCTGGGGATAATGCCTCTCCGTCGTTGGGATCTGAAGACTGCGGTGCAATTGGGCGGCTGTTGAGCACTGCCTCTACTTCTGCGAGCATCGTCTTCATTTCCTCTTGATTGAGGGATGCGTTGCCCACAACCCGAACTAGAAGGAACTTTGCTTGCTTTACGGCTGCCTCCCACAGCCCTCCGAAATGCGGTGCCCTTGGTGGTATGAAAATGAACTCGACCTAGCACGACGCTGCGTATAATTCGACCGCTTCTTTGTTCTTCTCGAACGCATTCTGTAGGTCTGTGAGGGCTCGGCTCGCTCCCCCGAAATTCGTAGCGTTGTCGCAGTACACTTTGCTTGGAAGTCCCCGTCTTGCAGCAAACCTTTTAAAAGAAAGAATGAATGCATCAGAAGATAAGTTGGACACCAACTCTAAGTGAACTGCCTTGGACGCGAAACACACGAAAACTGCAATATACATTTTCATTGGCGGTCTCCCTCGGATTCTAAGCCAAACGTTAACAGGACCACAAAAGTCCACACCAGCTATTGAGAATGGACGTATCGCTCTTACCCTATCAACGGGCAAATTCCCCATAACCTGTGTCATTAACTTTGGCCTGTAATGATAACAATGTACACATCTAAGTACAATTCTCCCACATTCTTCCTTGGCATTAACTAGCCAGATATTGTCTCGTAATAGAGAGACTAAAGCCTTTGCACCAGCGTGGCAGTTTTGAATATGAAGATACCTCAAATAAAGTCTTACAAACGTTGACTTTTTCGGTACTAAAAGAGGAAATTTTGTCCTATACGGCAATGGTGCGTTCAGAAGCCTACCTCCTACTCTAATAAGCGAAAAGTTACGACCGTGTTCGGTAAAACTATGTATGAAGGGTGTTAAACGCTGTATACTTGATGACAATGGAATTGACTTTTCAAGCTTCTTAATTTCCCCTGCAAACTCAATCTTTTGGACAACTTCGACAAGTTTAAAGAAAGCCCAAGACATTTCCCTTGAGGTAGGACACAATGTCCTTGGCATTGTATATTTTTACAATGCATCAATGAATCTCATGATGTAGCACATCACCCTCAGCAGCTTCGTGTAATTAGAATACTTTTCAATCAATGCTGTAAATGCATTGCCTGTTTCCAAAGGTCTTTCAATTGCGAGGAAAATATTAGATTTTTTCTTTTCCAAAGTGTCTTGTTCCTCTGTCAAATTAAAATGTTTATTGACAGGCCAATGAGAACAGTCACTTAGAAGAATTGATGGACCATTGAACCAAATTGAGGTTTTAAGTTTTTCTACATCACATCCTCTAGACACAAGGTCAGCTGGATTTTGCGGCGAAGGCACATGCCGCCAAGTAACACGGTCCGACCATTCTTGTATCTCAGCAACTCTATTTGCCACGAATGTGGAAAGACGGGATGGAGGGATGGGTTTTTATCCAGTGTAATGTTATTTCTGAATCAGTCCAGAAAGTACTCTAGCCTCGGGATAGTTTTAGTTCTGAGTGGAGCGACTTTAGATTAACCGTAAGCAATCGACAGCAGACTTCATTCCCATAACTAGTTCTAACATATATACAACACCCATAAGCCCGAACTGAGGCATCGGCAAAGCCATGAACTTGTATAGTAGCAGACTTTGAAGTGTGGACGAATCTCGGAATGTCAATGGACCCTATTTTTGACAATTCAATTTTGAAATTCTCCCATGTTGTATTCAATCGTAGTGGAATTGACTCGTCTCAGTCCAGTGTCTGTATCCAAAGATCTTGCAGCAACATTTTGGTTGTTGTCAAAATTGGTGACAATAGACCAAGAGGGTCGAACAAACGGGCAGAAACCGATAAAATATTTCTCTTAGATGCCTTTAGGTCAAATAAATCTGCTTCCAAATGGAATCTGAATACGTCACTATTCGGAAACCAATGGATACCCAAAGCTTTGAAGACCATTTTGTCAAATTAAATCCAGCTGATCTTAGAATTTGAGTAACCTGGTCTCGAGTAGTTAGAAGCTCATCATAACTATCGGCTCCGGTCAATAAATCATCAACGTAAAAATCTTTGCGAACAACGTCAGATCCCATGGGAAGGCTCTCTCTAAATAAGTCGCTCAACTGAATGAGACACCTAATAGCAAGAAACGGCGCTGAGGACGTACCGCACGTCACCGTGTTCAGACGAAATATTTGTAACGGATCTGATGGGTTCCGTCTCCACAGGCTAAGTTGAAACTTTCCATCTTCCTCACCAATTAAAACTTGGCGATACATCTTTTCGATGTCTGCAGTGACAGCATATTTGTGGAATCTGAAGCGTATTAGGGAAGAATATAACTCTTCCTGAACAGTGGGCCCAACCATCAGCAAATCGTTTAGTGACATATGTGCAGAAGTTCGACTCGATGCGTCGAATACAACACGAAGTTTGGTCGATGTGCTTTGTGGGCGCAAAACACACTGATGCGATATAAAGTAATTAGGATTGGTAGGTACTCGATTATCCGTTAAAGACATGTGCCCTAAATTCAGATATTCTTGCATGAAATCGTGATACATTTTCATCATATCCGGATTTTTCAAGAGTTTGCGTTCTAGTGACAAGAAACGGTGCCTGGCAGTCTCGTAGGACGAGCCTAAACAACTGGGATCCGATTTAAAGGGAAGTAAAACTTCAAATCGCCCTGACGGCAGCCGCCGTATTGTATTTTCAAACATTTCTTCACACTGTTTATGCTCTTCTGTGTATTCAGTATTCGAACTCCTTGGAAGATCTTCTAACTCCCAGAACTTTCGAACTACCGAATCAACGTAATCTTCATCCGCAATATCAGTGGAAACGTGGCATATAGTACTCGAGCTTGGTTCTTTTGACTGGGTGTATTTACCAGCTACAATCCAGCCAAGAGAAGTTTTCTGCAAGACCGGAGTTTTATGGTTGGATTTAATTTGACCAACGAAGAGAATATCAAAGAAAAGCTCAGCTCCAATTAGCAAATCAATCCTGTGAGGCTTAAAGAACCAAGGATCTGCTAGCTCAATATTCTGTGGAATGTTCCAGTCCGATGTATATATCGTGCGCTCAGGTTGAATGTTCGTAATTGAACTTATAACCCAGAATTTTGAGGATAGTTGGGTTGAATTAACCCTCGACGTGAAAGTAACGCCAACATTATTCTTACAAGATGACATAGTTTCTCCTATGCCGGTTAAATTGAGTAAGCCTCCCTCGCGTTTCAGTCTTAACCTTTGGGCAAGGTCTTCCGTGATCAAATTGGTCTGCGATCCGGAGTCAAGGAGATCTCTAGGTGAGATAAAGTTTCCAGAACTAATCCTTACGCGCACCACGGCCGTAGCCAGAATGATATTTTCATCCGAAGATGAATGATTCACAGACGTATGAGAAGTTGTAGGTTGTTCCGGCGTTAAGTGAACAGAATTTGTATTAGAATTTGTCCTTTGTGAATCTGAACCATATCTATGCAACAAACTATGATGCGAACTACTACAAACTCTACATTTTGTTGAACTACATCTTGCAACTGTATGCCCTCTCTTGAGACAGTTGATACACGCTGGTACGGACTTTATAAAATCAAACCTTTGAAGAACTGACAACGCGGTAAACGAAGAGCATGTATGTACAGAATGATCACTGGCTTTGCAGTATATACACTTATCACCTCCTTTCTTTGTTTTCGAACAAGAAAGTGATGTTTTCGTAGTTTTCTTAGGTTGGGTATCGATTTTATTCTTAATCACTTTTGGCTTTGACATAGAAGATTCGTCAGCAAAAATATGCTGGTAACGTTTGTTCAATGCAGCCTCGCAGTCGGTCCATAGTGGGAGCTTATCGAAATCAAGCTGTTCTTCCCACTTGGTTTTCGTGACTGGATCTACCTTAGTCATCACTAGATGAATTAATATAGCATTTGCTATTTTTCTGTCATCACCGATAGATAATAGGGAGTCATATATTGCGGACACAGTATCAATCATACCACGCAAGGCAGTTGCAGAAGGTTTATTGATCTCAGGAAGATCAAAAAGTTTCGAAATATTGTCAAAAAATATCAGACACTCATTGTCGTAAACCCTTTTCAAACTAGCGAGAGCTTTCGGATAGTTGTCCTTCGATATTTGAAAAGCCTTTACCGTACACAGAGCCTCATCTGATAAACAAGATATCAGATGGTTGAATTTTTCTATATCTGTTAGTGACGTATCACTGTGTACCAAGTTTTCGAATAGACTCATGAAATTTTTATAGTTGGAATATTTACCGCTAAATTTCGGGAGTTTCATACTTGGAAGCCTCGAAGTATGTGGTTGAACAGCAAAAGAAGTATCGGGTAAACTTGACCTTCTATTTTTGCAGGATCCAGCATTTCCTCTTCGGATTGGTACTTCATCGCTTGATCAATGTACTGGCATAATATGTCCATTCGGCATTCTAATTCGATGGAATTAAACGAAATTTTCTTTTCCCGAATCGATTGCCTAATTCTCACAATTTTCTGAACCACCCTGGTCTTACTTGAAACTAGGTTTTGTCATTGGTCTCTCCTTGCTGGAGAGTCTGGGCGTTTTTTGCCAGTCATTTTTAAAAAATATATTCTTAGTATAAGTAAGCTTTATTAGCAATTTCGTTTCACACAATTCTTCTTGGCGTAAGTTACTGTCGATATTACTTGGGCATAGGAACAACAATAAAGGGATAAAACAATATTACGAAACTTAACAATTTAAATATAATGATAAAAATGTTCACCAACTTGTGTAATAAATACTCTAAACAAAAACGTATCTTTGCAATTTTTACATCCACCAATTGTTCACTTTCGACAATGTAACTCCGTGGAACACTGCTTCAGATTTTCGTTTACTCTTAATAGTCCGAACAAAGGTATCCAGTAAACGCAATTTCCATCAAACATTCTTGTCTTCTATCATGAAAATGTCACCAGTGGAATATAAGTTTATAATTTTATCACCTTTTCCCAATTATACTTAAATTAGCACACTTTAAATTTCAGACTTTCATTTATTTGTTCATTCTTTTCATTTTATGATTCTACTGTTATTCTCACTTCAACTTTATGTTATCAGGGATGGTATTTATATTCGATAATTTAAGCCTCTCAATCGACACAAGATGTTGCCACCAAACTGACCACAACTTCCAAATTATATTTATCCCACAAAATTTCAAAACATGTTCGCCAATTCTCAGAGCCAATTAATTAGTCTCCTCGATTGGAACGAAATCAACGAATTGCATTTAAGAATGTGTGCCGTATTACCAGTGGAAATCTACCTTAATCTGAGTAAGCGGAATGTACCATTAACCAACACCTGCAACACTAAAATGATTGGAACGGAACAGAGAATAGATCCGCTGATTAGGAAATGTCAAAAAAGCGAAAAAGTAGTAAAACGAAATGAGTTGAAAGTTTATGTCCAGAAGAAATTGACCAGAAATCCGAATTAAATCGACACATTGAGCAACAAATTGTACTTGACAATAATTTATCGGCAGCGTTTGCAGTCTTACGTAACAGAGAAGATTGTCAAACCTAACTTTTGTTGAAGTTGTTATTGCATATTTGCTTGTACTTTCAGTCGCAGGCATTGTTCACAATAAATATATTTAAAACATGTTGTAAAGTAATTAAAGCGGAAAGAAAATATTTGTGTTCGGCTACTATTGTGCAGTTGTTGGAAACCTTCAAATCATATACGTGTATCAAGATCTCCAAAATTTGTGTACTTTACAAATTTTAGGTTAGGTTACACAAAGATTTTCTTGCGCTTTTACCTGTTGATCCGATTGTCCAGAGTCAGAGTTACTCCCCTGCTGATTATTCCTGCAGTTATGACAGCGGCAACGACGAGGCATTGGCAGTAGCAAATTTGGATGTTAAAACCAGCAATCGAGCACAATTTACCAAGACGTGTTGTTAAGAGATTAAGCAACAATTTAGCTAACTCTTTATAAATAAGAACAATTAAAATTATGGGTGATATTTGTAATAAATTAACAAATCTCAAATTTTCCCAATAATTTTCCAAAATATACTTTATATGTAAGTAGCAGCAACCAACCAAGTCCCTGCTCGGGCGCCAAAATGTTTTTCTCAATAGTTTCTGAGAATTTTAAAATTTGAAAATGGTGGCTTAGTTGGGAAGCAGCTAGCAATTAGCAAAAGAAAAAGACGTCTTGTTAATCCAGTTATCCAAACAACGAATGATTTGATTTTTACCCAAGAAAATGAAGCTTGCGTACTTGCAATTCCCTCTTATTAGTTTTCTTGTAGTTGCTGTTAGATTTAACATATATTGCAATTCCAAGAAAGATTGTAGCCATCTGGCGGATTCAATAACATAGAACAATTCAAATGCGTTAGTGACAGTTAAACTTTAACTTGAAATTCCGGTAGATGATTTACATTAAATAATCCTGATATCAAACAAATTCATTATTTTCTTAAGCAATTGTATGAAATATAAAGTTATATAAAATATAAAATATCGTATAAATTAGGCAATTCGACACTGCCTCTCGGCAAGTTAAGTAGTGGCCTAGTCCTCTTCCTGTCCACCTGTGGCCAGTGGACCCTGGCTTGTTTGCAAGTTGAAGTAAGTCTCCACTTGTCCTTGATCATATTATCGGCCCACTGCCTGATCTGCAAACGGCAGGTAGAGATTGCCATACTAACACCTTCTTTTGCCGGAAGAACCTGTGCCGTAGTGCCCTGTCTAGCTAACGCATCCGCTACGCAATTGCCTGGAATGTCGCTGTGTCCCGGTACCTAGATGAAACTGATGTCAAAATACTCTGTCATCATCCTAAGTGATGAGTGGCATTCTTTCACCGTCAGGGACGTAGCAAACATGGTTTCCAGGGATTTTATGGCATCCTGGCTGTCTGTGTAGATACATATTCTCCGGAGGGTTGTGACACTACTCTTCAGTAGTTCAGCCACGTGCAGTATGGAGGTAATTTCCGCGTGAAATACACTACAGTGATCAGGCAGCTTGAAGGAAATATTTATATTTTGGTCCGGTGTATGGACCCCATAGTCTACTTGCTCGTCCAACTTTGATCCATCCGTGAAAAATCTGATACTACTGGTATCCCCTTCCAGTGACTTTTCCCAGGTATTCCTGTTCGGAATAGAAGTCTTTAGATTTGTCGCTGGTAGAAGGTAGGGGATACAGTAATCCGTTTTTACGGGAATATAGTTGATCCGGTGTAGTAATTCAGTGTGTCCGGAATGCCCCAACATCAAAACGCCACAATCTCTGATTCTCACCAGGGATATCGCGGCTGCCGATTCGGCCACAATATCAGGAGTACAGGCGTTTAGGATAGCACTAAGTGCAGTACCTGACTTCGTGCCCATTGCCGCACTAACGCTAATCAGTGCTGATCTTTGAATTTGGTTCATAGGACAGAATGTGTGTAACGTAGTGTAAGTTATGTGGTCATACCAAAGTAGTAAAGTCTGGAAAGTGCTCGTGTAACGTTCAAATATATGTAGTTTCTCTTTGACAGTAAAGCCGCTTATGAAAGATCGAATACTTAACTTTGGAACAAGTGCTTGTGTAAACTAAATTATGTTCTAGCGACCAATATTTGAACGCGAATTCTAATTTCGGGAATAGTACATAATAACAAAAAATTTTAAACGAAAATGGCTTTAGTGTTTTTCAAAATATTGCCATTAATGGTCAATACACTTTTGTATTCGTTCCAACCATTTGTCATAGCAGTTTTTTCATTCCGCTTGAGACACCTCCAAAACATGGGGTTTGAACGTCGTTGACCACGCAGTTTACCTTTGATATTCGGGAACAAGAAGAAGTCATTGGGTGCAAAATCAGAACTGTACGGAGGATGAGTCATCAATTCGATATTTTGACAGCTAAAAAGTTCACGCGTTTGACGAGATGTGTGAGGAGAATAATTCGTCTTTGGCGGTTAGTTTTACGAATTTCTCCGAAGATTTCCCGCAAACAAATGGTCGTGCACCGCTCAAAATTGACCGTCCTACGTTGCTCAAGCGGAACAGTGGCCACATAACCCATTCGACCGAAGAAACAGGCGACCATTTGCTTCGCTGTGCTTCTTCCACAAACAACTTTTGTAGGATTTACCTCGTCTTGAAAAGCCCACACGGACGATTGCTGTTTTCTTTCCGGCTCATATACATACTTATATATCCATGTTTCGTCACCTGTCACAATTTTATACAAGTCTTATGAAGCACCACGGTCGATCTTTTTAATGTTTTCCTTACACCAATTGACACGAGCCTTGTTTTGTGTTATTGCCAAATTATGCATGATCTAACGCGAACAAATCTTTTTTTACACCCAAATAATGTTCATGCAAAATCGAATGTATTGAAGTGGAACTAATGTGCAAGGATTTCTCTATCTCACGATATGTCACATGACGATCTTGCATTATCAGTTCACGCACTGCATCGATGTGTTGTGGAAAGACAACCGATTTTGGACGATCTTCTCGAAACTCATCCTGGAACGAACGGCATCCGAGACTGATCTCTTGGTCCCAGCTATTTGCAGTGGTGTTTGATGGTATTTAATTTATCACAAAAGTACGAAAATCGTAAAAAATCATCGCGCGAATATGTTCACGGGATAATTCTATTTTTTGACCAAGATGATTTTTTAAACACACTGTAAATACAACAAATAGTGCTCGTAAGTGAAAACGTTCTGTGTATATTTATGCTCGAAAATTTCAAACTTTCCAATGGAGGTTCCAGGTTGCATCTGGGAACACTAGTATTGCCAGTTCCCGAAATATAAGTAACAATATAGCTTCGGATTGTACTTCTTATGAGTTTTATCTTCCATTTCAGTTGAATGAGGATTTAGAAATACTCAAATTGGTTAATACAACTTAATTTCTGTAGTAACAACTTCTAGTTAGTAAGACTTATTTTTAATATATTAATAGCATCTACAAATAATTCTGATGTATGATAATTATGAATTCTAATCAAAATATGAGTTTATCATGGAATTTCCAATGCCTGAATTGATTCAAAACAAAGAAAAATTCAATACATCAAAATAAATATATTCATCCCAGCAGTAATACATTTTCAACGCAGCTACAAATATGCTCATTTCAACATTAGAACGTAGGATGTTTAAAAAGTGACCACCCTATTGGAAGATGCTCTTATTTTTGCAACTGGCCGCCAATGTCAAATCTGTTTTGGCATTTATGGAGTAGACAGGTATAGAATACAAGTAAACAAGCCATGAAGCGATACACTCCCCAAGAACGCGGAATAATCGTGTCTACTTTTTTGGGTAACAATTCGTCTGTGGTGTTGGCCCAGCGCGAATACCGTCGCCGATTCGCCGGCCGTCCGACACCGACTGCGCAAACACTGCGCCGTTTGGCCACTAACCTTCAAAGTCAAAGACCTGCGCATGTTCCCATACAAAGTCCAGTCCGTCCATCAGCTGCTGCCTGTCGACCGCCAAACGCATGCAACCTACGCCCAAGCCATCCTCAATCTCGTGAATGAAGTGAACGATTTTTCCACCAAAATCATAATGAGCGATGAGGCTCATTTCCACCTCAGCCGGTACGTGAACAAGAAAAACTATCGCTTCTGGGGCACCGAAAATCTACGAGTGATGCACGAGGAGCCATTACACCCGCTCAAAGTGACTGCATGGTGCGCTGGTCACGCTGGAGGAGTCATCGGTCAATTTTTTTTCGAGAACGTCGCTGGTCGAACGACAACAGTGGAGGGTGTGCGCTATAGGGCCACGTTAACCGAGGTTTTTCTGCCGCAATTCGACGAATTAGGACTGGAGGACATGTGCTTCCAACAGGACGGAGCCACGGCACACACTGCGCGAGCCACAACCGATATTCTGAAGGCGGCGTTCCCGGGTCGCCTCATCTCTCGTTTTGGCGATTTGCACTGGCAGGCAAGATCGCCCGATTTAACCGTTCCACACTTTTTTGTGGGGTTTTTTGAAGTCCCGTGTTTACGTGAACAAGCCCGAGACTCTGGAAGCCCTCAATGTCAACATTCGACACGAGTGCGGGAATCTGTCGCCGGAAGTTCTCGCCGAAGTGATGAAAAATGCCATGAAACGAGCCCGTATGGTCATCAATTGTGACGGCGCCCTTTTATCCGATATCATCTTCTCAACTTAACCAATAAAATTCTAGAGGTTCAAATAAAAATAATCAAAAACAGAATCATTTAAAAAAAAATTAGAGCCAAACAACATCGGATGACTTCTTTTCAAACACCTTGTATTTGTCAATATGAAGAAATGCAACAGAATTGAAACATATTAGTCAATGCGACGGACCAGATTATTTGTGTGACAAATCTTTTCGTTTTACTGTGGACTCTCGATTAAGGAGGTGCCCTTAACTTAATTTATTTTTAAGAGTTTTTAAGTCGCTTTATGTTTTTGGCACTAATATAATACTAATCAATCATTGCGATATACAAAGAAAGATGTAATATACTTCGCATCCCTTAGTGAAATCAAGTTCCGGACACAGGGAAGGGCAATTACAGGTTACAAAGTTTTCTAAGATGTTGTATAATTATCCTTCTTTATCCATAAGATGGAATTTGTAGTACTTCCTTATTACAGCCGTGATATACAATTTTCTAATCTTGAGTGTCATTGGCATTGTAGCCAAAACATCCCGTATAATACACTATGGTTACTATTAGACCATTTTGCACAATTCCACTAAGTATGTGGCAGAAATGATGTAACCCCTTTCAATGTCTATTTTCTTTCTATATTAGCTGGATTTATTACGAATAGAAAACAAGCCATGCATGTGTTGACTTAATTGAAACACATACATCTAGAACATGCACATACATCTAGAAATGTGTTTATATATTTATTAATAACAAACATACAAATATTTGTATAAACTACAAAACTGTCTGCCAACATTCTATGCAATTAAAAATTCAATAGAATATATTGTTTTTTTGTGTATACATAGAGCCTGTGAAGTGAGATAATTTACAACGACAGAAAGGATATGCACACATGCCGTTTTCCAGAACTACCACGGAACCTCCGCAGATCCAAGGGGAAGTCGACAAATACATTAGCTTTTCGAAAGACGTATCACAATTCTTTCTATATTAGCTACGTTGTTCACCCACACGTATTGCATCTAACGTTTTCAGGTTTGTTTGCTTAGGTACTGCAATTTTTATGCAACGAATCCTTAAGTTAGCGTATATACACATGCATATTAGAGTGTCCCAACTTTCTACGGGAAATTTTTTTGACGAATTTCGATAACAGTAATCTGGTGTTGTTATGGTTAGTGTGCGCGACTAACGTGGTTCCAATCCCAGATCTGGCTACATTTCATTCCATTCGTTAGCGATGCCGTCACCATCTTGTAAATAGCCACGAAAAAAATATACATAACTGTTCTGATTCGACGGCTTAATTAGCCAACAAATTAGAAACCCCACGGCTCACTGATTGCGAGAATATCACATCTAGACCTGTTCTCCCCCTTTTAGAGTCGTGAATTATAATCAAATAAACATAAATAGTTGGAACTAATTAAATCAAGGAAGGTTCGTTTTCAATTCCCTCTCTGGGTAAATGAACCTGCGGTACCAAACAGTATTGACCATCACCGAATGATTTTGGCTTAATCAATGGTTTGAAATATTATGAGCTGTGCAGTTCATAAAAGGATATTTTCGAATGAGGTACCCGTTTCAGGTCGGTTTCGACACTTTGTATCAAAGGCCACCTAAGTTAACTAACCGAAATCCCACATCATATTATACTTGTTTATTTTGGATTACATTTTTTTTCTGAATATGTTCTAACAATTTCTGATTAATTGTAAAAGAAAAAATTCACTCTCACAACCCTGGGGTATCGATTATCAATTACTTTGGAGGATGCCCAAGACTGAACTGATTTCCAGCTTTGATGCAACAGTTAACGAGGAATTTTGATCCTGAAATTTTGTTTTTATTAATTTTCAAGACGTATAGCAATTTTCTGCGTAACCATTAACAAGAAGCAGTGTTTCGTTTTCGAGGACCACTCTAATACATATGGACATATACTACATCCATTCAAACATCTTCCAATGGATGTATATGTTATTTGTTCTATAAAGGGTACATTCTTAAGAGCGTTGTGATCACGCGATTCAAACAAAAAAAAACAGAATAATTGAATTACGATAATATAATCAAATATATTATAAAGATAACTATGTGAAACACGATTTTTGTGGGAGGTCGGTTCGAATGTTATATTAATGCGCAAATATTATCACCAAACCTCGAAATCTCGATAACTCGAAATAATTCTTCCTATGTAGAATGTTGTGTGAACAAAAGTAGTCGATATCTCGGAAAATGCAGGAAATTCCCCCTCGATTCTAACTGGGACTATCGTTTTCCTGTATGTCGTGAATTATACCCAATTTCGCGACTTCGTTAATTTTTAGAAAAGGATTTCTACATGGCCGCCCTACTGCCGGGCTTTCGAATTAGTTTTTGTTGTATTTAATATAACTTTCCCTGTGGCAGGCCTTCGGCAGGGCTTCAGTATTTTATCCTCTAGGATGGATCAAATACTGGCTTCGTGGTTCCGGCATAGGTTTTTGATTAATAAGGCATTGTGCATGGTAGCCTTCAGCCGAGCTGTTTTCGGCATTATTTTTTGCGTAATAAGTCATTCGACGTGACCGAAAGAGAGCAACTTTTTAAAAATAGGTGGATTAAAATCGAAAACTTGTGTGAGTAATTGACCCATACTGTGTTAAAACAAATTGAAATATTTTACGCATCTCTATTAGATGCGTTTCACATAGATTTCCAACAACATGAATGTTAAAACATATATTCACGATTTGGAGGCGCATACTTCAAAAGTTGGTGATATCGCCTAGAAAAATTTTTATGACCTATATTATCTGAAAGTTCCACTTACAATTTAATCAAGTTAAATATAAATTGTTCTATTTGTACACAACGATGACCGCAACAGTTGAAACGTTTCTTCTGAACAAAAACAAAAAGATTCTGAAAAGCGAACTGTCATTTACTGCATAATTTACCGCAAATACAGATAACATGCATAAACAAATTGTTCACACATACGCATACTCCAAAGGAATCCCCTCGCTCTTGAATTAATTCTCCCTACTTTCAACAAAAACAATCAAGCAAATCCTAATATTAAGGTACTGTTCGTCTTCGCGCAATCCTGCGATAGCTCGATGGATAGACGCGCGGGCTTTCGATCGTGGCGGTTGCATTTAACTCCGTTTCCTGAAAAAATTAAGTAATAAACTAAACATTTAAAAAAATGTATGACCCTACTGGGATTTGAACTTGGACCGCAAATAAATTTCTCAATTTCGTTTGTGGGCAACGACATTTTGCTTTGCGTGTATTGTTTGAGGATATTTTTTCAGAAAATTTTATTCATACATCTTGTTAGTGTTTATTAGCAAATGTTCCATCTTACATCTATGTTTGGCCTTAATTTGGCCTGGCGCTGGTCTTTTCTTTGCTTAACCAAAATGTCTTCTGCTGTTCGTTATTATACCAAAAGGAAAATTAGCGCGCGCTTTGGAGACGGTCAAACTATGGCGTTGATTGTTGCCATATCGTTGATCGAAGGAGAAAGATAATTAACAGCTGACAACTATTGATGTTAAGATTTGCCAGATTATTGATCGCGGCATGAACACCACTCAACACATCTCTTTTATTAAAAGTGCTAAATATAAAATATTACTTTCGTCTTGTGACCCTACTGGGATTTGAACTTGGACCGCAAATAAATTTCTCAATTGCGTTTGTGGGCAACGACATTTTGCTTTGCGTGTATTGTTTGAGGATATTTTTCCAGAAAATTTTATTCATACATCTCTTTTATTAAAAGTGCTAAAAAGATATAAAATATTACTTTCGTCTTGTGAAAAAGTCATCCCCTTTAAGAGCAAAATACCCAGTTTGTTGCATTGTACAGAGTGGAGCGCGGTAATTTGCTTATTTGGGAATGAAATAAAAAAAATAATGAACTTTAGAAACAATTATTTTTTATTTTAATTATATTGAACAGTAAGGGAATTTGTAAATTACATGGTTTTTAATAGAGTATCTGGTAAATGTCGACCTTCGCTATCCACACACTGCTGCATACGTTTTCTGAAGTTTTCATGAACTCTAAGGGCCACTGATGCTTACTAGTGATGCCACACAGTGCGTACACATGAGACATTCCCTGCTGTTCTCAATGAAGTTACCCAATTTACAATTGATTGCCGTCCAGGAACACTTCCGCATGGGGGAACAGCGAATCGTAAACGAAAAGCCTGCTGCACTGCAATGATCGAGTGCGCATTTGAAAAATACGCTTCCACACAAAGTGTCCTCTCCTCACGTGTCCAATGCATGATCGCAACTGAAAGGCAGACGAGTACAAATCTCGCGTCAACCACTATAAGCCACGCACGCTCTCCACACTCTTCGACCAACAGTGCCGCCACAGCCTGCAGTGCAAAAAAGCAAATTACCTCTCTACACTCTGTATAATTATATTTGGTACATGAAAATAAATTGAACAATTACATCGCTGAATGTGTTAAGGAAAAATATTCAAAGTACAATTTACTGCCTATGCAAAACTCAATATCTGGATAAAAGTTGTTTATAAACCATTTCGTCTTCAAAACAAATAACGATTTGATGACAGACATATATCCCAATTTATGTATTAGGAATTAAATTGCCCAAGAGTGATGAAAATCTGAGGTAAGGTGTAAATTTTAGTTAACATTAATGGAAGGTGTCTCCTTTCGACAAGAATTGCAATTATTTGTTTGGTTTACACCATGATTCCTTCATAGGATGTAATGGGAAACAATTTATTTATTCTTTTTATATCATGATGTGTAATCAATGTCTTATTAATATTTAAATAAATGTAAGAAATACATAATATATCAGTGATTACGACTTTTTTCTTGTCTGCTGCAATTTTTGGCGTTTGTTTCTCTTATAACGAACCAAATGTAATCTTCTATCATATTCTTTTAATTTATACTTGCCAATTTTCGAATAGTTACAAAGTAAACCAAGAATGATTAAGTCATAATTTGGACTCCATTTGTTTCCCAAAAAACTGGAAACAATTAATCGAAATCAATTCTATGCAGCTTTCTCTTGGTTGATAACAATGCCTGAAATGTAGCCCTTCGGATTTGTGGACCATCAGACAATTTTCCCAGGAAAATTGTTTCTAAATAGGCGAATTCTTTACCCTCTTTGTCTAGTGCCTTAATAAACGTCTTCCCTGTTCATAATACAGGTTTAATCTTAAATGGTGGCGAGATTATATTATCCTTTTTCACGTGGGTGACACGGTTTATACTTTATTATGGACGCCTTCTGTGCTGTTGAGTGTTGACCGCGCGTAATACTTGTCCCTATCTCGATTGTCACAAAGGTAGAGAACGCCGCAATGCTTTCTGAAACCATCTGCAAACCTGAAAATATAGGAATAACTTTCAAGTTGCAACGCACCTTCCAATCGTGGTTTTCATAGTCTACATTTTTTTTAACAATTTGGCCATTGTTTCATATTCACAGCGTCCGCAATGAGAGTTGGTGGTTTCTGACTATCGTTGTGCAGCAAAACTGCTTTAATGTTTTTTTTGCTGCTGTCAGCAAGTAATCTCCATTCACTTGTGTCATATCTTTGGCCAAGCTTTACAAAAAGTACGCCAATGTTGAAGCAAAAGCACACGTTGGTTGAAATTATTTTGTAAGAAATTTGGATATCTTAAGCGAAATGCTAGCTGCTCCGATTTTTCTTTCAGAAGTTCGAAGTCACTTGCAATATCATTTATTTGAGCCTAATTGTAAAGCTAACATTTTCACGAATCAAATCCGTTTACAATCATTCTACTTCATATCTGTGTCTTGGAGTACTTCCGTACCTTTGCCAAGTATACAATAATCAACATTTTTTGGCCGCCGGTGGTGCAATGGTAGTGTGCGCGGCCCTTGTACATGAGACCCTGGGATCGATCCCTGATCTGACCACCATAAATTTCTTTCGACGGCGGTCACCTCGCTTAGTGACGGCGACACTATCGAGTATTAAGCCATGAAAAAGCTTCTCAAAATACCGTTCGGAACCGGTGTAAAACTGTAGGTCTCAATCAGTGAGTGTAAACCTAGAACGCGCACAGCTTACTGGTTGTGAGAAGCTCTCCCTAATTCCTACATGGGATGTAGCGGGAAACCATTTATTTATTTTTAAATTGCAAATCTTTCGATCCGAACTATCTGATTTGTAACATACACTTAAGCTTGACGGTGATGTCGAAATTAGTATTTTCCATGTAAAAGCCACTTCTTCGGATGAATATTATTTTATCAAAATGATATTATTAAACCAAATTTACACTTAAACCAAATTTACCACAATAGGTTTTGAAAATTTACTCCTCTGAACTAGTTTACCAAATATTATTGATAACTTTCCGACCAGAGAAATAATCTCTAATTTTTGATTTGTGACCAACCCTCCCACTTTTGGTGGGATGGTCCCGCATTTTGGTGCCTCATTCCGACTTAAATCTTAAATATCAAAATCGTCATATGCATAATAAAACCTTTTATTTCATATTATTTATTTTACAAAATACAGGAATTTGTATACATATTTTGTAATTAAAACCAAAAAAGTTCAGTTGATCAGGTTATCCACACACTGTTATAATATCTAAACTATACATACGACGGTTCTTATTGTTAAATTATGTAATATATAAAGTCAGGTCAAACATTTTCTTCCCTTTATTTTTCGTACAAATGTTTGAAAGAAGTTTCCATGGCCAACCTCTTTTCGAAAGCAAAAATAACAATAATTTAACAATAATTACATAATTTAACAATACGAACCGTCGTATGTATATTTTAGATATTATAACACTGTGTACTCTAGTTTAAACATGAATAACTGAGAATAGATCTTGAAAATAAATGTTCTAGACGGATTTAAGTACAGCATTTTTAAGAAGAGAAATCTTCATTGACAAAAAAAAACTGTTTATAGATTACGACCGTTCTACGCAACACCCTTTATAAACCTCTCATACGATTAGATACCACGAGCAGTACTGTAATAAAATGTATCGTAAGGAAATAACATACAAAGCTAAGGAAACCTTCGAAGAAAGATGCACAAATATATTTCTTATTAAAGATTTTCTCTGAGGAAAAATACTTAATTTCATTTTTGAAGTTTAGTATAACTGTTGTTTATTTGCTGAAACGAAGTTCATATAGAAACGATTTGAACCTGGCAGAAAAGCAAGGTAGTTGCGGTATAGATGTAGTTATTGTAGTCAACAACAACAGGCATTTTATACCCCCAAAAAAGTAATCAACAAAATATAACATCAAAATACACATTTGGCGTAGGCACGTAAGAAGCAACGAGTATATGACTGCGAGAACCTGTAGCACCCTTCAGAAACGTAAACAATCCAGAAATTTAAAATTTTTGCTGACAAGTTGATAAATGTTGGTCATTGTCATCAATGCGTCATGAAATCACATTATGAAATCAATTAAAAGAAATGAACAATTGGATGTTATTAGAAGGTTTTTACTTTTTTGTTTTATTTTTGTGATTATTAAACGAAATGTTTGGGAACCTCGACAGCGTTGCCAGCATTTTTTTAAAGCTAGATTTTATGAGAAAACCCTTTAAAAAGATCCAAAAAAAATCTAAAAAAAGCTGAATTTTTCATTTAAAGAACAGTGTAGTTTTGTAACAAAAAGTAAAAAGAAGTAATTTTTATTTCATATTATAAGTAACAAAAGCTGGTAAAAGAGATCTTTAGTCGTTAACAGTTAATATTTGACGAGTGTATTTCTTTAACTAAGCGCATTTATGCGAATATTCCCAAAATTCCAATCACCATCATATTCATCGTCTTTGTTCCATTTGTCATAACTTTCGTCTGATCCAATCCTTTTAAGAAATTTTCTTGGAACTTAATACTGAAAACAGTATTTTTCTCTTCTTTTCAAGCCATTCCTAATACAAATTAAATGGTAATGTAAATACCTATGTAAAATTATAGTTAGGTCCAGATATTCTGTGCCCACAAGTAATAACAGCTAAAGTCGAGTTAGGACAAAGTTGATTTTGTTTTGTTTACTTCTCTCAAGTTAATTGTTTCTTCATCATAAATTGAATTTCAAATTTAAATATGTATTATAAAATTGCTAACATAGAACTTATAAATATTAATTAAATCAAAATTCCCTGCTTTTAGACAACGATTTAAATTTTTTAAAATCCTCTGTTGAACACTGACCGAAATCGAGTTTAGTTGTTATTTCTTGTGGGCACAGATATAACGAAAGTTACATAATTGCCAATATAGAGTTTATAGTCCGAAGTTGTATTCGATTACGTACATTTGTGTTTACAAGATTAATGTTACTAAAAACTCGACCTACGTCTGCATTGGACTAAGGAAGGAATAACAGCTTCAGAACAAAGTCGGATATTTCTTCAAATTTTTTTGTTTCCAGCAACATCTCTATATTCAAATACTTCAGCCCAAAACTTTGTAGTATTAGTCGTGTTCTTTCATTTTATAAATTGGATATTAAAGTACTGCTCTTTTATTCTACCAATGTTTACTCTTGCATTTAAATAACTTTAAAATTAAACTTATATCTTCTTTATCGGGACTTAAAATGTTTTTAACAGAAAACAAGTCAATGTTTTGTAGTGTTTTTTACATTGTCAGGTAATCTAGAATTATTGAAACATTTACGGAAGTTAGAATATAATATATTCATATGAAATCAAACTCATACTTTTGTTTCAATTGATTCATTAATCCAACAATGAAGTCTGAGCATTTGTGTATAATTTTGTGTTCACTACTGGAACTTTATTTGCCTGACCCTTTCAATTTGTTGGCGAAAGTTTCGAATTCAAAGCCAAAATAACAATTAAATGAAATATAGGCTTCAAAGTCTTCAGAAAAAACATCAATATTAGCATCGTCCAGTACCTTTTTCTTAAGAAATTGCATTTCTTCATCGTTATTGATGTAATATTTGTTGTAAGAAGTGCCAAAGTATTAAGAGCTAAAACAATCTGAAAACCTTTGAAAAAAGCCAGGAAAAAAGCTTAAAGCTAAATTCCATTTTCCAAATAAAGCTAAATCTAGCGGGATTTGCAACTCTGACCCCGTAGGACAAACTGGACATAAAAAGTGTTTGAACTCACGGGCGATGTGGTAACACCTTTTTGGTACACGGTACCTGTTCGATTTCCATGATCACATTAGTAAATGTTACATTGGAAAATAAAACAAAGAATAATTTTTGTGATGAAGGCTCTTTTGCTATTGCACGTTCTTCTTTCTTACATCTACTTTAACGTTAGATATAATATTGTTAAAATAAATAAAGCAATATTTAGCACACTGAAATAATTGTATTTGTTTTGCCATAAACAGAGAGACGACGAGCGACCTGCTTGTTTGAGTGCTGGCATACAACTGAGTAAAAATCAATATTTAGCTTACTGTTTTGTCATAAACAGAGCGACGACAAAAAGTATTGAATAGTATAGAGAAGTTATTACTAACTGAGTAAATGATCATAACCGAGTCGTATCCTCTTTATAGAATATTTCAATATAAATGCAATACAAAAAGCATAAATGTTTCAAAAGGCATCAATGTTTCAAGTTAAAATTATGAATGGGCCTTGTTGTGACAAAAAGAGGGTATTAGGTTTTCAATAATTCGCCAGTCATTTTGGGTCATATAATTCGTTCCATGAGTTCTCTATACTATTCAATACTCCTTGGCAATGACGACCTGCTTGTTTGTTCGCTGACGCTACATCAATATCGTCATACTTATTACAACAACCACGTATGCGATGCTAACGCTGTGTTGTTTATCTGCGCCTATAGATTTAAACACATCAAAAAAACAGAACAGAAACAGAAATATCCTCACCCTTACTTATCCTTTGGGTCCGAGTTCCTTAAAAAAGGTTCATATTTTTGATTTGGCAGCCACTCAACCTTCAGTTACCAGTGGCAAATTTGCCCATATTCATTAAATCTTATTAGCAACTTAATTTGGATGTGTTGTGTATTTGGGGTATTTATCAAGACTACCAGGTAATTATCCGCTCAAAATTTGTATGTGAAATTCGAAAATGGTTACCACAAGCATTTTCAATTAAACAGTAGCTTTTGAAAATATTGTCTGGTACCAAATTTCACTAAGATCGAGTTTGGTTTACTGGAGATATCGTGTCGGTCATCCTGAAAGCCTCCCATATTGTCTATGGGACGCACATAAATGGGTGTAGAAAAATTATCATTGTTTTAGCGAGTGAGTGCCGGTTTACGAAATGAAGCCTAATACAAATTTCACTAAGGTTAGAAGTATTTTACACGAGTTATCATATCGATAACCTGGAGGGCCGCCCAACTTTTGTATGGGAGGACTTAGTGACATTGCCAATTTCTCCAGTTAAGTACAAATTTACAGATTATTAAGCAATATCTGAGTTAAAACTAATCACATACACTAAATATATCGATTTGTATGGGATGTACCGGAAGGAATGTGGTCATAACACCCATTTGCAATCCCTAACTAAGTTTGGTTAAATAATTATCAATGACAAGGTTTCATTGTGATCGTTAAAGAGGTTTACGGCAGTTACCGTATTGACCAAACTAAGAGAGTCCGAAATCGAATTTGGTCCTTAGATATCTTAGGTCTAATATGACTCATTCTATTCGTTACACTTTTCCGTATCAAATGACATATCCCCACATCACTATGAGTGAGGGAGCTTGAATATGTACGGCCTACGAATTTTTTTTTAATCGAATATAATGCGTAAAGTGTCCACGGTGCAGTAATTTTTGATTGTATCAGTTTTAGCACTTTTTTGCAAATCGCACTTCTTTTGGCATGTTTTTTGATAGCTTCTGGCACTGGTTTTGGGCATTGATGAAATTCGTTCCTACACAGGTGCTTCGGCTCACCGTTCCTACACAGCGGTTTCGCCTCACTGTTGCTACACATGGGTTTCGGCGCACTGTTCCTACACAGGGGCTTCGGCTCACTGTTCCTACACAGGGGCTTCGGCTCACTGTTCTTTCACATGGGCTTCGGCTCACTGTTCCCGTGTAACCCACCCGATAATAACCGATACCGATTATAACCGATACTGAACCGTTCTCACCGGACCTGCAAAGCACATATCGAGCCAGCATCCCGCATATCCGATACCGATTCACGCTGCGAATCCAAATAATTGCGTGTGCAAGACACTGTCTTCTCGATCATCTTAGAATCTACCAGTCCGCAACCTCCCCAAGACGATTTTCAAGCCAAGGGTAGTATTCCCAGAAGGGTGTTGTCAAATGCCCCCAGAAAAATGAAGAGACAAAATAAAGAAACATACTGTGGTTAATTACCACTGCTGGTAGCTTCGCTTATGTAGTAAAAAAGTCACAGTAGCTGTACGCTTGGCCGTTATGCTTACCGCTAGCTTTTACGTTACTGTATTGTATTTTTCAAGAAATTAAATTAATGTAACTGATAAATATACGGTAGCATTAACTCTGCATGAGCAAACTCTGGACAGTTTATTGTGCCGTAGGGGAACCTAGAGTACAGCTTTTAATTTCCTTAAGTTTCGGTAAATCATATTACATGTTCAACACACACCTATTCCTACTTTTATTGATATATTCATTGCAATGTATGCATGCAAATTTTGTACAACATATCGTTAGCACACTTTCAATGTTATAATTGTGTTAATACAGTGCAATTAAAAATCTCTTAAATTCGTAATGTTAATGTATTTTTGATAGAATCGTATTCTTCACCTTTTTAACCACCAAAAGTTTTATAACGATAATGTCCTACTTTACCAAGAGGAACAAATGGTATATAGTAGCAGATTTTAAGCTGAAGGTTTCGGAAAATCAATACATAGTTTACCGTAGGTCGGTAATTGATATTATGGCATTGAATATTTGGAGTAAACATGATCTGTTTTAATTAACATGCTGGCCTGATAAAGGTTACGTGGTAAATAAAACATATTAGCTGTACGCAGGGCGCGATGACGCTTGGAAACAAGCTAGTCTAAAGCTACAGTACCAAAATTTATAAACGTAAATGAGAAATATACGATGGTTTGAACTATGTATGAAAAGATTCGGCATTTTCGAATTTCATCAATGCATAAAGAACCCTATTGCCAGACTTTAAATTTGTTAAACTATTCTAGTAATGTATAATCCGTGAAGTATTAATATTTCAGCTTTCCCCCCCCCCTCATTTAGAAAATTTTGTGTTGCCATATCTGTAATGTTAGAAAGCTATTAAATTTTTCTTGATTGAATCGACATACGCATTTATTTTCCATAAATAATGCTACTCTTTTATTTTAAAATTCAGCTCTATTTATTATATTGGTATGATTCTGGATGTCCAATGCCTTCAGAAAGCTGTACTGGGGTCAAAGCCATTCGGTCTCTGACCGATTAAAAATCAAAATTAATTGTATTTATATATTTACTGTTTTTCAAATTTATAAAAATATTAATTTATAAAATATGGTATGTATAGTATATGAAAATTATATTACGTATTAAAAATGTCATTGTAATTATTCTTTAAAATTTCAATAATGTACAAACATATTTATTTTGCATACAACAATTTCTTATATAAAAGAGAAAAGTTAATAAATATTGTTTCTGCTGATCTCGAAATAAGTTTACGGAATGGTGGACTGTACCAGGATATGGTTCAACTTATTTAGGTTGCGTTGAAACGGCTCACTGCAAGGAAAGTGTATAGATAAACAGGTGGCTCAAATAGCTCACAGGTTCATCGTTAGAAACGAAAACAGGGACGAGGAGCGAATTAGGATATGGCTCAATATTGGTTACGCAATGGGTACCTTACCAAAGTGCAGCTTGAATTAAATAATAAGACTTGATAGTGTTCGTTATAATCAATTCATGTGTTTATTCGATAAAGTCCAAATTATAAGTGAAGCCGATGGGTCAGTAAATGTTTCGCGAAAACCATAAGAGTTTGGTCGCTCACTTGTGGTATATTCAGCTTACCATGCTAAGGTGCCATCTGGATGTGACGTACTATCAGGAACATTACCGGCCCATGTTGCAGGAATGCAATATGTACAATTTATTAACAAAGGTCTATAGGTATCTAACAAATATTCAAGCCGAAAATCCTACAATTTGACGATTGCATATTACTTTTTCGAAGATCCAATTTATTGCATTTATTTTAAAAATGTATGTGTATTTTCTATTATTTGTCTGATTACCTCGAAGATTTATAATTCATTTGGGATAAATTCAATGACAGTTTTTTGTTTTCAAATTCTGATTTTATTCGTACTAAACATCTGATGGATAACTTACAATCTAACATTAATCTTTCAATACTTCTACTTTCTATACATTAAACAATATTTTTAGAACTATCTTAATCTACCTTAATTTGCTTACATACCGCAGCTTAGCTGCTTGCATATCTTTAATACTACAAATTTACCCTCTAACTGCAAAGCAGTACCCCCAAAGTAGTACTATAAAAAAGGGGTTTCAATGACAATTTCATGTTTGGTACTAAATGTAAATAAGTTTAAGTTGAGCAGGATCCCGCAAGAACACAGCCAAATATGGTTGAGGCAACATCCGTGTAGAAAAATCATTCGCATTTTTCCATTGGCATCCATTTGACATCTACTTTTACAAACGCAACACGATAAATCGCGCCGATCGCTATGAGTTTTTCTATTGAGTGAGAGACGGTGTTTAACGGATGGCATTCTGGAATAAGAGTTCGAGATATTGGAAGGATGTTAGTACGCAGGCAGCAGAACAAGTTTTACTAAAGGGCGCGTTATCGTAGCTTTTTGAGTAACAACTTCAGCAACTCTCACTAGTCCGGCTTTGCCTGGAAATAATTTTGATACAAGCCCTAGTCTCCATTCAGTTGGAGAGGAACACTCGTCTCATTTATAGCAATATTTTTCTGTGGACGTTGCCATTTATTTGTCTTGTGCAACTCCTTTAAATATTCATGTTTCCACCGAATATTGAATTGCTGAGAGATAGCTTTAACTTTACGCCGACGGTTTATAATGGAAAGATTATTTTCGGATTCGTTTGGTTCAGCGGTGGAATGAAGCAAACAACCGGTAAGAAAATGGCCCGGTGTCAGTGCAAGGAGTTCATTTGGAATTTCGGATATAGGTGAAATCGGCCTAGAATTGCGGCACGCTTCAATTCTATACAGGATTGTAGAAAATTCTTCGAATGTAAATTTTAAATTACCTGCTATTTTTCGAAACTGGAGTTAAAAACTTTTAACGCCAGCTTCCCACAAACCACCCATGTGAGGAGCTCCTGGCGGAATAAAGTGCCATGTAATGTTCTGGTATTCGAAATGGCATGTAACTATATCGCGTGAGCAAATAAGAAAATCTTTAGCTAATTCTTTTGAAGCCCCTACAAAATTCTTCCCTTTGTCGGAATAAAGTTTAGCTGGACAGCCCCGCCGTGATACGAATCTATGAAACGATGCTATGAATGCCGGAGTTGAGAGATCACTGGTCAATTCTAAATGAATGGATCGTGGGTAGAAACAAATGAATATGCAGACATATCCCTCCGTTACAATCGATCTGCCCATAAAAGCCTTAATATCAAAAGGGCCAGCAAAATCCAGGCCGGTATTCGAAAAAGGACGCGAAATGGAAGTCCGTTCGGGTGGAAGCGAACTCATTAATTGCTTTGGAAGTTTATGTTTTGAAATAACGCAAACCTTACACTGGTGGATGATTGTTTTTATTAAATTTTTAGCTCTAGAGATCCAGAATTTAAGCCTAAGCATTCTTAACATGAGTATGGATAAACTTTAATAGAAGTCTCGAAAACAAACTGTTATATGGGAGTACTAGCCGACCCGGGCAAACGTTGTTTTGCCTTCAAATTTTATTTTCACTGCAAGTCTTGTTCCGCTAATAAAATTAAATAAGTGTGTTTGAAAAAAAAGGAAATTTTGTTTATTTATTAACTTCTTTATCTTAATGCTAGCGGATAAACAATATTTTGAGTTTTTTGGGTAGGTGTGTAAACATAAAGATTTTTTGGCGTTTCAACTCTAGAGCAAGCAACATATAATTGGCCGTGCGAAAAACAGGAATTTTCTAAGTTCAAACCAGCAACACTTAGCGATTGGCCTTGAGCCTTATTGATGGTTATGGCGAAAGCAAGACGCACTGGAAACTGTAATCGCTTGAAATCGAATGGTAAATCTGTTGAAATCATAGGAATTCGTGGTATCAGCACTTCTTCTCCTTTACATTTGCCGCTGATGATTGTGGCTTCGATTAAATTTGGAGATAGTTTTTTAACTGCAAGTCTTGTTCCGTTGCACAATTTCGGTGGATCTAAGTTGCGAATGAGCATCACTGGTGAACCAAGTTTTAAAGTTAAGATGTGTGGTGGCATTCCAGAAGGTTCCAGAGAGTTAAGAAACTCTATTGGATAGTTAACAGCTTGGTTTTCATCTATAACTGTATCAATCGATTTGTACTTCACAACTTCGCCGGGTAGCTTCAATTGAATTTGATGGTTTATTTTGTTGACATCATCATTCTTCGGAGCCAAAATTGCTCGTTCGCAAAGCCAATCATGTTTTTTGAAATTATTTGTAATATCGGGAAAAACTTTCTGCACGACATGTTGAATTGATGACTGCATTTGGCAAAAGTTTAGCGGAAAAGATATTTCATGGGTAGTCGGTTCATACGGAAGTTTTCCATCGCCCATATCCAAAAGCTGTTTGGCGAATGTTAAAATGGAATTGAAAAAAATATAAAGTATTTCTTTATTTTCCTATTTTTAACTATATTAGTTTTTTCACTATTTTCGCTATTTTCAATATTTTAACAATTACACACTTTATAACTTTTCACTATCACTTAAAAAATAACAATGGCAAACGAATGTTAAAAAACAGAATTATATATTTGTTGTATTACCAATACGTTTATAGCTTAATAGTTCGCTGTTTCTCCTTTTCTTACTTAGTGACCGCGCTGCTCCTCCAACTTATGTAACACCTTTTTCTTCGTTATCTGTCTTCTCATGACAGCTTGTCTGTCACCTCGATTTAATATTTACAATACAGTGTTGCCCATTAAGAAGAGTAAAGCGCCATCTATTGAAAAATGTTAACAAATAATCAATGTGTACACATTTCTAAGATGCGCCATCTGTCGGACGAACTTCAAACTACACAGAAACACTTCTCACGCCCCATAGAGCATGTATATAAAGTTTGGTCAAAATCGGTGCAGTTGTTCTTGAGTTACGGTGCAAAAACACAAAAAAACTAAATATTGCGCCATCTGTCGGACGAATTTCAAACTACACAGAAACACTCCTCACGCCCCATAGAGCATGTATATAAAGTTTGGTCGAAATCGGTGCAGTTGTTCTTGAGTTACGGTGCAAAAACACAAAAAAACTAAATATTGCGCCATCTGTCGGACGAACTTCAAACTACACAGAAACACTACTCACGGCCCATAGAGCATCCATATAAAATTTGGTCAAAATCGGTCCAGTAGTTTTAGAGTCTATAGAGGACAAACATACTATTGTATTTTATATATATAGATAGCTTTCACAGCTCGAAAGACGTCCACAGACTCTCATAATGCCATTAACATTCAAATTAGCAACGCTACTAGTACGATCAACAGTTGATTTCTTGGATAAATTTATATATTCCTTCGGATAAAAGGCTTTTTGACTCAGAATAATGAGCCGATTACGAACGTAATTGATTTCAGATGTTTGTATAGATTTGGTTTTGAATAGGGTATCAGGTGTGCGACGTGTTCTCAAAATTAAGCGAAAGAAAGTTGCCATGACTGTCATTGCTTTATTTAACGTGGAAGAATGCTCTAAAGGGTCTACATAATTATCAAAATAAGAAAAATTACAGCAGACCTGCTTGGCCTCTAAATTATTTTAGATTTAGATTATATTAGATTTAAGAAAGTCTTCGGAATTCGATGTCCATTTCCGTAATGAAAATCCAGCCGAAGCTAATGCTGTGGTTAATTCAATTTGGGCGTCAATGGCCGATGGAACATCGTGACTTCCGGCTAGGACGTCATCGACATACATATGCGAGAGGATTATTTGGCTCGCTATAGGATAGACTTCTTTAACATCTTCAGCTAATTGCCGCATAGTGCGTAGTGCAGGATATGGAGCACAATTAAGACCAAATGTAACTGTTTGGAAATCATATTCACAAACATCATCTTGTAGTGAAGTGCGATGTAACTAACACCTTTTGAAACTTCGTGTGGTTTGGGTCGACACGAATCTGTCGATACATTTTCTCTATATCGCTATTGAAAACGATTTTGAAGTAGAAGAAGTAGAAGAATTAAATCAAGTTGTAAGGATGGACCACAATGGTGAACGTCATTTAGACTTCCACCGTTTGCCGTCGGATTGGACGCATTAAACACAACACGAACTTTTGTAGTGGCGTTATCGGGTCTAACTACTGCATGATGTGGGAGAATTTGGAAAGCTATTGTGGGATTTTGTCATCGGTTTCATGTGGCCCAATTGGATATACTCGTTTAGAACATTGTTGTACTGTTCCTTAAATTTGGGAGTTTTCAGAAGACGACCTTCATTCCTAATAAACTGTGTCATAGCCCCGTTTCTCGACTGTCTAAGAGAAATGGATATCATAAAGTTTTCCTTAAATGGCAGGGAAACCACATATCTCCCACTAGAATCCGGCGTAGTACTTTTCCTGTACATTTCCTAACATACGAGTTCAACATCCGACATTATTTTTCTCCTAGGAAGATCTTCTACCTCCCAGAAGCGAGAAATGTGTTTCGCCATATTGATTTCCGTTACGTACGAAACACATGTTCGAAAGGATGAAATAGTATTGGATTTGATAGGGCCCGTCAAGATCCAACCGAAAACTGTTTGTTGGGCAATTATAGAGTCGCAGACACCATGTTCAATACCTTCCATCATGACATGTGGAAATAGATCAGCGCCCATCGGTATATCGATATAAGAAGTACGGTAAAATTCCGGATCAGCTAACGGCAAATTTGGGAGATTTGCAAACATATCCTTATTAGCCGGAAAGTTTGGAAAAGCTGAAGTCAGCTTCGGAATAACTATCGCGGAAACATCAATTGCAATATTGGAGTTGAGTGGAGAGCTTAAGGTAAAACTACAAATTCTTTGCGATTTTGCAGAAATAGCTCCGTATAGCCCCAAAAGTTGTGTGGAAGCGGGCCTTGAAGGTAGCTTCTAACGATTATACAAATTTTCCGAGATAAAGGAAGCTTCTGAACCGGAATCAAATAAAACGCGAGCTTTCAACTGTTCACCTATATGCACAATTGTAATTATAGCAGTTCCTAGTACAACGCGGTTAGAGTTAGTTGTACCGCAAAAATATATTATGCTGTCGGAAGAGTCCGCAGACTCAAGCAACGTCTTAGCTGGGGATGGTAATAAATTTTCAATGGAGGTGACTTCAGAGTTACTTTTGTGCAAGAGTGTATTATGCCCCTGTTGACATTTCATACAATTAAATGCACTTTTGCAATCCTTGACCATATGTCCCTTAGCAAAGCAGTATAAATATAATTTTAATTTTCTAATAATGGATAAGCGGTCAAGGTATACCATGGGACCAAATTTTGGATATAATCTAATGGTATGTCGCTGATCAGGACACAGTGTACACGGCGGAGATGCCAAACTACTTTGATAGGAGTTCACTCTTTTTGGAGGCTGATTTTTCGACGCGGTCTTAGCCCTTTCCGTAGAAAAATCATGTTGATCTGTTTTGCCGAAATCGCACGCCGTTTCCAAAGTTTGAAATAGTCCCGTTAGAAAAATATCTAGTTCGTTCCAAGTTGGGCTTTCTGTTTTACTCTTTGAGGATTGCTCCCAAAGCGATATGATCGTTTCCGACAAACGTGTACAACAGGTGTATATAAAGATGGGATCCCAATTACTGATATCGACATCACATAATCGCAGAGCGGACATAATACTATTAATAGAGCTCTGTACACTCTTTATTGAGTCCCCTGATTCGGCAGTACTCTTTTGCATGCTAAACAAAGCCCTTAGTTGACTGTTGATGAGGAGTTTTTTATTCTCAAAGCGTTTCCGCAACGCCTTCCATGCAACTTCAAATCCCTCATTTGTCAAGGGAGCCTTATGAGCCTTACCCTTTCGCGCTGTTTGGAACTTTGTATCACGTAATATGCAAACGTACCGTTTAAGCTGAATGAATCAGGATGTATTTCAGGATATATTTCCAAAATTATGATTTTACTTCCTCGCTGGAATTGCCGTGCCTGGATCGAAGGACCAATGTTTAGCATTAATTTTAAAAATGTATGTGTATTTTCTATTATTTATCTGATTACCTCGAAGATTTATAATTCATTTGTGATAAATTCAATGACAGATTCATGTTTGGTACTAAATGAACGACCAATGCTTCTACTGATCTCGATATAAGTTTACGCACAGAAAAAAATATTGGCCTGTAAATTTCAATTAAAAATATAATTGAATTTTTTCAAAAAATTCAATTAGAAATTAATTGAATCAATTAAATTTTTAATCATATTTACAATTTATTTTTTGAGTTTACAACAGAGCTTGGAGTTGGCAAGGAGCAAATTTACCGCGCTAAAAATGTTTAATTTTTGAGTGCATTATCTATTTTTGTTGTTATGCTTTCTACATTAATATAAATAGGCATGATATGTTCTTAACAAACCTTAATATAAACAATTTTTGTAAACGAAAATTGTTGTGATAAAGTATTTTACAGAAAGTTGAATTTTACAGCGCCGTTGGGAAGCAATATGTGTGGCGGCCGAGTCACCAGCCGTCGTGGTCACTTTTCATACGGCTCTAGTCTTTGATATACAACACTATTGTTATTTGTAATTCGTTTATTGCTGATTGAAAGATTTTATTTAGTGAACTTAAAGAAAAATAGTGTTAAATTGTCTTGTTACGTGATTAATATTGCGTGTTTTGTAATTGTGTTTTCGAAAATTTTATTGGAAATGAGTGCTTACGTTGAGTGTTTTGTTAGTAATGAAAAATGTGGCTGTCCCCAAACATTTTTTATGCACTTGAAAATACACAATATGTCGCCTTATGCCACATACAGTTGTTTAATTGTTTTCAAAAATTTCACGTGAAAAGAAACTTTAAGAAACTTTAAGACCTTCTTATATATTTTGAACGTGTAAAACAGAGTGCCCTAAATTAAATAAAAGCAATACATTTCTTAAGCAAAGCTGTGAATATACAGAAGAGATGGAATGCGACAATGGAGTGACTGTTGCTGCGGAAGGAGCATAGAAATTGACTGTTTCTCCAGAACCACCTATCCTACCTATTTTTTTTGTGTATTTAATAAAACCCGTTTAAATGTTTAATATACAATAATAGTTTAAGAAACCCGGGCATTAGTTCCGATTGTGAATCCAAATTTTAAAAAATTTAATTTTTTATAGATAAAAGTACATGTGTATCTGCGAACCCTTGAATAAAATCAATTTAAAAATAGAACATTTTAGTTATTTAGCGTCGTCGCAGGGGGTGGAGGTTTTATGCTGAAAAAAAAGGAATAACGGTTTTAATTGATTCAATTCAAAATTTAATCAAAACTCGCCAAAAAATCAATAATTTTTTTAATTTACTTGATAACATACTTAATCAATATTTTTGAAAAAAATCAATAAATGTTTTAATCAAATTTACAAATTTTTTTAATTTAAGTTTTTTTTTGACAAATTTACAAATACCTTTAATTAATATTATCATTTTCATGATTCCACTAAAATCAATTAAAAAATTAATCAAATAAACAAATTTTTTAATTGAAATTGATTTTTATTGTTTTCTGTGCGGAATGGTTGACTGTATCACTGCAAGGAAAGTGTATAGATAAACAGGTGGTTCAAATAGCTCACAGGTTCATCGTTAGAAACAAAATCAGGGGCGAGGAGCGAATTAGGATATGGTTCAAGTGCAGCTTGAATTAAATAATAAGACTTGATAGTTTTCGTTGTAATCAATTCACGTGATTATTCGACAAAGTCCAAATTATAAGTGAAGCCGATGAGTCAGTAAATGTTTCGCGAAATCCATAAGTAGTTTGGTCGCTCATTTGTTGTATATTCCGCTTAACATGCTAAGGTGCGATCTGGTACTATTAAGCCTTAAGTGAGGCACGAACAAATATAAAAAATAAAACTAAATTGGAGGAACATGCTTACTCAAATACTAAATTTAATAACTAAATAACTAAAATTTAATTTATTCAAACAAGTTTTTAGTAATCTCTTTACTCAAATCAAGTTTATATGAACCAAATTTTACTACAAGTATACTTATTTTGAGTAAAGGCCGAACTGATTTTCAGTTAAAGGAACCAACATTTAAACTAATATCTACATATTCAATTTGGACTTGATTCTAATTCTTATGGACTCACTTTAAATTCAAACCAGTCCAATTTATACTCAATGTAGGTTCAACTAAACTACATGTTAGTTAAATTGAACTGTGTTTTAGTTAAATATAATTCATGTTGGTACATGTTACCAGGTGTGAAGAAGTATGAACTAAAACTTAGTAAAATTCGCGAAATTGTTAATAAGAACTAAACATAATAACGGTTTCCGACATTTGCTACAAAAATGTACTCAAGTCTTGTCCCTGGTTAGATTTTACTAAACTAAAAACCAATGAATTTGAACGAAGTCACGGTTCAAATTTTCAACTAAATCCAAGGAAATTCATGAACTAAAATTTTTTAAATCTTTTTTTTTTTAATTTTTATTTTTTTTTCATTTTAACTCAAAATTACTTCAAATTTCTTTTAGTATGGTAAAATGATTTTTGTTGACTCTTGCCCCACCGGAATAGTTTACTTTGCCCATGAACGCTTCCAATTTTCCGATTGTTTAATATTTTTGGGAGGCTTAAAATTTGTTGACTGCAAGAACCCCGAATCATCCGGTAAAATATCCTCACAACTTATTCGACGGCCAAGATATGTAATTTCTTTTGTAGAAATTCACAGTTTCCTCAATTACATCTGATACCATTGTCTTGTAAAATTTTAAGTATCTGCTCAAGTCGCTGTAAATGTTCTAATAGCTTATATAATGCTGGCATCAAGATAGTTTGCACAACCGTCTAGGCCATGTAGAAGTTGTTCAACATACCTTTGGAAGATAGCTGGGGCGCTAGCAATGGCGTATGGTAAGCGTTGATACTGAAAAAGTCGAACTGGTGTATTGATGACCTTTACTTCTTTCGATGCATCGTCCAACTCCATCTGAACTTTCATATTGATTTTTGAGAAATACTTTCCGTTGCGATTTATATGAAACAAGCTATTACGGGTAGGATGCGGGTAGTGTTTTATGTCAATTGGCACACTGACAGCTACTTTAAAATCTCCGCATATACGAATTGAATTATTCGGCTTTTAGGCTAAGCCCAGTCACTAAATTTGATTGGATTTATTATCAATTGTCCAATAAGTCTTATTATTTCGGTTTTAAATTGGGGCATTTACGCAAAAGGTATAGCTCGACTTCTAAAAAACTTGGGTTGAGTATCTGGGTTTAGACGTATGTTTGCTTTGAAATTTTTCACTGCACCCGGAGCTGGTTGGAAAACACCACAATATTTCTCACAAAATTCGTTTACTTTAGTAGTGTGTTTTCCAGAAAAGCTATAGGTATTAAAGTGGCCCTCGGTGGTGCAATGGGTAGTGTGCGCGCCTCTTGTACTTGAGATCCTGGGTTCGATCCCTGCTCTGACCACCTTAAATTTTCCTTTTATTTAGGTTTCAGATAATAGAGACAAATCACCGTGGCAAGTTACAGCGTCGAGCAACAAGTGCGATTAAAAAACTTTGTTATCAATAAAGTTTTGCTACGACAGCCATTTATGGATCAACAGGTACATCAACAAGCATGCTCATATATATGACGATTCCACTCATTACCAAGTGGCAATGGATTCACAGAATTTCATTGCTTGGTGTGGATTGTGGGCCGGCGGAATCATCGGTCAGTATTTCTTCGAAGACGATGGTGGCATTACTATCACCGTCAATGGAGAGCGCTACCGATCACGATATTTAGTTCCAAGAGGACGTCGCTACGTCATACACTGCTTGTGCACGACCTAGTTGAGGGTTATCTCACGCAGAGTCGTAGATCTATGTCAATAAGCAAGAAATAACAGTGAATTCATCTTGATCTTTGCGCCAGTCATCGAAACTCTTAACACCCGGTTCAGACAGGGCAAGTTTACTTGCTCTAGTTATTGTCAATTCTCTTTTGAACTTACTTTCATGTTCACACAGGGAAAGTTTGCTTGAGCAATTTTTGCTTTATTTTGCTTCCACGTTCTTTCTTTTATGACATTCCATTTTAATTCAATTATGAAAAAATTTTATTCTGAAGGGAAATTTTTATATTTGTGGAAAAAATTTAAGTGAAAGGAATAATAATAATAATAACGACATTAATTGATTGCATAGGAGAACCTTTATTTCCTATCAACATCAAACAAAATACTTATGTACTTTGTTTATTATCCAGAATTTTATGAACGAAACAAAAAATGAAAAGCAATGTCAAATTGTCATCTGCAGATAACTTCGCATAAAAAATTGCGGATGAGAAAACAAAACGAAATAAGAGTACGGGCAAGTCTGTACCCCGTTTTCTTCCTTTCACCTCACTCTCCTATAAACTAGAGAAATGAGAAAGGAAACTTGCCCTGTCTGAACCGGGTGTAACTCTCGCTTTCGCGCCACTCACCGAATCCGCAGCTGCCATTTGTACGACGGCATATTCCCAACATAATGTTGATAGACCCTTCAAATAAAACTAAAAATTCGTTGATATCACACACGTAACTTCTTTTATTACATTTTAAAATCCCTTTTGGAAAATCCTTTCGGATGGCCAACCGATGTTTAGAGAGCAGAGTGATGTTTAGGGTGCATCTACATCTACATATCTTGCATCTACAGGATTAAATGAGGTCTCTGGTTGTTCCAATGGAAAATCTCCGAAAAGCTCAATTACTTTTATATGTTTCTGTGTTTTGCAGCAATCATACATATACAACAAATACGATAAATATTGCAGTGGAATCATTATTGCGAGGTCTAGGTACTTAAAAGAGGGTTCTGTTTCCCATACCTTACGATATTTTTGGGTGTCTCCCCACCAAGAATTTTTAAATATTAAGCGTAATAACCTACACAAATTTAGAAGCAAACTTAGTATGTGTGGTCAATGAATATATTTTTGAAAATTCTTCGCTCTTCGGACACAGTAATACATTACTATAAATTAACAGTTGTTCATATTATAACGCGAATGCCCAAAATAAAAAAAAAATAACATTATTTATCAAAAAACGAGCTAAAGGGCTAAATAACAACTCAAATCGCGTGCACTTACGCGTTTTTTGAAAATGCCCCAATGAAGTGTTTTCGCGAATGCCCAAAATAAAAAAAAAATAACATTCTTTATCAAAAAACGAGCTAAAGGGCAAATAACAACTCAAATCGCTTGCACTTACGCGTTTTTTGAAAAAAGCGCCAATGAAATGTTTTCGCGATTTGCTAGGTGAAGTGCTAAATATAGCTCCAAAAGAGCCAAGTTGACATCACTGCCTACTACCTCGATGTCAGCAAGAGAACACGAAGAGACGCAGAGCGGCTCTTTTCTATTTCTCTCTGCACATAAACCGACGCTATATGTCCCTTTCTTCCACACTTGTTACAAATTGCGCTCTTAAATTTACAATCTGTTCTCTTATGATAGCTGAAACCAGTGTTACCATGTTGGCATACTTTGTGCCGTTTTGGCATAATTTTTTGAGTTTTGGCACTTGTTTTTGAAAAATTGTGCAAAGCGCCGTTTTTTTTCAATTTTAGCTTAATTTTTTATTTTTATTTTATTTTAATTTTTCATATTTACTCGTATAATTTTCGTATCTTATAGAATAATATCACATATGCGCAATGCAATTCTGGCATAAATTCCGAATTTTATTCAAAAAATATGATTTTTATTGAAGCTGAAAGTCAGTTTGGCTTTTGTTGTAGAAATTCTTAAAATGTTAGCTTATTTTTTTGTATGAAATTAAGATATAGACTTACAACAAATAAAAACCATAATATTGCTTATTTTTAAGTTGAAAGGTTACAGTATAACAACCCATTTCTTGGAGTGACTGTATGTGTTTCGTACTCCGAATTACAAAAAAGAAAATTTTAGCATAATGGTTTTGCAAACGGCACAATTTTTGAGGACATCCCTGGCAACACTGGCTGAAAGATGCCGAACAAGATTTGTATTTTATGTTTTCTCTTTGTTTCTCTCTTCCTTTGCTGTTTCTTATATTGCTGCCACTCTTTTTGTAGTTGCCTCAAAAGATTCCGCAATGAGTAATGAATACATCAGCATGGGTTGCTTGTTGCTATTGTAGGGCTATGTTGTGGACAGAGTCGTGTGGTGTGTTAACGACGAAATGATGGCGAACCATAATATAATCAACGTAGATAGTTGCACAAGAGCAGTCGAACTTACATGATCTAGCCAAACCACGAAGGTCTGCAACCCACTATACGTTAGTGTGTTCTTCATTTGCCTTCTGAAAAAAACCATAGACCATTGTTATCTGTCTCATCTGACGTTTCTCTTTGTGCTTCTTCAATGAGGAGCCGAACTTCAGTCAGCAACATCGAACAAAATCCTCCATTTTAAATTTTGTGCATTCCGATGTTCAAATATTTACTTATACATATTTTCAACATTCACGGTAATGGCGGCTACACTCGTTACACCCGTTATACAACCGGTTGTAAGAGAGGGTTGGGACTTTTTGCTACACACATTACAACCTACGAACCAACCTTTGAACCAATCTCATTTAGAAAATACTTTTCGTGTGTAAAGAAAACCGCGGACGTTGTCCCTTTACTTGTTGTAAATGAAATTTTGGAGAAAGAAGAATTCCGGCATGTTTTTATAAAGTACAATAAAATCTCGCATTTCCTCGCAGTCTTCCATTTGAATTTGTTTTGATTTTGCACTCTCACAACAAAATTAAAGTGAAGAAAAAACAATGAGGTTGTATGACATGCATACACACGCTATAACCGTTGGACCAACATCACCAAAAAATCAAAAAACTCTGATGTTCATACAACGGTTGTACAACCGTTGTGCACCTGGCCTACACACGTTACAACCTTTGTACAACCATAACCAGCAAAGAATTTTTTGGAACGAAGTTCCTTATCTCACGTTGCGGGATGGGGGCTAAATGAAAAATTTTTAAACTATTAGGGTGTTCACGAAGGACTGCTTATCAGCTTATCAGCTCATGTGCTTATCTCGCCAACAACAAAATACATTGAAATAAAATAAGCAACTTTGAGCAACCTGTGCCTTTGGCAAAAGCTTATCAGCTTATCGGCTTATTTTTAGTGTTGGAAAATACCAAAAATTTAACTTGCTGACAACACTAAAAACACGAAGTTTTAGCAAATGGCATCTCAAATTTTATATTTAAGTATTGGTAGCACTGGTATTTACATCTGTTTTTTGTTTATTAAAAAAAAAATCAAAATGAGCGCAAGTCGGGGGGTCGGGGAAACCAATGTGTACAAACGCAAAACCATAAATATTTACATCGTATACATTTCTGACTACTTACCTTTAATGAATTCAATTTCCAAAGTACTCATATTGACTCTGAAGTCTATAATTTGTTGTTTAATGCTCTGCTTAGGCATTTTACAAACAATTTCAATTGTACATTGATGGTTTTGATTTCATTTATCGAACAGCCGATTGAAAAAAATAAGCAGATAACCAACATGGAAGGGTGTTCACGTAGCCCAGAGCTTATTTTTCATCTTTTCAGCACGTAAGCTGATAAGCAGCCCTGCGTGAACAACCTATATGTACTTTTTTTTAACTACTTTATTACAACCCATTATTATCAACTATATATGGGACACTTTTGGTTTGGTTTGGTTTAAAGGGAAGTTTTCTAGGCGGAGCCTGTGTATTACATACTTTAGTTTTGAACCCAATAAAAAGTAAACTTAGAACACCCAAAGTGCAAGACTGGCAAATCCATAAAACACAACCCTCAGCATGGAATTACATTTGGCAGCACTTTTACACTTGTATTTACTTTTGGTTTATGTCCAGAGTAACATATTTCTTGTTTAATAGGAAATTTTCTAGGTGGAGCCTGTTTATTACATATTGTAGTTTGAACCGAATAAAAAGTAAATTTAGAAAAGCCAAAGTGAAAGAAGTTTCGAAAATAACATCTTAAAGAAGTACCTTTGCTTAAAAAAGTAAATTTTCTTACAAAAAGTACCTTTTCTTGAAAAATTTAATTTTTTTAAATCAGTACCTTCTCTTAAAAAAGTACATTATCTTACAACAAATTGCCTTTTCTTAAAAAACTACATTTTATTTAAAGAATACCTTTTTTGTAAAACAAAATTACTTTTCTCGAGATAAGTTCCTACTCTTAAAATTGTATCTGCTCTTTCGTAAAACAAAGCTTTTCTTCAAAAAAAAAATTCCTTCTCTTACAAAAACTACCTTTTCCTACAAAAATTCCTTTTCTTAGAAGTACCATTTCTTAAAAATAGAGTACCACCTTTCTTGAGATAAGTAGCCTTCCTGCAAATAAGT
Organism: Phaonia tiefii; assembly: GCA_963931995.1. Taxonomy (NCBI): domain Eukaryota; kingdom Metazoa; phylum Arthropoda; class Insecta; order Diptera; family Muscidae; genus Phaonia; species Phaonia tiefii. Next base: position 189,583,373 of record OZ008369.1, read on the forward strand.
AAATTTTCTTAAAAATAACCTTATCCGAAAAAGAGTACCACTTCTTTAAAAAGTACCTGTTCTTACAAAAGTATTTTTTGTAAAAAAAATCATGCTCTTAGGCTTGTTCTTAGCATAGTGACGGCGACACTATCGAGTATTCAGCCATGAAAAAGGTTCTCAAAATACCGTTCGGAACCGGTGTAAAACTGTAGGACCCAATCAGTGAGTGTAAAACTAGAACGCGAGCAGATTACAGGTTTGTGAGAAGCTCTCCCTAATCCTTTCACGGGATGTAACGGGAGACCATATTTTATTTATTTTAATAAAAGAAGTACCTCTCATCAAAGAAAGGACCTTTTCGGGAAAATATAATACATATTCTTACAAAAGGGGCCTAAAAATTTACTTTTTTTTCTTGTAAAAACAATTATATGCAGAGCTCGCAAAATATGCTCAACCAAATTTTTCTGCCCGGTCTGCTCACTCAAAAGACCGAAAAAAGTGAGACGTAATCGCTCAGTGTCTGAACAGCAACCTTCTTTTTCTTTTCGTTCGTGTTGTCGGTCTAGGGTTTCGAGTTGAGCGTAAAGGGCACCTTAGACCAGCGGTTTTTGTCAGGCCGACTCATCTTCCAGTGTAATGTGAAGTCGGGCAGTCGGCCGACTAGTCGGGCAAAAATCAAAACTAGTTTGATTTTCAGAAAGTCGGCTGGTGTAAGTCGAAACAATGCCCAACACAAAAGTCGGCCGACCAGTCCGCAGGTCTAAGGTGCCCTAAACACACGAATCGGTCTCGTACTGAGACCGTCGCTCAGCTACTGAGGGTCAGTAATGGCCAGTTTTTCAGTCAGTGGTGATCTTCGTTTCTTAGTTAAATTGTGGTTAAACATCGAATTGTGTTTTTTAGTCATTGTTTAACTATGATTTAACCACCCAACGTTGGTTGGTTAACTTATAGTCAGAACCATATTATTTTGACAATCAAATTACTGACTGTCAAAGTGAGAATTGAAGATTGTATAAAATACATGTTTCAGATTTGCGTATTTGTACACATACGTTGAGTCTAGATCGTTAAATGATTGCGCCTATATAGTTTTTTACACATTTTTGTTAAAATGACTTCGATTTTATGCATCTATTTCTTATTTTACATAATTCCATTTTGTTTGTTCCCCTTTTTTGTTTTGGTATTTATCCCAAAACACACGTTTCTTCCAATAAGAATACAAGGGTTGCCATATTAGTTGACAATATGGCGACTTACATTAACTCACCACTGAAAAACAAAATTCAAAGTTAACCTCTAATTAACTTAGAATTAAGATTAAGTAATCCGATAGTTAACTACCCACTTAACAACTGGCCATAAGTGAGCAAAGCAAGCTAAAGGTCCGCAAAAAAGGTCTTTATTTGTATTGTTCGTCACAAGCGAAGCTTGAAAGAGGAAGTGAGTATGTGAGTATGCGTATGCATTAATAGCCAGTGTCGCCGCACAATACAAATTTGGGTAAATCAAACTATTTGTCAAGAAAACGTAAATGTAAAATAAAAGCCAAATATGTGTACAGGCCAAACAAAATTAATTTTCATGTATTTTGTTCAAAGCTTATAAAATGAAATAATAAAAACATTAAAATAATCTCCATGACTTATATATTTTTGCTTATAGCTAAAAAATTAGGAATTAAGTTTAACAATTAATAATGACCTATCACCAAGTTTTTACGAAGTAAAGGGTCTCGAGTGAACACATGAGCCGAGCGAGCGAACGTCGTCGGTTGAGCGAAGAGCGAGCCACAGAAGAACGAAGTTTTAGGGGTTTTTTGCACCATGTCAATGGACGAGTAGTTTTTTCTGACAACAAGCACCAGAGAGACCAATTATTGCGAGCTCTGATTCTATGCCTTCGAGATCGTTTGCCATTGTGGTGCTTTTGCTTACGCACACGAATATAAAAAAATATAAAAGAAACGACCAATTGCCGTAAATGAAACGCACTCTTTGATAATATATACGAAAGACTAGGAAATATCATCCAAAGAAAATAGACACAAAAATGAAAAATCGCCCAAAAACTTTTCATACAAATTTGAGTTAAATTGCATATATCACAACAATATAAAAGGAAAAATCACCCAAAAATAGTTTTCATATTTTTCCAAAAATTGTATAATAATTTGTAAAAATAGCGGAGTTGCGTTCCTCGTTTTACCTCCAATTCACGTTTTAGAAACCACTTTTTTGCTTTGGTTCTAGTAAACAAATAATAATGCATTAGTTTTCTTGAAACAATTGACAAGTCCGCAGCATAGTTAAAAGTGAGCATAGAAAGTATTGACTACGAGGCCTTTAACATGGAGAATATTTGGAATGCATATAGCATAGGAGGGCAAATGCGGCCCTTTGACGGATTAAGTGGGGCCCCCACTTTGAATTCAAGTTCAATTATTTCCATATTCTAACGATTTTTAACAATGGCAATAAAGAGAAGCAAAATAGCAAAATTCAAAGACAAAACCTCTCTCAATATCTCTTCCTTATTAAAAATAAATTCGTAACGGCTGCTTTAGTTCCAACATGTTTGTTGTATGTAAAAAAGCAACGACAGCAGTCAATTTTTTTTTGGCGGTAGTTTTTATATTCGTCTCGACACTGGCTTGTCGAACAAATGTTCAGTCGAACATTTGCTTTTTAGAATAAATTATTACAGCAATAAGCAATAAGTTGTTATTATTAGAAGTGAAGCACAGGGCTGTCTTCGTTTTGCAATAATTCAGGCCCATGATATGAATCATCTGATGTCCCAATCTTAGGGCGTGTTTTCCTACAAGACAATGTCCCGTAAGTGTTCCTATCATTGTGGATTAAGGAGCAAGTTAAGTAGTTGCCTATTCCTCTTCCTGCCCACCTGTGGCCAGAGGACCCTGGCTTGTTTGCAAGTTGAAGTAAGTCACCACTTGTCCTTCAACATATTATCGGCCCACTACCTGATCTGCAAACGGCTGGTAGAGATTGGCATACTAACACCTCCTTTTGCCGGAAGAACCTGTTCCGTAGTACGCATCCACTACGCAATTGCCTGAAATGTCGCTATGTCCCGGTTACAGGCGGATTCTATGGCACAGCTGATCGAAAAGGTACTAGGCCGATGATAGAGAATGAGAGAGCAAAGAAGACAGGAACTACTTTTAAATAGTGTCTATTGATGCTAATGACAGCTCAATTATGTTTTATATTGTTTGTATTGAACTAAAATACGAATTCCCTTCGATTTCTGTCCGTTTTATGTTCAACGAAAGTGTAAAATTGGTAAAATACCGCAGCAAACAAAACTCTATGAAATGGCCTACTACCTCGTCGTCATGAAGAGGCAGCGAAGAGAGTAATGGAAACTCTTAAGTATTTCTCTATGCCGGTACCCAGATGAGCTTGATGTCAAAATACTCTGCCATCACTCTAAGTGATGAGTGGCAGTCCTTTACCGTCAGGGACGTAGCAAACATGGCTTCCAAGGATTTTATGGCGGTCTGTGTAGATACTTATTCTCCGGAGGGTTGTGACACTACTTTTCAGTAGTTCAGCAACCTCCAGTATGGCTCGTCCAACTTTGATCCATCCGTGAAAAATCTGATACTACTGGTATCCCCTTCCAGTGACTTTTCCCAGGTATTCCTGTTCGGAATAGAAGTCCTTAGATTTGTCGCTGGTAGGAGTAGGGGATACAGTAGGCCGTTTTTACGGGAATAGAGTTGATCCGGTGTAGTAATTCAGCGTGTCCGGAATGCCCTGTATCAAAACGCCACAATCTCTGATTCTCACCAGGCATGTAGCGGCTGCCGATTCGGCCGTGATATCAGGAGTACAGATGTTCAGGATAGCACTAAGTGCAGTACCTGACGTCGTGCCCATTGGCCCACTAACGGTAATCAGTGCTGATCTTTGAATTTTCATCAAGAAATTCAGAATATATTTCTTTTGGAGGGACCTCCACCAAACTGCGATGCCATAGAGGAGTATTGGTCTGACTATTGCCGCATAAATTCAGATGGTGATCTTAGGAGACAGTCAGAGAATTATATCCAGATACTTGACCTTTTCCGGTAACTGAAATTGCACCCCATTAACTGACGGCAGTTAAAATGCGGGTATTTAATATTTCCGAGAGAACAAGATAAGCTCGGTTTTAAGTGGGTTAATTGATAGTTCATTGTTAGCGGTCCAGTTCCAAATCAGACTAAGTAGGCTGGTTGTACGAATGCTAAGTAAATTGAGGTTTCTACCCGTAAACATGATAGCAATATCATCGGCATAGGCAAAGACCTGGCATTCGGCCCTGTGCAATTCAACAAGCAGTTCATTGACAGAAGTTAACGATAATAGTGGAGACAGAACTCCCCCTGCGGTGCCCCCCCCGTTTACGTTCCAAGCCATTGTAACACCACCCCATTCAGCTTTGACGGATCTATCCACCAGAAGCTTCCCAATTAGGCGTGTCACTAAGCTGTCGACTCCTAGATTCTGTAACGACCTAAGAATCGCCGAAGGTTTAATGTTATTGAAGGCTCCCTTGATGCCCAGGAAGGTCCCTAGAGCGAAGACCTAATTCTCAAGAGTGTTTTCTATTATGCTCACTATAGAGTGGAGAGCTGTCTCAGTTGACTTGCCCTTGACATAGGCATGTTGAGAACTCGTTAGTAGATTCTCTGGAAGATTACTTCGAACGTGAACGTCCAGTAACTTTTCAAATGTCTTAAGAACAAAGGATGATCGACTGATTGGTCTAAAGTCCTTTGGTTTGACATGAGAGCATTTACCCGCTTTCGGGACGAAACCCACTTTGGTTTGCTTCCAAATGCTAGGAATGACTCCCAGCATGAGACAGCCCCTGAAGATTGCCTCCAACCAACTACAAGGTAGGTATAGTGCCTCCTGTACACTGAAAGAAAATTGCGTCGTCGCTTGGATGAAAGATTTTCGTTAATGTTTTTACGTTGTTACAGTGAAAAGTGTAGTATATCCGACAATTTGGTCGCCGCTGCAACGAAAAATTTCATACTTGACTTCTTTGACAATTTTTCCTGTCGTTGCTGCAACAACTTATTTTCGTACCTGCAACAATTTTATTTAATTTGAATTTTGGAGAAAAATGGGTTGGAAATTAAAAAAATAGGCAGAGTTTTAAACTACTGATATTTGGTTTATCTCTTACTTTTTATAGTTTATATCGTCTATGTAGAAGAAAAACTCATCAACTACACTTTTGCGAAAAATGAGTTTATTGCATTTTATTTCATAATTTTCCATTGTTTATTTTTTGCGCTTATTGATATGCGCATATCTATTTTATTTACTAAGATTTTTTTTATAACTCACTAACTGCAGGTTTGCGATAAAATTTGTGAAGAAAACATCATTATCTACCTAAGGTTTTTGTCGATATAACAGTATACAACTTATGCAGCCTCCACCAACGACTTTTTTTTTAGTCGATCCGCCACCATAGTAAGCGGTTAACTTCGGATTTTATTTGTTAGTAGAAATAAAAAAAGAGCTTAGCCGATATTTTTATTATTTTTTTTCAAATTCCACCAATCTTCCAAGATTCCAGACCCTTTTGGAGCTTGTTTGCTGACAGGGTTTTTATTTAAATAATAACATCGACTTGAAGCCACCGCAGTTAATTTTTTGATTAACCGCCGCCGACGACTTTCTTGGGTCGGCTTGCATCTCTGGTTGGTAACACTGGTGATATTTCTTCGTTGTTTATGTTTTTAATTCTGGGATTCACATATAAAAACTGAAATTGCGTAACAAAAATAATAAAGCAAAATTTAAGCATTCGGAGAGGTATTCTGTAATTAATTTCAAGGTAAAAACGTCTTCTTTTAATTGTTCTATGAATAAGAACTCTATTTTTTTCAAGATGTTTGGAAAGCGAGGAAAACAATTAAAATCAGTGGATTATACGTATGGGCAGGAGCCCAGACATATTGAAATCTCCGACTCAAGCGATCAGAGTGACAATGAACCTGAACAACGATCACCAACGCCATCATGTTATAGTGTAAAGGATTTTTACATTGATTCCGACGATGACAGCGATGGAAAAGAAAACCGAAATAGTGAAAATCAAGTATCAAATAAAAATTCCCTGTATCGTTGGAAACAGCGAAATATGGCGATGCGAAAAGTGAACATCATAAAAAACAAACGAGCCGAAAGCTTGCCTTATGAAACTTCCACGGGATTAAAAAAAAGCGAAGACACCTAAAAAATTGAACTGTACCAAATGTCGTTTCAAATGCAATTAACATTTTACGGAAGGAGACCGAAAAAAAATTTGCAGTGTATATTGGGCAATGAACAATTATAAAAGGCAAAAAGACTTTATTTTGAAATGAATAAAAGTTTCTTCTGTGAAACGAAGAACTACTTCGGAGAATCATAGTTCGCGTAGCGAATCAAGGGCATACTACCTTTTCAATGGACAACGACAATTATGGAGGGTGTGTGCAAAATTTTTTCAAAAACCTCTATAAATGTAGCATTGTCGTCAATCAATGCTTGCGGTAATTTTGAAGGCGATGACAAACGTGGAGAGAAACCACCAGGTAACAAAACAAGTAATCATTCCATAAATATAGTAAAGCAGCACATTGAAAGTTTTTCGACCGTACCGGGACATTACATTCGCCAGTCATCTCAAAAAAAATACCTTGACAGCAATCTATCCATCCTCAAAATGTATGACCTTTACCAAATTTATTGTTCTACGCTTAATGAGATACCAGTGAAAGAAAATGTGTACAGGAGAGTGTTTTGCACTCAATACAATCGATCTTTCTTTACACCAGAAAAAAGACCTATACCAAAAGTTCGAAATTTCGATCGTATGGCAATAATTCCGAACGCTATCGACTCTCAGCATCAGCCCCCAGTGCACCATTTGCACACGATTTGAGTTGGCAGACTCAGTAAGAAAAGAACAACTTCAAGAAGAATATGAAGTGCATATAAACCGAAAAGATGATTGCTACATGGCTAAGAATTTAGACAAACAAAGATCAACAACACAGGACAATTTTCAAACAGTTACATTTGATCTCCAGAGTGTCTTGCAGATACCATCCTCAGCATCGTCTCAAATGTATTATAGTCGCAAGATTAATGTTTATAACCTAACAGTGTATGAAAGTGGTCATGATAAAAAGGCTTTGTGCTATGCCTGGAATGAACTAAATGGAAAACGAGGCAGTTCGGAAATTGGATCAATACTGTTTAAATATATCAATTCAATACCACAAAATATTACGGAACTGTCACTTTTTTCTGACACATGTGGTGGCCCAAATAGGAATCAAAACGTTGCTGCAATTTTGCTGTATGCTGTACGTTCCACCCACCTTCAAGTTATCGAACAAAAATTTTTGGAATCTGATCATACGTATATGGAGTGCGACTCCATGCATTCATCAATAGAACATTCAAAGAAATACAGATCGGTTTTCATAATGAAGGATTGGCTTGAAATTTTTAAAGCGGCAAGATCCACAAGAGGTAAAAATAAGAACAAGGATCCTTACGAAGTCAATGAAATAAATATTTTGATTTTCTTAATCTCCAAAAACTGTGTGAAAATCTCATAAAAAATAGAAATATTGATGAGGATGGTAAAAAAGTGTCTTGGTTAAAAGTAAAATGTGTACGATACCAAAAAACCGATCCAAATACAATATTTTATCGATACGATCACACAGCACCATACAAAAAAATGTGTGTCCATGGACGTGGAAGACCACCAAATGTCTTAGCACCTGTACATATTTATGAAAATGAGGTACCCATAAGCGTAGCAAAAAAAAAAAGATTTGCTAAAATTATGCGCAAGTGGAGTTATACCAGTCGAGCTTCATCAGTGGTACAAGAATTTGCCAACGTTAAAGTCTGCAAAAGACTTTGAAGATGAAAATGTTGATGAATAACAAGCCTTAAAAATGTACAATTCAAATTTATCTTATAATTGATAATATTAATCAAATGTATTAGATTTTCCATTACTTATCTTATTTCTTTCAATAAAACTTTCAAAATATGGACTTTGTATTCATGCAATAAAAACTCACTAACTGTAATCGAAACAAAAAAGGTAAGAAGATAAAATCACTATCTACAATTTCGTAAAATTAGCTCTAAATTCTCATTATTTATTAAAAGTTTTTCGTGGATAAAATGTTGTATTTAATAATTAACAAATTGTGGTATTCAAAATATTTGTTATCGAAATATGTATTGGATTTTTAATGAAAACTTTTATATAAAACACCTTATAACTCAAAACTATGAAAATGTAGATGCTGAGTTTTTGTTCTACATAGACGATATATACTATTTATTTATTTTGGAGGTTTGTCAACATTTTTAGTTGACGAAACAATTTCGTTATTGTAACGAAACTAATTTTTATGATGGTATAGAGAGCGTAAAAAAGAGGCCAGCAAGACAAATGGTGAGCGTGAGTCGTGGGTCACGTACACATATTAAATCAGTTCCAATGCAACCGAAAGTGGTAGACATATTTCTCCGCTGGAATAGTTTAAATAAATTTGTTAAAACAGACTAATCAGTTATACATTTGTGCTTAGTAATAATCTTTTATTGTGAAAACTAAATTGTGTGAATTTATGTGTTTTCTGTGATCGCTTGTGTAACTTGCGAAACTATAAATCAAATAGATAAATAATAGAATGCAAGGAGCAACACGACAGCGTCGATAGCAGAAAAGCTACCACGAAATATGTAACTGTACATTTGTGTGTGTATGCGCGTGAAGATACAAATCGCAACACACTGTTCATGTTTTTGAGTTTGGATCATAATTCGGTCGCGCCTGTTTTGTTGTGTTGGTATTTTGGTTCAGACAAAAACGAAAGCCATACATACCTTTGTGCGGGCAGTCGAAGTCAATGAAAATTAAGAAGTCAAAGAAACAAAGTGATTTAACAAAACAATGATGTGGTTCTATGTTAAAGGAGTAGAGTATATGGGAGTAGTGCTTATGTTCATGGTTAGTACAGACATAGATGTGTACGTATTTTAATAAGAAATCTGAATAATAAATTCCTCATATTTGTTTTAATTGCAGGACTTGAATACGACGGCCACAATAACACTCAACCCCTCGACTACCACAATCTTCTTCCGACGAGTGTCTCAACATGGAATGAATATAATCTATTTAGCAAATTGGGACCATTTTGGAAACAAAAATTCAAAAAAATGTTATCAAAACACCTGCAATGTAATACTAACTTCAAAACATTCATTGCAGCAATGAAACAATATCATTGTAGTAATGCAACATATTCATTGCAACAATGACTCGAATACGTTGCACCAATAAAACAAATTCATAGCAGCAACGAACAAATTCATTGCATCAATGAAGGAAATTCCTTGCAAGACTGATACTAATTGATTGCAACAATGAAACAAATTCATTGTAGCAAACAGGCAACTTCGTTGCAATAATGAAGAAAATTTATTGCCGCAACAACCATACTTTCACCACAGTAACTACAAATTTGCAGTTGATGAACACATTTTCAGAGCGGGAATGAAATGTTACGTTAGCTCACTTTCGTCACGTTACGTTAGCTCACTAATAATCCCGTCAGATCCGGCTGATTTATAGGGCTTAAATATCAGATTCTTTCTGCTCACTATTGAGCGAACTTTTTCTAAGCTAAGTGAGTTTCCGCCTAGCTCGTCTGTCTGATGACCAGCATTCCTGTCATCGTTGGGAAAGTGGGTATCCAGGACAATCCCAAGAGACTCTTGAGACGAATACGTTCACGTTCCATCTTCTTTCATTAAGAACCCCACACACGGTGGGTTTTTAGCGAGCACGCATCTTAAGCGTGCAGTCTGGTTGGTTCCCTCAATGGATTCACAGAAGTTTCGCCACGATTTCCGTTTGGCCTTCTTGATGTCACCTTTATATAGATTAAGACTAATCTTGTAAACGTCCCAATCCCTTTGGTCGCCGCTCTTTTTGGCCTTGTTGAAAAGCCGCCTAATGGACGATCTTAGATCCTGAACCTCAGCGTTCCACCAATGAGGTTTTTTGTTACACTTGGCAGCATTTTAACCACTGGTCTTACAAGACTCATTGAGCACCTTCCTGCACGCATCAGTAAATTTTTTAACTAGTTTTTCAAGCTGTGGCACATTAGTCGGAATATTCGGATGGTTACCTAAAAGAGATTCCTTAGGCGCCCACGACAGGCGTTCCAGTCCGTTTTCCTATCATTTTTAAAAACTTCCTTTTTCAGAGGTTCGATATTTATATGGACCTGTAGATATCTACGATCAGAAAATGAGTGATCAGAAAGTACGCTCCAATCGAATACAGTTACATACATAGTCGTAGCCAAGTAGTAAAGTTAGGTCTAGTACTTCCCTCCTAACCGAAGTTATGATCGGTTCCTCGCCTCTATTACATATTGTCAAGGTTTCGCTTATAATGAAATTAAAAAGAGACTCACCTCGATCATTGGTGCCGGTACTCGCCCATATTGTGTGGTGCGTGTTAGCATCAGCACCTATAATGACGCTACCATTCCGTGTTTTTGGCTACGATACAATATCTCTGACGCACTTCTGAGGGGGTGCTTCAGTATGGTCGTGCGCCATGTACGATGAAACTAGCGAGATGTCCCGCTGGCCGTTTTCCAGCGAGAGGCTGATGGCAGTTGTATCGCTATTACTAAAATCCTGCAAAAAAAAGAGCATTAAATTTGTTTTTAATGAGTATGCAAGATCTCGGCCTACCTGGGGTTGATAGGACGAAGGTCCTGTATCCATTGCACCTGATACCACATGTACGATCATTGACCGTCCATGGTTCTTGTATCAGTGCCACATCGGCTCCACCCTTCGCAAGATAGAGAATGAGGTTGGCAGATGCTGCCTTACTGCGATGAAGATTTATCTGGACAAGTTTCATCATCTACAGGATCTTCAAGTCCGGGTACCTCGATCACGGTTATCTCGTGATCACTCTCGCTAGTGATGGATCCATCTAGGAGCCAGGCAGGTTGGCCCCACATGTCAATGATGCTGCCACTGTGGTCATCCAGTAGTACTTCTTCAGCATCTACCGCCGTTTCATGATGCTTTCCAGCATTTACAGCTGTGCTTCCGACTTCGACTCGGCCAGTTAGCGACTCAGCTTATCCACTTTGTATACCTTGAGGGGTACACTCATGAACTCAAACCGAATTTGGCCGTTGGACTCCTCTAGGGGTTTTAAGGAATCCTGGTTCAGGACCAAAACTACCTGCTGGGAGGTTCCTACAGGATCCTCAATCTTGACCACCTTCCTATCCTTTGCAGGAATAGAGGGATTGCAGTGGCTGATGATCTTTAGGAGCTCCTGTGGGTCAGTAGGTGAGTTTAACGGATCGGATCAGTAGAGTATTTATCATTGAATCGCGGGGGAGGTAGATTTCAAGGACACAGCGAAAGAGATATGCGATTGGATGTGCTATCAAGCTCAGATGATTCATATCATTGACCTGAACCACCAACAAAAAAAGCCAAAAGCATTAAATTTACAGCATTCACCGAGAGCATCAATTTCAATCGATATTGATTAATTTGTGTGTTTCTTGCCTTTTTCTACATTTCGCGAATTTCCGCCGTAAAATACAGCCGGAAAATTCATATTTTTTTTTTGATGGAAGTAAAATGAAAAAAGAGATCTTTATGGAACGTTTTTGAGATATGAGTTCAAAATTTTAGATTTGGTGTGAAAAACTGATATAAGTCCACAATTTGACAGCTATTCCCAAAATTGGTGAAAAAGATAGAAAAAAATTTAATTTTCAAAATTTTTACAATTTTGAGGCACTAGATGAAGTTTCTAGGGGTTAGTTTGTTTTAAGCTTTTGGTCTCCAGGTCTATAGCCGAGATATAGAGTAATTGCATGTTCTTAGGAAAAATTCAGTTTTACCTAAAATATACATGAGGCCATAAAATCCGAACAGCAGCTGAACTAGCAAAACCCAAATTGGGGCTTGTTAGTTTCGAAAAGCATTTCGAGATATTTCACATGAGGAAGAGTTTGCACTCAATAACTTCAAAAATTTTGCATAATGGTTTCGATCTAAAATGGGGATGGGTTACCCTTGGTAACCCATCGCCGTGTGTAACTATCCATGTGCAATGAGTACACGTAATGGGAAATTCTCCATCGTCGTGGGTAACTACCCATTATTTTCTCCATTAGCCTGTGGGCGTTTTAGCGATTTTTTATTTGAATAATTTTAAATTTAGCGATTTAAAAAAAAATGTGTTGCCCCACTTAGTGCCGGCTAAAGAGTCTCACGGAGGAAAAAAATATTATTTTTGTGATTGGACGCACCGGTTCCGAGTTACTAGCGGTTTTCTTTTTTTGGGGATTTTTTGAAAAAAACTTCTTCCTTACGAATTGAACCACTTTATAAAAAACCCTTAGAAATCTGGAATAATGTGTTACATTTTTGATTGGACGCTCCGTGTCCGAGATATAGAAATTTTAGCGGTTTTCTTTTTTTGGGGATTTTTTGAAAAAAACTTCTTCCTTACGAATTGAACCACTTTATAAAAAACCCTTAGAAATCTGGAATAATGTGTTACATTTTTGATTGGACGCTCCGTGTCCGAGATATAGAAATTTTTTCTCGTTTTTTCACATTTTCGATAAAAAATGGGGATGGGTTACGCTGAGAAACCCATTATCCATTGCCGTGAGTAATGGTAAATGCCGCTTACGCATTCCGCATGTGTAATCGTGATGGGTCATTCCCCGTCGTCGTGGGTAACTACAAATTAATTTCCCTATTACCCTGTAGGTAATCATGATGAGTATTGGGCAAACGTTCATTAACCATTCCCCACGGCGATGCATGTTGGTTACACATTGGGAAGTAAATACGAACTCTGTTATCCTCACAATCCTCAATTTGTGCTAAATCACGATCACAATTCATTGTTTATTATTTATTAATAACAATAACGACATACGCCCACACGAATACAGCGGTCTAAGAATTGAAAAATAATACAGAGGACCGAGACAGAGAGTGCGTGTATAGCAGTGCCCATAGTAAAATATCCAAGTAGTAGCAGTACACGTTGTTGTTATTGTAGGCGGCAACAACAGGCATTTTGTTCTCGTTTAAATCGCTTAAGTTGTCAATCTATGCACGTAAGTATACCAATAACATAGGAAACAAAATGGAACAAAAACAAATTACATATGAGTTTGACAGATGAAACGATCAACCACCACGAAAATATTTAAAACATCTGTTCTTACGAGTTTTTTATTTTACCAAGGCAGTGCCGTACTCAGCTGCCTGATATGTGTTTGAAAGGTTCAGATACTCCTTTTTTTGACGATTTTCGGACTACGAATCTTAACTGGGGTATTAAGTTTTACACATATGTTGTTATCAAACAATGTCCAGCTATAGGACATTTCCTTTATAGCGTTCTTCAATAGGTGCACATGTTTGATGAAATCGTTCACCTTGTTCATCGTACTCTGTTGGCAACTGATACTCAAAACAATCCATATGAGAATTCAAAAAATATTTTTCTTGACATGGTGTCGACATATATTGGAGCAGTAGGGGAGCGAGAATGGTAAAATAAGCAAGGTTAACTCGTTAGAACAGCGGATTTGAACATTTTTCTTGCTTACGTGTTTCGCTTATGTCAAATTCACATGTATTTTGTACCCTTTTGTTTACTTTTTCAGAAGATACAGACCTGTAGAAAATTTGACAGATTATGGACACCAAACAAAACAAAATGCCTGCTTTTGTTATAACATATTATATTGCCTGGAAAGTTTTAAACAACTTCAGTAGTGCTTCTCCATGCGGCAAGTTCGTTTGGTGAGAGGATTTGCTCAAATTCAGCATTTGGCATAAGTTTTCGTATGTCCGGGCCAACAAAAACACCTGTTGTTGAAAACACACAATTTTTAAAATTTATTTTGTATGATACCAATGACAAAAATTAGAGTTTAAAGCAGTGATGCCCACATTTTGAATTCCTCGGCACATGTGCCGGATATAGGGTGTCCAGACGTCACGATTTTGGCGTGATTGTCACACTTTTGAAATCTTCCTGGCGTGTCACGCTTTATTTTCAAAAATCACGCCAGATACAATGCTAGAGCTAGACGAGATGGATCAAAATTTTATAATTATATTTTTTAATCACCGTTCAAACAGAAACAATTTCTAAAATGTTGTTAGTTAATTTATATACAATGATTTAGCTGTCGCGTCGAGTATGCTAGCGTTAAATCGCGTCGCGTCGTTTCTGTCCAAGCGGTAACGTCCCTACAAGAACAGTGTCGGTCATTTGATAGGTAAAATGACTGTCACTGATGAGAGATATATACATCAAAGTTTCTATCAAGTTATTAAGGGCAATATGAACAAAATGATAGAGACTTTTGTGTCCGTGTGATTTTCTATCTCCGTTCCACTTATTTTTTGTCTCTCCCTAACACATGTTGCATACAGTAAACATAAGTTCTTCACACTGTTGTGTTAGTGCAAAATTGTTTATGGGTTAGTTTCGGTCACACATTTCTTGCAGGGGTATTTTCGTTAAAAACATTTTTTATATTTTTTTTCAGTTTACTGTTCTCTCCAGTGTGGCCAGATCTAAAACAAACTTGCAGCTAAATCAGTTCTAAAATAATGCTAAAAAATTCAAAATTTTTTTTTCTAATACTAAAAAATAATGCTGAACCTGAAAATGGAAAATTTACGGCTACATCAAAATAAAAAATGCTAAATTTAACTGCAAAAATGCTAAAATGGTCACACTGGCTCTCTCTCTTTTTGCTCGGTTCATTGCTCAGTTGTCAGTTCCCCTTGTAATTATTTTCATTTGTTTTGAAATTAGAATGCAGGCAGTGCTGTGTTGATTGGTTTGAAGTTTTTTTTTTATTAAGATCTTTAAATCTTGTGCTTTTATTTATCGAAATGGACATCAAAAAGTGAGTTTTTAACTTATATTTAATTATTAATGACTTATTTTTTGATTTAATAAAATTAATAACTTCAAAAATAATAAAAATAAAAAATTATTTTTAGAAAGCTTGTCGGTGTCAAGCACTTACTATAATAAATAAACGACAAATAAACTTTAGGTTTAAATGTTTTTTTTTCACGCCGTCGAAAAAATTAGATCTGGACACCCTAGCCGGATAGCAAAATGCTGTTCCAGCGCTGTCGACACACATATAAATAGTATAAGTTTGTTCGTGTGGTTTGCAAATGCTTTGTTTGCATTTTTCACTGCAAATCAAATCAGTTGCTGGTCAGCATTTGTTAGAAAAGGGTCGCGCTGCGTAATTGTTTAAAAATACATAAAATTAGACTTCGGTTTATTCTGCTTCACACACAGACGCAATATGTTATAATATGTGTGTGGGCATCACTGGTTTAAAGCATTCATACCTTCTTTTATCTTTGCTTCGCTATCTTGTGGGAACAACGTCTTCGGAAAATGTAATGGTTCTCGACGTGTTTCCAAATAGTTATTCATTTCAATCTACAGATATACATCTTAGAGGCTAATATACAATTTCAAATACATATACATACAATTACAAATTGTAAAGAAACGTAATTTAAAATTTTGATGTTTTAACTGAAAATTCAAGAATGAAGAAAACCTATTGCAAAGTTTAAAATATCTTCTTATTGATTCATTATTCCCATAATGCGTTAGGTGCAAATTTTCATTAAATAAACGTTCAAGACGTCAATCTCGTGGTTGAGAATATAAATTCACCAAATCAGATAAATCTGCACAATTTATTTCCTTGTTTAAAATATTATATATAAAAATAATTGATATTTTAACGATTGCAAACCAAACAATTTTCGTTTACTTTCATACGAAAATACATTACTGGAATATTTAATCGTGTAATAAGTAAATTTACAGAAACACTGTTGAATTCTTTCAATTCTATCCGAGTGGATTTCGTGAAAAGGGTTCCACGTTATAGAACAATATTCTAATTTGCTTCTGCTTCGATTTGAAATTGAAATGAATGAATGACGACCTTTCATTGATAGTTCATGTAAAAGTAAGTATTCATCAAGAAATTTGTAATTTTGACTACTTTATATGAAATCGGTAATGTTTTATCTAGGCTTGAAGCTGTTTTACGTACGTAGTTATGTACTTGGCCTTATACAACCCATAGTGGTTACAGGTTTTACAAAATAAGGGTAACCTATTTCTCCAACCGGCCCGAGCGTTTGCTTTTCTACTCCAGTTAGTAACACCAAGCTCTAGCATGCAATCTTCGTCTTTCCAGCGAAGTCTTGGTCGTCCAATTTTTCCATGAAATTCGAGTACGTCTTCGAACCCCGTTCACACGTGTTCATTCTAATCCATTCTACTGGCATGGTCTAGCTAGCGCAAACGATATATTTTGATTCACATAACACCGCACAGTGGTTCCAAATAGATGTGTTTTTGGAATTAATTCTGTAAGTTTTGAACGGAATAAGATATCGTGATAATGATCACATGTTTAGAGCAGAAGCAATTTCCAGATGATATGAAAAATCGTGGATACCTAGTGCGTATGGGTCGTACTGGGAAACCCTCTAAAGTAGGTAACCTCGGCCGTGCCAAAATTTTAATTGACTGCGAAAAGTACAATTATGAGCTCATTGCAAAGATATTTTGGACGGCTACAGTGTTTGTAAATACGAGGGTTGCCATTTCTATCTCGGGTCCTGGCAATACTAGTGTTGCATAAACATACATAGAACTATTTTTTGTATTTGCAGTGCGTTGAAAAATTCGTCTCGTTAAAAAAATGGTATTAAAAAGCCACTGTAAACCGCTGATACCAAGAGTTCAGTCTCAGACGCCGTTCGCTCCAGGATGAATTTCGTGAAGGCCGTCCAACTTCGGTCGATTTGCCGGAAACCGTCGATGCTGTGCCTAAACTTATTATATTATATCACTCTCATGACAGAGAACTTTAGGAACGGTAGGTGTTCCCTCAATTCATATAAAGAGCGCAGCCGTTTCAATGTGTCGATTGTATAAGATTCAAATTTAATTGAATATACAGGATGTTTACTGTTTATTGCGAACAATAATACGTGACATCTGCGAAGAACCTCTTCATCGACTTCAGTGATTTTGGATCATAGTTCATAATTTTCCAAAAAAACTGCTACATTTATTGCCATCGTTTGTACTTCCATATCCTACTAATTGTTTGTCATTGTTAAGGCCAGTTGCTTCTTTAAATTCAATTTGTAATCTTCTTTTCTCGGCTGCTCTCATTTCAATGAGCTCCGTGTTATTTCTAACATTTGCGGGTTGATTTCCAGGTTGACTACAATACTTAAGATCGTACGCAAGATGCATAATGTATTCCATATTGCCCGTCTAGCATAGAGATATACCAAACTCTAGAAACTAATTTTTAATAGCAGTATTAGCATTAACATCAACTGGAATTTTGCACAACTCTGATTTTTTCAATCAGCATAGTGAACATTTCCAGGCAGATTCCGTTTCCGTTATGACATTGTTACTTTTCCATCAATCATTGTAAGTATATATTAAAGTACTAGCCATATATTCCAATAATCACAGGATTTAAATTATCAATTGAATGTTTAATGGTTCTGATCCAATTTTGAGAGTCTACTTTATTTTATTTCATGCATTGAAATTTGATAGGTCTGCAAAAGGCATTTGATCCTGGGGTTGAATTTTTCCATACATATTTTGCGGTATGTCGATGGGAGAGAGTTGTGCCTTAGCTGTAATGGAACCAGTGATGCAATAAACAGACTTTTGTAGTCGGTTGCATTTTACGTTGATGTCGATTGTTTGTATTCCGGCAATGCGGATAATCCATCACACCCCCATTTTCAAATTGAGGCGAGGTCAGGTTTCTTGAGTTCCATAGCTTCATACTTAGAGAAAGTTGCAAGAAGTCTTGATGTCGTATTTTCAAGTAACTGTGACAATTCAACGGCAGCTCCCTCCATGGTTATTTCAGTGGGTGATTGTATACGAGTAAAAGTTTCTTTATTTTTCCAAAGAGCTTGGTATGGTGGTAGTAATTGGTGTCCTTTATCACATAATGCCTTTATTAGTGACATATATTTATTTCGATTTAAGCCCAGTTCCACCATGAGCGCAATAGCTTATTCATAACAGTAATCGTTCTATTATTCGTTCAAGGCGATTCGGAGATGGTTCAGGAGGAATATCGGTCATTTTAAGTGCATCCGTCGGTTGTTTTTTCCTTTCAAAACATTCTTTAAAGCTCAACGCGGCTTTGTTTCACTTGAAAGCATCTTGAAACGGCTGAGCTCTTTATATGAATGGAGGGAACTAACACTTACCGTTCATAAAGTTGTAAGATAATATAATGGAATAAAACGCACGGAAATAAAAGGAGGAAATGCGAATTTTCGTTCAATGCAACCAACATAAATCATTTTTTTTTTTTTTTTTTTTTTTTAATGTTTATTTATTTGTAAATATTATGTTTAAACTATAATAAACACTAGTTAACAATAACAATTTTATTATATACAATGTCTCTTAACCGAGCACTCTAGTATTATCAATATGATAAAGATTGTTTTTCACAATATACAAAATATTTTTTCTTCTTATTCAAGATTAAGAATATATAATAATTGTTTGCAATGAAAATTTTTTTAAAAACATTGCTTTTATGATTGATTTTTTTTGGTAAGAGGGCTTGTGTCAAGAGGTAAAAACGAGAAAAAAAAAATTTAATTTATTATCAATATATCCACCAAAATTTTTTGTTTTTAGTTTGTTGTAAATATCTCAGATCTTTTCTCGATATGCTTGTGCTATATCTGATATTTAAGTGATCCATGTTGCAATTGACAGCTTTTATATTGGCTCGTCTATAGTTGTGATAAAAGACTGGAATACCATTTTCGTTTTGAATAATTCGTTTGTTATCGAGATAGACAAAAGCTTCAGGTGGAACAAAACCCTTATCTAGGCAATCAATTATATATCCTTGATCAGTATAATAAGGCGCCATTATATAATTATTCACATAACATTGTGTACATTTTAATATATTATTTCTTATTAGATGTATTATAAAATTGTCTATTCTTATTATATTGGCACTATTGTACAATTTCTTATTAGATATGTATTTGGTATAATTACTTTGCGATGACCTATAAATTGATGTGCAAGCTCTTAAACATTTTCTTTCAAAAACTCTAATTTTTTCCATATTTGAAGGTGATATGTTGAACCAAATTGGACAACCATATGTTAATACCGGTCTAATTAGGGACTGGTACATTATTATTTTAACTCTAGGTTTTATAAATTTGGAATGAAACAATGGTCGGTATTTATAGAACGCTTTTCTAGCTTTTGTAAGAATTTCTTTGACGTGTTGATTAAAATACAAAAATTTGTCTAGGTATAGACCTAAATATTTTACAACCTCCTTATTGGGAATGTTGCAATTTGCCAAGCTTGATTTGATTCCAAACTTCTTCCAATTTCTTCTTATATTATTATTGCATTTGTCAACTGTCGGTCTGAAAAGTATTGTCTCACATTTTTGTGCGTTGATTTTCATATTCCAATTGATTGTATACTGTTCAACTAAATTGTAGGTTTTTTGAAGATTAATATTAATTTTGTCGATTTTATCGTCCGCATGATATATGATTATGTCATCTGCAAACGAGATTATATTATCTACACTGTGTAATAGATCTATTATGTACAAATTAAAAAGGATTGGAGAATTTACAGTTCCCTGTTGTAGTCCGTTATCTATCTTAAACGATTTTGAACTTTTAATTTTCTGATTACAAACCATAAAGTTTTTATCACTTATCATATTATATATTAATATAATTTGATTTAGTGGAAATTTAAACTGAAATAATTTATACACTAGGCCTGGAATCCATACACTATCAAAGGCCTTTTCCATATCAATAAGGCACGCACCTGTACATAACTTTTTGTGCCAGTTCCAATTAATGTCAGAAGTAAATTTATGTATGGCATTAACTGTCGAATGTTTGAATTTGAAACCAAACTGCTTATCACATATAATATTGTTATCATTACAAAATTTTGTTATATTGTTGTTGATGCAGGCTTCGAATATTTTGCTAATATTAGGCAATAGACTTATAGGCCGTAGATTTTCAGGATTATTCGGATCTTTATCCTTCTTAGGTAAGATCACAATCTTTGCCGTTTTCCACTTATTTGGGAAGTATGAATTATTGAGCATATTATTGAACAATTTACAATAATCATCAATCATTACTTGAGGAATGTTCCTTAGTACTATATTGGGTATGTTGTCAGTTCCCGAAGATAGTTTATTCCTTAAATTGTAGAAAATGTAATACAGATTCTCTTTCGTTACGAAAAAATCTGAAAATTGTGCTTCATTTACATAATCTGATAAACTTGTTTCACTGAAGTTAATTAAAGTTGATTTATTGCTTTCGAATAGTGTTTTTATTTCCAAGAAATTATTAAAAATTTCATTAACTTGTACATGTATAAGATTTTCCTGATTTATTTCCTTTTCGGCATGTACTGACTCTAAAAATGCCCCTATTGTATCTAGCATTTGAACTGGTTCCTCTATAACGTAATTATTTGAATCGTCTTTGCTTAAATTTTGCGGATTTATACCAGCATTGGTTAGATAAAATTCAGCTTGCACTGGAATTTTTATTTGCTGAAGATTTAAAGGTGTAAATTTTTTAAAGTTTTTCTTTATTTGCCCAAACATATTTTGTGAATCTTTAGGGTCCATATTTGTTAGCCTTTCCTGAATGCGACGATTAATAATTATTACAATATTTTCCTTTATAAGTTTTTTGACCATTTTTAGTTTAGCTTTTGCCATATTTATAGCGTCTTCAGTAAGTGTACGTTCTAGCCTATTGTGTTTTTTGATGATGGTAAGAATTTTACTTTTCTCTAAATATAACATTTTCATAGTTGAGTTGTTGATTTTAGAAAAAGTATCACTTGTCTTGTATTTTGGAACAACCTCGTCTATTGTTTCTGTTATTATGATATCCATTCTGTTTAAATGATAGTCGATTTCTTCGTTTGTAAGATTACGATTGTTAGGGATTTTTATAGATTGATTTAATTTTTGTATAATTTTGTTCTGAAATTTTCTCCAGTTGGTAGATTTAAAATTGAAATTAGATTTATCATCATTTTTTAAAAATGTGAAGTTTTCCCCCTCGTTGCTCATTGAGGCAATAATTTGTACAGCTGTATGGTCACTGTCGTAGTCTAATGTTTTAAGACAATTTAATGTGTTATTTTCAGTAACAATGTTTAATCTACAGTCCGCTAAACAAACATCTAAATAAGATCCCGAACGAGGAAATGAAGGAGAACTTGTAGCATAAAATCTACATCTGAAACGTATTTCGTTGTCTGTTAGCCATCCTTTAAATATACATCCCTTTTGATTGTCATTTGGGTTACCCCAATCAGAATGTTTACAATTCAAGTCGCCAGCTAGAACGTAATAGTTGTTCTCATTTTCTAAGTCCATACACTCGAAAAGATTGTGAAGTTCATTTTTAAGATGAGCATTATTATTACCAGAGGGATAATAAGCTGAAATAATATACAGTATTTTATTTGCAGCCATAGGAATTTTAATTATACAAGTTTCTAAAGATCTAAATGAATTTATGAAGTTGTTTGTATAACTACTGTATTTTATATTATTTTTTATTAGTATTGCTGTGCCTCCAGCTTGAGTTGAACCCTTCCTGTCCCTTCTTATTAAATTAAAGTTTTCGAAATGCATTTTGTGTTTGGGATTAAGTTTTGTCTCACTTAGTAATATAATATCAGGATTATGTTTATTAATAAATTGATGGAGGTCATACCTTCTGCTAACTTGTATTAGAGAATTAACGTTTATTTGTATTATCTTGAGCTTTTTAGAGACTGTGTTTGTGTGGTTGTTTGATGACATTACACTACTTCAAGCATGGAAAATATTGTATCTATTCTAGATACTTGTAAGTTCAATTGTTTTTGAAGGTTTACCATTTGGTTATTGATATTTATCATAAAATTTTTAATTTCTTGCAAGAATGAGTTATTTACACCATTATCTAATCTATTTGTGACTATATTTGATGAATTGTTATTACCCCTGACTACATTTGCAAAGGAAGTTTCTGGCTTAGTAAATACATTAGTGCTATACATATTATTTTCTGCTAAATTTTTTCTCTTAATACTAATTTTTTGTTTGAGTTGTTTATATTTTTCACAACCCTTATATGAAGCAGGATGACCATATTTGTTGCAAAGCACGCAAAATAGCTTATTTTTTTCTTCTGCTGGAACGGTTTGAGTTGGGCATTTTCCTCTTTCGTGCTCTGTGTTGCATTTGACACATCTTTTAGGAAGATAACAATTCGCAGCACTGTGGAAAAATCCCTGGCAGTTGCGGCATTGTGGTATTTCGGGACGCCTTACTTGTTCCCATTTTATGCATCGGTACAGAAGAGTTTTAATATCTTTTAATCTATTTATATGACTTTCTGGGGATACTTGCACCAGAAACATTGGCAGTTTAATACCTTTTTCAACAGATGATTTAGTTGAAAATGGGCTAACCTTTATGAATTTTAAATCATCACATTCATATTTTAATAACTCAAATAATATTTCATCGGTATCTAAGTATGCATCTAGTCCTTTGAGTAAGTATGTTTTGATTTTTATGTCCTTCGGTGTGAATGTAAAGAACTTTGCCTTCGATTTTTCTAAATATGCTTTTACTCTTAGAAAATCTTGAAGAGTATTCATAAATAAAGATTTTTTGTTTCTAAATTCTTTTATTTTAAATTCATTTATTTTTAGTCCATTTTTAATAAATTCAATTAATTGTTTTGTGTCTATGTCGACGATGTTTATTGGTGGAATTTTTTTATTTGTACTTTTTGCTATGTTAACCACTGTGTTATCAGTCATTACTTTTGATGTTTTGTTGTTAATAGATGCAGTAGCTGAATGAGAACTTTGTGAGTTGTCTTTATCTTTCACATGTCTTTCAAACTTGTCTAGTACTTCTTTGTCACATTCTTCATCGTTCTCGCAATCTAGCACTGAGTAATAGTTGTTTTTGAAATGTTTTGCTGTAGCACCGCTATCCATATTTTTGTTTTTTCTTTTTCTGTCGCTGTCCACATTAACATCATTGTAATTTGGATTTACATTGTTTTTATTTTTTGGATTAGCATCGCTTATATTATTTGAGTTTTGAGCATTTTGCTCACTCATTTAGATTTTTTGTTTGTTTTTTACTTTCTCTTATACTCAATACAAGTGAAAGTCGATTGATATGAAAAAATGTCTTAGTACAACGCCAACAAAATGCTCTGATCTCCGTAACACGTCTATCACACATCACGGTCGCGATCAAACTCCAACATAAATCATAATTAAGTTGTCATATGTATTAATCAAACACTGTGTT
Source organism: Phaonia tiefii (assembly GCA_963931995.1). NCBI lineage: Eukaryota > Metazoa > Arthropoda > Insecta > Diptera > Muscidae > Phaonia > Phaonia tiefii. Next base: position 189,606,984 of record OZ008369.1, read on the forward strand.
AACTTAGGTTTGTTTATAGTTGCATTTTCTCCATTCTCCCATCTACCCTGTTGGATCAGCAGTGGCAGTGGATACCCCCTGTTTTAGTGCACCCACTGTTAACATAAATAGTAGATTTAGAATTGCTATTAAAATGTTGTACCCACAAGTGAAATTAGAATCAAGAATTTTTGCCGAAAAATTATGCCTCGCAACTTAGGCATTAGGAAAGACGGGATTTTCCGGAATTCGAATTGTGGAAGTAGAAGGAGACTAAATCAGAAAAAATGGGTAGGATAACATGCGAGTCCAATGGTCACGTTGTATGTAGATATATATACGCGTTCCAGCAACACACTTATAGCTATCACCATAATAACTTGTCCACGTGATAACTACAATAAGTTCTCCAAGCCCTAACTTTATCAGTTGTCTCGTCGGTACCCGTTGGTGATTATACGTATTTTCCTTTCTGAAAGTTTTGATTATTATATCTCATCATAATTTTTATACGCTGTGTTATTTTGTTTAGAGCAGTTTTATCATCAGGATACCTTGTTTGTTTACTTCGTCGTAGTTTTCTTTTGTGTATTACCCATTTTCTTATGTGATACGGATATCTACAATAATATAGTTTGACTGCTTTTACAAATTAGGTGTACTTTCTCACGCGACTTGTTGTAGTTACGAAGTAAAGGAAAGGACTACCTCTGCAAGTTATCTACCTAAGTAATTTCCCTAGGTATGTTAACTCTGTCATTACTTACTTACATATATGTTTGTAGAAAGTCCAATCAGTTGATATTCTGTTATGATTAAGTAAAAACTTTTACCTACTCTTGATGACCAAACAACATTATGTAAATGACAGTGCGATTAACCCCCCGGCGGGTGAGAAGGTCCCTGGGGACCTTTTTCATTTTCAAACTGAAATTACTCCTTGATGGTCCATGGGAAGTATACCCGACCCCCACATGTATTCCAATGACATTTTATCTAGAATCGTTTAAAAAAATTTCAAAGCGATCCGACCAATGTTTAGTTTCTATTGAGATTTAAATGTGTTTAATACGGGAACGTGTGAAAAGGTCCGCTGGGACCTTGTACTGAAATTTCAAGAAATCGTTAATAAATGCACTGTCTTTTGGCTTGTTTTATTGTTTGAACACATCACAAACATGTTCCTTGAATTTTAGTTACTTTTTGGATTATTTCATTGTGCCTTTCCTTGAAACATAATAAACTTTCCGTCCCTTTTTGAATTTTTGTTACCTGCTACCTGTACTTTATGTTTGAACACATTTCAAACGAGTTGTTTGAATTTACCCTTACTTTTTGCGCATACTCTTACCTACTCTTACTCTTCCATAGACGCAGATGTACAAGACGTAGAAAAGGGTATAAAAGCGGCTCTAGTTTCGTAAACCAAATCATAGAAAGTTGAGACAGTGAACAGTGAACATCGAGTGCGAAATTTTATTTTGAATTTTATAAAGAGAAATAAAAGTACAATACAATGGCAGAGAAAAATTTAGACATTGCTGAGATTGTGGTACGTCGTAGTACACGCTACCAGCAATTGAGTGAGGATGAAAGACGTGCAGTGGATGATAGATTTGCAGACTTCATGAGTGCGGGGATGAGTGATGATGATGAAAATGCTATTCCGGCATTTGGTCTTGAAGGTGCGGATGATGATGATTTCACATATCAAGCAAATGTTCATGTTGATGATTCGGATGCGGAAACTGAACCACATATAGACATCAATGAAGACATTAGTGATGACGACGATGATGAAGAGGAAGAAACTGATGCTCAGCAAACAAGTGACAATTACTTCATTTCCGAAGATGGCACCAAATGGACTAAAAATGCACCACCGACTTCCCGTACTCGTGCTCATAACGTGGTCGACTACACAAGGATGAATCCGGGACCAGTAGGAACCACATATGATCCCTTTACCATATTCCGCTCGCTCATCACCGAAGACATGGCGAACATCATAATACGCGAATCAAATCGGAAAGGCAGGGAAGTGAACGCTGCATGGAGTTTGGGAAATCCAACTAACACAAAGGAATGGAAACCAATCACTTTGAAAGAGTTCGATGCTTTTTTGGCTATTATTTTGTATGCTGGACTCACTAAATCGAATAGTGAACCTTTTGAATACTTATGGGGCCCAACGCGCTGTCCAATATTTAAAGCTGCATTATCATTAGATCGTATGAAGTGCATAAAACAATGCCTTAGATTCGACAATGGAAATACGCGACAGCAGCAACTAATCAACAGCAAAACTGCGGCTATTGATGATATTTGGCAAATGTTGCATTCTAACTTTGCAGCAGCTTACACTCCGCATGATGCAGTGACCGTTGATGAGCAGTTATTCCCACACAGAGGCCGCACCTGCTTAACACAATACATTCCATCGAAGCCTGCCAAGTACGGTATAAAGATATGGTGGTTGTGCGACTCAAAATCATTCTATCCTGTCAAAGAAATGATTTACTCTGGGAATTTGCCTGATCAGGCACGAGAGGTGAATCAAGGGCAGAATGTTGTACTTCAACTTTTGGAGAGATATTTGAATACAGGCCGCACAATTTATGCCGACAATTTATGCCGACAATTTTTTCACAACTTTGGATTTGGCGCGTACTTTGATCAGGAAGAAAACCGCATATGTTGGAACAGTGCGCTCGAAACAGACAAGTGTGCCTCGGGAATTCCAAAAAAATCATACGCGTCCTGTCAACAGCACATTGTTCGGCTTCAACGAAGGCGATATAGCACTATGTTCATATGTGCCCAAGAAGAACAAAGCGGTAATTTTGCTGTCGACACAACTTTATACTTGCGGTGTGGTGTGGGCATGCAAACTGAAAAGAAGAAGCCGTTTGCTATTTTGGATTACAACGCCAACAAATCGGGCGTTGATACAATGGACCAGATGCTTGGCACATATACAAGCGCTCAACAAACCGCTGGCCATTGGCCATGTTTTATAATATGGTGGACATTGCTGCATTAGCTGCATTTATTTCATACAACGAGATGAAGCCAATAAAAAGAAGTGGCAGACGACGGTCATTCCTACTGATGCTGACAAAACGATTATACAAGCGCCATTGGCCATGTTTTATAATATGGTGGACATTGCTGCATTAGCTGCATTTATTTCATACAACGAGATGAAGCCAATAAAAAGAAGTGACAGACGACGGGCATTCCTACTGATGCTGACAAAACAATTGGCACTACCAAACATAGAGGAACGAGCGCTGAACAACCGCATATCCAAGGATACGGAACGCAATGAAAGCATTTGATGTAAAGGTAAAAAAAAACAAATTCTAATGTTCAAAAGCAGAATAACTACATAATTTTGTCTTTTTAGATATTATCAAGACCGGCAGAAGGAGCTGCACCGTCATTTGCGTCTAGAACGAACAGACCGTCATGTCGCCTATGCCGTTCTGACTACGGACGGAAGCGGAAAACAAGGGCCTATTGCCATTCCTGTAACAATCCAGTTTGTGCAGAGCATTCAACACATATGCATCGATGCTACACCTGCACAGAAAATATGTTGGACGAGGGACAATCTACACAACAATAGTTTTTTAGGCTTTTTCATATAAAACTCAGTTTGTGATTAACCGCCGGAAAGTAAGCAACGAGATTTGACAGTAAAACATGAGGTTTATTGTAAAGTGGTGTAAATAAAGTAAACTGTTGTACTATATACATAAGTAAAATAAAAGAAAGTTAAACTTGTAATTATCGTAATTTACAACGAACCTAGTTTTATATTGGGAATAAAACAGCGAGAAACGAACGAATATAAAAAATCGTAATACTTATTAAATTTCTCCTCACTGTGATTTCTTCTGCGCAGCAAGTTAGTGTTAAGTATATCTGCGAGTGGGCCGTATTGAGAATAAAAACCTTTTCTCGGTTTCAATTAACATTTACATATTTTTCATGGAATTAAAACAGGTGACTGGTCTGAGATTTTAGTCGTGTCGGTTGACAAATACGTAGGGTTTTCGGAAGAGACATAATCACATCCAGTAGTTTGAATAGCTTTAAGTATTTACTTAAAGTTTTTCCTTACATGCTTGGCCGCCCATGATTAATCTTCCCTTTTGTTTATTTATGAGGTTCGTATATGCTTATATATCATATTTTATTTTGTGACGAGGTGAACTATATACCGAAGTGAGTGAAGGCCATAATCCATCTATTCTTATACTGATCGTTGTAGCTTGTATTTACTCAGTGCAGTACTTACTATCTTCATGAAGTTCTAAATAACTTCTAATAACACAGTGGAATATTTTTTGGGTCATCGTCTTGGGCATAAGTTTTGTCAATGGCGGCTGAAAGTACATCCCTTAACTTGAATTTAGGCCTACTTCGTTTTGGTATATTGTTATAGTGTTTTCAAGCTATTGGATTGAAGAAAAAAATGCAAAACCAAAAAGCAATGAATCTACTGCCTCAAAATCACAAAAATTTAAAATTTTCCCCCATTTTCCACCTTTTTTGGTCAATAACTTGGCTAAATGTCCTCAAATATGTATGTTGTTTTTTATTTATAACTTTATTTCTGATCAAACAAATGATTTTCCATTAATTTTTTAGATATTATTACAGAGAAAATATGACTTTATGGTTGTTTTGTATGTATGCAAAAAAATAAAGGAATTTTTTATGTATGTACGAAAAGAGATACAAAATACGTTTATTGTTGAAATGCGTTAAATTTGACGCCTATAGTAATGCCATTCTTTTCGAGGGCGGTGCAGCTTCTTCATCATTATCATCATCAGAACCAGAGTTTGGTACAGGATTAACTGGCATATATGCTTCGGTGTGTCCTTCATATCTACTGTACTGCGTTTTTCGTTTTCAAATTATGATTTTATTAGGTACTTTAGAACATCTGATGGAGGAAATAACTTAAATCTAACATTAATCTTTCATACTTCTACTTTCTATACATTTAACAATATTTTTAGAACTATCTTAATCTACCTTAATATGCTTACAGCTGTTTGCATATCTTTTATACTATATATTTCTACCCTCTACCTGCAAAGCAGTACCCCCAAAACAGTACTATAAAAAGGGGTTAATCAACATTCTACAAGCTAATGACTACAAACTAAGGATTAGTAACTACTATTTACACTTAAGACTACTTTTTCTATATATACAATATTTACTGGGTAAAGTGCGGTTACTGAGCTACATTGTAGACAGTGTCGCCAATATCGGTCGTCCCTATTCTCCTATGGTAGAAGAGTAGCCTATCGTCATCAAAAAGTAACCCGCCCCTATTCAGGCCCTCGAGGCCAATAGGCCGTCTATAATTTTCCTTAAACTGTCCTCCCAGATCCCCGTCATGGTCCAGACTATGTTCAACTAAAGCGTTGTCCGAAGAGGCCGACCTCTCCAGAAAAGCCAACGCACCCTTAACTAAAAATGCGTCAATTCGGTGACAATCTACCAATCTAGATTTGTCTACAGGATGGTACAGTCCACGAGCCATCGTCAGCTCTTATTTTCCGCAAACCCAAGCAGCTTGCAAGAATGCGTCTTTCCCATACTCTAAGCTTCTCCATCTTGTGGGAAGAGATGCCAAACCAGACTGGGAAGGCATAGGACATTCTAGGCCTGACGATCTGTCGGTAGATCAAAAGTCTAACTTCGTTCGTCAGTCCCTCACGGCACCGGAGCACATTGAGTTAACTCGCGAATATTCCCTTCATTTTTGGCCAAAGTTCGGTCAATGTGTCGGTAAAATTCGAAATTCGTCATGAATAGGACTCCAAGGTATTTAAGAACCTCGGTATTTCCTATTCAGGCGTCTCCAACCCAAAGATCAGGTACGAATGCCCTCGCACTACGAAACAACAATCGCCATTTGCCCTTGATTATAGCTATTCCTCCAGGTACTCGTTAACACTGGAGTTTGTGTTTCTGGCTCTTGCACCCGTTATGGCAACAAGTAAGTCATCAGCATATACCAGTAGCAACCCACCATCAGGTGGTTCTGGTAAATCACTGACAAAGATGTTGTAGAGTACAGGTCCCAGGAGTGAACCCTGGGGCACTCCCACCACAACATCTCTAACGGTAAACTTTAGGTAACTAGCCACCATCCTACAGGTGTCCATATCGAATCCCAATCTCACCATTTTGTATAAGATTCCGTCCTGCCAGACCGAATCAAATGCCCTAGCTATGTCGAGACCCACCGCTATGGTGGCATATCTCTTATTCAGTGCTCGAGTCACATAGTCTCCGAAGACCATGAGCGCATGAGACGTTGAATGTCCTCGCCAAAACCAAATTGATTATCTTTGAGGATCCTTTTATCTTCTGCCGTCCTAATAATCCTAGTTAAGATGAAGCTCTCAAGTAGTTTGCCTATGGGCGACAGAAGCGAAATCGGTCTATAACCCCCACTCCTTTTGTGGTCCGCACCCGGCTTTGGTATATGGAAAGTAACTGATTCCTTCCAAGCCGCCGGGAAATATGCCAAGTTCAGGCAGTGGTTAAAAAGCACCGCCAGAAAATTCCAAATAGCGGCATTAACCCGCTTAAGGACTACATCTGGTATCCCATCCAATCCACAAGATCTACGATTAGATCTCCACCGCAACGCGTCACCAAATTCGGCAGGTTTTACGAAGCCATGCCGACGCCAGCGTCCCTCATCCACGCAAGACGACCCGTCTGCCATGGCGTCTTCTCCAAACGTCATAGCCGGATCTCCATCCGTCAAGCGCAGAATCTGACCATCCACGCCAAAAGTGCCGCCCATTGCACTACCGCTCACCGAAGGAGGATCTCCCTGACTGCAATCAGCAAGATGGTTAGCCTTGTTTTCATCGATCACAATCAGGGTATCATCAGTACCCAAAATGTCAGGCATAGGTCTCCTGGCACGAACGCCCCCAGCGGTTTTCACACTCCGCTGTTCACCTTAATACCACGCAAGAACGCCGCCCTGCTATTTTGCTCGAACTCTCGTATGGATCCCTGGATGATCATGTCGAGATTGCGCACTATAGCCCGAACCGTTATAGCCCTACCAGGATCTTCAGTCCTGACGATTATCCGCCGAAGTCGCTTCTTCTCCCGTATAAATTCCAGGATATACGGGGGAAGTTTGCGGAGTTCCATAGGCCCCGTAGGAACCTTAGGGATAGAGGCCTCAATAGCCCCACGGAAAGCCACGCCCACGGATTCAACACAAGTGTCGATTTCCGAGTTTGTGACATTCCTATTGATAGGGAGTTCGCTCCCTCTCAGCCCTCCCTCAAGTACCGGTTGAATCGCCGTCGATCCATCCGGTCAAAGTCGTAAAACGTAGGTCGCTCGAGATGTCCGAAATCCCCCCGCTCCAGCAGCAGTTCCACGGCCATATGGTCCGACCCGCAATCATGTGCCGCCAATCCGCTCCCCCCGGTGTCACGTAACGCCACCCCCGATGAGACCAGAAATTGGTCAATATACGTCGCCGATGTAGTACCTATCCGAGTTGGGCCACTCATTGGTACTACAATAATATCAGGGCAACCAGTAAGGAATCCCTGGATTGCCCTGCCATTAGTGTTCGTCCTGTCACCCACCCCAGCTAGCATGGCTAGCATTAAGGTCAGCTCGTATCACTAAATCACCTTGGCCAGCCAGAGTCACTAGTGGCTCCAGCAGTTCCATGTCAAATAGACCGCCCGGCCTGAGGTACAACGATACCACAGTCAGCGTAGACCAGCACGCACGTATTCTCAATTTCGCCAAAGTCCAATAACACCCTTTCGTGATGCATATTGTCCTTGACAAAAACAGCGGTGCCGCCACCCTGGCGCCCGCATCTGTTCTGCCGATGAACTACAAATCCATTGAAGCTCAACTTGTGAGTAGCGGATAGTTTATGTTCAGCTATCAGAACTATGTCCGGGTTAAGCCCGTCCATAAAAACTTTAAAATAATGTCTACTGTGGTTGGACACAAGAGAATTAACGTTAGCAAAAATGCATTTAACGTCTCTGGTCATTTGAAAGAGATAGGAAGAACCCAAACAGAGCCTGGGTTTTTTCAGCATCGCTAGAATAATTATCGTAACCAGCCGAAGGTCGGCCAATCTCGGTCATGCATGAGACTAAGTCCCTACCGAAAAGGCGGCGACAATCGTCATCCACCATATCGAGCCCACCGGAGTTAACTCCAGGGCGAGTCGGTGCTTGAGCAGGTGCCTTGGGAACAGCACCTGCTGAGTGGGCGCCTAACGCCGAAGCGTAGGAAACACCCTTTAACACCCCCCTACTGTTGCGTGGGAAGGTTCGCACAACCTTTGTGCTCTCGCCCGCTTGGCGAGGAAGGCCTGGCGCTTTGGGCAGCTCTTAGAGCTAGCCACATGGCCGTCGACCTCACAATTTGCGCATTTCAGCGTATAGCCTACTACTCGCGAAACCAAACCAGTGACAGGGTCGTTAGCTGGCACCATTTGCACTTCCACTTCCTTTGAAGGGATAGTGCTCTTGCCGGGTCCATGTTCACCACTGCATTTTACACACCGAAATGGCATGCCGCAGTTGGTCGAAATATGACCGAAGCGCTGACAGTTGTGACACTGTGTAACGCGCTTCTTCTTATCCTTGCGTACTGTCACGCCACAGTGAAGGATACCCTTCAGGCGATAAAAGCCCTCAAGGTCGGAGTCGCGTGACAAGTCGACTAGCCACTTATCACGACTCAATTTCGTCAAACGCTGAATATTCAGCTTTAATGTGAGAGCCCCAAGATCAGTTCTCACATCGATTTCGTCATATGTGGTCGAAAGACCACAAACTACCACCGTAACGGGGGTCAAAATCTTCGGGGTGTACGTGTAGTACTTGAAGCTTTGCTCGCGCAGCATAAGCTTCAACTTTTCATAGTCCTCCATCGAGAGGGTGCTAAACTTCATCGATCCACTAAACAAGCGGATTATAAAATTGCCATGTCCCAAAGCTGTCCGAGCTTTCTCAGTCACTAACTTAACATTGGCATGATATACAGTAATCACTGGCACCTTACCCTTCCGTTGAGTTGGTGCATTTTGCACTGCTGGGTGTTGCCTTCTCCGCCAGAACCGGCTGTGTTCTGGCCTTCCGTGCTGGCGATGTACGGGTGACGTCTGCTCTGGCTGGCGCGACCAGAGCCTTCTGTGCTGGCATTGCACAGGTGACCAGTGCTGGCGGTGCACTGACCTCTTCCTCCATAGCTCCTACAGATTCGGACTCCAGGTCCGAAGCAGGCAGCCCTTCCTTCTCGTCAAACATCCTCTCTAAGTTGGTGAGATTGTCCCTCAACTTACGGTTCTCCTCCATGATTGTCTCATACTTGCACTGTATGAGCCTCATTTCCTCCAGGCTTCTACGATATGTGGAATTAGGAACGAATACATGACCGTAGCGCTGACAGTTTCTGCACTGCGAAACCCCAGTCTTCATATCTTTTCGTATGAAGACTTTGCAGTGCAGCATATATTTGATGGCGTAAAACGCCGTCACGCCCGAGTGTCGGCCCAAGGGGACTAACCACTTATCGCCATCCAGCTTTGTGACCCTCACGACTGTCAGCTTGATCTGTAACCCGGACAGATTCAGTCTTAAATGTTCGACTTCAAAGGAGTCGGACAATCCCACAATCACGGCCGCAAACGGTGTTTGCTACCTCGGCGTGTATGTGTACCAGCCGTGCGCGCCCTCCTTTAGTAAATCCTTCACTTTTTCGTACACTTCTAAAATAAATGTCCTAATAACGATGAGTGACCTCCCCATCAGCCTAATCGTAAAATTCTCATTACCTAACACGGCTTTAATTTTCGCCGACATACTCTTTACATTCACACTATATACATACAGTTCTGGGATTATTCTATTCGTAGATTTTTCATCTTCTTCTTGGACTCCGTGGCTCCATTTTGTCTTCTGGGGCCATTCTTTTTTGATCTTGTTATGGCCGCAGCCATCTTCCGTGTCGGCTGTGCACGCGACCCAACTTCCTTCAAATATTTTTGGTGGGCTTGGACTTCCTTCTCACGTTTCTCGATGGCTTCTTTCTCACGTATTACCTCCTGGAAGGTCGGCTCGTCGTCATCCATCAACTGATCATCAGCTACCTGGCTGTTATTTAGCTGGAGGTCTTTAATGATCTCCCGCAAACTTCCTATTGTCGTTACGGCCATCTAAAAATTGGCCGTGATTTCCCGGTTCTCGTCCCGCAGTTGCTTAATTTCTAGCATCACATCTTCTTCTGTTTTTCGCTTTTTTGAAGTTTCCCCATCATCGGGAGGAATTTCGTCACGCACGCATCTCCGCCTGGTAGCTCTCAATTCGTTTTGAGAGGTAATTTTCATCGGGCTTTGGAGCGGGCAATTTGGGAAAATTTGCCCCGTCGGAGCACCCTCGCCATCCTTCTTCCCTTTTTAACGGGCACTGGTGTGAAACAAGCCCCATCAGGGTCAGCCATCTTCTTCGGTGGTTTAAAAAATTTTCAGCAGCGTTTTGCCGACGGCAATTCGCAAATGCCAAAAAAATTTTTAAAACTTAAAAAATTGTTATCTCTCAAGATTAAAAAATTTCGATCTTGAAAAAGACGGAAATTCTTCTAACTTTTAATTTTCACTTTTTAATTTCACTGTTTAACACTTCACTGCAATACACAAATGATCGCCAGCTGGTTCATTTCATTTCATTTATTATGTACCTAAAATGCATTACAACTAAGTCTCTTAAAGATAGCTTAAATCTATCATTACGTATTTTCCTACATTTAATAATATTTACAGAACTATATACTTCACACTAACTTAAGTTGTAGCAACTACATACAAAACAATCGTGACGAAAAAACTAAACAATCGACTGCCCACTAGATGCTTCCCCAAAAATGGAATACGAAAAAGCGGAAAAATCATCAAACTATCAACTAAAACTTAAAATACTAACATACTAAAACTACTATTTACAAATATTTACAACTATATACATATTTACAACTGGTTCCATTACTGGTCCGTAATATACACTGTGTCGTCCAGGTCAAAAGATCATATCCTCCAATGATAGAATAGGAGTTTGTCATTAACGAAGAGGAGTCCGCCTCTATCCAAGGTCGCCAGGCCAACCGGCGGCCTATACCCTAACTCAAGAAGTCGCTCCAGGTGCTCGTCCTGGACCAAACTATTCTCGACCAGTCCATTTTCCAGAACGGATGCCCTTTCTAGAAATTTTAGTGCACCTTTAACAAGTTACACGTCTATTCTGTCAAAGTCGACCTTCCTGTACATCGTAGCACAGGATGGCCTCCTAACCGAAACATCTTCGGCTATCCTCAATCGTAAGCCCAAGCAGCTCATGAGGATACGTCTTTCCCATTTCCTAAGTTTCTCCATCTGGCTGGAAGATCTTCCAAACCATACAGGGAATGCATAGGCAATAATGGGTCTTATGATCTGACGGCAGATCAAAAGTTTCACCTTAGTCGAAAGGCCTCCACGGCAACGTACCGCATGGGGGTAAATGCCGAAAATTGCCTTCACCTTGGCCAAAATGTGGTCAATGGTCAAATATGACACCTAGGTACTTAAATCCGTCCGCGATCCTGATCACGCGGCCCCCAACCTGTAGGCTGGGTACGAACGTTCTAGCATTAGGGAACAAAAGGATGCGTTTCCCCTTGAATATCATTCCACCGCATTTGTCAACATTAAGCGTGAGTTTCCACCTGACGAAATATCCCGACAAAACCTCCAGGTACTCGTTGACCCTGGAGTTAGTGGTCTCAGCCTTTGGGCCCGACATGGCCACAAGAATATCGTCCGCATATACCAGCAAGAGCACCGTAGGGTGGTTGTGGTATGTCGCTCACGAAGATATTATATAGCATGGGTCCCAGGAGCGAACCCTGGGGTACCCCTGCTACTGCTACGCTTCCCCTACTCTTGTACGAAATATGCGTCCCTTCAAGGAGCTGGCCACCATACGACAGGTGTCCTTATCGAATCCAAAATCTATCATTTTGGAAACGATTCCGGCTTGCCAGACCGAGTCGAAAGCCTTGGCAAAGTCAAGGCTTACAGCAATTGTCGCGTGTCTCCTATTCAACGCTCGCGTCACATAGTCCCTGAAGACCATGAGCGCATGTGAGGTTGAATGTCCTCGTCGAAAACCAAATTGGTTGTCCTTGAGGACCCTTTTATTCTCTGCCGTACCCCTGACCCTTGACAATATAAAGTACTCAAAGAGTTTGCCAAGGGATGATGGTAAGGATATCGGCCTGTAACTCGCACACCGCCTGGGATCTGCCCCCGGTTTGGGATAGGAACCGTTACCGCTCCTTCCACGCCACCGGGAAATACCCCAGGTTTAGGCAGTGATTGAATAACACTGCCAAGAAACTCCAAATAGCGGCATTAATCCGCTTTAGAACCACTTCTGGGACTCCGTCAAGTCCACAGGATCTACGGTTCCTTCTCGTTCCTAGTGCCTCGCCGACTTCAGCAGGCTTAATAAAGCCATGCTCCCGCCAGCCATCGCACTCCGTGCCCAATGTTCCGTCTGCTGTGATATCTGGTCCGAATATCACAGCTGGCCCATCATAAGCTAATCGCGCTGTCTCGTTGTCAATTTCGTCCGATCCATCGTTAGTCGCCGGGAGAAGTTCCTGAATGTAGTCAGCAAGGTGATTAGCCTTACTTTCATTGACTACAATCAGTGCGTCATTTTCGTCCAAAAGGTCAGGCATGTATGGCTGTTGACCACAATCTTACGTAGATTGTCAGCCCTCGTTCGCTTCTCAAACTCGTATATGGATCCCTGGATGATCCTGTCGAGATTGCGTATCACGGCACGCACCGCCATCGCCCTGCCAGGATCACCAGTCCTGTCAGCTATCCTTCTAAGCCGCTTCTTTTGACGTATAAAATCCAGGATATACGCTGGAAGACGTCGAAGTGCCCTCGGCCCACTTGGCACCCTGGGTGTTGAGGCCTCCATAGCTTCTCTGAAAGCCAGGCCCACATATTCGACACACGAGTCGATCTCTGCGCATGTAATATTTTGGTTGATCGGGAGTTCGCTCCCGGTCAATCCGTCCGCGAGTACCCGGTTGAATCGCCGTCGATCCATCCGGTCATAGTCGAAATAATCCTGGCGCTCCCGCTGTTCGAAGTCGCCCCGCTCCAGTATCAGCTCCACGGCCCTGTGGTCCGAGTTGCAATCGAATGTCCTCAATCCGTTACCCCCATTGTCACGATATGTCACCCCCGAGGAGACCATGAAAAGGTCGATAAATGTCGCCGATGTGGTGCTTATCCTAGTAGGACCGCTAGTTGGCACCACCGAAATGTCAGGTCATCCGGTCAAAAAGTCCTGAATAGCTCTGCCCCTGGCGTCAGTTCTGTCGCCCCCCAGCTAGCATGTCTAGCATGAAGGTCAGCTCCTATCACCAAATCCCCTTGACTAGCTAGGGCCCTAATTGGCTCTAGTTGTGCAATGTCAAGGGTGTCCCGAGGTCTGAGATACATCGACACTACCGTTAGTGTCGATCCGTCCCCCCTGCGAATACGCACGCACGTATTTTCGATCGTTCCCAGGGCCAGTACCACCCTTTCGTGGCAAATATTGTCCCTCACGAAAACCGCGGTACCTCCTCCACGGCGTTCGTGTCTATTCTGTCGGTGAACAACAAACCCACCGAACTCAACTTGTGAGTCGCAGAAAGTCTGTGCTCAGCTACAAGAACTATGTCCGGTTTCTGCCCGTCCATAAACACTTTCAAGCAATGTCTCTTGTGAAGTGACACAAGGGAGTTTACATTGGCGAAAATGCACTTGACTTGTCTAGTCATTGCGCATTGAATAGAATAAGCCCATCAACGCATGGGCTCGCTCAGAATTGTTAGAGAGTCTAACGTAATCGCCGGTGAAGCTATCTAGTCTGGTCATGCAGGACACTGCAAATATACGACGACAATCGTCGTCAATCATGCCAAATCCGGCCGCAGGGCCCATTGGAGTAAATCCAGTGCGAGCTGCGGGTTTTGTAGGTGCCTTCGGGGCGACACCTACAGGGCGTGCTCCTGCCGCAACAGCGTAGGACACTCCCTTAACACCTGCCCCACTGTTTTGTGGGAAGGAGCGCACAACTTTTGTGCTTTGCACTTTCGCCCGCTTGGCGAGAATGGATTGGCGCATAGGGCAGTCCTTAGAACTAGCCACATGGCCATCAACTTGACAGTTGGCGCACTTCAGCGTGTAGCCTACTACACGCGTTACTACACCCGTGATCGGGTCAGTAGTAGGTACCATTTGTACCTCCACTTCCTTGGAAGGGATTGTACAATTGGCGGGGCCATGGTTACCACTGCACTTGACACACCGGAATGGCATGCCGCAGTTAGTTGACACATGGCCGAAGCGTTGGCAGTTATGGCACTGCGTTACGCGCTTCTTCCGATCCTTGCGAATAGTCACGCGATATTTAAGGATTCCCTTCACCTTATAGAATCCTTCGACATCGGATTCTCTAGTTAGGTGAAGGAGCTACTTATCACGCTGGACACTCAGCTTTAGTGGCATTGCCTCGAGATACGCGCTGAGGTCATTCTCGTCGTACGAGTCCGATAGCCCGCACACAACCACCGAAAAGGGGGTCAGTCATTTCGGGGTGTAGGTGTAGAAGTTGAACTTTTGTTCAACTAACATCACCCTCAATTTGTCGTAATCCTCAATCGTGAGGACACTCAAATTGGTAATATTACCGTTCACTAGTCTTAAGGTAAAGTTGTTGTGGCCCAATGTGGCCCTAACTTTGTCAGTCACTACCTTCACGTTTGCGTCATAAATTGTCAATATTGACACTGTCTTACCTTTAGAATTGCTATTTTCCGGACGGACGCTGCTTTCCCTTGTTGGCTTCTGCACCTTCAGGTTGGTTGCAGCTTTAGGGCCCTTCGCACCCTTGTTCGTCTTCTTCATTCCCAACAGTGCCGGCTTTACACTGTTCTTCTGCGCTGGCGGTGCGCAGGAGACATCCGCTCGTGCTGGTGTGCATCGAGCCTTCTGTGCTGGCGTTGCACAGGATACATCCTTCATAAGGGTCTCATCGTACTCAGAGTCCATTTCTGCACATTCGGCATTGGGCTGCCGAGTCTTCTCAAGCTCATACTTGAAGTAGTATATTAAATTTCGTTGCAGCTCCGCGCACTGCGCCAACAACTCGTTGTACTTCTTTTCGAGGACAGTATTTTTGCGGACTGCCTCTCGAAACTCATCACGGGTACTACCTCTTCGTCCCGTCCTCTCTTCAATCCAGCCATATTCGCGGCATCCATTTCTGGATAGCGCTGACCAGTTTGCATCGCACCAATATACACCAACCACCTGCGGGCTGATATTTGGCACTGATGTTGAAGTTTGTGTCGATCGAGTATTAACCAACTGCTAGATGTTGAATAACGTGTTGATTCGCAAAAAGTCGTACGACTTTTCAAAACTTGAAGTTTTTGGTGTTTACACCGTCCCACTTTTCCGTGCGACTTTTCAAAAAGTATTTTCGTATTTTTCTAAAAGTCACGGGGGTGAACTTTTTACAAAAATTTTCTCACTTTTTTAAGTTTTTCAAATTTTTTTTTCAAAAATTCCGAAAAAAATTTTTTTCAATTGCCAACGGCAAAATCACAAAAAATTTTCACTTTTCGGATATTTTTCAATTTTTTCCACATTTGGTTTTTTCCACTTCAGAATTTTCACTGTTTTAAAATTTCACGTTTTACACTTATAGTTTGCATATTCTCGTCGTCCTGTCCTAAGTCTAATTTTTCAATTTCAATTTCAAATAATATTTATTCATGACATTCGTTACAATTTGATTACCATTAGGCTAATCATCATATCTTACTTACTAATTAATTTCCTTACACTATAAAGTTTTCACAGGACCATCATTTCGGGTCATATATGACAGGTGTTACCTGTCATGAGAACAAAAAAATGTCACATCTATCCAAAACATCCGCCCAAAAAGAATAAAAAAAGGCTCAAATTAATCAAAAAACTAAAAATAATCTTACCAACTATACTTAAAACTACTATATACAATATTCACACAGGCCCAAGGGCCAACAAGAGACCCAGGATAGCCTGAGCCCTAGCTCCATCGTCAGCTAATAGCGCGTAATCGCGCAAAAACCCTCCTAGCCTATTTCAGCAGGCCATAAGGCTCATACCGAATATCCTAAAACAGTCGACGTCAATAGAGCCGAATTGGGCCATGGCCCCCTGCATGGTCACTCCATTGGGAGAACTTGCAGCAATATAAACTCCTGTCGAAGGGGCACGAAGACCACCTCGGGCAGCGGCAGCATAGGATATACCACTCCGAGTAAGTCCGCTATCTCGAGGAGAACCGATTCCAGGAACGAAGGAGCGTCGATTCCTGGCTTCGGTCCTCTCACGAAGCAGTCAAGTTCTCAGAGGGCACTCCTTGGAACTGGACGCATGTCCATCGACCGAACAATTTACGCACCGAGTAGTCTGTTCGTGCTCGAGAGCAGAAGCTGATACAGTTCCCTCGAGATACAGTTTGAGGTCTGAGTCCTCAAACGTATTCGACAACCCGACTACAACTGTCGCAAATGGAGTTTGCGACCTCGGCGTGTAGGTATAATACCCTATCCCCGCCAACCTAAGCATCTCCTTAACGGAGTTAAAATCCTCAATAATATTCACCCTAATATTAACAAGAGCCCTACCTACCATCTTCATAACAAAATTTTCGTGTTGCAGCACGGCTTTAATTTTCGCCGATACTGATTGGTTTGATTGGTTGATTGGTTTTTATTGTCAATATCCTCAGTCTACAATTTATAATTAATAATAATTCTTAAAACTAATATCCTTACATACTATGTATTGAACAAGGATTCTCAAAATTCAATTTATTTATAATCTGAACATGTCACAGCAGTTTTGTTCAAGAATAGAAAAATCATAAGGTCTTCCACAAAAAAGACAATTTAAAAAATGGAAATTCAAATTCACTTAAAACTAGAAAACAAAACTTACATACTAACAAACAAAAGCTTAGGAACTACAATAATGTATTTACGAAAAAGGAAAAGAAAGAAAAACAATAAGTGCCCCTTGTGGCAATCCATCACTGAGCGGTGTTATACACAGTATCAGCCAAATCAAGGCTGCCAATGCGTCTGTATTTGTATTGTTCAATGTCAAAAGTCCAGCAGGAGGTATATAGTTCCGCCGTATTATACTCGGGTTGTTTACACATTCTAAACACCCTCTCACCAAGGCGTTGTCCAGCTCGGCACTCCTTCGTATTGCGTCTAACGCAGTTCCAACTAAAAATACATCGATACGATCAAAATCGATTCCGTCGTAAATCACGCGACACGACGGATATCTGGGGATGCCATCCATCCCCACCTCGGGTCGCAATGCCAAGCAAGAGCTGAGAATTCTTCTCTCCCACACTCTAAGTCTCTCCATCTGAGAAGAGGATATACCCGACCATACGGGGAACGCGTACGCCAGCAGTGGCCTTATAATCTGGCGGTATATCAGGAGTTTAACCTCGCCACTCAATCCACTTCTAGGGCGGAGCATCCTGGCGTATACGCTGAATATTCGCGCCACTCTACCGAGGACGAAGTCGATGTGCCTGTAGAACTGGAAGTCCTCCGTGAATATCACGCCTAAATACCGCAAGGTGGTGACTGTCTCAATAGGAGCGTTCCCAACCTTAAGGGTTGGAACAAAGCCCCTACAATTCCTATATAGGTATCTGCGCTTTCCCTTGAAGATTATTCCCTTAGATTTATCGACATTCAGGCGAATGCCCCATCTTCGGAAATAATCATCAAGGGAAGCTAAGTATTCATTGAGGCGTGCATTCACGGATTTCGCCCTAACACCGGCAGAGGCAACAAGTATATCGTCCGCGTATAGAATGAGCAAGTCCCCATTAGGAGGAAGGGGGATGTCGGAAATAAATAGGTTGTAGAGGATTGGCCCGAGTATGGAGCCCTGTGGCACTCCTGTGGTCACTGCGAAATTTTCAGAGTGCGTACCGCCAATTTTTACGCGAAACGAGCGATCAATCAGGAAATTTTGCACCATCCTGCGCGTCGCGTGGTCGAACCCATAGTTCGCCATTTTGTACACGATTGCGTTTTGCCATGTGGTGTCGAAAGCTTTGGCGCAGTCCAAGCTCACCGCGATAGTGACCCGTCTCTCCTGCAGACCCTGGGCGACGTAATCTGCAAGAACCATTAAAGCGTGCGACGTGTTGTGTTCCGACCGAAAACCGAACTGGTTGTCCAGTAACACGCCGGTTGTCCAGTAACACAATTTTATCGCGTATCGCGCGCGCTATAAATGTTTCCAGTAGCTTTCCTAGCGGCGAAAGCAGCGAGATCGGCCTGTAACTATTCGGGCGAATAGAGTCAGCCCCCGGCTTCAAAATCGGTATTACCGACGCCTGCTTCCATGCCTTGGGGAAGTAGCCGATGTTCACACAATGGTTCAGCAACGTTGCCAAAAACGTCCACGCCGATGCATTAATCCTACGTAGGACAATGTCGGGAATACCGTCAAGGCCACATGACCTCTTATTCGGCCTACGCCTAAGGGCCTTGCCTACATCGTCAGACCGTATCAGCCACTCGGGGCCTGGGTCTGGGTTTTCAGCAATGCTAATTCCATCCGCTGAAAACGACCGACCAAATATTATTACCGGCGAGCTATCCAACAATGGCGACGTCACCTGAGCTACTTCAGCCGCGAATTTCGGGTTTGCCAGATCAAAATTTCCGCCATTAACGGCAGCAAACGACCGCGCGAGCAAGTTCGCCTTGCCAACTTCGTCCGGGATTAGGAGTACGTTCTCATCCACTATATCTCCGACATCATTGGCCTTAAGTAGACCAGCAGCACCTTTGACCTTCCTGAACGTCTTTTCATCCACACGAATATTGCACAAATATTCAAGCCGGTGGTTCGCTATGGATTCGTCTATAACCCTACTGATGTAGTTTACTTCAATTTTAATCTCGCGTTTCCGCAGTAAATCAGGTGTGCGGTGCATCCTCCGTTTCATCCTCTCTTCTCCTTTATCAGATCAATGATAAAGGGTTGAAGACCTGGGAGGGAACCAGCACGACGTGGTTTTCGGGGTATAGACTCCTCCATAGCAAATCGAAGCGAAGCAGCCAGCTTGGCCACACACTCGTCAATTTCGGGGACTGACGTATTCCTGCTGCCAGGAAGGTCAATGGTCTGCAGCTGCCCTGATAGGGTGGAATTAAACTTTCTCCTGTCCATTTCTCCAACACGGAAAAAGGTCGGCACCTCTCGCGTCGCAATACCGCTACCGTCCACGACAAGCTGTATGGCCTTGTGGTCAGACTCGAAGTCCAGTAGGCGAACAAATTCAAGGGGGGCGCTCCTCAATGACAATCCCGACGATGCCATAAACAAATCTATTAATGACTCCGCGCTGCCCGAAACTCTAGTGGGACCTTCCATCCACGTCTGTCGGACAGCCGATTATAAACTCTCGGAGAACGCGCCCGCTCGTATTCACCGTCGATCCACCCCAATACGGGTGTTTGGCGTTTAGGTCACAACCTATTAACACCTCGCCATAGGCCAGAAGGTCCGAAATTGGGGCCAGATCCTCGTCGCGCAAAGTCACACTAGGGGGACAGTATATAGACACAACGGCAATGGAATTGCCGCTATGCCTATGCACCCTCACCGCAGTGCACTCTATATTACCGAATTGAATCGAAAGTCGTATGCACCGAATATTTTCCTTTACTAGGATCGCCGTACCGCCGCCGCGACCTTGACATCTGTTCTGGCGGAACACCTGATATCCTCCCATCTGAAAATTATGTCTATCATTGAGCTTGTGCTCACCTATCAAGAGGATATCAGGCTTGTGTTCAGCCAGAAACTGCTACAGGTAATGTCTTTTTCTCCTCGACACGATTGAGTTGACGTTCGCGAAAATATATATTAGTCGTCTATTCATTTTGACCTATCGCGAATAACATGCCCAGAAGGGCGCGAGATCTTTCTTCGTCTCCTGTCAGAGAAGGATATTCACTCATCTTGCGGAAACAGGTGAGCATATCCTTCCCCAGGAGACGCTCGCAATCGCGATTAATAAGGTCAAAGTTGGACCTAGCACCCGCAAGGGTAACACCCGCGCTCGATAGTATACCACCCGCACGCGCCGCACTCGCATATGACACGTTTTGCCGAACTACGTTATTCACTCGCCTTAACCGTCGCGGATTACCCGACTTGGCCCGATTTTCTTCCACCCGCCGGATTACGGCCAATCGCTTGGGACAAGTCCGCGCGCCCGCCGTGTGTCCCTGTACTCCACAATTTACACAAGTGACCGTATGACCAATGCGCGGCATCATCTCCCCACTCACTGGGTGAGGAAAGAAAACTTCCTTAGTATCACTATCTTTAGCGGGGATGGGGCAGTTTCCCGGGCCATGGTCTTCACCGCATTTCACACACCGGAACGGCACATTGCAGTTTGAAGACACATGACCAAACCGCTGGCATTTATAACATTGCGTGGGACTGTTACGACGGAATCGATCGTATCGCACGCAGCAGTGTAAAATATATTTCACGTCATACAGAGCAGACATATCAGAGTCCTTTGAACACGATATCAGCCAGCTATTTCCGCCAAGCTTTTTAACATTTAATATTTTAACATTGATTTTAAGGCTCTCAATATGGGCCTAAACTTCGTCTTCATCAAAGGACTCTGATATCCCTCTCACTAGTACCGAGACTGGCTTTTCCGCTTTTGGTGTGAAGGTGTAGAAGTTAACCTTCTGATCCTCAAGTAGCTTACTGACCTTAGCGTGGTCCTCAACCGTATTCACCTGTATGTTAGCGACCTTCTTGCTGAAAATTTTCACTGAAAACAGTCCGTGTCCTAACGTATGTGTCATCGAGTTAAGTATTAGTTTAATGTCCAATCCTTATGTTGTAATAGTTGGTACAGTTTTTCGTATCTTACCACTGGCAGCCTTGATGTTTGACGGCATCGGTACCGCCTTCTTCTTGTTGTTGTTGCTGATGCTGTATATCCCCTTTTTTGATGTTGAAGCAGCAAGATTGGGGAATTCACTCTCCGGTAATTGATTGTAGTTAGTTGGCTCATCGGGGATGTTGCCCAGTATGCCAAATCTATTGTTGTCTTCTATGGCCACCGCCATCTTCCGTGCCGGCTCTGCACGGGCTCCATTACCCTGTGCCGGCTTTGCACAGGGCACCGTTCTCCACTGTCCATCGGCCTCTTGCGACAGTATCTTCTTATTATCTTCGATTTCTGTGGCACTGAACAATGCATCGCTCATACCATCTTCTTCTGCAGGAATACCCTTTCCTTTTCGTTTTCGGCGACAGATTTCCCAAATTCAGCAGCTTTTTCGGCCAATTTGCCTTTCTTCCTCCTTTTCAGAGGGTTTTCTAGCCGGCTGTCATCGCTGCCTGACAACCCCATTGGGCCACTACCGATTTCACTAGTGCCCGATATAATTGATCGATGTTGGGTTTGATTGATTGATTGATTGATTTGGTTTTATTGTCAAGATCATCAGTTTACAATTTATATCTAATAATAATTCTTAAAACTAATATCCTTACATACTATGTATTACACAAGGATTCTCAAATTCAAAAATTATATATATATGTGAGCTTGTCACAGCAGCTTTGTTAAAGAATAGAAAAAAAATCAAAAGGTCTTCCACAAAAAAGACAATTTAAAAAATGGAAATTGAAATTCACTTAAAACTAGAAACCAAAACTTACATACTAACAAACAAAAGCTTAGGAACTACAATAATGTATTTACAAAAAGGGAAAAGAAAGAAAAACAATAAGTGCCCCAAGTGGCAATCCATCACTGAGCGGTGTTACACACCGTATCAGCCAAATCAAGGCTGCCACTGCGTCTGTGGTAGTATAGTAATCGTCCGTTATCGTCTAAATTTTCCGTATTGTTCAGTGTCAAAAGTCCACCAGGAGGTATATAGTTCCGCCATATTATACTCGGGTTGTTTACACATTCTAAACACCCTCTCACCAAGGCGTTGTCCAGCTCGGCACTCTTTCGTATTGCGTCTATCGCAGTTCCAACTAAAAATACATCGATACGATCAAAATCGATTCCGTCGTAAATCACGCGACAAGACGGATATCTGGGGATGCCATCCATCCGCACCTCGGGTCGCAATTCCAAGCAAGAGCTGAGACTTCTTCTCTCCCACACTCTAAGTCTCTACATCTGAGAAGAGGATATACCCGACCATACGGGGAACGCGTACGCCAGCAGTGGGCTTATAATCTGGCGGTATATCAGGAGTTTAACATCGGCACTCAATCCACTTCTAGGGCGGAGCATCCTGGGGTATGCGCTGAATATTCGCGCCACTCTACCAAGGACGAAGTCCATGTGCCGGTAAAACTGGAAGTCCTCCGTGAATATCACGCCTAAATACCGCAAGGTGGTGACTGTCTCAATAGGGGCGTTCCCAACCTTAAGGGTTGGAACAAAGCCCCTAAATTCCTATATAGGTATCTGCGCTTTCCCTTGAAGATTATTCCCTTAGATTTATCAACATTCAGGCGAATGCCCCATCTTCGGAAATAATCATCAAGGGAAGCTAAGTATTCATTGAGGCGTGCATTCACGGATTTCGCCCTAACACCGGCAGAGGCAACAAGTATATCGTCCGCGTATAGAATGAGCAAGTCCCCATTAGGAGGAAGGGGGATGTCGGAAATAAATAGGTTGTAGAGGATTGGCCCGAGTATGGAGCCCTGTGGCACTCCTGTGGTCACTGCGAAATTTTCAGAGTGCGTACCGCCAATTTTTACGCGAAACGAGCGATCAATCAGGAAATTTTGCACCATCCTGCGCGTCGCGAGGTCGAACCCATAGTTCGCCATTTTGTACACGATTGCGTTTTGCCATGTGGTGTCGAAAGCTTTGGCGCAGTCCAAGCTCACCGCGATAGTGACCCGTCTCTCCTGCAGACCCTGGGCGATGTAATCTGCAAGAACCATTAAAGCGTGCGACGTGTTGTGTTCCGACCGAAAACCGAACTGGTTGTCCAGTAACACGCCGGTTGTCCAGTAACACAATTTTATCGCGTATCGCGCGCGCTATAAATGTTTCCAGTAGCTTTCCTAGCGGCGAAAGCAGCGAGATCGGCCTGTAACTATTCGGGCGAATAGAGTCAGCCCCCGGCTTCAAAATCGGTATTACCGACGCCTGCTTCCATGCCTTGGGGAAGTAGCCGATGTTCACACAATGGTTCAGCAACGTTGCCAAAAACGTCCACGCCGATGCATTAATCCTACGTAGGACAATGTCGGGAATACCGTCAAGGCCACATGACCTCTTATTCGGCCTACGCCTAAGGGCCTTGCCTACATCGTCAGACCATATCAGCCACTCGGGGCCTGGGTCTGGGTTTTCAGCAATGCTAATTCCATCCGCTGAAAACGACCGACCAAATATCATTACCGGCGAGCTATCCAACAATGGCGACGTCACCTCAGCTACTTCCGCCGCGAATTTCGGGTTTACCAGATCAAAATTTCCGCCATTAACGGCAGCAAACAACCGCGCGAGCAAGTTTGCCTTGCCAACTTCGTCCGGGATCAGGAGTCCGTTCTCATCCACTATATCTCCGACATCATTGGCCTTAAGTAGACCAGCAGCACCTTTGACCTTCCTGAACGTCTTTTCATCCACACGAATATTGCACAAATATTCAAGCCGGTGGTTCGTCTCGAATTCCGCTATGGATTCGTCTATAACCCTACTGATGTAGTTTACTTCAATTTTAATCTCGCGTTTCCGCAGTAAATCAGGTGTGCGGTGCATCCTCCGTTTCATCCTCTTCTTCTCCTTTATCAGATCAATGATAAAGGGTTGAAGACCTGGGAGGGAACCAGCACGACGTGGTTTTCGGGGTATAGACTCCTCCATAGCAAATCGAAGCGAAGCAGCCAGCTTGGCCACACACTCGTCAATTTCGGGGACTGACGTATTCCTGCTGCCAGGAAGGTCAATGGTCTGCAGCTGCCTTGATAGGGTGGAATTAAACTTTCTCCTGTCCATTTCTCCAACACGGAAAAAGGTCGGCACCTCTCGCGTCGCAATACCGCTACCGTCCACGACAAGCTGTATGGCCTTGTGGTCAGACTCGAAGTCCAGTAGGCGAACAAATTCAAGGAGGGCACTCCCCAATGACAATCCCGACGATGCCATAAACAAATCTATGAATGACTCCGCGCCGCGCGAAACTCTAGTGGGACCTTCCATCCCACTGACGTCAAGGTCCGGACAGCCGATTATAAACTCTCGGAGAACGCGCCCGCTCGTACTCACCGTCGATCCACCCCAATACGGGTGTTTGGCGTTTAGGTCACAACCTATTAACACCTCGCCACAGGCCAGAAGGTCCGAAATTGGGGCCAGATCCTCGTCGCGCAAAGTCACACTAGGGGGACAGTATATAGACACAACGGCAATGGAATTGCCGCTATGCCTATGCACCCTCACCGCAGTGCACTCTATATTACCGAATTGAATCGAAAGTCGTATGCACCGAATATTTTCCTTTACTAGGATCGCCGTACCGCCGCCGCGACCTTGACATCTATTCTGGCGGAACACCTGATATCCTCCCATCTGAAAATTATGTCTATCATTGAGCTTGTGCTCACCTATCAAGAGGATATCAGGCTTGTGTTCAGCCAGAAACTGCTACAGGTAATGTCTTTTTCTCCTCGACACGATTGAGTTGACGTTCGCGAAAATATATATTAGTCGTCTATTCATTTTGACCTATCGCGAATAACATGCCCAGAAGGGCGCGAGATCTTTCTTCGTCTCCTGTCAGAGAAGGATATTCACTCATCTTGCGGAAACAGGTGAGCATATCCTTCCCCAGGAGACGCTCGCAATCGCGATTAATAAGGTCAAAGTTGGACCTAGCACCCGCAAGGGTAACACCCGCGCTCGATAGTATACCACCCGCACGCGCCGCACTCGCATATGACACGTTTTGCCGAACTACGTTATTCACTCGCCTTAACCGTCGCGGATTACCCGACTTGGCCCGATTTTCTTCCACCCGCCGGATTACGGCCAATCGCTTGGGACAAGTCCGCGCGCCCGCCGTGTGTCCCTGTACTCCACAATTTACACAAGTGACCGTATGACCAATGCGCGGCATCATCTCCCCACTCACTGGGTGAGGAAAGAAAACTTCCTTAGTATCACTATCTTTAGCGGGGATGGGGCAGTTTCCCGGGCCATGGTCTTCACCGCATTTCACACACCGGAACGGCACATTGCAGTTTGAAGACACATGACCAAACCGCTGGCATTTATAACATTGCGTGGGACTGTTACGACGGAATCGATCGTATCGCACGCAGCAGTGTAAAATATATTTCACGTCATACAGAGCAGACATATCAGAGTCCTTTGAACACGATATCAGCCAGCTATTTCCGCCAAGCTTTTTAACATTTAATATTTTAACATTGATTTTAAGGCTCTCAATATGGGCCTAAACTTCGTCTTCATCAAAGGACTCTGATATCCCTCTCACTAGTACCGAGACTGGCTTTTCCGCTTTTGGTGTGAAGGTGTAGAAGTTAACCTTCTGATCCTCAAGTAGCTTACTGACCTTAGCGTGGTCCTCAACCGTATTCACCTGTATGTTAGCGACCTTCTTGCTGAAAATTTTCACTGAAAACAGTCCGTGTCCTAACGTATGTGTCATCGAGTTTAATGTCCAATCCTTATGTTGTAATAGTTGGTACAGTTTTTCGTATCTTACCACTGGCAGCCTTGATGTTTGACGGCATCGGTACCGCCTTCTTCTTGTTGTTGTTGCTGATGCTGTATATCCCCTTTTTTGATGTTGAAGCAGCAAGATTGGGGAATTCACTCTCCGGTAATTGATTGTAGTTAGTTGGCTCATCGGGGATGTTGCCCAGTATGCCAAATCTATTGTTGTCTTCTATGGCCACCGCCATCTTCCGTGCCGGCTCTGCACGGGCTCCATTACCCTGTGCCGGCTTTGCACAGGGCACCGTTCTCCACTGTCCATCGGCCTCTTGCGACAGTATCTTCTTATTATCTTCGATTTCTGTGGCACTGAACAATGCATCGCTCATACCATCTTCTTCTGCAGGAATACCCTTTCCTTTTCGTTTTCGGCGACAGATTTCCCAAATTCAGCAGCTTTTTCGGCCAATTTGCCTTTCTTCCTCCTTTTCAGAGGGTTTTCTAGCCGGCTGTCATCGCTGCCTGACAACCCCATTGGGCCACTACCGATTTCACTAGTGCCCGATATAATTGATCGATGTTGGGTTTGATTGATTGATTGATTGATTTGGTTTTATTGTCAAGATCATCAGTTTACAATTTATATCTAATAATAATTCTTAAAACTAATATCCTTACATACTATGTATTACACAAGGATTCTCAAATTCAAAAATTATATATATATGTGAGCTTGTCACAGCAGCTTTGTTAAAGAATAGAAAAAAAATCAAAAGGTCTTCCACAAAAAAGACAATTTAAAAAATGGAAATTGAAATTCACTTAAAACTAGAAACCAAAACTTACATACTAACAAACAAAAGCTTAGGAACTACAATAATGTATTTACAAAAAGGGAAAAGAAAGAAAAACAATAAGTGCCCCAAGTGGCAATCCATCACTGAGCGGTGTTACACACCGTATCAGCCAAATCAAGGCTGCCACTGCGTCTGTGGTAGTATAGTAATCGTCCGTTATCGTCTAAATTTTCCGTATTGTTCAGTGTCAAAAGTCCACCATGAGGTATATAGTTCCGCCATATTATACTCGGGTTGTTTACACATTCTAAACACCCTCTCACCAAGGCGTTGTCCAGCTCGGCACTCTTTCGTATTGCGTCTATCGCAGTTCCAACTAAAAATACATCGATACGATCAAAATCGATTCCGTCGTAAATCACGCGACAAGACGGATATCTGGGGATGCCATCCATCCGCACCTCGGGTCGCAATTCCAAGCAAGAGCTGAGACTTCTTCTCTCCCACACTCTAAGTCTCTCCATCTGAGAAGAGGATATACCCGACCATACGGGGAACGCGTACGCCAGCAGTGCGCTTATAATCTGGCGGTATATCAGGAGTTTAACATCGGCACTCAATCCACTTCTAGGGCGGAGCATCCTGGGGTATGCGCTGAATATTCGCGCCACTCTACCAAGGACGAAGTCCATGTGCCGGTAAAACTGGAAGTCCTCCGTGAATATCACGCCTAAATACCGCAAGGTGGTGACTGTCTCAATAGGGGCGTTCCCAACCTTAAGGGTTGGAACAAAGCCCCTAAATTCCTATATAGGTATCTGCGCTTTCCCTTGAAGATTATTCCCTTAGATTTATCAACATTCAGGCGAATGCCCCATCTTCGGAAATAATCATCAAGGGAAGCTAAGTATTCATTGAGGCGTGCATTCACGGATTTCGCCCTAACACCGGCAGAGGCAACAAGTATATCGTCCGCGTATAGAATGAGCAAGTCCCCATTAGGAGGAAGGGGGATGTCGGAAATAAATAGGTTGTAGAGGATTGGCCCGAGTATGGAGCCCTGTGGCACTCCTGTGGTCACTGCGAAATTTTCAGAGTGCGTACCGCCAATTTTTACGCGAAACGAGCGATCAATCAGGAAATTTTGCACCATCCTGCGCGTCGCGAGGTCGAACCCATAGTTCGCCATTTTGTACACGATTGCGTTTTGCCATGTGGTGTCGAAAGCTTTGGCGCAGTCCAAGCTCACCGCGATAGTGACCCGTCTCTCCTGCAGACCCTGGGCGATGTAATCTGCAAGAACCATTAAAGCGTGCGACGTGTTGTGTTCCGACCGAAAACCGAACTGGTTGTCCAGTAACACGCCGGTTGTCCAGTAACACAATTTTATCGCGTATCGCGCGTGCTATAAATGTTTCCAGTAGCTTTCCTAGCGGCGAAAGCAGCGAGATCGGCCTGTAACTATTCGGGCGAATAGAGTCAGCCCCCGGCTTCAAAATCGGTATTACCGACGCCTGCTTCCATGCCTTGGGGAAGTAGCCGATGTTCACACAATGGTTCAGCAACGTTGCCAAAAACGTCCACGCCGATGCATTAATCCTACGTAGGACAATGTCGGGAATACCGTCAAGGCCACATGACCTCTTATTCGGCCTACGCCTAAGGGCCTTGCCTACATCGTCAGACCGTATCAGCCACTCGGGGCCTGGGTCTGGGTTTTCAGCAATGCTAATTCCATCCGCTGAAAACGACCGACCAAATATCATTACCGGCGAGCTATCCAACAATGGCGACGTCACCTCAGCTACTTCAGCCGCGAATTTCGGGTTTACCAGATCAAAATTTCCGCCATTAACGGCAGCAAACAACCGCGCGAGCAAGTATGCCTTGCCAACTTCGTCCGGGATCAGGAGTCCGTTCTCATCCACTATATCTCCGACATCATTGGCCTTAAGTAGACCAGCAGCACCTTTGACCTTCCTGAACGTCTTTTCATCCACACGAATATTGCACAAATATTCAAGCCGGTGGTTCGTCTCGAATTCCGCTATGGATTCGTCTATAACCCTACTGATGTAGTTTACTTCAATTTTAATCTCGCGTTTCCGCAGTAAATCAGGTGTGCGGTGCATCCTCCGTTTCATCCTCTTCTTCTCCTTTATCAGATCAATGATAAAGGGTTGAAGACCTGGGAGGGAACCAGCACGACGTGGTTTTCGGGGTATAGACTCCTCCATAGCAAATCGAAGCGAAGCAGCCAGCTTGGCCACACACTCGTCAATTTCGGGGACTGACGTATTCCTGCTGCCAGGAAGGTCAATGGTCTGCAGCTGCCTTGATAGGGTGGAATTAAACTTTCTCCTGTCCATTTCTCCAACACGGAAAAAGGTCGGCACCTCTCGCGTCGCAATACCGCTACCGTCCACGACAAGCTGTATGGCCTTGTGGTCAGACTCGAAGTCCAGTAGGCGAACAAATTCAAGGAGGGCACTCCCCAATGACAATCCCGACGATGCCATAAACAAATCTATGAATGACTCCGCGCCGCGCGAAACTCTAGTGGGACCTTCCATCCCACTGACGTCAAGGTCCGGACAGCCGATTATAAACTCTCGGAGAACGCGCCCGCTCGTACTCACCGTCGATCCACCCCAATACGGGTGTTTGGCGTTTAGGTCACAACCTATTAACACCTCGCCACAGGCCAGAAGGTCCGAAATTGGGGCCAGATCCTCGTCGCGCAAAGTCACACTAGGGGGACAGTATATAGACACAACGGCAATGGAATTGCCGCTATGCCTATGCACCCTCACCGCAGTGCACTCTATATTACCGAATTGAATCGAAAGTCGTATGCACCGAATATTTTCCTTTACTAGGATCGCCGTACCGCCGCCGCGACCTTGACATCTATTCTGGCGGAACACCTGATATCCTCCCATCTGAAAATTATGTCTATCATTGAGCTTGTGCTCACCTATCAAGAGGATATCAGGCTTGTGTTCAGCCAGAAACTGCTACAGGTAATGTCTTTTTCTCCTCGACACGATTGAGTTGACGTTCGCGAAAATATATTTTAGTCGTCTATTCATTTTGACCTATCGCGAATAACATGCCCAGAAGGGCGCGAGATCTTTCTTCGTCTCCTGTCAGAGAAGGATATTCACTCATCTTGCGGAAACAGGTGAGCATATCCTTCCCCAGGAGACGCTCGCAATCGCGATTAATAAGGTCAAAGTTGGACCTAGCACCCGCAAGGGTAACACCCGCGCTCGATAGTATACCACCCGCACGCGCCGCACTCGCATATGACACGTTTTGCCGAACTACGTTATTCACTCGCGTTAACCGTCGCGGATTACCCGACTTGGCCCGATTTTCTTCCACCCGCCGGATTACGGCCAATCGCTTGGGACAAGTCCGCGCGCCCGCCGTGTGTCCCTGTACTCCACAATTTACACAAGTGACCGTATGACCAATGCGCGGCATCATCTCCCCACTCACTGGGTGAGGAAAGAAAACTTCATTAGTATCACTATCTTTAGCGGGGATGGGGCAGTTTCCCGGGCCATGGTCTTCACCGCATTTCACACACCGGAACGGCACATTGCAGTTTGAAGACACATGACCAAACCGCTGGCATTTATAACATTGCGTGGGACTGTTACGACGGAATCGATCGTATCGCACGCAGCAGTGTAAAATATATTTCACGTCACACAGAGCAGACATATCAGAGTCCTTTGAACACGATATCAGCCAGCTATTTCCGCCAAGCTTTTTAACATTTAATATTTTAACATTGATTTTAAGGCTCTCAATATGGGCCTTAACTTCGTCTTCATCAAAGGACTCTGATATCCCTCTCACTAGTACCGAGACTGGCTTTTCCGCTTTTGGTGTGAAGGTGTAGAAGTTAACCTTCTGATCCTCAAGTAGCTTACTGACCTTAGCGTGGTCCTCAACCGTATTCACCTGTATGTTAGCAACCCTCTTGCTGAAAATTTTCATACGGGGAACGCGTACGCCAGCAGTGGGCTTATAATCTGGCGGTATATCAGGAGTTTAACATCGGCACTCAATCCACTTCTAGGGCGGAGCATCCTGGGGTATGCGCTGAATATTCGCGCCACTCTACCAAGGACGAAGTCCATGTGCCGGTAAAACTGGAAGTCCTCCGTGAATATCACGCCTAAATACCGCAAGGTGGTGACTGTCTCAATAGGGGCGTTCCCAACCTTAAGGGTTGGAACAAAGCCCCTAAATTCCTATATAGGTATCTGCGCTTTCCCTTGAAGATTATTCCCTTAGATTTATCAACATTCAGGCGAATGCCCCATCTTCGGAAATAATCATCAAGGGAAGCTAAGTATTCATTGAGGCGTGCATTCACGGATTTCGCCCTAACACCGGCAGAGGCAACAAGTATATCGTCCGCGTATAGAATGAGCAAGTCCCCATTAGGAGGAAGGGGGATGTCGGAAATAAATAGGTTGTAGAGGATTGGCCCGAGTATGGAGCCCTGTGGCACTCCTGTGGTCACTGCGAAATTTTCAGAGTGCGTACCGCCAATTTTTACGCGAAACGAGCGATCAATCAGGAAATTTTGCACCATCCTGCGCGTCGCGAGGTCGAACCCATAGTTCGCCATTTTGTACACGATTGCGTTTTGCCATGTGGTGTCGAAAGCTTTGGCGCAGTCCAAGCTCACCGCGATAGTGACCCGTCTCTCCTGCAGACCCTGGGCGATGTAATCTGCAAGAACCATTAAAGCGTGCGACGTGTTGTGTTCCGACCGAAAACCGAACTGGTTGTCCAGTAACACGCCGGTTGTCCAGTAACACAATTTTATCGCGTATCGCGCGCGCTATAAATGTTTCCAGTAGCTTTCCTAGCGGCGAAAGCAGCGAGATCGGCCTGTAACTATTCGGGCGAATAGAGTCAGCCCCCGGCTTCAAAATCGGTATTACCGACGCCTGCTTCCATGCCTTGGGGAAGTAGCCGATGTTCACACAATGGTTCAGCAACGTTGCCAAAAACGTCCACGCCGATGCATTAATCCTACGTAGGACAATGTCGGGAATACCGTCAAGGCCACATGACCTCTTATTCGGCCTACGCCTAAGGGCCTTGCCTACATCGTCAGACCGTATCAGCCACTCGGGGCCTGGGTCTGGGTTTTCAGCAATGCTAATTCCATCCGCTGAAAACGACCGACCAAATATCATTACCGGCGAGCTATCCAACAATGGCGACGTCACCTCAGCTACTTCAGCCGCGAATTTCGGGTTTACCAGATCAACATTTCCGCCATTAACGGCAGCAAACAACCGCGCGAGCAAGTTCGCCTTGCCAACTTCGTCCGGGATCAGGAGTCCGTTCTCATCCACTATATCTCCGACATCATTGGCCTTAAGTAGACCAGCAGCACCTTTGACCTTCCTGAACGTCTTTTCATCCACACGAATATTGCACAAATATTCAAGCCGGTGGTTCGTCTCGAATTCCGCTATGGATTCGTCTATAACCCTACTGATGTAGTTTACTTCAATTTTAATCTCGCGTTTCCGCAGTAAATCAGGTGTGCGGTGCATCCTCCGTTTCATCCTCTTCTTCTCCTTTATCAGATCAATGATAAAGGGTTGAAGACCTGGGAGGGAACCAGCACGACGTGGTTTTCGGGGTATAGACTCCTCCATAGCAAATCGAAGCGAAGCAGCCAGCTTGGCCACACACTCGTCAATTTCGGGGACTGACGTATTCCTGCTGCCAGGAAGGTCAATGGTCTGCAGCTGCCTTGATAGGGTGGAATTAAACTTTCTCCTGTCCATTTCTCCAACACGGAAAAAGGTCGGCACCTCTCGCGTCGCAATACCGCTACCGTCCACGACAAGCTGTATGGCCTTGTGGTCAGACTCGAAGTCCAGTAGGCGAACAAATTCAAGGAGGGCACTCCCCAATGACAATCCCGACGATGCCATAAACAAATCTATGAATGACTCCGCGCCGCGCGAAGCTCTAGTGGGACTTTCCATCCCACAGACGTGAAGGTCCGGACAGCCGATTATAAACTCTCGGAGAACGCGCCCGCTCGTATTCACCGTCGATCCACCCCAATACGGGTGTTTGGCGTTTAGGTCACAACCTATTAACACCTCGCCACAGGCCAGAAGGTCCGAAATTGGGGCCAGATCCTCGTCGCGCAAAGTCACACTAGGGGGACAGTACATAGACACAACGGCAATGGAATTGCCGCTATGCCTATGCACCCTCACCGCAGTGCACTCTATATTACCGAATTGAATCGAAAGTCGTACGCACCGAATATTTTCCTTTACTAGGATCGCCGTACCGCCGCCGCGACCTTGACATCTGTTCTGGCGGAACACCTGATATCCTCCCATCTTAAAATTATGTCTATCATTGAGCTTGTGCTCACCTATCAAGAGGATATCAGGCTTGTGTTCAGCCAGAAACAGCTACAGGTAATGTCTTTTTCTCCTCGACACGATTGAGTTGACGTTCACGAAAATATATTTTAGTCGTCTATTCATTTTGACCTATCGCGAATAACATGCCCAGGAGGGCGCGAGATCTTTCTTCGTCTCCTGTCAGAGAAGGATATTCTCTGGCAAATGCACTCATCTTGCGGAAACAGGTGAGCATATCCTTCCCCAGGAGACGCTCGCAATCGCGATTAATAAGGTCAAAGTTGGACCTAGCACCCGCAAGGGTAACACCCGCGCTCGATGGTATACCACCCGCACGCGCCGCACTCGCATATGACACGTTTTGCCGAACTACGTTATTCACTCGCGTTAACCGTCGTGGATTACCCGACTTGGCCCGATTTTCTTCCATCCGCCGGATTACGGCCAATCGCTTGGGACAAGTCCGCGCGCCCGCCGTGTGTCCCTGCACTCCACAATTTACACAAGTGACCGTATGACCAATGCGCGGCATCATCTCCCCACTCACTGGGTGAGGAAAGAAAACTTCCTTAGTATCGCTCTCTTTATCGGGGATGGGGCAGTTTCCCGGGCCATGGTCTTCACCGCATTTCACACACCGGAACGGCATATTGCATTTTAAAGACACATGACCAAACCGCTGGCATTTATAACATTGCGTGGGACTGTTACGACGGAATCGATCGTATCGCACGCAGCAGAGTAAAATATATTTCACGTCATACAGAGCAGACATATCAGAGTCCTTTGAACACGATATCAGCCAGCTATTTCCGCCAAGCTTTTTAACATTTAATACTTTAACATTGATTTTAAGGCTCTCAATATGGGCCTTAACTTCGTCTTCATCAAAGGACTCTGATATGCCTCTCACTAGTACCGTGACTGGCTTTTCCGTTTTTGGTGTGAAGGTGTAGAAGTTAACCTTCTGATCCTCAAGTTACTTACGGACCTTATCGTGGTCCTCAACCGTATTCAACTGTATGTTAGCGACCTTCTTGCTGATAATTTTCACTGAAAACAGTCCGTGCCCTAACGTATGTGTCATCGAGTTAAGTATTAGTTTAATGTCCAATCCGTATGTTGTAATAGTTGGTACAGTTAGTCGTATCTTACCACTGGCAGCCTTGATGTTTGACGGCATCGGTACCGCCTTCTTCTTGTTGTTGTTGCTGTTGCTATATATCCCCTTTTTTGATGTTGAAGCAGCAAGATTGGGGAATTCACTCTCCGGTAATTGATTGTAGTTAGTTGGCTCATCGGGGATGTTGCCCAGTATGCCAAATCTATTTTTGTCTTCTATGGCCACCGCCATCTTCCGTGCCGGCTCTGCACGGGCTCCATTACCCTGTGCCGGCTTTGCACAGGGCACCGTTCTCCACTGTCCATCGGCCTCTTGCGACAGTATCTTCTCATTATCTTCGATTTCTGTGGCACTGAACAATGCATCGCTCACGCCATCTTCTTCTGCAGGAATACCCTGCAGGAGTGTGACACTGTCCTGTAGGGATTTTATATTGGCTTCAAGTCGCGCTATATAGTCTATAGCGTGACTGAGCTCTGATCTTATCCTTTCTTCCTCCTTTTCAGAGGGTTTTCTAGGCGGCTGTCATCGCTGCCTGACGACCCCATTGGGCCACTAGCGATTTCACTAGTGCCCGGTATAATTGATCGATGTTGGGTTTGCTTGATTGCTTGATTTGGTTTTATTTGTCAAAATCATCAGTTTACAATGTTTATATCTAATAATAATCTTAAAACTAATTATATCCTTATATACTATATATTTATCAAGGATTCTCAAACTCAAAAAATTATACATATATGTGAGCATGTCACAGCAGCTTTGTTAAATAAAGAAAAATCATAAGGTCTTCCACAAAAAAGACAATTAAAAAATGGAATTCAAAAGTCACTTATAACTAGAAAACAAAACTTACATACTAACAAACAAAAGCTTACGAACTACAAAATGTATTTACAAAAATGTAAAGAAATAAAACAATAAGTTCACCATGTGGCAATCCGTCACTGTGCGGTGTTGTACACCGTATCAGCCAAATCAAGGCTGCCAATGCGTCTGTGATAGTAAAGTAATCGTCCGTTATCGTATAAATGTCCCGTATTGTTCAGTGTCAAAAGTCCAGCAGGAGGTATGTAGTTCCGCCATATTATACTCTAAACACCTTCTCACCAAGGCGTTGTCCAGCTCGGTACTCTTTTGGATTGCGTCTAACGCAGCTCCAACCAAATATACATCGATAGGATCAAAATCGATTCCGTCGTAAATCACGGGACAAGACGGATATCTAGGGATGCCATCCATCCCCACCTCGGGTCGCAATTCAAGGCAAGAACTAAGAATTCTTCTCTCCCACACTCTAAGTCTCTCCATTTGTGAAGAGGATTTACCCGACCACACGGGGAACGCATACGCCAGCAGTGGCCTTATAATCTGGCGGTATATGAGGAGTTTAACCTCACCATTCAATCCACTTCTAGGGCGGAGTATCCTGGCGTATGCGCTGAATATTCGCGCCGCTCTACCAAGGACGAAGTCTATGTGCCGGTAAAACTGGAAGTCCTCCGTGAATATCACGCCTAAATACCGCAAGGTGGTGACTGTCTCAATAGGGGCGTTCCCAACCTTAAGGGTTGGAACAAAGCCCCTACAATTCCTATATAGGTATCTCCGCTTTCCCTTGAAGATTATTCCCTTTGATTTATCGGCATTCAGGCGAATGCCCCATCTTCGGAAATAATCGTCAAGGGAAGCTAAGTAGTCATTTAGGCGTGCATTCACGGATTTCGCCCTAACACCGGCAGAGGCAACAAGGATATCGTCCGCGTAGAGGATGAGCAAGTCTCCATTAGGAGGAAGGGGGATGTCAGAGATAAATATGTTGTAAAGGATTGGCCCGAGTATAGAGCCCTGTGGCACTCCTGCGGTCACTGCAAAATTTTCGGAATGCGTATCGCCAATCTTCACGCGAAACGAACGATCCGTAAGGAAGTTTTGTACCATCCTGCGCGTCGCGTGGTCGAACCCATAGTTCGCCATTTTGTACACGATTGCGTTTTGCCATGTTGTGTCGAAAGCTTTGGCGCAGTCCAAGCTCACCGCGATAGTGACCCGTCTCTCCTGCAGACCTTGGGCGACGTAATCTGCAAGGACCATTAAAGCGTGCGACGTGTTGTGTTCCGACCGAAAACCGAACTGGTTGTCCAGTAACACGCTGCCGTCATTAATCTTATCGCGTGTCGCGCCCGCTATGAACGTTTCAAGTAGCTTTCCTAACGGAGGAAGCCGCGAGATCGGCCTGTAGCTATTCGGGCTAATGGGGTCAGCCCCCGGCTTCAAAATCGGTATTACCAACGCCTGCTTCCATGCCTTAGGGAAGTAGCCGATGTTCACACAATGGTTCAGCAACGTTGCCAAAAACGTCCACGCCGATGCATTAATTTTACGTAGGACAATGTCGGGAATACCGTCAAGACCACATGACCTCTTATTCGACCTACGCCTAAGGGCCTTGCCTACATCGTCAGACCGTATCAGCCACTCGGGGCCTCGGTCTGAGTTTTCAGCAATGCTAATTCCATCCGCTGTAATCGACCGACAAAATATTATTATTGGCGAGCTATCCAACAATGGCGACGTCGCCTCAGCTACTTCAGCCGCGAATTCCGGGTTTACTAGATCAAAATTTCCGCCATTAACGGCAGCAAACGACCGCTCGAGCAAGTTCGCCCGGGATCAGGAGTCCGTTCTCATCCACTATATCTCCGACATCATTGGCCTTAAGTAGACCAGCAGCACCTTTGACCTTCCTGAACGTATTTTCATCCACACGAATATTGCGCAAATATTCAAGCAGCTGGTTCGTCTCGAATTCCGCTATGGATTCGTCTATAACCCTACTGATGTAGTTTACTTCAATTTTAATCTCGCGTTTCCGCAGTAAATCAGGTGTGCGGTGCATCCTCCGTTTCGTCCTCTTCTTCTCCTTTATCAGATCAATGATAAAGGGTGGAAGACCTGGGAGGGAACCAGCACGACGTGGTTTTCGGGGTATAGACTCCTCCATAGCAAATCGAAGCGAAGCAGCCAGCTTGGCCACACACTCGTCAATTTCGGGGACTGACGTATTCCTGCTGACAGGAAGGTCAATGGTCTGCAGCTGCCTTGATAGAGTGGAATTAAACTTTCTCCTGTCCATTTCTCCAAAACGGAAAAAGATCGTCACCTCTCGCGTCGCAATACCGCTACCGTCCACGACAAGCTGTATGGCCTTGTGGTCAGACTCGAAGTCCAGTAGGCGAACAAATTCAAGGGGGGCACTCCTCAATGACAATCCCGACGATGCCATAAACAAATCTATGAATGACTCCGCGCCGCGCGAAACTCTAGTGGGACCTTCCATCCGACAGACGTCAAGGTCCGGACAGCCGATTATAAACTCTCGGAGAACGCGCCCGCTCGTGTTAACCGTCGATCCACCCCAATACGGGTGTTTGGCGTTTAGGTCACAACCTATTAACACCTCGCCACATGCCAGAAGGTCCGAAATTGGGGCCAGATCCTCGTCGCGCAAAGTCACACTAGGGGGACAGTACATAGACACAACGGCAATGGAATTGCCGCTATGCATATGCACCCTCACCGCAGTGCACTCTATATTGAATCGAAAGTCGTACGCACCGAATATTTTCCTTTACTAGGATCGCCGTACCGCCGCCGCGACCTTGACATCTGTTCTGGCGGAACACCTGATATCCTCTCATCTCAAAATTATGTCTATCATTGAGCTTGTGCTCACCTATCAAGAGGATATCAGGCTTGTGTTCAGCCAGAAACAGCTGCAGGTAAAGTCTTTTTCTCCTCGACACGATTGAGTTGACGTTCGCGAAAATATATTTTAGTCGTCTATTCATTTTGACCTATCGCCAATAACATGCCCAGGAGGGCGCGAGATCTTTCTTCGTCTCCTGTCAGAGAAGGATATTCTCTGGCAAATGCACTCATCTGGCGGAAACAGGTGAGCATATCCTTCCCCAGGAGACGCTCGCAATCGCGATTAATAAGGTCAAAGTTGGACCTAGCACCCGCGCTCGATGGTATACCACCCGCACGCGCCGCACTCGCATATGACACGTTTTGCCGAACTACGTTATTCACTCGCGTTAACCATCGCGGATTACCCGACTTGGCCCGATTTTCTTCCATCCGCCGGATTACGGCCAATCGCTTGGGACAAGTCCGCGCGTACGCCGTGTGTCCCTGCACCCCACAATTTACACAAGTGACCGTATGACCAATGCGCGGCATCATCTCCCCACTCACTGGGTGAGGACAGGAAACTTCGCTCTCTTTAGCGGGGATGGGGCAGTTTCCCGGGCCATGGTCTTCACCGCATTTCACACACCGGAACGGCATATTGCAGTATGAAGACACATGACCAAACCGCTGGCATTTATAACATTGCGTGGGACTGTTACGACGGAATCGATCGTATCGCACGCACCAGTGTAAAATATATTTCACGTCATACAGAGCAGACATATCAGAGTCCCTTGAACACGATATCAGCCAGCTATTTCCGCCAAGCTCTTCATCAAAGGACTCTGATATCCCTCTCACTAGTACCGAGACTGGCTTTTCCGCTTTTGGTGTGAAGGTGTAGAAGTTAACCTTCTGATCCTCAACCGTATTCACCTCAACCGTATTCACCTGTATGTTAGCGACCTTCTTGCGAAAAATTTTCACTGAAAACAGTCCGTGTCCTAACGTATGTGTCACCGAGTTAAGTATTAGTTTAATGTCCAATCCGTATGTTGTAATAGTTGGTACAGTTTTTCGTATCTTACCACTGGCAGCCTTGATGTTTGACGGCATCGGTACCGCCTTCTTCTTGTTGTTGTTGCTGTTGCTGTATATCCCCTTTTTTGATGTTGAAGCAGCAAGATTGGGGAATTCACTCTCCGGTAATTGATTGTAGTTAGTTGGCTCATCGGGAATGTTGCCCAGTATGCCAAATCTATTCTCGTCTTCCATGGACACCGCCATCTTCCGTGCCGGCTCTGCACGGGCTCCATTACCCTGAGCCGTTCCACCCCAATACGGATGTTTGGCGTTTAGGTCACAACCTATTAACACCTCGCCACAGGCCAAAAGGTCCGATATTGGGGCAAGATCTTCGTCGCGCAAAGTCACATTAGGGGGACAGTACATAGACACAGCATTTATAACATTGCGTGGGACTGTTACGACGGAATCGATCGTATCGCACGCAGCAGTGTAAAATATATTTCACGTCATACAGAGCAGACATATCAGAGTCCTTTGAACACGATATCAGCCAGCTATTTCCGCCAAGCTTTTTAACATTTAATATTTTAACATTGATTTTAAGGCTCTCAATATGGGTCTTAACTTCGTCTTCATCAAAGGACTCTGATATCCCTCTCACTAGTACCGAGACTGGCTTTTCCGCTTTTGGTGTGAAGGTGTAGAAGTTAACCTTCTGATCCTCAAGTAACTTACGGACCTTAGCGTGGTCCTCAACCGTATTCACCTGTATGTTAGCGACCTTCTTGCGAAAAATTTTCACTGAAAACAGTCCGTGTCCTAACGTATGTGTCATCGAGTTAAGTATTAGTTTAATGTCCAATCCGTATGTTGTAATAGTTGGTACAGTTTTTCGTATCTTACCACTGGCAGCCTTGATGTTTGACGGCATCGGTACCGCCTTCTTCTTGTTGTTGTTGCTGTTGCTGTATATCCCCTTTTTTGATGTTGAAGCAGCAAGATTGGGGAATTCACTCTCCGGTAATTGATTGTAGTTAGTTGGCTCATCGGGAATGTTGCCCAGTATGCCAAATCTATTGTCGTCTTCCATGGCCACCGCCATCTTCCGTGCCGGCTCTGCACGGGCTCCATTACCCTGTGCCGTTCCACCCCAATACGGATGTTTGGCGTTTAGGTCACAACCTATTAACACCTCGCCACAGGCCAAAAGGTCCGATATTGGGGCAAGATCTTCGTCGCGCAAAGTCACATTAGGGGGTCAGTACATAGACACAGCATTTATAACATTGCGTGGGACTGTTACGACGGAATAGATCGTATCGCACGCAGCAGTGTAAAATATATTTCACGTCATACAGAGCAGACATATCAGAGTCCTTTGAACTCGATATCAGCCAGCTATTTCCGCCAAGCTTTTTAACATTTAATATTTTAACATTGATTTTAAGGCTCTCAATATGGGTCTTAACTTCGTCTTCATCAAAGGACTCTGATATCTCTCTCACTAGTACCG
Organism: Phaonia tiefii; assembly: GCA_963931995.1. NCBI lineage: Eukaryota > Metazoa > Arthropoda > Insecta > Diptera > Muscidae > Phaonia > Phaonia tiefii. The sequence continues at coordinate 189,647,501 of OZ008369.1, forward strand.
AGACTGGCTTTTCCGCTTTTGGTGTGAAGGTGTAGAAGTTAACCTTCTGATCCTCAAGTAACTTACGGACCTTAGCGTGGTCCTCAACCGTATTCACCTGTATGTTAGCGACCTTCTTGCGAAAAATTTTCACTGAAAACAGTCCGTGTCCTAACGTATGTGTCATCGAGTTAAGTATTAGTTTAATGTCCAATCCGTATGTTGTAATAGTTGGTACAGTCTTCCATGGCCACCGCCATCTTCCGTGCCGACTCTGCACGGGCTCCATTACCCTGTGCCGGCTTTGCACAGGGCACCGTTCTCCACTGTCCATCGGCGTCTTGCGACAGTATCTTCTCATTATCTTCGATTAGTGTGGCACTGAACACTGCATCGCTCATGCCATCTTCTTCTGCAGGAATACCCTGCAGGAGTGTGACACTCTCCTGTAGGGATTTTATATTGGCTTCAAGTCGCGCTATATAGTCTATAGCGTGACTGAGCTCTGATCTTATCTTTTCGTTTTCGGCGACAGATTTCGCCAATTCAGCAGCTTTTTCGGCCAATTTGCCTTTCTTCCTCCTTTTCAGAGGGTTTTCTAGGCGGCTGTCATCGCTGCCTGACGACCCCATTGGGCCACTAGCGATTTCACTAGTGCCCGGTATAATTGATCGATGTTGGGTTTGCTTGATTGCTTGATTTGGTTTTATTTGTCAAAATCATCAGTTTACAATGTTTATATCTAATAATAATCTTAAAACAAATTATATCCTTATATACTATATATTTATCAAGGATTCTCAAACTCAAAAAATTATACATATATGTGAGCATGTCACAGCAGCTTTGTTAAATAAAGAAAAATCATAAGGTCTTCCACAAAAAAGACAATTAAAAAATGGAATTCAAAAGTCACTTATGACTAGAAAACAAAACTTACATACTAACAAACAGAAGCTTACAAACTACAAAATGTATTTACAAAAATGAAAAGAAATAAAAACAATAAGTTCACCATGTGGCAATCCGTCACTGAGCGGTGTTGTACACCGTATCAGCCAAATCAAGGCTGCCAATGCGTCTGTGATAATAAAGTAATCGTCCGTTATCGTATAAATGTCCCGTATTGTTCAGTGTCAAAAGTCCAGCAGGAGGTATGTAGTTCCGCCATATTATACTCGGGTTGTCGACACATTCTAAACACCTTCTCACCAAGGCGTTGTCCAGCTCGTCACTCTTTTGTATTGCGTCTAACGCAGCTCCAACTAAATATACATCGATACGCTCAAAATCGATTCCGTCGTAAATCACGCGACAAGACGGATATCTAGGGATGCCATCCATCCCCACCTCGGGTCGCAATTCAAGGCAAGAACTAAGAATTCTTCTCTCCCACACTCTAAGTCTCTCCATTTGTGAAGAGGATATACCCGACCACACGGGGAACGCATACGCCAGCAGTGGCCTTATAATCTGGCGGTATATGAGGAGTTTAACCTCGCCACTTAATCCACTTCTAGGGCGGAGTATCCTGGCGTATGCGCTGAATATTCGCGCCACTCTACCAAGGACGAAGTCTATGTGCCGGTAAAATTGGAAGTCCGAATACCGCAAGGTGGTGACTGTCTCAATAGGGGCGTTCCCAACATTAAGGGTTGGAACAAAGCCCCTACAATTCCTATATAGGTATCTCCGCTTTCCCTTGAAGATTATTCCCTTAGATTTATCGACATTCAGGCGAATGCCCCATCTTCGGAAATAATCGTCAAGGGAAGCTAAGTAGTCATTTAGGCGTGCATTCACGGATTTCGCCCTAACACCGGCAGAGGCAACAAGGATAAAGGGTGATGTCAGAGATAAATATGTTGTAAAGGATTGGCCCGAGTATAGAGCGCTGTGGCACTCCTGCGGTCACTGCAAAATTTTCGGAATGCGTATCGCCAATCTTCACGCGAAACGAACGATCCGTAAGGAAGTTTTGTACCATCCTGCGCGTCGCGTGGTCGAACCCATAGTTCGCCATTTTGTACACGATTGCGTTTTGCCATGTTGTGTCGAAAGCTTTGGCGCAGTCCAAGCTCACCGCGATAGTGACCCGTCTCTCCTGCAGACCTTGGGCGACGTAATCTGCAAGGACCATTAAAGCGTGCGACGTGTTGTGTTCCGACCGAAAACCGAACTGGTTGTCCAGTAACACGCTGCCGTCATTAATCTTATCGCGTGTCGCGCCCGCTATGAACGTTTCAAGTAGCTTTCCTAACGGAGGAAGCAGCGAGATCGGCCTGTAGCTATTCGGGCTAATGGGGTCAGCCCCCGGCTTCAAAATCGGTATTACCAACGCCTGCTTCAATGCCTTAGGGAAGTAGCCGATGTTCACACAATGGTTCAGCAACGTTGCCAAAAACGTCCACGCCGATGCATTAATCCTACGTAGGACAATGTCGGGAATACCGTCAAGACCACATGACCTCTTATTCGACCTACGCCTAACGGCCTTGCCTACATCGTCAGACCGTATCAGCCACTCGGGGCCTCGGTCTGAGTTTTCAGCAATGCTAATTCCATCCGCTGTAATCGACCGACAAAATATTATTATTGGCGAGCTATCCAACAATGGCGACGTCGCCTCAGCTACTTCAGCCGCGAATTCCGGGTTTACTAGATCAAAATTTCCGCCATTAACGGCAGCAAACGACCGCTCGAGCAAGTTCGCCCGGGATCAGGAGTCCGTTCTCATCCACTATATCTCCGACATCATTGGCCTTAAGTAGACCAGCAGCACCTTTGACCTTCCTGAACGTATTTTCATCCACACGAATATTGCGCAAATATTCAAGCAGCTGGTACGTCTCGAATTCCGCTATGGATTCGTCTATAACCCTACTGATGTAGTTTACTTCAATTTTAATCTCGCGGTTCCGCAGTAAATCAGGTGTGCGGTGCATCCTCCGTTTCATCCTCTTCTTCTCCTTTATCAGATCAATGATAAAGGGTGGAAGACCTGGGAGGGAACCAGCACGACGTGGTTTTCGGGGTATAGACTCCTCCATAGCAAATCGAAGCGAAGCAGCCAGCTTGGCCACACACTCGTCAATTTCGGGGACTGACGTATTCCTGCTGACAGGAAGGTCAATGGTCTGCAGCTGCCTTGATAGAGTGGAATTAAACTTTCTCCTGTCCATTTCTCCAAAACGGAAAAAGATCGTCACCTCTCGCGTCGCAATACCGCTACCGTCCACGACAAGCTGTATGGCCTTGTGGTCAGACTCGAAGTCCAGTAGGCAAACAAATTCAAGGGGGGCACTCCTCAATGACAATCCCGACGATGCCATAAACAAATCTATGAATGACTCCGCGCCGCGCGAAACTCTAGTGGGACCTTCCATCCGACAGACGTCAAGGTCCGGACAGCCGATTATAAACTCTCGGAGAACGCGCCCGCTCGTGTTAACCGTCGATCCACCCCAATACGGGTGTTTGGCGTTTAGGTCACAACCTATTAACACCTCGCCACATGCCAGAAGGTCCGAAATTGGGGCCAGATCCTCGTCGCGCAAAGTCACACTAGGGGGACAGTACATAGACACAACGGCAATGGAATTGCCGCTATGCATATGCACCCTCACCGCAGTGCACTCTATATTACCGAATTGAATCGAAAGTCGTACGCACCGAATATTTTCCTTTACTAGGATCGCCGTACCGCCGCCGCGACCTTGACATCTGTTCTGGCGGAACACCTGATATCCTCCCATCTCAAAATTATGTCTATCATTGAGCTTGTGCTCACCTATCAAGAGGATATCAGGCTTGTGTTCAGCCAGAAACAGCTGCAGGTAAAGTCTTTTTCTCCTCGACACGATTGAGTTGACGTTCGCGAAAATATATTTTAGTCGTCTATTCATTTTGACCTATCGCCAATAACATGCCCAGGAGGGCGCGAGATCTTTCTTCGTCTCCTGTCAGAGAAGGATATTCTCTGGCAAATGCACTCATCTTGCGGAAACAGGTGAGCATATCCTTCCCCAGGAGACGCTCGCAATCGCGATTAATAAGGTCAAAGTTGGACCTAGCACCCGCGCTCGATGGTATACCACCCGCACGCGCCGCACTCGCATATGACACGTTTTGCCGAACTACGTTATTCACTCGCGTTAACCATCGCGGATTACCCGACTTGGCCCGATTTTCTTCCATCCGCCGGATTACGGCCAATCGCTTGGGACAAGTCCGCGCGTACGCCGTGTGTCCCTGTACCCCACAATTTACACAAGTGACCGTATGACCAATGCGCGGCATCATCTCCCCACTCACTGGGTGAGGACAGAAAACTTCGCTCTCTTTAGCGGGGATGGGGCAGTTTCCCGGGCCATGGTCTTCACCGCATTTCACACACCGGAACGGCATATTGCAGTATGAAGACACATGACCAAACCGCTGGCATTTATAACATTGCGTGGGACTGTTACGACGGAATCGATCGTATCGCACGCACCAGTGTAAAATATATTTCACGTCATACAGAGCAGACATATCAGAGTCCCTTGAACACGATATCAGCCAGCTATTTCCGCCAAGCTCTTCATCAAAGGACTCTGATATCCCTCTCACTAGTACCGAGACTGGCTTTTCCGCTTTTGGTGTGAAGGTGTAGAAGTTAACCTTCTGATCCTCAAGTAGCTTACGGACCTTAGCGTGGTCCTCAACCATATTCACCTGTATGTTAGCGACCTTCTTGCTGAAAATTTTCACTGAAAACAGTCCGTGTCCTAACGTATGTGTCATCGAGTTAAGTATTAGTTTAATGTCCAATCCGTATGTTGTAATAGTTGGTACAGTTTTTCGTATCTTACCACTGGCAGCCTTGATGTTTGACGGCATCGGTACCGCCTTCTTCTTGTTGTTGTTGCTGTTGCTGTATATCCCCTTTTTTGATGTTGAAGCAGCAAGATTGGGGAATTCACTCTCCGGTAATTGATTGTAGTTAGTTGGCTCATCGGGGATGTTGCCCAGTATGCCAAATCTATTTTTGTCTTCTATGGCCACCGCCATCTTCCGTGCCGGCTCTGCACGGGCTCCATTACCCTGTGCCGGCTTTGCACAGGGCACCGTTCTCCACTGTCCATCGGCCTCTTGCGACAGTATCTTCTCATTATCTTCGATTTCTGTGGCACTGAACAGTGCATCGCTCATGCCATCTTCTTCTGCAGGAATACCCTGCAGGAGTGTGACACTCTCCTGTAGGGATTTTATATTGGCTTCAAGTCGCGCTATATAGTCTATAGCGTGACTGAGCTCTGATCTTATCCTTTCTTCATCCTTTTCAGAGGGGTTTCTAGGCGGCTGTCATCGCTGCCTGACGAGCCCATTGGGCCACTAGCGATTTCACTAGTGCCCGGTATAATTGATCGATGTTGGGTTTGCTTGATTGCTTGATTTGGTTTTATTTGTCAAAATCATCAGTTTACAATGTTTATATCTAATAATAATCTTAAAACTAATTATATCCTTATATACTATATATTTATCAAGGATTCTCAAACTCAAAAAATTATACATATATGTGAGCATGTCACAGCAGCTTTGTTAAATAAAGAAAAATCATAAGGTCTTCCACAAAAAAGACAATTAAAAAATGGAATTCAAAATTCACTTATAACTAGAAAACGAAACTTACATACTAACAAACAAAAGCTTACGAACTACAAAATGTATTTACAATAATGAAAAGAAAGAAAACAATAAGTTCACCATGTGGCAATCCGTCACTGTGCGGTGTTGTACACCGTATCAGCCAAATCAAGGCTGCCAATGCGTCTGTGATAGTAAAGTAATCGTCCGTTATCGCATAAATGTCCCGTATTGTTCAGTGTCAAAAGTCCAGCAGGAGGTATGTAGTTCCGCCATATTATACTCGGGTTGTCGACACATTCTAAACACCTTCTCACCAAGGCGTTGTCCAGCTCGGTACTCTTTTGTATTGCGTCTAACGCAGCTCCAACCAAATATACATCGATACGATCAAAATCGATTCCGTCGTAAATCACGCGACAAGACGGATATCTAGGGATGCCATCCATACCCACCTCGGGTCGCAAATCAAGGCAAGCACTAAGAATTCTTCTCTCCCACACTCTAAGTCTCTCCATTTGTGAAGAGGATATACCCGACCACACGGGGAACGCATACGCCAGCAGTGGCCTTATAATCTGGCGGTATATGAGGAGTTTAACCTCACCACTCAATCCACTTCTAGGGCGGAGTATCCTGGCGTATGCGCTGAATATTCGCGCCGCTCTACCAAGGACGAAGTCTATGTGCCGGTAAAACTGGAAGTCCTCCGTGAATATCACGCCTAAATAGCGCAAGGTGGTGACTGTCTCAATAGGGGCGTTCCCAACCTTAAGGGTTGGAACAAAGCCCCTACAATTCCTATATAGGTATCTCCGCTTTCCCTTGAAGATTATTCCCTTAGATTTATCGACATTCAGGCGAATGCCCCATCTTCGGAAATAATCGTCAAGGGAAGCTAAGTAGTCATTTAGGCGTGCATTCACGGATTTCGCCCTAACACCGGCAGAGGCAACAAGGATATCGTCCGCGTAGAGGACGAGCAAGTCTCCATTTGGAGGAAGGGGGATGTCAGAGATAAATATGTTGTAAAGGATTGGCCCGAGTATAGAGCGCTGTGGCACTCCTGCGGTCACTGCAAAATTTTCGGAATGCGTATCGCCAATCTTCACGCGAAACGAACGATCCGTAAGGAAGTTTTGTACCATCCTGCGCGTCGCGTGTTCGAACCCATAGTTCGCCATTTTGTACACGATTGCGTTTTGCCATGTTGTGTCGAAAGCTTTGGCGCAGTCCAAGCTCACCGCAATAGTTACCCGTCTCTCCTGCAGACCTTGGGCGCCGTAATCTGCCAGAACCATTAAGGCGTGCGACGTGTTGTGTTCCGACCGAAAACCGAACTGGTTGTCCAGTATCACGCCGCCGTCATTAATCTTATCGCGTATCGCGCCCGCTATGAACGATTCCAGTAACTTCCCTAAGGGGGAAAGCAGCGAGATCGGCCTGTAATTACTCGGGCGAATAGAGTCGCCCCCCGGCTTCAAAATCGGAATTACCAACGCCTGCTTCCACGCCTTAGGGAAGCAGCCGATGTTAATGCAGTGGTTCAGCAACGTTGCCAAAAACGTCCACGCCGCGGCATTAGTCCTACGCAGGACAATATCGGGAATTCCGTCGAGGCCACATGACCTGTTGTTCGGTCTACGCCTAAGGGCCCTGCCAACATCGTCAGACCGTATCAGCCACTCGGGGCCTGGGTCTGAGTTGTCAGCAATGTTCAATCCGTCCGCTGTGATTGACCGGCCAAATGTTAATACCGGCGAGCTGTCTAATAATGGCGACGTCGCCTCAGATATTTCGGCCGCGAATTCCGGGTCTACTAGGTCGAAGTTTCCGCTATTAACAGCAGCAAACGACCGCGCGAGCAAGTTCGCCTTGCCAACTTCGTCCGGGATCAGGAGTCCGTTCTCATCCACTATATCTCCGACATCATTGGCCTTAAGAAGACCAGCAGCACCCTTGACCTTCCTGAACGTCTTTTCATCCACACGAATATTGCGCAAATATTCAAGCCGGTGGTTCGTCTCGAATTCCGCTATGGACTCGTCTATAACCCTACTGATGTAGTTTACTTCAATCTTAATCTCGCGTTTCCGCAGTAAATCTGGTGTGCGGTGCATCCTCCGTTTCATCCTCTTCTTCTCCTTTATCAGATCAATGATAAAGGGTGGAAGACCTGGGAGGGAACCGGCTCGACGTGGTTTTCGGGGTATAGACTCCTCCATAGCGAATCGAAGCGAAGCAGCCAGCTTGGCCACACACTCGTCAATTTCGGGGACTGACGTATTCCTGCTGACATGAAGGTCAATGGTCTGCAGCTGCCTTGATAGGGTGGAATTAAACTTTCTCCTGTCCATTTCGCCAAAACGGAAAAAGGTTGGCACCTCTCGCGTCGCGATACCGCTACCGTCCACGACAAGCTGAATAGCCTTATGGTCAGACTCAAAATCTAGTAGACGGACAAATTCGAGGGGGGCACTCTCCAATGACAATCCCGACGATGCCATAAACAAGTCGATATATGACTCCGCACCGCGCGAAATTCTAGTGGGACCTTCCATCCGACAGACGTCAAGGTCCGGGCATCCGATTATGAACTCTCGGAGAACTCGCCCGCTCGTATTTACCGCCGTTCCACCCCAATACGGATGTTTGGCGTTTAGGTCACAACCTATTAACACCTCGCCACAGGCCAAAAGGTCCGATATTGGGGCCAGATCCTCGTCGCGCAAAGTCACACTGGGGGGACAGTACATAGACACAACGGCAATGGAATTGCCGCTATGCCCATGCACCCTCACCGCAGTGTACTCTATATTACCGAATTCTATCGCAAGTCGTACGCACCGAATATTTTCTTTTACCAAAATCGCCGTACCGCCGCCGCGACCTTGACATCTGTTCTGGCGGAACACCTGATATCCTCCCATCTCAAAGCTATGTATATCATTGAGCTTGTGCTCACCTATCAAGAGGATATCAGGCTTGTGTTCAGCCAGAAACAGCTGCAGGTAGTGTCTTTTTCTCCTCGATACGATTGAGTTGACGTTCGCGAAAATATATTTGAGTCGTCTACCCATTTTGACCCATCGCGAATAACATGCCCAGGAGGGCGCGAGATCGTTCTTCGTCTCCTGTCAGAGAAGGATATTCTCTGGCAAATCCAGGCATTTTGCGAAAACAGGTGAGCATATCCTTCCCCAGGAGACGCTCGCAGTCACGATTTATCAGATCGAAATTGGACCTAGCACTCGAAAGGGTTACACCCGCTTTCGACGGTGTACCACCCGCACGCGCCGCGCTCGCGTATGACACGTTTTGCCGTACTATATTATTGCTTACTCGCGTCGTTAATCGTCGCGGATCACTCGACTTTGCTCGATTTTCCTGCATCCGCCGGATTACAGCCAATCGCTTGGGACAAGTCCGCGCGCCCGCCGTGTGTCCCTGCACTCCGCAATTCACGCAGGTGACCGTATGGCCAATGCGCGACATCATTTCCCCACTCACTGGGTGGGGGAAGAAAACCTCCTTTGTATCGCTCTCTTTGGCGGGGATGGGGCAGTTTCCTGGGCCATGGTCTTCACCGCATTTCACACACCGGAACGGCATATTGCAGTTTGAAGACACATGACCAAACCGCTGGCATTTGTAACATTGCGTGGGGCTGTTACGACGGAACCGATCGTATCGCACGCAGCAGTGCAAGATGTACTTTACGTCGAACAGAGCCGACATATCAGAGTCCTTTGAGCAAGAGATCAGCCAGCTATTTCCGCCAAGCTTTTTCACATTCATTATTTTCACATTTATCTTAAGGCTCTCTATGTGGGCCTTAACTTCATCTTCATCAAAGGACTCTGATATGCCTCTCACTAGTACCGAGACTGGCTTCTCCGCTTTCGGTGTGAAGGTGTAGAAGTTAACCTTCTGTTCTTCGAGCAGTTTGCGGACCTTAGCGTGGTCCTCAACCGTATTTACCTGTATATTTGCAACCTTCTTGCTGAAAATTTTAACTGAGAATAGTCCGTGTCCTGACGTCCGTTGCATTGAATTAAGTATCAGTTTAATGTCCAATCCGTATGTAGTAATAGTCGGTACAGTTTTTCGTATCTTACCACTGGCAGCCTTGATGTTTGACGGCATTGGTACCGCCTTCTTCTTGTTGTTGTTGCTGTTGCTGATTGTTCCCTTTTTTGAAGTTGAAGCCTCAAGATTGGGGAATTCATTGTCTGGTAGTCGGTTGTGGTTTGCTGGCTCATCGGGGATGTTGCCCAGTATACCAAATCTGTTGTTGTTGGCCTCCATGGCCACCGCCATCTTCCGTGCCGGCTCTGCACAGGCTCCATTACCCTGTGCCGGCTTTGCACTGGGCACCGTTCTCCACTGTCCATCGGCCTCTTGCGACAGTATCTTCTCATTTTCTTCTAGTTCTGTGGCACTGAACACTGCATCGCTCATGCCATCTTCTTCTGCAGGAATACCCTGCAGGAGTGTGACGCTCTCCAGTAGGGATTTTATATTAGCTTCGAGTCGCGCTATATAGTCTATAGCGTGACTGAGCTCAGATCTTATTTTCTCATTTTCGGCGACAGATTTCGCCAATTCAGCTGCTTTGTCAGCCAATCTGCCTTTCTTCCTCCTTTTTAGAGGGTTTTCTAGGCGGCTATCATCACTGCCTGACGACCCCATTGGGTCACTAGCGATTTCACTAGTGCCCGGTCAAACTGTTCAATGTGGTTTTGCTTGATTTTTGCTTGATTTGGTTTTATTTGTCAAAATCATCAGTTTACATTGTTTATATCTAATAATAATTTTAAAACTAATTATATCCTTATGTACTATATATTTATCAAGGATTCTCAAACTCAAAAAAATTATACATATATGTGAGCATGTCACAGCTGCTTCGTTAAATAAAGAAAAATCGTAAGGCTTTCCACAAAAAAGACAATTAAAAAATGGAATTCAAAAGTCACTTATAACTAGAAAACAAAACTTACATACTAACAAACAAAAGTTTACAAACTACAAAATGTATTTACAAAAATGAAAAGAAATGAAAACAATAATACACCTTGTGGCGATCCGTCTCTGTGCGGTGTTGTACACCGTATCGGCCATATCAAGGCTGCCAATGCGTCTGTGATAGTAAAGTAATCGTCCGTTATCGTATAAATGTCCCGTATTGTTCAGTGTCAAAAGTCCAGCAGGAGGTATATAGTTTCGCCATATTATGCTCAGGTTATCGACACACTCTAAACACCTTCTCACCAGTGCGTTGTCCAGCTCAGCACTCTTCCGTAATGCGTCTAACGCAGCTCCAACCAAATATACATCAATACGATCAAAATCGGTTCCGTCGTAAATCACGCGACAAGACGGATATCTAGGGATGCCATCCATCCCCACCTCGGGTCGCAATCCAAGGCAAGAACTGAGAATTCTTCTCTCCCACACTCGAAGTCTCTCCACTTGTGAGGAGGATATACCCGACCACACGGGGAACGCATACGCCAGCAGTGGCCTTATGATCTGGCGGTATATGAGGAGTTTAACCTCGCCACTCAATCCACTCCTAGGGCGGAGTATCCTGGCGTATGCGCTGAATATTCGCGCCACTCTACCAAGGACGAAGTCCATGTGCCGGTAAAACTGGAAGTCCTCCGTGAATATCACGCCTAAATACCGCAAGGTGGTGACTGTCTCAATAGGGGCGTTCCCAACCTTAAGGGTTGGAACAAAGCCCCTACAATTCCTATATAGGTATCTCCGCTTTCCCTTGAAGATTATTCCCTTAGATTTATCGACATTCAGGCGAATGCCCCATCTTCGGAAATAATCATCAAGGGAAGCTAAGTAGTCATTTAGGCGTGCATTCACGGATTTCGCCCTAACACCGGTAGAGGCAACAAGGATATCGTCCGCGTAGAGGACGAGCAAGTCTCCATTTGGAGGAAGGGGGATGTCGGAGATGAAAATATTGTAGAGGATTGGCCCGAGTATGGAGCCCTGTGGCACTCCTGCGGTCACCGCGAGACTTACGGAATGCGTATCGCCAATCTTCACGCAAAACGAACGATCCGTTAGGAAGTTCTGTACCATCCTGCGCGTCGCGTGGTCAAACCCGTAGTTCGCCATTTTGAACACAATTGCATTCTGCCATGTGGTGTCGAAGGCTTTGGCGCAGTCCAAGCTCGCCGCGATAGTTACCCGTCTCTCCTGCAGACCTTGGGCGACGTAATCTGCCAGAACCATTAAGGCGTGCGACGTGTTGTGTTCCGACCGAAAACCGAACTGGTTGTCCAGTATCACGCCGCCGTCATTAATCTTATCGCGTATCGCGCCCGCTATGAACGATTCCAGTAACTTCCCTAAGGGGGAAAGCAGCGAGATCGGCCTGTAATTACTCGGGCGAATAGAGTCGGCCCCCGGCTTCAAAATCGGAATTACCAACGCCTGCTTCCACGCCTTAGGGAAGCAGCCGATGTTAATGCAGTGGTTCAGCAACGTTGCCAAAAACGTCCACGCCGCGGCATTAGTCCTACGCAGGACAATATCGGGAATTCCGTCGAGGCCACATGACCTGTTGTTCGGTCTACGCCTAAGGGCCCTGCCAACATCGTCAGACCGTATCAGCCACTCGGGGCCTGGGTCTGAGTTGTCAGCAATGTTCAATCCGTCCGCTGTGATTGACCGGCCAAATGTTAATACCGGCGAGCTGTCTAATAATGGCGACGTCGCCTCAGATATTTCGGCCGCGAATTCCGGGTCTACTAGGTCGAAGTTTCCGCTATTAACAGCAGCAAACGACCGCGCGAGCAAGTTCGCCTTGCCAACTTCGTCCGGGATCAGGAGTCCGTTCTCATCCACTATATCTCCGACATCATTGGCCTTAAGAAGACCAGCAGCACCCTTGACCTTCCTGAACGTCTTTTCATCCACACGAATATTGCGCAAATATTCAAGCCGGTGGTTCGTCTCGAATTCCGCTATGGACTCGTCTATAACCCTACTGATGTAGTTTACTTCAATCTTAATCTCGCGTTTCCGCAGTAAATCTGGTGTGCGGTGCATCCTCCGTTTCATCCTCTTCTTCTCCTTTATCAGATCAATGATAAAGGGTGGAAGACCTGGGAGGGAACCGGCTCGACGTGGTTTTCGGGGTATAGACTCCTCCATAGCGAATCGAAGCGAAGCAGCCAGCTTGGCCACACACTCGTCAATTTCGGGGACTGACGTATTCCTGCTGACATGAAGGTCAATGGTCTGCAGCTGCCTTGATAGGGTGGAATTAAACTTTCTCCTGTCCATTTCGCCAAAACGGAAAAAGGTTGGCACCTCTCGCGTCGCGATACCGCTACCGTCCACGACAAGCTGAATAGCCTTATGGTCAGACTCAAAATCTAGTAGACGGACAAATTCGAGGGGGGCACTCTCCAATGACAATCCCGACGATGCCATAAACAAGTCGATATATGACTCCGCACCGCGCGAAATTCTAGTGGGACCTTCCATCCGACAGACGTCAAGGTCCGGGCATCCGATTATGAACTCTCGGAGAACTCGCCCGCTCGTATTTACCGCCGTTCCACCCCAATACGGATGTTTGGCGTTTAGGTCACAACCTATTAACACCTCGCCACAGGCCAAAAGGTCCGATATTGTGGCCAGATCCTCGTCGCGCAAAGTCACACTGGGGGGACAGTACATAGACACAACGGCAATGGAATTGCCGCTATGCCCATGCACCCTCACCGCAGTGTACTCTATATTACCGAATTCTATCGCAAGTCGTACGCACCGAATATTTTCTTTTACCAAAATCGCCGTACCGCCGCCGCGACCTTGACATCTGTTCTGGCGGAACACCTGATATCCTCCCATCTCAAAGCTATGTATATCATTGAGCTTGTGCTCACCTATCAAGAGGATATCAGGCTTGTGTTCAGCCAGAAACAGCTGCAGGTAGTGTCTTTTTCTCCTCGATACGATTGAGTTGACGTTCGCGAAAATATATTTGAGTCGTCTACCCATTTTGACCCATCGCGAATAACATGCCCAGGAGGGCGCGAGATCGTTCTTCGTCTCCTGTCAGAGAAGGATATTCTCTGGCAAATCCAGGCATTTTGCGAAAACAGGTGAGCATATCCTTCCCCAGGAGACGCTCGCAGTCACGATTTATCAGATCGAAATTGGACCTAGCACTCGAAAGGGTTACACCCGCTTTCGACGGTGTACCACCCGCACGCGCCGCGCTCGCGTATGACACGTTTTGCCGTACTATATTATTGCTTACTCGCGTCGTTAATCGTCGCGGATCACTCGACTTTGCTCGATTTTCCTGCATCCGCCGGATTACAGCCAATCGCTTGGGACAAGTCCGCGCGCCCGCCGTGTGTCCCTGCACTCCGCAATTCACGCAGGTGACCGTATGGCCAATGCGCGACATCATTTCCCCACTCACTGGGTGGGGGAAGAAAACCTCCTTTGTATCGCTCTCTTTGGCGGGGATGGGGCAGTTTCCTGGGCCATGGTCTTCACCGCATTTCACACACCGGAACGGCATATTGCAGTTTGAAGACACATAACCAAACCGCTGGCATTTGTAACATTGCGTGGGGCTGTTACGACGGAACCGATCGTATCGCACGCAGCAGTGCAAGATGTACTTTACGTCGAACAGAGCCGACATATCAGAGTCCTTTGAGCAAGAGATCAGCCAGCTATTTCCGCCAAGCTTTTTCACATTCATTATTTTCACATTTATCTTAAGGCTCTCTATGTGGGCCTTAACTTCATCTTCATCAAAGGACTCTGATATGCCTCTCACTAGTACCGAGACTGGCTTCTCCGCTTTCGGTGTGAAGGTGTAGAAGTTAACCTTCTGTTCTTCGAGCAGTTTGCGGACCTTAGCGTGGTCCTCAACCGTATTTACCTGTATATTTGCAACCTTCTTGCTGAAAATTTTAACTGAGAATAGTCCGTGTCCTGACGTCCGTTGCATTGAATTAAGTATCAGTTTAATGTCCAATCCGTATGTAGTAATAGTCGGTACAGTTTTTCGTATCTTACCACTGGCAGCCTTGATGTTTGACGGCATTGGTACCGCCTTCTTCTTGTTGTTGTTGCTGTTGCTGATTGTTCCCTTTTTTGAAGTTGAAGCCTCAAGATTGGGGAATTCATTGTCTGGTAGTCGGTTGTGGTTTGCTGGCTCATCGGGGATGTTGCCCAGTATACCAAATCTGTTGTTGTTGGCCTCCATGGCCACCGCCATCTTCCGTGCCGGCTCTGCACAGGCTCCATTACCCTGTGCCGGCTTTGCACTGGGCACCGTTCTCCACTGTCCATCGGCCTCTTGCGACAGTATCTTCTCATTTTCTTCTAGTTCTGTGGCACTGAACACTGCATCGCTCATGCCATCTTCTTCTGCAGGAATACCCTGCAGGAGTGTGACGCTCTCCAGTAGGGATTTTATATTAGCTTCGAGTCGCGCTATATAGTCTATAGCGTGACTGAGCTCAGATCTTATTTTCTCATTTTCGGCGACAGATTTCGCCAATTCAGCTGCTTTGTCAGCCAATCTGCCTTTCTTCCTCCTTTTTAGAGGGTTTTCTAGGCGGCTATCATCACTGCCTGACGACCCCATTGGGTCACTAGCGATTTCACTAGTGCCCGGTCAAACTGTTCAATGTGGTTTTGCTTGATTTTTGCTTGATTTGGTTTTATTTGTCAAAATCATCAGTTTACATTGTTTATATCTAATAATAATTTTAAAACTAATTATATCCTTATGTACTATATATTTATCAAGGATTCTCAAACTCAAAAAAATTATACATATATGTGAGCATGTCACAGCTGCTTCGTTAAATAAAGAAAAATCGTAAGGCTTTCCACAAAAAAGACAATTAAAAAATGGAATTCAAAAGTCACTTATAACTAGAAAACAAAACTTACATACTAACAAACAAAAGTTTACAAACTACAAAATGTATTTACAAAAATGAAAAGAAATGAAAACAATAATACACCTTGTGGCGATCCGTCTCTGTGCGGTGTTGTACACCGTATCGGCCATATCAAGGCTGCCAATGCGTCTGTGATAGTAAAGTAATCGTCCGTTATCGTATAAATGTCCCGTATTGTTCAGTGTCAAAAGTCCAGCAGGAGGTATATAGTTTCGCCATATTATGCTCAGGTTATCGACACACTCTAAACACCTTCTCACCAGTGCGTTGTCCAGCTCAGCACTCTTCCGTAATGCGTCTAACGCAGCTCCAACCAAATATACATCAATACGATCAAAATCGGTTCCGTCGTAAATCACGCGACAAGACGGATATCTAGGGATGCCATCCATCCCCACCTCGGGTCGCAATCCAAGGCAAGAACTGAGAATTCTTCTCTCCCACACTCGAAGTCTCTCCACTTGTGAGGAGGATATACCCGACCACACGGGGAACGCATACGCCAGCAGTGGCCTTATGATCTGGCGGTATATGAGGAGTTTAACCTCGCCACTCAATCCACTCCTAGGGCGGAGTATCCTGGCGTATGCGCTGAATATTCGCGCCACTCTACCAAGGACGAAGTCCATGTGCCGGTAAAACTGGAAGTCCTCCGTGAATATCACGCCTAAATACCGCAAGGTGGTGACTGTCTCAATAGGGGCGTTCCCAACCTTAAGGGTTGGAACAAAGCCCCTACAATTCCTATATAGGTATCTCCGCTTTCCCTTGAAGATTATTCCCTTAGATTTATCGACA
Source organism: Phaonia tiefii (assembly GCA_963931995.1). Classification (NCBI taxonomy): domain Eukaryota; kingdom Metazoa; phylum Arthropoda; class Insecta; order Diptera; family Muscidae; genus Phaonia; species Phaonia tiefii. The sequence continues at coordinate 189,663,880 of OZ008369.1, forward strand.
TTCAGGCGAATGCCCCATCTTCGGAAATAATCATCAAGGGAAGCTAAGTAGTCATTTAGGCGTGCATTCACGGATTTCGCCCTAACACCGGTAGAGGCAACAAGGATATCGTCCGCGTAGAGGACGAGCAAGTCTCCATTTGGAGGAAGGGGGATGTCGGAGATGAAAATATTGTAGAGGATTGGCCCGAGTATGGAGCCCTGTGGCACTCCTGCGGTCACCGCGAGACTTACGGAATGCGTATCGCCAATCTTCACGCAAAACGAACGATCCGTTAGGAAGTTCTGTACCATCCTGCGCGTCGCGTGGTCAAACCCGTAGTTCGCCATTTTGAACACAATTGCATTCTGCCATGTGGTGTCGAAGGCTTTGGCGCAGTCCAAGCTCGCCGCGATAGTTACCCGTCTCTCCTGCAGACCTTGGGCGACGTAATCTGCCAGAACCATTAAGGCGTGCGACGTGTTGTGTTCCGACCGAAAACCGAACTGGTTGTCCAGTATCACGCCGCCGTCATTAATCTTATCGCGTATCGCGCCCGCTATGAACGATTCCAGTAACTTTCCTAAGGGGGAAAGCAGCGAGATCGGCCTGTAATTACTCGGGCGAATAGAGTCGGCCCCCGGCTTCAAAATCGGAATTACCAACGCCTGCTTCCACGCCTTAGGGAAGCAGCCGATGTTAATGCAGTGGTTCAGCAACGTTGCCAAAAACGTCCACGCCGCGGCATTAGTCCTACGCAGGACAATATCGGGAATTCCGTCGAGGCCACATGACCTCTTGTTCGGTCTACGCCTAAGGGCCCTGCCAACATCGTCAGACCGTATCAGCCACTCGGGGCCTGGGTCTGAGTTGTCAGCAATGTTCAATCCGTCCGCTGTGATTGACCGGCCAAATGTTAATACCGGCGAGCTGTCTAATAATGGCGACGTCGCCTCAGATATTTCGGCCGCGAATTCCGGGTCTACTAGGTCGAAGTTTCCGCTATTAACAGCAGCAAACGACCGCGCGAGCAAGTTCGCCTTGCCAACTTCGTCCGGGATCAGGAGTCCGTTCTCATCCACTATATCTCCGACATCATTGGCCTTAAGAAGACCAGCAGCACCCTTGACCTTCCTGAACGTCTTTTCATCCACACGAATATTGCGCAAATATTCAAGCCGGTGGTTCGTCTCGAATTCCGCTATGGACTCGTCTATAACCCTACTGATGTAGTTTACTTCAATCTTAATCTCGCGTTTCCGCAGTAAATCTGGTGTGCGGTGCATCCTCCGTTTCATCCTCTTCTTCTCCTTTATCAGATCAATGATAAAGGGTGGAAGACCTGGGAGGGAACCGGCTCGACGTGGTTTTCGGGGTATAGACTCCTCCATAGCGAATCGAAGCGAAGCAGCCAGCTTGGCCACACACTCGTCAATTTCGGGGACTGACGTATTCCTGCTGACATGAAGGTCAATGGTCTGCAGCTGCCTTGATAGGGTGGAATTAAACTTTCTCCTGTCCATTTCGCCAAAACGGAAAAAGGTTGGCACCTCTCGCGTCGCGATACCGCTACCGTCCACGACAAGCTGAATGGCCTTATGGTCAGACTCAAAATCTAGTAGACGGACAAATTCGAGGGGGGCACTCTCCAATGACAATCCCGACGATGCCATAAACAAGTCGATATATGACTCCGCGCCGCGCGAAATTCTAGTGGGACCTTCCATCCGACAGACGTCAAGGTCCGGGCATCCGATTATGAACTCTCGGAGAACTCGCCCGCTCGTATTTACCGCCGTTCCACCCCAATACGGATGTTTGGCGTTTAGGTCACAACCTATTAATACCTCGCCACAGGCCAAGAGGTCCGAAATTGGGGCCAGATCCTCGTCACGCAAAGTCACACTGGGGGGACAGTACATAGACACAACGGCAATACAATTGCCGCTATGCCCATGCACCCTCACCGCAGTGCACTCTATACTACCGAATTGCACCGAAAGTTGTACGCACCGAATATTCTCCTTTATTAAATCGCCGTACCGCCGCCGCGACCTTGGCATCTGTTCTGGCGGAACACCTGATATCCTCCCATCTGAAAGTTGTGTCTATCATTGAGCTTGTGCTCAGCTATCAAGAGGATATCAGGCTTGTGTTCGGCCAGAAACAGCTGCAGGTAGTGTCTTTTCCTCCTCGATACGATTGAGTTGACGTTCGCGAAAATATATTTGAGTCGTCTACCCATTTTGGCCCATCGTGAATAACATGCCCAGGAGGGCGCGAGATCGTTCTTCGTCTCCTGTCAGAGAAGGATATTCTCTGGCAATTGCAGTCATTTTGCGAAAACAGGTGAGCATATCCTTCCCCAGGAGACCCTCGCAGTCACGATTTATCAGATCGAAATTGGACCCAGCACTCGAAAGGGTTACACCCGCGTTCGATGGTGTATCACCCGCACGCGCCGCGCTCGCGTATGACACGTTTTGCCGTACTACATTATTGTTTACTCGCGTCGTTAATCGTCGCGGATCACTCGACTTTGCTCGATTTTCCTGCATCCGACGGATTACAGCCAGTCGCTTGGGACAAGTCCGCGCGCCCGCCGTGTGTCCCTGCACTCCGCAATTCACGCAGGTGACCGTATGGCCAATGCGCGACATCATTTCCCCACTCACTGGGTGGGGGAGAAAACCTCCTTTGTATCGCTCTCTTTGGCGGGGATGGGGCAGTTTCCTGGGCCATGGTCTGCACCGCATTTCACACACCGGAACGGCATATTGCAGTTTGAAGACACATGACCAAACCGCTGGCATTTGTAACATTGCGTGGGGCTGTTACGACGGAACCGATCGTATCGCACGCAGCAGTGCAAGATGTACTTTACGTCGAACAGAGCCGACATATCAGAGTCCTTTGAGCAAGAGATCAGCCAGCTATTTCCGCCAATCTTTTTCACATTCATTATTTTCACATTTATCTTAAGGCTCTCTATGTGGGCCTTAACTTCATCTTCATCAAAGGACTCTGCTATGCCTCTCACTAGTACCGAGGCTGGCTTCTCCGCTTTCGGTGTGAAGGTGTAGAAGTTAACCTTCTGTTCTTCGAGCAGTTTGCGGACCTTAGCGTGGTCCTCAACCGTATTTACCTGTATATTTGCAACCTTCTTGCTGAAAATTTTAACTGAGAGTAGTCCGTGTCCTAACGTCCGTTGCATTGAATTAAGTATCAGTTTAATGTCCAATCCGTATGTAGTAATAGTCGGTACAGTTTTTCGTATCTTACCACTGGCAGCCTTGATGTTTGACGGCATTGGTACCGCCTTCTTCTTGTTGTTGTTGCTGATTGTTCCCTTTTTTGAAGTTGAAGCCTCAAGATTGGGGAATTCATTGTCTGGTAGTCGGTTGTGGTTTACTGGCTCATCGGGGATGTTGCCCAGTATACCAAAACTGTTGTTGTTGTCCTCCATGGCCACCGCCATTTTCCGTGCCGGCTCTGCACAGGCTCCATTACCCTGTGCCGGCTTTGCACAGGGCACCGTTCTCCACTGTCCATCGGCCTCTTGCGACAGTATCTTCTCATTTTCTTCTAGTTCTGTGGCACTTAACACTGCATCGCTCGTGCCATCTTCTTCTGCAGGAATACCCTGCAGGAGTGTGACGCTCTCCGCTTTTTTATAAACTTCACTGTCTTAATTTTTCTGATTTTTTCAAATTTTTTCAAAATTTTTAAATCACTTTTTTTTGATTTTCAGTCAATTTATTTTACAAACGATTTTCGGAATTTTTTGATTTTTTTCTCAATTTTTCAAGTTTATTTTCACTTTAATGTCACTTTTCATATTTTTGTTTCGATTTTCAGTCTATTTCTATACGTTGATTTTTTCTTATAATTTTTCAAATTGCCGACTTCAAATTCAAATTTCCACTGTTCAATATGCTGTAGTTTGCCAATAGTTTGCCAATAGTTTGGTTTTATTTGTCAAATCATCGGTTTACAATTTGTATCTAATACTAATTCTTAAAACTAATTATATCCTTATATATTAAATATTTACCAAGGATTCTCAAATTCAAAAATTTACATGTAAATGTAAAGCATGTCACAGCTGCTTCATCAAATAAAGAAAAATCGTAAGGTCTTCCACAAAAAAAGACAATTAAAAAATGGATTTCAAAACTCACTTATAACTAGAAAACAAAACTTACATACTAACAAACAAAAGCTTACGAACTACAAAATGTATGTACAAAAATGAGAAGAAATAAAAACAATAAATGCACCATGTGGCAATCCGTCACTGTGCGGTGTTGTACACCGTATCGGCCAAATCAAGGCTGCCAATGCGTCTGTGGTAGTAAAGTAATAGTCCGTTTTCGTATAAATGTCCCGTATTGTTCAGTGTTAAAAGTCCAGCAGGAGGTATATAGTTCCGCCATATAATACTCGGGTTATCGACACACTCTAAACACCTTCTCACCAGGGCGTTGTCCAGCTCAGCACTCTTCCGTATTGCGTCTAACGCAGCTCTAACCAAATACACATCAATACGATCAAAATCGATTCCGTCGTAAATCACGCGACAGGACGGATGTCTAGGGATGCCATCCATCCCCACCTCGGGTCGCAATTCAAGACAAGCACTAAGTATTTTCCTCTCCCACATTTGTGAAGAGGAAATGCTGGACCACACGGGGAACGCATACGCCAGCAGTGGCCTTATAATTTGGCGGTATATAAGAAGCTTAACCTCGCCACTCAATCCGCTTCTAGGGCGGAGTATCTTGGCGTATGTGCTGAACATACGCGCCACTCTACCAAGGATGGAGTCCATGTGCCGGTAAAACTGGAACTCCTCCGTGAATATCACGCCTAAATACCGCAAGGTGGTGACTGTCTCAATAGGGGCGTTCCCAACCTTAAGGGTTGGAACAAAGCCCCTACAATTCCTATATAGGTATCTCCGCTTTCCCTTGAAGATTATTCCCGTAGATTTATCGACATTCAGGCGAATGCCCCATCTTCGGAAATAATCATCAAGGGAAGCTAAGTAGTCATTTAGGCGTGCATTCACGGATTTCGCCCTAACACCGGCAGAGGCAACAAGGATATCGTCCGCGTAGAGGACGAGCAAGTCTCCATTTGGAGGAAGGGGGATGTCGGAGATGAAAATATTGTAGAGGATTGGCCCGAGTATGGAGCCCTGTGGCACTCCTGCGGTCACCGCGAGACTTACGGAATGCGTATCGCCAATCTTCACGCAAAACGAACGATCCGTTAGGAAGTTCTGTACCATCCTGCGCGTCGCGTGGTCAAACCCGTAGTTCGCCATTTTGAACACAATTGCATTCTGCCATGTGGTGTCGAAGGCTTTGGCGCAGTCCAAGCTCGCCGCGATAGTTACCCGTCTCTCCTGCAGACCTTGGGCGACGTAATCTGCCAGAACCATTAAGGCGTGCGACGTGTTGTGTTCCGACCGAAAACCGAACTGGTTGTCCAGTATCACGCCGCCGTCATTAATCTTATCGCGTATCGCGCCCGCTATGAACGATTCCAGTAACTTCCCTAAGGGGGAAAGCAGCGAGATCGGCCTGTAATTACTCGGGCGAATAGAGTCGGCCCCCGGCTTCAAAATCGGAATTACCAACGCCTGCTTCCACGCCTTAGGGAAGCAGCCGATGTTAATGCAGTGGTTCAGCAACGTTGCCAAAAACGTCCACGCCGCGGCATTAGTCCTACGCAGGACAATATCGGGAATTCCGTCGAGGCCACATGACCTCTTGTTCGGTCTACGCCTAAGGGCCCTGCCAACATCGTCAGACCGTATCAGCCACTCGGGGCCTGGGTCTGAGTTGTCAGCAATGTTCAATCCGTCCGCTGTGATTGACCGGCCAAATGTTAATACCGGCGAGCTGTCTAATAATGGCGACGTCGCCTCAGATATTTCGGCCGCGAATTCCGGGTCTACTAGGTCGAAGTTTCCGCTATTAACAGCAGGAAACGACCGCGCGAGCAAGTTCGCCTTGCCAACTTCGTCCGGGATCAGGAGTCCGTTCTCATCCACTATATCTCCGACATCATTGGCCTTAAGAAGACCAGCAGCACCCTTGACCTTCCTGAACGTCTTTTCATCCACACGAATATTGCGCAAATACTCAAGCCGGTGGTTCGTCTCGAATTCCGCTATGGACTCGTCTATAACCCTACTGATGTAGTTTACTTCAATCTTAATCTCGCGTTTCCGCAGTAAATCTGGTGTGCGGTGCATCCTCCGTTTCATCCTCTTCTTCTCCTTTATCAGATCAATGATAAAGGGTGGAAGACCTGGGAGGGAACCGGCTCGACGTGGTTTTCGGGGTATAGACTCCTCCATAGCGAATCGAAGCGAAGCAGCCAGCTTGGCCACACACTCGTCAATTTCGGGGACTGACGTATTCCTGCTGACATGAAGGTCAATGGTCTGCAGCTGCCTTGATAGGGTGGAATTAAACTTTCTCCTGTCCATTTCGCCAAAACGGAAAAAGGTTGGCACCTCTCGCGTCGCGATACCGCTACCGTCCACGACAAGCTGAATGGCCTTATGGTCAGACTCAAAATCTAGTAGACGGACAAATTCGAGGGGGGCACTCTCCAATGACAATCCCGACGATGCCATAAACAAGTCGATATATGACTCCGCGCCGCGCGAAATTCTAGTGGGACCTTCCATCCGACAGACGTCAAGGTCCGGGCATCCGATTATGAACTCTCGGAGAACTCGCCCGCTCGTATTTACCGCCGTTCCACCCCAATACGGATGTTTGGCGTTTAGGTCACAACCTATTAATACCTCGCCACAGGCCAAGAGGTCCGAAATTGGGGCCAGATCCTCGTCACGCAAAGTCACACTGGGGGGACAGTACATAGACACAACGGCAATACAATTGCCGCTATGCCCATGCACCCTCACCGCAGTGCACTCTATACTACCGAATTGCACCGAAAGTCGTACGCACCGAATATTTTCTTTTACCAAAATCGCAGTACCGCCGCCGCGACCTTGACATCTGTTCCGGCGGAACACCTGATATCCTCCCATCTCAAAGTTATGTATATCATTGAGCGTGTGCTCACCTATCAAGAGGATATCAGGCTTGTGTTCAGCCAGAAACAGCTGCAGGTAGTGTCTTTTTCTCCTCGATACGATTGAGTTGACGTTCGCGAAAATATATTTGAGTCGTCTACCCATTTTGACCCATCGCGAATAACATGCACAGGAGGGCGCGAGATCGTTCTTCGTCTCCTGTCAGAGAAGGATATTCTCTGGCAAATCCAGGCATTTTGCGAAAACAGGTGAGCATATCCTTCCCCAGGAGACGCTCGCAGTCACGATTTATCAGATCGAAATTGGACCTAGCACTCGAAAGGGTTACACCCGCGTTCGACGGTGTACCACCCGCACGCGCCGCGCTCGCGTATGACACGTTTTGCCGTACTATATTATTGCTTACTCGCGTCGTTAATCGTCGCGGATCACTCGACTTTGCTCGATTTTCCTGCATCCGCCGGATTACAGCCAATCGCTTGGGACAAGTCCGCGCGCCCGCCGTGTGTCCCTGCACTCCGCAATTCACGCAGGTGACCGTATGGCCAATGCGCGACATCATTTCCCCACTCACTGGGTGGGGGAAGAAAACCTCCTTTGTATCGCTCTCTTTGGCGGGGATGGGGCAGTTTCCTGGGCCATGGTCTTCACCGCATTTCACACACCGGAACGGCATATTGCAGTTTGAAGACACATGACCAAACCGCTGGCATTTGTAACATTGCGTGGGGCTGTTACGACGGAACCGATCGTATCGCACGCAGCAGTGCAAGATGTACTTTACGTCGAACAGAGCCGACATATCAGAGTCCTTTGAGCAAGAGATCAGCCAGCTATTTCCGCCAAGCTTTTTCACATTCATTATTTTCACATTTATCTTAAGGCTCTCTATGTGGGCCTTAACTTCATCTTCATCAAAGGACTCTGATATGCCTCTCACTAGTACCGAGACTGGCTTCTCCGCTTTCGGTGTGAAGGTGTAGAAGTTAACCTTCTGTTCTTCGAGCAGTTTGCGGACCTTAGCGTGGTCCTCAACCGTATTTACCTGTATATTTGCAACCTTCTTGCTGAAAATTTTAACTGAGAATAGTCCGTGTCCTGACGTCCGTTGCATTGAATTAAGTATCAGTTTAATGTCCAATCCGTATGTAGTAATAGTCGGTACAGTTTTTCGTATCTTACCACTGGCAGCCTTGATGTTTGACGGCATTGGTACCGCCTTCTTCTTGTTGTTGTTGCTGTTGCTGATTGTTCCCTTTTTTGAAGTTGAAGCCTCAAGATTGGGGAATTCATTGTCTGGTAGTCGGTTGTGGTTTACTGGCTCATCGGGGATGTTGCCCAGTATACCAAAACTGTTGTTGTTGTCCTCCATGGCCACCGCCATCTTCCGTGCCGGCTCTGCACAGGCTCCATTACCCTGTGCCGGCTTTGCACAGGGCACCGTTCTCCACTGTCCATCGGCCTCTTGCGACAGTATCTTCTCATTTTCTTCTAGTTCTGTGGCACTTAACACTGCATCGCTCGTGCCATCTTCTTCTGCAGGAATACCCTGCAGGAGTGTGACGCTCTCCGCTTTTTTATAAACTTCACTGTCTTAATTTTTCTGATTTTTTCAAATTTTTTCAAAATTTTTAAATCACTTTTTTTTGATTTTCAGTCAATTTATTTTACAAACGATTTTCGGAATTTTTTGATTTTTTTCTCAATTTTTCAAGTTTATTTTCACTTTAATGTCACTTTTCATATTTTTGTTTCGATTTTCAGTCTATTTCTATACGTTGATTTTTTCTTATAATTTTTCAAATTGCCGACTTCAAATTCAAATTTCCACTGTTCAATATGCTGTAGTTTGCCAATAGTTTGCCAATAGTTTGGTTTTATTTGTCAAATCATCGGTTTACAATTTGTATCTAATACTAATTCTTAAAACTAATTATATCCTTATATATTAAATATTTACCAAGGATTCTCAAATTCAAAAATTTACATGTAAATGTAAAGCATGTCACAGCTGCTTCATCAAATAAAGAAAAATCGTAAGGTCTTCCACAAAAAAAGACAATTAAAAAATGGATTTCAAAACTCACTTATAACTAGAAAACAAAACTTACATACTAACAAACAAAAGCTTACGAACTACAAAATGTATGTACAAAAATGAGAAGAAATAAAAACAATAAATGCACCATGTGGCAATCCGTCACTGTGCGGTGTTGTACACCGTATCGGCCAAATCAAGGCTGCCAATGCGTCTGTGGTAGTAAAGTAATAGTCCGTTTTCGTATAAATGTCCCGTATTGTTCAGTGTTAAAAGTCCAGCAGGAGGTATATAGTTCCGCCATATAATACTCGGGTTATCGACACACTCTAAACACCTTCTCACCAGGGCGTTGTCCAGCTCAGCACTCTTCCGTATTGCGTCTAACGCAGCTCTAACCAAATACACATCAATACGATCAAAATCGATTCCGTCGTAATTCACGCGACAGGACGGATGTCTAGGGATGCCATCCATCCCCACCTCGGGTCGCAATTCAAGACAAGCACTAAGTATTTTCCTCTCCCACATTTGTGAAGAGGAAATGCTGGACCACACGGGGAACGCATACGCCAGCAGTGGCCTTATAATTTGGCGGTATATAAGAAGCTTAACCTCGCCACTCAATCCGCTTCTAGGGCGGAGTATCTTGGCGTATGTGCTGAACATACGCGCCACTCTACCAAGGATGGAGTCCATGTGCCGGTAAAACTGGAACTCCTCCGTGAATATCACGCCTAAATACCGCAAGGTGGTGACTGTCTCAATAGGGGCGTTCCCAACCTTAAGGGTTGGAACAAAGCCCCTACAATTCCTATATAGGTATCTCCGCTTTCCCTTGAAGATTATTCCCGTAGATTTATCGACATTCAGGCGAATGCCCCATCTTCGGAAATAATCATCAAGGGAAGCTAAGTAGTCATTTAGGCGTGCATTCACGGATTTCGCCCTAACACCGGCAGAGGCAACAAGGATATCGTCCGCGTAGAGGACGAGCAAGTCTCCATTTGGAGGAAGGGGGATGTCGGAGATGAAAATATTGTAGAGGATTGGCCCGAGTATGGAGCCCTGTGGCACTCCTGCGGTCACCGCGAGACTTACGGAATGCGTATCGCCAATCTTCACGCAAAACGAACGATCCGTTAGGAAGTTCTGTACCATCCTGCGCGTCGCGTGGTCAAACCCGTAGTTCGCCATTTTGAACACAATTGCATTCTGCCATGTGGTGTCGAAGGCTTTGGCGCAGTCCAAGCTCGCCGCGATAGTTACCCGTCTCTCCTGCAGACCTTGGGCGACGTAATCTGCCAGAACCATTAAGGCGTGCGACGTGTTGTGTTCCGACCGAAAACCGAACTGGTTGTCCAGTATCACGCCGCCGTCATTAATCTTATCGCGTATCGCGCCCGCTATGAACGATTCCAGTAACTTCCCTAAGGGGGAAAGCAGCGAGATCGGCCTGTAATTACTCGGGCGAATAGAGTCGGCCCCCGGCTTCAAAATCGGAATTACCAACGCCTGCTTCCACGCCTTAGGGAAGCAGCCGATGTTAATGCAGTGGTTCAGCAACGTTGCCAAAAACGTCCACGCCGCGGCATTAGTCCTACGCAGGACAATATCGGGAATTCCGTCGAGGCCACATGACCTCTTGTTCGGTCTACGCCTAAGGGCCCTGCCAACATCGTCAGACCGTATCAGCCACTCGGGGCCTGGGTCTGAGTTGTCAGCAATGTTCAATCCGTCCGCTGTGATTGACCGGCCAAATGTTAATACCGGCGAGCTGTCTAATAATGGCGACGTCGCCTCAGATATTTCGGCCGCGAATTCCGGGTCTACTAGGTCGAAGTTTCCGCTATTAACAGCAGGAAACGACCGCGCGAGCAAGTTCGCCTTGCCAACTTCGTCCGGGATCAGGAGTCCGTTCTCATCCACTATATCTCCGACATCATTGGCCTTAAGAAGACCAGCAGCACCCTTGACCTTCCTGAACGTCTTTTCATCCACACGAATATTGCGCAAATACTCAAGCCGGTGGTTCGTCTCGAATTCCGCTATGGACTCGTCTATAACCCTACTGATGTAGTTTACTTCAATCTTAATCTCGCGTTTCCGCAGTAAATCTGGTGTGCGGTGCATCCTCCGTTTCATCCTCTTCTTCTCCTTTATCAGATCAATCATAAAGGGTGGAAGACCTGGGAGGGAACCGGCTCGACGTGGTTTTCGGGGTATAGACTCCTCCATAGCGAATCGAAGCGAAGCAGCCAGCTTGGCCACACACTCGTCAATTTCGGGGACTGACGTATTCCTGCTGACATGAAGGTCAATGGTCTGCAGCTGCCTTGATAGGGTGGAATTAAACTTTCTCCTGTCCATTTCGCCAAAACGGAAAAAGGTTGGCACCTCTCGCGTCGCGATACCGCTACCGTCCACGACAAGCTGAATGGCCTTATGGTCAGACTCAAAATCTAGTAGACGGACAAATTCGAGGGGGGCACTCTCCAATGACAATCCCGACGATGCCATAAACAAGTCGATATATGACTCCGCGCCGCGCGAAATTCTAGTGGGACCTTCCATCCGACAGACGTCAAGGTCCGGGCATCCGATTATGAACTCTCGGAGAACTCGCCCGCTCGTATTTACCGCCGTTCCACCCCAATACGGATGTTTGGCGTTTAGGTCACAACCTATTAATACCTCGCCACAGGCCAAGAGGTCCGAAATTGGGGCCAGATCCTCGTCACGCAAAGTCACACTGGGGGGACAGTACATAGACACAACGGCAATACAATTGCCGCTATGCCCATGCACCCTCACCGCAGTGCACTCTATACTACCGAATTGCACCGAAAGTCGTACGCACCGAATATTTTCTTTTACCAAAATCGCAGTACCGCCGCCGCGACCTTGACATCTGTTCCGGCGGAACACCTGATATCCTCCCATCTCAAAGTTATGTATATCATTGAGCTTGTGCTCACCTATCAAGAGGATATCAGGCTTGTGTTCAGCCAGAAACAGCTGCAGGTAGTGTCTTTTTCTCCTCGATACGATTGAGTTGACGTTCGCGAAAATATATTTGAGTCGTCTACCCATTTTGACCCATCGCGAATAACATGCCCAGGAGGGCGCGAGATCGTTCTTCGTCTCCTGTCAGAGAAGGATATTCTCTGGCAAATCCAGGCATTTTGCGAAAACAGGTGAGCATATCCTTCCCCAGGAGACGCTCGCAGTCACGATTTATCAGATCGAAATTGGACCTAGCACTCGAAAGGGTTACACCCGCGTTCGACGGTGTACCACCCGCACGCGCCGCGCTCGCGTATGACACGTTTTGCCGTACTATATTATTGCTTACTCGCGTCGTTAATCGTCGCGGATCACTCGACTTTGCTCGATTTTCCTGCATCCGCCGGATTACAGCCAATCGCTTGGGACAAGTCCGCGCGCCCGCCGTGTGTCCCTGCACTCCGCAATTCACGCAGGTGACCGTATGGCCAATGCGCGACATCATTTCCCCACTCACTGGATGGGGGAAGAAAACCTCCTTTGTATCGCTCTCTTTGGCGGGGATGGGGCAGTTTCCTGGGCCATGGTCTTCACCGCATTTCACACACCGGAACGGCATATTGCAGTTTGAAGACACATGACCAAACCGCTGGCATTTGTAACATTGCGTGGGGCTGTTACGACGGAACCGATCGTATCGCACGCAGCAGTGCAAGATGTACTTTACGTCGAACAGAGCCGACATATCAGAGTCCTTTGAGCAAGAGATCAGCCAGCTATTTCCGCCAAGCTTTTTCACATTCATTATTTTCACATTTATCTTAAGGCTCTCTATGTGGGCCTTAACTTCATCTTCATCAAAGGACTCTGATATGCCTCTCACTAGTACCGAGACTGGCTTCTCCGCTTTCGGTGTGAAGGTGTAGAAGTTAACCTTCTGTTCTTCGAGCAGTTTGCGGACCTTAGCGTGGTCCTCAACCGTATTTACCTGTATATTTGCAACCTTCTTGCTGAAAATTTTAACTGAGAATAGTCCGTGTCCTGACGTCCGTTGCATTGAATTAAGTATCAGTTTAATGTCCAATCCGTATGTAGTAATAGTCGGTACAGTTTTTCGTATCTTACCACTGGCAGCCTTGATGTTTGACGGCATTGGTACCGCCTTCTTCTTGTTGTTGTTGCTGTTGCTGATTGTTCCCTTTTTTGAAGTTGAAGCCTCAAGATTGGGGAATTCATTGTCTGGTAGTCGGTTGTGGTTTGCTGGCTCATCGGGGATGTTGCCCAGTATACCAAATCTGTTGTTGTTGGCCTCCATGGCCACCGCCATCTTCCGTGCCGGCTCTGCACAGGCTCCATTACCCTGTGCCGGCTTTGCACTGGGCACCGTTCTCCACTGTCCATCGGCCTCTTGCGACAGTATCTTCTCATTTTCTTCTAGTTCTGTGGCACTGAACACTGCATCGCTCATGCCATCTTCTTCTGCAGGAATACCCTGCAGGAGTGTGACGCTCTCCAGTAGGGATTTTATATTAGCTTCGAGTCGCGCTATATAGTCTATAGCGTGACTGAGCTCAGATCTTATTTTCTCATTTTCGGCGACAGATTTCGCCAATTCAGCTGCTTTGTCAGCCAATCTGCCTTTCTTCCTCCTTTTTAGAGGGTTTTCTAGGCGGCTATCATCACTGCCTGACGACCCCATTGGGTCACTAGCGATTTCACTAGTGCCCGGTCAAACTGTTCAATGTGGTTTTGCTTGATTTTTGCTTGATTTGGTTTTATTTGTCAAAATCATCAGTTTACATTGTTTATATCTAATAATAATTTTAAAACTAATTATATCCTTATGTACTATATATTTATCAAGGATTCTCAAACTCAAAAAAATTATACATATATGTGAGCATGTCACAGCTGCTTCGTTAAATAAAGAAAAATCGTAAGGCTTTCCACAAAAAAGACAATTAAAAAATGGAATTCAAAAGTCACTTATAACTAGAAAACAAAACTTACATACTAACAAACAAAAGTTTACAAACTACAAAATGTATTTACAAAAATGAAACGAAATGAAAACAAAAATACACCATGTGGCGATCCGTCTCTGTGCGGTGTTGTACACCGTATCGGCCAAATCAAGGCTGCCAATGCGTCTGTGATAGTAAAGTAATCGTCCATTATCGTATAAATGTCCCGTATTGTTCAGTGTCAAAAGTCCAGCAGGAGGTATATAGTTTCGCCATATTATGCTCAGGTTATCGACACACTCTAAACACCTTCTCACCAGTGCGTTGTCCAGCTCAGCACTCTTCCGTAATGCGTCTAACGCAGCTCCAACCAAATATACATCAATACGATCAAAATCGGTTCCGTCGTAAATCACGCGACAAGACGGATATCTAGGGATGCCATCCATCCCCACCTCGGGTCGCAATCCAAGGCAAGAACTGAGAATTCTTCTCTCCCACACTCGAAGTCTCTCCACTTGTGAGGAGGATATACCCGACCACACGGGGAACGCATACGCCAGCAGTGGCCTTATGATCTGGCTGTATATGAGGAGTTTAACCTCGCCACTCAATCCACTCCTAGGGCGGAGTATCCTGGCGTATGCGCTGAATATTCGCGCCACTCTACCAAGGACGAAGTCCATGTGCTGGTAAAACTGGAAGTCCTCCGTGAATATCACGCCTAAATACCGCAAGGTGGTGACTGTCTCAATAGGGGCGTTCCCAACCTTAAGGGTTGGAACAAAGCCCCTACAATTCCTATATAGGTATCTCCGCTTTCCCTTGAAGATTATTCCCTTAGATTTATCGACATTCAGGCGAATGCCCCATCTTCGGAAATAATCATCAAGGGAAGCTAAGTAGTCATTTAGGCGTGCATTCACGGATTTCGCCCTAACACCGGCAGAGGCAACAAGGATATCGTCCGCGTAGAGGACGAGCAAGTCTCCATTTGGAGGAAGGGGGATGTCGGAGATGAAAATATTGTAGAGGATTGGCCCGAGTATGGAGCCCTGTGGCACTCCTGCGGTCACCGCGAGACTTACGGAATGCGTATCGCCAATCTTCACGCAAAACGAACGATCCGTTAGGAAGTTCTGTACCATCCTGCGCGTCGCGTGGTCAAACCCGTAGTTCGCCATTTTGAACACAATTGCATTCTGCCATGTGGTGTCGAAGGCTTTGGCGCAGTCCAAGCTCGCCGCGATAGTTACCCGTCTCTCCTGCAGACCTTGGGCGACGTAATCTGCCAGAACCATTAAGGCGTGCGACGTGTTGTGTTCCGACCGAAAACCGAACTGGTTATCCAGTATCACGCCGCCGTCATTAATCTTATCGCGTATCGCGCCCGCTATGAACGATTCCAGTAACTTCCCTAAGGGGGAAAGCAGCGAGATCGGCCTGTAATTACTCGGGCGAATAGAGTCGGCCCCCGGCTTCAAAATCGGAATTACCAACGCCTGCTTCCACGCCTTAGGGAAGCAGCCGATGTTAATGCAGTGGTTCAGCAACGTTGCCAAAAACGTCCACGCCGCGGCATTAGTCCTACGCAGGACAATATCGGGAATTCCGTCGAGGCCACATGACCTCTTGTTCGGTCTACGCCTAAGGGCCCTGCCAACATCGTCAGACCGTATCAGCCACTCGGGGCCTGGGTCTGAGTTGTCAGCAATGTTCAATCCGTCCGCTGTGATTGACCGGCCAAATGTTAATACCGGCGAGCTGTCTAATAATGGCGACGTCGCCTCAGATATTTCGGCCGCGAATTCCGGGTCTACTAGGTCGAAGTTTCCGCTATTAACAGCAGCAAACGACCGCGCGAGCAAGTTCGCCTTGCCAACTTCGTCCGGGATCAGGAGTCCGTTCTCATCCACTATATCTCCGACATCATTGGCCTTAAGAAGACCAGCAGCACCCTTGACCTTCCTGAACGTCTTTTCATCCACACGAATATTGCGCAAATATTCAAGCCGGTGGTTCGTCTCGAATTCCGCTATGGACTCGTCTATAACCCTACTGATGTAGTTTACTTCAATCTTAATCTCGCGTTTCCGCAGTAAATCTGGTGTGCGGTGCATCCTCCGTTTCATCCTCTTCTTCTCCTTTATCAGATCAATGATAAAGGGTGGAAGACCTGGGAGGGAACCGGCTCGACGTGGTTTTCGGGGTATAGACTCCTCCATAGCGAATCGAAGCGAAGCAGCCAGCTTGGCCACACACTCGTCAATTTCGGGGACTGACGTATTCCTGCTGACATGAAGGTCAATGGTCTGCAGCTGCCTTGATAGGGTGGAATTAAACTTTCTCCTGTCCATTTCGCCAAAACGGAAAAAGGTTGGCACCTCTCGCGTCGCGATACCGCTACCGTCCACGACAAGCTGAATGGCCTTATGGTCAGACTCAAAATCTAGTAGACGGACAAATTCGAGGGGGGCACTCTCCAATGACAATCCCGACGATGCCATAAACAAGTCGATATATGACTCCGCGCCGCGCGAAATTCTAGTGGGACCTTCCATCCGACAGACGTCAAGGTCCGGGCATCCGATTATGAACTCTCGGAGAACTCGCCCGCTCGTATTTACCGCCGTTCCACCCCAATACGGATGTTTGGCGTTTAGGTCACAACCTATTAATACCTCGCCACAGGCCAAGAGGTCCGAAATTGGGGCCAGATCCTCGTCACGCAAAGTCACACTGGGGGGACAGTACATAGACACAACGGCAATACAATTGCCGCTATGCCCATGCACCCTCACCGCAGTGCACTCTATACTACCGAATTGCACCGAAAGTCGTACGCACCGAATATTCTCCTTTACTAAAATCGCCGTACCGCCGCCGCGACCTTGGCATCTGTTCTGGCGGAACACCTGATATCCTCCCATCTGAAAGTTGTGTCTATCATTGAGCTTGTGCTCAGCTATCAAGAGGATATCAGGCTTGTGTTCGGCCAGAAACAGCTGCAGGTAGTGTCTTTTCCTCCTCGATACGATTGAGTTGACGTTCGCGAAAATATATTTGAGTCGTCTACCCATTTTGGCCCATCGTGAATAACATGCCCAGGAGGGCGCGAGATCGTTCTTCGTCTCCTGTCAGAGAAGGATATTCTCTGGCAAATGCAGTCATTTTGCGAAAACAGGTGAGCATATCCTTCCCCAGGAGACCCTCGCAGTCACGATTTATCAGATCGAAATTGGACCCAGCACTCGAAAGGGTTACACCCGCGTTCGATGGTGTATCACCCGCACGCGCCGCGCTCGCGTATGACACGTTTTGCCGTACTACATTATTGTTTACTCGCGTCGTTAATCGTCGCGGATCACTCGACTTTGCTCGATTTTCCTGCATCCGACGGATTACAGCCAGTCGCTTGGGACAAGTCCGCGCGCCCGCCGTGTGTCCCTGCACTCCGCAATTCACGCAGGTGACCGTATGGCCAATGCGCGACATCATTTCCCCACTCACTGGGTGGGGGAAGAAAACCTCCTTTGTATCGCTCTCTTTGGCGGGGATGGGGCAGTTTCCTGGGCCATGGTCTTCACCGCATTTCACACACCGGAACGGCATATTGCAGTTTGAAGACACATGACCAAACCGCTGGCATTTGTAACATTGCGTGGGGCTGTTACGACGGAACCGATCGTATCGCACGCAGCAGTGTAAGATGTACTTTACGTCGAACAGAGCCGACATATCAGAGTCCTTTGAGCAAGAGATCAGCCAGCTATTTCCGCCAAGCTTTTTCACATTCATTATTTTCACATTTATCTTAAGGCTCTCTATGTGGGCCTTAACTTCATCTTCATCAAAGGACTCTGCTATGCCTCTCACTAGTACCGAGGCTGGCTTCTCCGCTTTCGGTGTGAAGGTGTAGAAGTTAACCTTCTGTTCTTCGAGCAGTTTGCGGACCTTAGCGTGGTCCTCAACCGTATTTACCTGTATATTTGCAACCTTCTTGCTGAAAATTTTAACTGAGAGTAGTCCGTGTCCTAACGTCCGTTGCATTGAATTAAGTATCAGTTTAATGTCCAATCCGTATGTAGTAATAGTCGGTACAGTTTTTCGTATCTTACCACTGGCAGCCTTGATGTTTGACGGCATTGGTACCGCCTTCTTCTTGTTGTTGTTGCTGATTGTTCCCTTTTTTGAAGTTGAAGCCTGAAGATTGGGGAATTCATTGTCTGGTAGTCGGTTGTGGTTTACTGGCTCATCGGGGATGTTGCCCAGTATACCAAAACTGTTGTTGTTGTCCTCCGTGGCCACCGCCATCTTCCGTGCCGGCTCTGCACAGGCTCCATTACCCTGTGCCGGCTTTGCACAGGGCACCGTTCTCCACTGTCCATCGGCCTCTTGCGACAGTATCTTCTCATTTTCTTCTAGTTCTGTGGCACTTAACACTGCATCGCTCGTGCCATCTTCTTCTGCAGGAATACCCTGCAGGAGTGTGACGCTCTCCGCTTTTTTATAAACTTCACTGTCTTAATTTTTCTGATTTTTTCAAATTTTTTCAAAATTTTCAAAATTTTTAAATCACTTTTTTTTGATTTTCAGTCAATTTATTTTACAAACGATTTTCGGAATTTTTTGATTTTTTTCTCAATTTTTCAAGTTTATTTTCACTTTAATGTCACTTTTCATATTTTTGTTTCGATTTTCAGTCTATTTCTATACGTTGATTTTTTCTTATAATTTTTCAAATTGCCGACTTCAAATTCAAATTTCCACTGTTCAATATGCTGTAGTTTGCCAATAGTTTGCCAATAGTTTGGTTTTATTTGTCAAATCATCGGTTTACAATTTGTATCTAATACTAATTCTTAAAACTAATTATATCCTTATATATTAAATATTTACCAAGGATTCTCAAATTCAAAAATTTACATGTAAATGTAAAGCATGTCACAGCTGCTTCATCAAATAAAGAAAAATCGTAAGGTCTTCCACAAAAAAAGACAATTAAAAAATGGATTTCAAAACTCACTTATAACTAGAAAACAAAACTTACATACTAACAAACAAAAGCTTACGAACTACAAAATGTATGTACAAAAATGAGAAGAAATAAAAACAATAAATGCACCATGTGGCAATCCGTCACTGTGCGGTGTTGTACACCGTATCGGCCAAATCAAGGCTGCCAATGCGTCTGTGGTAGTAAAGTAATAGTCCGTTTTCGTATAAATGTCCCGTATTGTTCAGTGTTAAAAGTCCAGCAGGAGGTATATAGTTCCGCCATATAATACTCGGGTTATCGACACACTCTAAACACCTTCTCACCAGGGCGTTGTCCAGCTCAGCACTCTTCCGTATTGCGTCTAACGCAGCTCTAACCAAATACACATCAATACGATCAAAATCGATTCCGTCGTAAATCACGCGACAGGACGGATGTCTAGGGATGCCATCCATCCCCACCTCGGGTCGCAATTCAAGACAAGCACTAAGTATTTTCCTCTCCCACATTTGTGAAGAGGAAATGCTGGACCACACGGGGAACGCATACGCCAGCAGTGGCCTTATAATTTGGCGGTATATAAGAAGCTTAACCTCGCCACTCAATCCGCTTCTAGGGCGGAGTATCTTGGCGTATGTGCTGAACATACGCGCCACTCTACCAAGGATGGAGTCCATGTGCCGGTAAAACTGGAACTCCTCCGTGAATATCACGCCTAAATACCGCAAGGTGGTGACTGTCTCAATAGGGGCGTTCCCAACCTTAAGGGTTGGAACAAAGCCCCTACAATTCCTATATAGGTATCTCCGCTTTCCCTTGAAGATTATTCCCTTAGATTTATCGACATTCAGGCGAATGCCCCATCTTCGGAAATAATCATCAAGGGAAGCTAAGTAGTCATTTAGGCGTGCATTCACGGATTTCGCCCTAACACCGGCAGAGGCAACAAGGATATCGTCCGCGTAGAGGACGAGCAAGTCTCCATTTGGAGGAAGGGGGATGTCGGAGATGAAAATATTGTAGAGGATTGGCCCGAGTATGGAGCCCTGTGGCACTCCTGCGGTCACCGCGAGACTTACGGAATGCGTATCGCCAATCTTTACGCAAAACGAACGATCCGTTAGGAAGTTCTGTACCATCCTGCGCGTCGCGTGGTCAAACCCGTAGTTCGCAATTTTGAACACAATTGCATTCTGCCATGTGGTGTCGAAGGCTTTGGCGCAGTCCAAGCTCGCCGCGATAGTTACCCGTCTCTCCTGCAGACCTTGGGCGACGTAATCTGCCAGAACAATTAAGGCGTGCGACGTGTTGTGTTCCGACCGAAAACCGAACTGGTTGTCCAGTATCACGCCGCCGTCATTAATCTTATCGCGTATCGCGCCCGCTATTAACGATTCCAGTAACTTCCCTAAGGGGGAAAGCAGCGAGATCGGCCTGTAATTACTCGGGCGAATAGAGTCGGCCCCCGGCTTCAAAATCGGAATTACCAACGCTTGCTTCCACGCCTTAGGGAAGTAGCCGATGTTAATGCAGTGGTTCAGCAACGTTGCGAAAAACGTCCACGCCGCGGCATTAGTCCTACGCAGGACAATATCGGGAATTCCGTCGAGGACACATGACCTCTTGTTCGGTCTACGCCTAAGGGCCCTGCCAACATCGTCAGACCGTATCAGCCACTCGGGGCCTGGGTCTGAGTTGTCAGCAATGTTCAATCCGTCCGCTGTAATTGACCGGCCAAATGTTAATACCGGCGAGATGTCTAATAATGGCGACGTCGCCTCAGCTATTTCGGCCGCGAATTCCGGGTCTACTAGGTCGAAGTTTCCGGCATTAACGGCAGCAAACGACCGCGCGAGCAAGTTCGCCTTGCCAACTTCGTCCGGGATCAGGAGTCCGTTGTCATCCACTATATCTCCGACATCATTGGCCTTAAGAAGACCAGCAGCACCCTTGACCTTCCTGAACGTCTTTTCATCCACACGAATATTGCGCAAATATTCAATCCGTGGTTCGTCTGGAATTCCGCTATGGACTCGTCTATAACCCTACTGATGTAGTTTACTTCAATCTTAATCTCGCGTTTCCGCAGTAAATCTGGTGTGCGGTGCATCCTCCGTTTCATCCTCTTCTTCTCCTTTATCAGATCAATGATAAAGGGTGGAAGACCTGGGAGGGAACCGGCACGACGTGGTTTTCGGGGTATAGACTCCTCCATAGCGAATCGAAGCGAAGCAGCCAGCTTGGCCACACACTCGTCAATTTCGGGGACTGACGTATTCCTGCTGACAGGAAGGTCAATGGTCTGCAGCTGCCTTGATAGGGTGGAATTAAACTTTCTCCTGTCCATTTCGCCAAAACGGAAAAAGGTTGGCACCTCTCGCGTCGCGATACCGCTACCGTCCACGACAAGCTGTATGGCCTTATGGTCAGACTCAAAATCTAGTAGACGGACAAATTCGAGGGGGGCACTCCCCAATGACAATCCCGACGATGCCATAAACAAGTCGATATATGACTCCGCGCCGCGCGAAATTCTAGTGGGACCCTCCATTCGACAGACGTCAAGGTCCGGGCATCCGATTATGAACTCTCGGAGAACTCGCCCGCTCGTATTTACCGTCGTTCCACCCCAATACGGATGTTTGGCGTTTAGGTCACAACCTATTAACACCTCGCCACAGGCCAAAAGGTCCGAAATTGGGGCCAGATCCTCGTCACGCAAAGTCACACTTGGGGGACAGTACATAGACACAACGGCAATAGAATTGCCGCTATGCCCATGCACCCTCACCGCAGTGCACTCTATACTACCGAATTGCACCGAAAGTCGTACGCACCGAATATTCTCCTTTATTAAAATCGCCGTACCGCCGCCGCGACCTTGACATCTGTTCTGGCGGAACACCTGATATCCTTCCATCTCAAAGTTGTGTCTATCATTGAGCTTGTGCTCAGCTATCAAGAGGATATCAGGCTTGTGTTCGGCCAGAAACAGCTGCAGGTAGTGTCTTTTCCTCCTCGGTACGATTGAGTTGACGTTCGCGAAAATATATTTGAGTCGTCTACCCATTTTGGCCCATCGTGAATAACATGCCCAGGAGGGCGCGAGATCGTTCTTCGTCTCCTGTCAGAGAAGGATATTCTCTGGCAAATGCAGTCATTTTGCGAAAACAGGTGAGCATATCCTTCCCTAAGAGACGCTCGCAGTCACGATTTATCAGATCGAAATTGGACCTAGCACTCGAAAGGGTTACACCCGCGTTCGATGGTGTATCACCCGCACGCGCCGCGCTCGCGTATGACACGTTTTGCCGTACTACATTATTGTTTACTCGCGTCGTTAATCGTCGCGGATCACTCGACTTTGCTCGATTTTCCTGCATCCGACGGATTACAGCCAATCGCTTGGGACAAGTCCGCGCGCCCGCCGTGTGTCACTGCACACCGCAATTCACGCAGGTGACCGTATGGCCAATGCGCGACATCATTTCCCCACTCACTGGGTGGGGGAAGAAAACCTCCTTTGTATCGCTCTCTTTGGCGGGGATGGGGCAGTTTCCTGGGCCATGGTCTTCACCGCATTTCACACACCGGAACGGCATATTGCAGTTTGAAGACACATGACCCAACCGCTGGCATTTGTAACATTGCGTGGGGCGGTTACGACGGAACCGATTGTATCACACGCAGCAGTGTAAGATGTACTTTACGTTGAACAGAGCCGACATATCAGAGTCCTTTGAGCAAGAGATCAGCCAGCTATTTCCGCCAAGCTTTTTCACATTCATTATTTTCACATTTATCTTAAGGCTCTCTATGTGGGCCTTAACTTCATCTTCATCAAAGGACTCTGCTATGCCTCTCACTAGTACCGAGACTGGCTTCTCCGCTTTCGGTGTGAAGGTGTAGAAGTTAACCTTCTGTTCTTCGAGCAGTTTGCGGACCTTAGCGTGGTCCTCAACCGTATTTACCTGTATATTTGCAACCTTCTTGCTGAAAATTTTAACTGAGAGTAGTCCGTGTCCTAACGTCCGTTGCATTGAATTAAGTATCAGTTTAATGTCCAATCCGTATGTAGTAATAGTCGGTACAGTTTTTCGTATCTTACCACTGGCAGCCTTGATGTTTGACGGCATTGGTACCGCCTTCTTCTTGTTGTTGTTGCTGTTGCTGATTGGGGAATTCATTGTCTGGTAGTCGGTTGTGGTTTGCTGGCTCATCGGGGATGTTGCCCAGTATACCAAAACTGTTGTTGTTGTCCTCCATGGCCACCGCCATCTTCCGTGCCGGCTCTGCACAGGCTCCATTACCCTGTGCCGGCTTTGCACAGGGCACCGTTCTCCACTGTCCATCGGCCTCTTGCGACAGTATCTTCTCATTTTCTTCTAGTTCTGTGGAACTGAACACTGCATCGCTCGTGCCATCTTCTTCTGCAGGAATACCCTGCAGGAGTGTGACGCTCTCCTGTAGGGATTTTATATTAGCTTCGAGTCGCGCTATATAGTCTATAGCGTGACTGAGCTCAGATCTTATTTTCTCATTTTCGGCGACAGATTTCGCCAATTCAGCTGCTTTGTCAGCCAATCTGCCTTTCTTCCTCCTTTTTAGAGGGTTTTCTAGGCGGCTATCATCACTGCCTGACGACCCCATTGGGCCACTAGCGATTTCACTGGTGCCCGGTCAAACTGTTCCATGTGGGTTTTTGACGCTTGTGTGTTAAGTCTAATTTTCTGACACCACTAATGTTGAACTTTGTGTCAACAAAAAAGTACTTAAGCGTTCGAGAAACGATATTTTTTTCTTTTACGGATTACAGTGTTGACAGTGCTAGTGTTCATGAAGTGAAAAGTGAAAATACAAAATAAGAACAAATATTGGACAGTTGTGTTTTGCCGACGGCAATTACACAAAATAAAAAGTGCTAAACAAAAAAAGTGCTAAGACCAAGAAAAAAAGTGCTAAAGACACAAGAAAAAGTGCTAAAAGCACAAAAAGTGCAAAAAAAACTAGAAAAAGTGCTAAAAAAGCATAAAAAGTGCTAAAAGCGTAAAAAACGCAAAAAAGTACGAAAAACGCAAAAAAGTGCGAAAATTTGGAAAATCGCTAAAAAAAACACGAAAAAACACAAAAGACACAAAAAAGTGCTAAAAACGCAAAAAGTGAATTAAAGAACCTAAGATACAACAAATGAAAGACAATGAACTCTGAAATGGAAGAGAAAAATAATAGTTCCAACAAAAGAAAGAAAAAAGCGGAAATGTCTTCGGACAGTGATACCGACTACGAAATGGAAAAAATGAAAGAAACAATGAAAACGATAAATGAAAAACTAGAAAAACTAATAATGGAAAACGAAAAATTACTTAAAAAACTAAACGAAAAAGACTTTGAACTTGAAAATAAAGAGCGAAAAATTAAGGAATATCGCATAATGCTAAAAACATCGAAATATGATGAAGCTCAATACGACAGTGAGGAAGAATTCCGAATGGATGCCGAAGCCGTAGGCTCCATTGAAGAAGAAAGTGGCCCAGAGTGGCGCATAATGACGGGAAGGAAGAATCGCCACGCCGTAGGCGAAAGCAGTGGAGCAGATGACTTTCCTATACTACAGGGACAACATGAACATGAACAAATACAACAACAGCAGAGTGATCAACAACAGCAGCCATTGCAACAACAACAGACGCAGCAACAACAACAAAAGCAGACTAAAGGTAAGGCCAGCCCTCCTACAATAAAAATTTATAATTCGGATGTTAAGAATATGGCAGGGAAAATACAAGGATTACTAGGGCATAGTTTATTTTCGATTAAAATTGTGAACAGGAATATGATTGAATTAAGGGTTAACGATAATAATGATCATTTTAAGGTGGGCAATTTTTTGAGAACGAATAAAATAAATTTCTACACATACACCCCATGGGATTTAAAGCCCATCTCAATAGTCATAAAAGGGCTATCTGGTACATATGAAATTGAAGATGTTAAGAATTACCTCGAACTCCTGGACATCCAAATTAGCGTAAACCGCATTATAAAACTTAACGGGGACCGATGGCTGGTTCAGTTCAGCCATGACTCCGATATTACATCGGTATTTTCTATAAAATTCATACTCCACTGCCGGGTCAGTCTGGAACGTTTTAAGAGAGGGGGGCTAGTCCAGTGCCGCAACTGCCAAAGATATGGGCATGTATCGACTAACTGCAGTATGCCATACCGCTGCTCAAATGTAGCCTACCGCACGGCCCAGGAAACTGCAAAGTTCCTAAAAAAGAAGAAAACACGGAGGAGTTTATAATCAAGGACCAAGTAACAGGCACAATTATCAAGCGTATTGGATTGCCTGTAAAATGCGCCAACTGCGATAGAGAGGGCCACGTGGCCAGCTCGCAGACATGTCCCAAAAGAAGAGAGCTGAAAAGAAGATTGGACGAAAGAAAAGCGGAAAGATCACAGTCGGTAAATAAACCAAACAGATTTGTGTTATCATATAGAACGGGCAATGTATCGTACGCTAATGCTACTAAAATGAATGAAAAGAAAATGACAACTGGTAACAGTACAAATAGAGGGCCGAGCCAAATGGATAGAGCTAACGGTGCATTCAACCAAATTGATGCAGATTGCACCAAATATTTGGGCAGAGACCTTATGTCATGCATGGAAAAGATTGGAGATTTCGCAGAAGATTATTCACGCATCACGAATGGAGCAGAAAAGACCAGGGCCCTATTTGGCCTACTTATAAGCCTGCGCCTTAATGCTTAAGCCCTTAAAATGCATATTTACAAATGTTAACTCGATTGTGTCTAAATGCAGGAGACACAACATTCAGATGTTTACAGATGAGAACAAGCCAGATGTGCTTATGATAGCTGAGCATAAGTTGGCACCGAAACACAAATTTGAGCTGAAAGGATATGTAACGCATCGACAGGACAGGGCGAACGGCAAAGGTGGTGGAACGGCCATATGCATCCGAGAGGGCATACGAAATGAAAGAGTATCCGCGAATTTTGAGACCATCGAGGGCACCAAGGTCAAGGTGAAAACCCAAAGCGGAGATGAGATAATCACCATGTCACTCTACCTGAGACCTAAAGATACTCTAACGACCACTGACCTCGATATTCTTGAAAATATCGTAGGGAACAGTGGGGTCATAATAGGAGCTGACCTCAATGCAAGGCATCCCTACTGGGGAGGGAATTACAAGAATGCAAATGGGACAATACTATGCGAATGGTTGCGCACTTCTCCGAACCTGGACATAAGACGTACGCTTGGACCGACAACAAACGTAGCATACATAGACATTTTCATAACAACTACTGACCTAATACCAATAACACAGAATCAAAATGGACAGACAATTCGGACAATAGATTATGAATCAGATCACAAGGCAATAGAGATCATACTGGACATGAACGAACTGGAGACGCAAGATCCACTGGAGATTTATGACTTTATGAAAATGAACAGGAGACTATTTAATAAAGAACTACGAACAGGACTCATGACTGTACATACACCAACTGACCGGAATATGTCTATAGCGGAAATTGACACAGCTGCGGAGAAAATAGGAGAAGCATTCAGAAGTGCTATGAGCATAGCAATACCCAAAATCAGACCATCAAGAGGAACAACAATACCACTTCCTGATAACATAAAACAACTGATTGGACAGAAAAAGCGATTGAAAAGGACAGCCCATCGAACGAACGATCCAATCAGGAAAATAACTATAAAGGCAGAGATAAGAAACATAAAAAAAATAATAGAAGAGCTCATATTGTTGTACGAGGACGAATACTGGGTCGAAAAGCTGGAAAAGGTCAGACCCAGTCCTATAATGCACCGCCAGGTGAAACTTTTCGGCGGAATAACAAAGCAAAGAAGAATTCCCAGACTAGTAGAGGAAGGTAAAATAATAGAAGACGGAAAAGGGAAGGCCGACCTACTAGCCACAACATTTGAAAAAATACAAACAACAAGGATCATAGGAAATGGAAATTCAGAAAAAATAGCAGCGATTGAAGAACTTAAAAACAATAACCCATTGATGACATTCTCAGATTCGGGACAATCGAATGAACACACAAATGTCAATTTGCCGTTTAGCCTCATTACCCCTGGGGAAGTAGGCGAAGCTATCAAAAGGCTTAATAATAAAAAAAAAGCAGTGGTCCAGACAACATACCCAACTACGTCCTGAGAAAATCTGGTGGAAAAGCATGGGAACAATTAGCGACAATCTTCAACAATTGCATTAATGTGGGATATTTCCCCAGAGAATGGAAACATTCACGGATAATTCCCATATTAAAGCCCGGTAAGGACCCAACGGTTGCTGCAAACTACAGGCCGATAGCTGTCATATGGGCACAGACTGCAATTGAACTAAGTTGATTAAAGAGTTTAGGTGCTGGACTAGTGGGGCGCTCAGTATGCCATGCGTTTAAGCCGGGCTGGTAACTCGCCGGACGGGGGGGATCTTTCCACTTCCTAAGCACATCAACAGTCTGCCACAGAACAATAAATACATACTGAGGCTTACTCAAACATTCTCACGACATAAAATTAAATAAAAGGAGCCCAAAGATAATAATCGTTAGCAGCGACAAACAAAACGAACAAACCGAAAAGCGAACAGATAGTTCTGTTCTAGAGAAGTTTTAAGGGACTACTCCCAAAACGCGTAAATATAGCTGACTGGTGTTGATGCCAGCTTGGACCCTCCCTTGGAAGCACCTACAGGCTTCCCCATGACACTGCTGCGTCTGCAGTGTCCCAAAAACAAAATGTGTCACTTACCAATTACCCTAACATACCCTCTACCTTACAATAACCTTTGGCTCAATTAGCCATATCTAAAACGCACCAGAATTCAAATTTCAAAAACAATTTATTCATAATTAATAACTAAATTAACTAGCTTAATACAAAAAGTGAAAGCAAAGGGGTGCCACAAGAGCAAAGCGCTCCTTCAGTGGTTACAAAAAAACAATAAGCCCCAAAAGGCTAAATGAACTAACCATTTTATCCTAAATTTTTCTTAAAACGCTAACAAATTACTTTAACAATAAAAGCATGCAAAATTACTCTAAAAATAAGGTAGAGCGACACCTTAAAACCGAATGGGTATCTCAAATAGCACTGGCATATGCCCTAGTGACACTGTCCAGGATTTCACCGAACGCGAAAATTCCCGAAGGTAGAAACCGTAACGACGATGGTGCCCGAGCACTGATGCCGCGACGCCTAACTTATTTAGACCCCGATGATCTATAAATAATAATAAAAAAAACGAACACTACTAGGCCGACCTAGTTTATCGCGCACGAGATCATATACCCAGAGGCAATTCGCATGGGTTTAAATATAAAAATAAAAGCACAAAATAAATTTAAAAGCAGAGAGAAAAAAAAATTAATATAGATATATAGTCACCGTCAAGGTCCGCAGGTCATTCTGTCCGTAAAATATTGTTGAACCTAACGCCAAACCTAGCCACTAGGGAGTATGCGGGTCCCCAACAGCCTAAGACAGCCGCTCTTTTTACAATCGTCTTATTCTCTATACTTAATATTATGATACTTCAGAAACTTAACCTTGACTATTTCCCTACTCCTTCATTATTTTATTATTTAAAAATTATTATTCCGATTTATCTATCTCGGTTGTTCTAAGATTTCATTTCTCCTTAGTTTTTCTTACTTTACTAAATTCTTACTTCTTAATGTCTGCTTGACCAGTTTATTTTCTTTTAAATTTTCAATCTTTGGTTTCTTTTATCCTTTTATCTTTCAAAATTTCTCGTTATCTCTTAATTGCTCTTCGGCCAGTTTCATTTTCTTAAAATTTTCTTTTATATTTCGGAACTACTGTCCGACCAGCTTTAATTTCCAAAAATTTTCTTTTAGCTTACTTTTCTTTTTTCTTATTTCCAAAATTTCGGTAATCCTTTCGTTTTTTCTTTTTGTTCTTTTACAGTTTTATGGCATTTCGACTGCTTTATGAGTCTAAATTTGCAAAATTCTTATTTGGTATATGTTCTTCATTCACTTTTTCTTAGATATCATAATTTCCATGATTCTTTCGTGTTTACTAAAAAATATTTTTTTTTTTTAAAATTTTTCTTGATTGCTTATGGTCTGCTTGACCAGACTTCAATTTTCACAATTTCCATTTCGTTTTCTTTTTCCTATATAAATTATTTTTCTTATAATTCTACCCTACTCTACCTAAGGCTTAACGTCCATTCTTAGGTGGACGGTCCGGGCTGTCCGTAAGAGGAATGAAATGCACGGACTTACCTTTACTCTGCAGGGATTGAATGTGGGACGGAGTAGGAGGTGCAGGAAGAATTAGTTCACTGGCTGTGGCTGGTGTTGAAGACTGCTGTGGCTGGTGTTGAAGCCTGCTGTGGCTGGTGTTGAAAACTGCTGTGGCTGGTGATGAAAACTGCTGCGTACGGACGGACAGAACGGGCCCTGGATTCTTGCTTCTGGGTGCCCCTATCTGGTTACACTTCTCCGGGTGGACAGAACGGACACAGATTTTTGCGTTTTTGTCCCTGTCGCTGGATACGAAGCAGTAAAACGCGCACACTGTTGACACCGTATCGACACCCGACAAGGGCGAAGCGCGGAATCTGCTGCGGGGTAATACACACTTTGGGGCACTGTTCTTCCGATACAAAAATATGGCGCGGATGAGATGGCGCGTGTTACTGGGGCGCGGCTTGAAAGGCGCCAACAATATGGCGCAGATGATATGGCGCTTGTTATTGGGGCGCGGCTTGAAAGGCGCCAACAATATGGCGCCGATGATATGGCGCTTACAATGTGGTCTATAATATGGCGCTTATTCGGCGGCCAGGGCGTTGAGCGCCCGCTGGTGCTCCACTACCGGCTATAATGGCGGGGTACAGGCCAAATTGCCTGCCTTCGAGAGTGGAAGCAAACCTAGGGGGGCTCTCGGCTTGAGTTGCACAATTGCTGGGGTTACCAAGGCACGAGGTGATGCCGTTTGCTGGACCGACGGCGGCGTCTGACCACTGGGAACGTTGGTGCCGTTACAGTCGGCTAGACCCACGCGGAATAATGAACTGTTGGCAGGGAAACGAATGTTATGAGACACCGTCAACACTTAAACTCCATACTCACCAAAACTACGGACGGTCTTGATTCCAGGGTGTCTTCTTTTTCCTCTTCGCCTGCGGATTCCTACCTGACGGAACTGGATGTTGGTGACTTCTTTTTAATTTCGTTGCTCCCTTGGGGCTGTGTACTGATTAATTAGAAAAAATGCTTCCTCGTTAGCTGGCACGATGTTGACGGGCTTGCAGATTTAATCGAATGGTTCGATCAAAAAAAAATGGCGTGACACGATGACGCCTCGAAAATTTGAAAATTACGCCCGTGTTGGTAATTAGTGGTTGTTTTATCTATGTATACACTGGAATTTAGCCGTTGGTGTATGTAAATAAACACGGCTGACAACCATGAATTTCACAATTCCTCATGGTGTAATTAATGAGGGTGGGGTGAGCATGTCGGGTCGCGGTCATCTGATGTTAGATGACAGTTGAAGTGTGCGACTTTAGCGGCGTTATGGCGCCGCCACAAACTCCACCATCCTGACGACAGCCAGGACGAGGGATGGGAGAGAAACTGTTGTCGGAAGGAGTGTGAGGGTTCGGTCTGCAGCTGATCAGGGACCGCACCACTTAGGTGATCAGGTACCACCCCTAGGGATGGAGCTGAATCAGCCCGGTGGTGGGGGCTGATCAGGCGCTCGCCTAACTCACACGTCTCCAAGTCCAGTTCCTTCCTGTTGTGAGCTGGTATGCTGGCGTTATGGCCAAGGAAGTTTTTCTTCATATTTTCGCCTTATTCACGGGGCAGTGTAGTTGCTCGGGAGCTCTGCGGCAACGAGTCTAGCAGGTCTTGTAGCTGAACCTCCGTTTCGATGACCTGCGGCGCGGCTATCCCCTTTACCGATATCAAGATTTGGTCGTCAACGAGTCGCATGTTAAACACTCCCTTCCTGCCGTGGACCTTGCTGCCTGCCAATTTATACAGCTGGGACACTGCGGTACTGTCCTTTACCCGGAGTCGACGGATGGCGGCTCTGTCGTCGGTCTCAAGTCGCCGGAACTTGGTCAGGAACTCGAACTTTACCTTGGGTGACTTGAACTCAACGGTCACTTGGCGCTGATCAGGACATGCTAGCATGGTGGAGCAAGCTACAATGTCCACATCCTCTGGAGGACACTCGATCTCCAACCTTCTCAAGAGGCCCATTACTCTCTCTTTATTGGCCGCGTACCCGGAGATTTTATGTTGGAGCGCGACCTCTTGGAAGCGTCCCGAGGATTCGGCCAGCTCCTGCGTGAGCGTGGCGTTCTGCTGCTGCACGGTTCGGAGCTGTTGCTGGAAGACCTGAAGGTTCTCCTCCAAGCGTTGGCTCTTCTTGGTCACCTCGGTCAGTTGATCTTTCATTTGCGCCCGTTCTTTCTCCCACCTTGACTCGCGTCGAGTGATGTCCAGCTGCATGGCTTCTATGCGGCTCTTCAGCTTCTCCACACTGGCAGGAAGCTGGTTGCGGACTCGGCACAGCTCGTGGTACATTTCGGCCTTGGATTGCTGCAGCTGCTTGTTCTCCTGCAGTAGTGTTAGAGAGTGGAAATCGTACTCCTCCCGCAGATCGTCGTATCTACGCTGCAAATCGTCCTGTGCAGCCTCGACGGCCTCGATGCGCTCTTGTTTCGCACGAACCTCATTACGCAGCGCTACGAGCTCGCCTTGGTCAGCAACTATTTCACCCTCCACAAACCGTGGGTATATCGGGAACACATAGTAGCCGGCTCGACGGCATACGGGACAATCGGTCCTCCCTTGGTCGTACCAGGTCTCATGGCACGACAAATGAAAAATGTGGCCGCACTCGGAGGTGACAATCGTCGCATCCTCCGCCGTCAGTGTCGACAGGCACACGTTGCACTCCACCACATTAGCCATAGGGACGAGGGCACCTAACTATCGAGGGTTGCAGGCAGGGGCGGACTAATTTGGGCTGAAATGACAATATCGAAAACTCCTTAGATCTACAAGTAATTGGTCAAAAGAGAATAAGACAGAAGGGTCATGAATAGAAAAGCTAACTACTACTCGCTAACGCCTACCTAGCTTATCTGGCTTTGCCCTGTATCAACCTTCGACACGTTACCGTGGACACATAAAACTTTTACAGGTATTAACCTGTCACAGACTATACTCATCAATACCGAATTGCGTTAGAGTAGAACCCGAACCCACGCCTGAGATAAAACTAGAGTTGCATGGTCCTACACTATTGTTTCAAGTCCTTGGCATGAAACACTCCCAGGCGTTTACCTTTCAGATCTTCTACCTCATAGAGACTGTTTCCAACCGGCTTCACAATCCTGCACTTCAAGAACTTCCGTGCCAGCTTGGCGTTGAAATTGTCCTTAAAGCTGCTCTGTTGGAAATTACGTCGGTAAACTTCCTGGCCCGGTATATACTTAACCGGACGGCATCTGGTGTTATACGTGCGTTCGTTTCTCTCATAAGCCTTATGTAGACTCTCTTGTATTTTTGTCCTCACTAAATCCTGTGCAACCGATTTGGGAACTTGGGTTTCACCCATGTCAGTCAAGCTCTTCAGGCGTCTCGCCAACTTATATAGGCTGCCATGTGTGATCATATTGACTCCGAAAAGAGCGAAGTATGGTGTGACACCAATCGCACTGTGTACCGAGGATCGTAAGGAACATTCTATTTCAGACAGATGTCGATCCCATTCTCGGTGGTCCTCCTTCATATAAGATCGAATCGCCGATAAAACCGATTGATTAACTCTTTCCGAGGCGTTGGCCTGCGGAGAGTGCACTGCTGTTTGGTAATGATTTATACCGACATTGGTAACGAAATCCGTGAACTCGCGGCTTATGAACTGTTTGCCGTTGTCCGAGACGATGGTCTCAGGAACACCGAACTTATGGCATATTTCGGTTATCAAGAACCGAATCACGTTCTTGCTGCTAGCCTTGGACATAGCCTTCAGCATGACGAACTTCGTCAGGTGATCAAGAACAATGAAAATAAAACAGTTGCCATTCTTAGAACGAGGATAAGGGCCTAGAAAGTCCACGAAAATCCGCTGAAAAGGCCGATGGATCACTACCTCTTTCCCCATCGGTGGTCTTAACGTAATGTTGGCCGCCTTAGTTTCACGACATGTTTGGCAAGCATCGACATAACTTTTCACCTGCATGTTCATATTCGGCCAAAAGAAATATTCTTTAATCCTCTTCAGGGTCTTAAAGAAACCTCCATGAGCAGCGTGCGGGGGATCATGAGACTTCTCAATGATACTTTGGGTTAATTCCAAAGGTACCCACACATTCCACGCAAAATCCTCATGGAGTGGTATGCCATCATAGGGCATCGTTCTTTTGTACACGATTTCATCTACCACTCGTAAATCGGGTAGGCGATTCGCGTTCTCCTCGATCGTCTTGATGAGATCCGCATAATCAGTAGATTTGAATGCTTTATCCTCCATATCGATTAATCTTGCAACCTCCGCCGAGACTTCTTCCATCGCATATCTGGACAAGGTGTCGGGTACAACATTGAGTTTACCCTTGCGATGTTCGATTACAAAGTCAAAAGATTGCAGGTGAAGACTCCAACGAGCTAGCCGCCCACTGAGATCTCGATGTGACATCAGCCACTTAAGGCTGCTGTGATCTGTAATGACAGTGAACGCCATCAACTCAATGAATGGTCTAAACTTCTTAATGGCCAGAACCACCGCTAAGCATTCTCGCTCTGTCACAGTATAATTCCGCTGTGCAGGTGTCAATTTGTGCGAGTAGTAGGCTATCGGATGTTCTTCACCGTTGTCATCTCTTTGAAACAAAACTGCGCCGACTCCTAGATCCGAGGCGTCGCATTGCACATAAAAGCGCTTGGAGAAGTCTGGGTGAATTAGTACAGGACTAGTCACCAATGCATTCTTCAAATTATCGAAGGCTACTTTAGCTTCACCCGTGAAGCAAAAAGTTTTACTCTTCTTCAAAGTGTCCGAAATCGGAGCCGCTATTGTAGCGTAGTCAGATATAAACTTTCGGTACCACCCCGTGGCGCCTAGAAAGCTCCTCACCTGTTTCAGGGATTTTGGATACTTGTAGCCCACGATTGACTCAACTTTCGAAGGATCGGGTTTGACTTGGCCCCCTCCGACAAGGTAACCTAAATATCTTAGTTCCTTGAAACAAAACTTGGACTTCTGAACATTGATGGTCAGACCGGCACCCTCAAGGCAACGAGCAACTTGTTTCAGAAGTGCCATATGTGTCTGAAAATCTGGAGATACTACCAGAAGATCATCCAGATACACAAAGACGCGATCACGTATGGCCGACGGTATCACCCTATCCATTAACCGGCAAAGTCGCTGGGCGGCATTGCATAAGCCGAACGGCATTACCTTGAAATGATAGAGTGGCCTACCGGGCACCGTGAAGGCTGTCTTCTCTCTACTGGCTGGATCTAGAGGTATCTGCCAGAACGCATCTTTGAGATCCACACTGGAAATATAATATGTGTCGCCAAGCCTGCTGAGTAAACCCTCTATATGAGGAAGTGGATACGCATCCTTAATCGTCAGAGCATTCAGCTTGCGTGCGTCCAGGCACAATCTATTTTTCGCCCCTTTGCGTACTAACGTCACGGGGTGACTCCAAGGACTTTCGCTAGGCTCGATGACTCCTAATTCAAGCATTCGATCTAACTCGGCATACAGAAGTGTTTGTACTGCTGGCGAAACTGGATAATATCTATCCTTTACCGGGACTGCATCCCCAGTATCAATGGAATGGGTTTCCAAATGTGTTCTGCCGAGGCCTTTCCTGGTATAACATGGAAATAGTCCAACCACGGCATCTAATATTCTGGTCTGTTGTGACGACAGAGCATGGGACTTAACCTCCTCAGAGGCTTGGACTTCTTCGCATAGGTCTACCCCTTGAGTGGTAAGACTCTCTATGCCTGTCAACAACTTAAACGTTCGCATAAAGTCAACGCCCAAATAGAGCGCACGTTCCAAGGTTGGTACTAGATAAAAGTCAACCTCCTCGGATCGTTTATTAAAGTCAATTCTCGCTCGTACTCTTCCCAATATTCGGTGAGCGCTCCCATCAGCTGTTCTCACAGATGAGACAAAACGATGAATCTGCAAATCGGCTTGATCAACCAGCTCTTGGCATCCCTTGTCTAGACAAGTCACGGATGCTCCACTGTCTATGAGCCCTTCGACTTCTATGCCCCTTATTTTCACTCTTGCATAGAAGCGGTTGTCATCTCCTGCGAACAGAGTAGTGGCGGCGATCTCTCGTCGGATCAGCCGTCGTTTCTCAAATCTTACTCGTGCTCGCTTTATACGGTCTGATACCTCCCCGAAGATTCTGGCTCTATCTGCTTTGTACTCAGCCATGCGTTGGTGCAATGGCTTAAGGTGTCTCAGAACCGCCGGCGTTGGTATATTCTTGGTTTGCATCTCTTCTCTCATGGTATTTAAAATTTCCTCTTCCTCAGTTGATAAGGTCGCTGGTTTAACCACTGTTTGGATCTTAGTATCTCTTGTGTTGGTTACAGGTGTATTGTCACTGGCTGGGTAGATATTATCTGTTTGGGACTTGGCTGGGTTTAAACTTCCGTGCTCCGCACCTCCCCAGTCTGAGGTGGGTGTCGCGGCAGGTTTCCCTGGCAGTTCGGACACTTCGGAGTCACCGTGTTCTCCTTTCCGCATTTGTAGCAGAAGATTTTTCGTGTAGTGGACAAACAGTCTCGGAAAATATGCCCTGGAGCTCGACAATTCAAGCAGATGACTTTGCTGTTCGCTCCCAAGGCGTCCACTTCTCCAGCGACGATCACCTCTGTTGCTTCTTCTTGGAAAGCTACCTCATGCACCTTAGCCGTCGGTGTCGGTCGCGGTGGATGCTGCTGTCGCTGCATCGACAAAAGTGCCTCAGCTCTCCGAACTTCTCGACTAAATTCGCTGAGACTATCGGCTCGTATAGGGAACAATAACTGCGCCAGAGACGTCTTGAGATTTCCTCTCATTATCTCCACTAGCTGTGCTTCCCTGTGGGGAGTCCGTTGCTGGTTCTTCAACTTCATTATCGCGTTATAATACTCCTCGAAAGTCTCATGCGATTGTTGTCTCCGGCTCAAAATCTGCATTTGAATTTGAAACTCACTCTCGAAACGCTGGAACTGGGTTAACATCGCTCTCTGCAAGTCACTCCAGCTAAAAGTTGGATTAGACTTACGATAGTCCCAGTAGAACACTTTTGCTGAGCCGTCCAACAGGTGATGAAGTCCTTTCATCAACTCAGACTCGGAGCAGTCATTATCTCGGCATTGCTCTCGTACTTGGAACAGAAA
This sequence comes from Phaonia tiefii, assembly GCA_963931995.1. Lineage (NCBI taxonomy): Eukaryota > Metazoa > Arthropoda > Insecta > Diptera > Muscidae > Phaonia > Phaonia tiefii. Next base: position 189,700,442 of record OZ008369.1, read on the forward strand.
ATCTTGAATATTAACTGTTTTCTGTGTCCCATCAAACTTCAAACCCCATTTGGTCAAATCTTGTCTCCTTGGGGCATACTGCTCAAAACGTACTCCACCATCTGTATTCCGCTGGAACTCTCTCTGTGGCCTTGTTCGTGGTGGGGTTGATCCCTGTGTGGGCCAAAAGTTTCCTTCAGGCACTGGCTGGACATTGGTAGCATGCCTAAATCCATTAGGAGCCATTGAGTCTTGCATGGAAACAACCTGTGGTCGCGCGTACATTGAAGGCTGTTCTGTTTCCGACCGCCTTCGAGGTTCATGTACTGGTAACGGAGTGGGTATTACGCTCGGCAGCTGAGATGGACGTCTTATCTCTTCTGGCTGCCGATGCAATGTCTCGTTATAGTTAGCAGGTTGATAGCCTGCTGGTGCGGCGGTCAATGTTGGCATTGTCGCTGCGGTAGGGTGATTAGCCCCGCCGACGGCTGCCGCTTGTCTAGTCGCCGCTAGTATAGCTGGTAAAATTCTCCGAATCAGAGCCTCTTCGTCGATTCCGGGCCCTGTCCGGTCCCTAGCCTCTGCTCCTGGCCTGGGTGCTGCTTCAAATCGAGTAGGGCTGGCGTCACCCATGCGTCGCCGCCCTGTTCGCGCTTCAAGTGCAGTAAGTGCACTGAAGTCTGGGGAATCAAAAGTTTCTGCATGATCTTGAGATCCCAGAATCCCCGTTTGGTGTTGACTTCCCACTGGGTAGCCGTGTCCACTTGATCCCACCACTTGGGCGGAAGCGGAAAAAGCTGACGTCACGGCCGCGGCCGCTGTCGGGTTGATAGCTACCTCAGGCGCTGCCTGGGTCTCTGCCTCACCTGCGAAGGCATCTTGGGTCTGATGGGTCCCTCCTTCACCTCCTCCAGGTGGCGAACGCCGGACTGGCATCGTTATCAACCGCTGACGTCAAAAAAAAAAACGCAAAGAAAAGTTTTTGGTTTATTTCCCCTTTGAGGATACCGAATAATTGGAACGAAAGTATTGATACCGCTTCTACTTAAACCAAGAAAATTGGCTCCGCGGTGTTGACGACTAGCGTCCAGAAAAATTACAACGAAGAGAAAATTGGAAAATCGAAATTTAAAAGTCAGCTATAAAAAACGCTGAGCCAATTAATTAAAAAACCCAGATAAAAACGACGACCAAAAAAAAAATTTTACACTGAAAAGTTAGAATTTAGATTAATTTTAAATAAAAATTTTCAAATATCAAAAGCAATATAATAAAAATCAATTAAAACAAACAAAAGACCAAACACAAGCTTTCATCAACCTTGTATTTGAGAAACAACAACAAAAAATCTGGCCAAAACGAAAGCCGATGACTAAAATCGCGAATGGAAAATTAAAATCTTAAATCAAAACGAAATCGTAAACAAAAATGATTATCCGATAGTCGGATCAAAACTTAAAATCCGAAACAAAATGAATCTTAAACAAACGATAACCAAAACTCGTATCGAAGTTTAGTATCCAAAAACTCAAAATAAAATCTTAAATCAAAATCAAATCGCAAACAAAATTATTACCCGAAAGTCGGATCAAAACTTGAAATTCTAAACAAAATGAATCTTAAACAAACGATAACCAAAACTCGTATCGAAATTTAAAATTTTAAACTCAAAAACTTTATCATCAAAATTTAAACTCAAAATTTTTATGATTAAAACGATAACTAAACTCGTATCGCAAATCAAAATTTAATCTCAAAAACTTTATGATCAAAATTTAAACTCAAAATTCTTATGATTAAAACGATAACTAAACTCGTATCGCAAATCAAAATTTAATCTCCAAAACTTTATGATCAAAACGATAACCAAACTCGTATCGCAAATCAAAATTTAAACTCAAAAATTTTCGTAATTGAATGGTAAGTAGGGGTATGTATAGATAATTTTTCAGATGACACAATATAAGTTACGCACACTTCTCTAAAACAAAACATAAGTAGTACTAAATTTGCAAATTTGGAGGCACACTGAAAGCCAAAAAGAGGGCAAACGTAATGAGTCTAATACCACGCTTACGTGACTCTCTCTTTCAGACTCCCCTGAATACTTTCTTCGTATTCAGCCTAATCATTACTGACTAGTAGCTACCGAAAAACTATTACTCTATTATAAAACTAAAAAAGGTAAAATAAAATGCTAACATTATGCCGTTCATGTATCACGCCAAACGTCGCAACGCGGTTAGATCCTGGGATCTTCCCCGGGACTTACGTGTGGCCTAATGACGCTAACGGACAAACGAGCATTAGTGCGACCGAAAGTCCTGCCAATCATGCGCCGAACAAACGTCGCAACGCGGTTAGACCAAAAGATCTTCGCCGGGACTTACGCTTGTTCTGACCGCATAGCTGTACAAAACTTTTTCACTATTGGGTTAAATGCAAAAAGAAAAAATAAAAATAATAATCTAAAAAGGATCATCAAAAACCTAAGTCAGTCCTCCACTTGGAGCAATTGCTCCTGACATCATCGCAGGAACAAGACTTCACAAGTCGAGACACTCGACAAAAGTATCCTAAGAAAGTTTCCTTGCCCCGCGGCAATCCCGTCGCAACACGTTCAAGATTTAATAATCCTTAAACGGGACTTACGTGAAGCGCAAGGACAATAAAAACTTCCTAAGCTAACTATGTAGACTAACGAAATTATCTTCGGGCCCCACGTTGGGCGCCATTATGTCATATGGGCACAGACTGCAATTGAACTAAGTTGATTAAAGAGTTTAGGTGCTGGACTAGTGGGGCGCTCAGTATGCCATGCGTTTAAGCCGGGCTGGTAACTCGCCGGACGGGGGGGATCTTTCCACTTCCTAAGCACATCAACAGTCTGCCACAGAACAATAAATACATACTGAGGCTTACTCAAACATTCTCACGACATAAAATTAAATAAAAGGAGCCCAAAGATAATAATCGTTAGCAGCGACAAACAAAACGAACAAACCGAAAAGCGAACAGATAGTTCTGTTCTAGAGAAGTTTCAAGGGACTACTCCCAAAACGCGTAAATATAGCTGACTGGTGTTGATGCCAGCTTGGACCCTCCCTTGGAAGCACCTACAGGCTTCCCCATGACACTGCTGCGTCTGCAGTGTCCCAAAAACAAAATGTGTCACTTACCAATTACCCTAACATACCCTCTACCTTACCATAACCTTTGGCTCAATTAGCCATATCTAAAACGCACCAGAATTCAAATTTCAAAAACAATTTATTCATAATTAATAACTAAATTAACTAGCTTAATACAAAAAGTGAAAGCAAAGGGGTGCCACAAGGGCAAAGCGCTCCTTCAGTGGTTACAAAAATCTCCACGAAGCAAAACAATAAGCCCCAAAAGGCTAAATGAACTAACCATTTTATCCTAAATTTTTCTTAAAACGCTAACAAATTACTTTAACAATAAAAGCATGCAAAATTACTCTAAAAATAAGGTAGAGCGACACCTTAAAACCGAATGGGTATCTCAAATAGCACTGGCATATGCCCTAGTGACACTGTCCAGGATTTCACCGAACGCGAAAATTCCCGAAGGTAGAAACCGTAACGACGATGGTGCCCGAGCACTGATGCCGCGACGCCTAACTTATTTAGACCCCGATGATCTATAAATAATAATAAAAAAAACGAACACTACTAGGCCGACCTAGTTTATCGCGCACGAGATCATATACCCAGAGGCAATTCGCATGGGTTTAAATATAAAAATAAAAGCACAAAATAAATTTAAAAGCAGAGAGAAAAAAAATTAATATAGATATATAGTCACCGTCAAGGTCCGCAGGTCATTCTGTCCGTAAAATATTGTTGAACCTAACGCCAAACCTAGCCACTAGGGAGTATGCGGGTCCCCAACAGCCTAAGACAGCCGCTCTTTTTACAATCGTCTTATTCTCTATACTTAATATTATGATACTTCAGAAACTTAACCTTGACTATTTCCCTACTCCTTCATTATTTTATTATTTAAAAATTATTATTCCGATTTATCTATCTCGGTTGTTCTAAGATTTCATTTCTCCTTAGTTTTTCTTACTTTACTAAATTCTTACTTCTTAATGTCTGCTTGACCAGTTTATTTTCTTTTAAATTTTCAATCTTTGGTTTCTTTTATCCTTTTATCTTTCAAAATTTCTCGTTATCTCTTAATTGCTCTTCGGCCAGTTTCATTTTCTTAAAATTTTCTTTTATATTTCGGAACTACTGTCCGACCAGCTTTAATTTCCAAAAATTTTCTTTTAGCTTACTTTTCTTTTTTCTTATTTCCAAAATTTCGGTAATCCTTTCGTTTTTTCTTTTTGTTCTTTTACAGTTTTATGGCATTTCGACTGCTTTATGAGTCTAAATTTGCAAAATTCTTATTTGGTATATGTTCTTCATTCACTTTTTCTTAGATATCATAATTTCCATGATTCTTTCGTGTTTACTAAAAAATATTTTTTTTTTTTAAATTTTTCTTGATTGCTTATGGTCTGCTTGACCAGACTTCAATTTTCACAATTTCCATTTCGTTTTCTTTTTCCTATATAAATTATTTTTCTTATAATTCTACCCTACTCTACCTAAGGCTTAACGTCCATTCTTAGGTGGACGGTCCGGGCTGTCCGTAAGAGGAATGAAATGCACGGACTTACCTTTACTCTGCAGGGATTGAATGTGGGACGGAGTAGGAGGTGCAGGAAGAATTAGTTCACTGGCTGTGGCTGGTGTTGAAGACTGCTGTGGCTGGTGTTGAAGCCTGCTGTGGCTGGTGTTGAAAACTGCTGTGGCTGGTGATGAAAACTGCTGCGTACGGACGGACAGAACGGGCCCTGGGTTCTTGCTTCTGGGTGCCCCTATCTGGTTACACTTCTCCGGGTGGACAGAACGGACACAGATTTTTGCGTTTTTGTCCCTGTCGCTGGATACGAAGCAGTAAAACGCGCACACTGTTGACACCGTATCGACACCCGACAAGGGCGAAGCGCGGAATCTGCTGCGGGGTAATACACACTTTGGGGCACTGTTCTTCCGATACAAAAATATGGCGCGGATGAGATGGCGCGTGTTACTGGGGCGCGGCTTGAAAGGCGCCAACAATATGGCGCAGATGATATGGCGCTTGTTATTGGGGCGCGGCTTGAAAGGCGCCAACAATATGGCGCCGATGATATGGCGCTTACAATGTGGTCTATAATATGGCGCTTATTCGGCGGCCAGGGCGTTGAGCGCCCGCTGGTGCTCCACTACCGGCTATAATGGCGGGGTACAGGCCAAATTGCCTGCCTTCGAGAGTGGAAGCAAACCTAGGGGGGCTCTCGGCTTGAGTTGCACAATTGCTGGGGTTACCAAGGCACGAGGTGATGCCGTTTGCTGGACCGACGGCGGCGTCTGACCACTGGGAACGTTGGTGCCGTTACAGTCGGCTAGACCCACGCGGAATAATGAACTGTTGGCAGGGAAACGAATGTTATGAGACACCGTCAACACTTAAACTCCATACTCACCAAAACTACGGACGGTCTTGATTCCAGGGTGTCTTCTTTTTCCTCTTCGCCTGCGGATTCCTACCTGACGGAACTGGATGTTGGTGACTTCTTTTTAATTTCGTTGCTCCCTTGGGGCTGTGTACTGATTAATTAGAAAAAAAGCTTCCTCGTTAGCTGGCGCGATGTTGACGGGCTTGCAGATTTAATCGAATGGTTCGATCAAAAAAAAATGGCGTGACACGATGACGCCTCGAAAATTTGAAAATTACGCCCGTGTTGGTAATTAGTGGTTGTTTTATCTATGTATACACTGGAATTTAGCCGTTGGTGTATGTAAATAAACACGGCTGACAACCATGAATTTCACAATTCCTCATGGTGTAATTAATGAGGGTGGGGTGAGCATGTCGGGTCGCGGTCATCTGATGTTAGATGACAGTTGAAGTGTGCGACTTTAGCGGCGTTATGGCGCCGCCACAAACTCCACCATCCTGACGACAGCCAGGACGAGGGATGGGAGAGAAATTGTTGTCGGAAGGAGTGTGAGGGTTCGGTCTGCAGCTGATCAGGGACCGCACCACTTAGGTGATCAGGTACCACCCCTAGGGATGGAGCTGAATCAGCCCGGTGGTGGGGGCTGATCAGGCGCTCGCCTAACTCACACGTCTCCAAGTCCAGTTCCTTCCTGTTGTGAGCTGGTATGCTGGCGTTATGGCCAAGGAAGTTTTTCTTCATATTTTCGCCTTATTCACGGGGCAGTGTAGTTGCTCGGGAGCTCTGCGGCAACGAGTCTAGCAGGTCTTGTAGCTGAACCTCCGTTTCGACGACCTGCGGCGCGGCTATCCCCTTTACCGATATCAAGATTTGGTCGTCAACGAGTCGCATGTTAAACACTCCCTTCCTGCCGTGGACCTTGCTGCCTGCCAATTTATACAGCTGGGACACTGCGGTACTGTCCTTTACCCGGAGTCGACGGATGGCGGCTCTGTCGTCGGTCTCAAGTCGCCGGAACTTGGTCAGGAACTCGAACTTTACCTTGGGTGACTTGAACTCAACGGTCACTTGGCGCTGATCAGGACATGCTAGCATGGTGGAGCAAGCTACAATGTCCACATCCTCTGGAGGACACTCGATCTCCAACCTTCTCAAGAGGCCCATTACTCCCTCTTTGGGCTCGGCGGCAGCCTGTGGTGTAAGGTGGCAAATCGTTATTTTATTGGCCGCGTACCCGGAGATTTTACGTTGGAGCGCGACCTCTTGGAAGCGTCCCGAGGATTCGGCCAGCTCCTGCGTGAGCGTGGCGTTCTGCTGCTGCACGGTTCGGAGCTGTTGCTGGAAGACCTGAAGGTTCTCCTCCAAGCGTTGGCTCTTCTTGGTCACCTCGGTCAGTTGATCTTTCATTTGCGCCCGTTCTTTCTCCCACCTTGACTCGCGTCGAGTGATGTCCAGCTGCATGGCTTCTATGCGGCTCTTCAGCTTCTCCACACCGGCAGGAAGCTGGTTGCGGACTCGGCACAGCTCGTGGTACATTTCGGCCTTGGATTGCTGCAGCTGCTTGTTCTCCTGCAGTAGTGTTAGAGAGTGGAAATCGTACTCCTCCCGCAGATCGTCGTATCTACGCTGCAAATCGTCCTGTGCAGCCTCGACGGCCTCGATGCGCTCTTGTTTCGCACGAACCTCATTACGCAGCGCTACGAGCTCGCCTTGGTCAGCAACTATTTCACCCTCCACAAACCGTGGGTATATCGGGAACACATAGTAGCCGGCTCGACGGCATACGGGACAATCGGTCCTCCCTTGGTCGTACCAGGTCTCATGGCACGACAAATGAAAAATGTGGCCGCACTCGGAGGTGACAATCGTCGCATCCTCCGCCGTCAGTGTCGACAGGCACACGTTGCACTCCACCACATTAGCCATAGGGACGAGGGCACCTAACTATCGAGGGTTGCAGGCAGGGGCGGACTAATTTGGGCTGAAATGACAATATCGAAAACTCCTTAGATCTACAAGTAATTGGTCAAAAGAGAATAAGACAGAAGGGTCATGAATAGAAAAGCTAACTACTACTCGCTAACGCCTACCTAGCTTATCTGGCTTTGCCCTGTATCAACCTTCGACACGTTACCGTGGACACATAAAACTTTTACAGGTATTAACCTGTCACAGACTATACTCATCAATACCGAATTGCGTTAGAGTAGAACCCGAACCCACGCCTGAGATAAAACTAGAGTTGCATGGTCCTACACTATTGTTTCAAGTCCTTGGCATGAAACACTCCCAGGCGTTTACCTTTCAGATCTTCTACCTCATAGAGACTGTTTCCAACCGGCTTCACAATCCTGCACTTCAAGAACTTCCGTGCCAGCTTGGCGTTGAAATTGTTCTTAAAGCTGCTCTGTTGGAAATTACGTCGGTAAACTTCCTGGCCCGGTATATACTTAACCGGACGGCATCTGGTGTTATACGTGCGTTCGTTTCTCTCATAAGCCTTATGTAGACTCTCTTGTATTTTTGTCCTCACTAAATCCTGTGCAACCGATTTGGGAACTTGGGTTTCACCCATGTCAGTCAAGCTCTTCAGGCGTCTCGCCAACTTATATAGGCTGCCATGTGTGATCATATTGACTCCGAAAAGAGCGAAGTATGGTGTGACACCAATCGCACTGTGTACCGAGGATCGTAAGGAACATTCTATTTCAGACAGATGTCGATCCCATTCTCGGTGGTCCTCCTTCATATAAGATCGAATCGCCGATAAAACCGATTGATTAACTCTTTCCGAGGCGTTGGCCTGCGGAGAGTGCACTGCTGTTTGGTAATGATTTATACCGACATTGGTAACGAAATCCGTGAACTCGCGGCTTATGAACTGTTTGCCGTTGTCCGAGACGATGGTCTCAGGAACACCGAACTTATGGCATATTTCGGTTATCAAGAACCGAATCACGTTCTTGCTGCTAGCCTTGGACATAGCCTTCAGCATGACGAACTTCGTCAGGTGATCAAGAACAATGAAAATAAAATAGTTGCCATTCTTAGAACGAGGATAAGGGCCTAGAAAGTCCACGAAAATCCGCTGAAAAGGCCGATGGATCACTACCTCTTTCCCCATCGGTGGTCTTAACGTAATGTTGGCCGCCTTAGTTTCACGACATGTTTGGCAAGCATCGACATAACTTTTCACCTGCATGTTCATATTCGGCCAAAAGAAATATTCTTTAATCCTCTTCAGGGTCTTAAAGAAACCTCCATGAGCAGCGTGCGGGGGATCATGAGACTTCTCAATGATACTTTGGGTTAATTCCAAAGGTACCCACACCTTCCACGCAAAATCCTCATGGAGTGGTATGCCATCATAGGGCATCGTTCTTTTGTACACGATTTCATCTACCACTCGTAAATCGGGTAGGCGATTCGCGTTCTCCTCGATCGTCTTGATGAGATCCGCATAATCAGTAGATTTGAATGCTTTATCCTCCATATCGATTAATCTTGCAACCTCCGCCGAGACTTCTTCCATCGCATATCTGGACAAGGTGTCGGGTACAACATTGAGTTTACCCTTGCGATGTTCGATTACAAAGTCAAAAGATTGCAGGTGAAGACTCCAACGAGCTAGCCGCCCACTGAGATCTCGATGTGACATCAGCCACTTAAGGCTGCTGTGATCTGTAATGACAGTGAACGCCATCAACTCAATGAATGGTCTAAACTTCTTAATGGCCAGAACCACCGCTAAGCATTCTCGCTCTGTCACAGTATAATTCCGCTGTGCAGGTGTCAATTTGTGCGAGTAGTAGGCTATCGGATGTTCTTCACCGTTGTCATCTCTTTGAAACAAAACTGCGCCGACTCCTAGATCCGAGGCGTCGCATTGCACATAAAAGCGCTTGGAGAAGTCTGGGTGAATTAGTACAGGACTAGTCACCAATGCATTCTTCAAATTATCGAAGGCTACTTTAGCTTCACCCGTGAAGCAAAAAGTTTTACTCTTCTTCAAAGTGTCCGAAATCGGAGCCGCTATTGTAGCGTAGTCAGATATAAACTTTCGGTACCACCCCGTGGCGCCTAGAAAGCTCCTCACCTGTTTCAGGGATTTTGGATACTTGTAGCCCACGATTGACTCAACTTTCGAAGGATCGGGTTTGACTTGGCCCCCTCCGACAAGGTAACCTAAATATCTTAGTTCCTTGAAACAAAACTTGGACTTCTGAACATTGATGGTCAGACCGGCACCCTCAAGGCAACGAGCAACTTGTTTCAGAAGTGCCATATGTGTCTGAAAATCTGGAGATACTACCAGAAGATCATCCAGATACACAAAGACGCGATCACGTATGGCCGACGGTATCACCCTATCCATTAACCGGCAAAGTCGCTGGGCGGCATTGCATAAGCCGAACGGCATTACCTTGAAATGATAGAGTGGCCTACCGGGCACCGTGAAGGCTGTCTTCTCTCTACTGGCTGGATCTAGAGGTATCTGCCAGAACGCATCTTTGAGATCCACACTGGAAATATAATATGTGTCGCCAAGCCTGCTGAGTAAACCCTCTATATGAGGAAGTGGATACGCATCCTTAATCGTCAGAGCATTCAGCTTGCGTGCGTCCAGGCACAATCTATTTTTCGCCCCTTTGCGTACTAACGTCACGGGGTGACTCCAAGGACTTTCGCTAGGCTCGATGACTCCTAATTCAAGCATTCGATCTAACTCGGCATACAGAAGTGTTTGTACTGCTGGCGAAACTGGATAATATCTATCCTTTACCGGGACTGCATCCCCAGTATCAATGGAATGGGTTTCCAAATGTGTTCTGCCGAGGCCTTTCCTGGTATAACATGGAAATAGTCCAACCACGGCATCTAATATTCTGGTCTGTTGTGACGACAGAGCATGGGACTTAACCTCCTCAGAGGCTTGGACTTCTTCGCATAGGTCTACCCCTTGAGTGGTAAGACTCTCTATGCCTGTCAACAACTTAAACGTTCGCATAAAGTCAACGCCCAAATAGAGCGCACGTTCCAAGGTTGGTACTAGATAAAAGTCAACCTCCTCGGATCGTTTATTAAAGTCAATTCTCGCTCGTACTCTTCCCAATATTCGGTGAGCGCTCCCATCAGCTGTTCTCACAGATGAGACAAAACGATGAATCTGCAAATCGGCTTGATCAACCAGCTCTTGGCATCCCTTGCCTAGACAAGTCACGGATGCTCCACTGTCTATGAGCCCTTCGACTTCTATGCCCCTTATTTTCACTCTTGCATAGAAGCGGTTGTCATCTCCTGCGAACAGAGTAGTGGCGGCGATCTCTCGTCGGATCAGCCGTCGTTTCTCAAATCTTACTCGTGCTCGCTTTATACGGTCTGATACCTCCCCGAAGATTCTGGCTCTAGCTGCTTTGTACTCAGCCATGCGTTGGTGCAATGGCTTAAGGTGTCTCAGAACCGCCTGCGTTGGTATATTCTTGGTTTGCATCTCTTCTCTCATGGTATTTAAAATTTCCTCTTCCTCAGTTGATAAGGTCGCTGGTTTAACCACTGTTTGGATCTTAGTATCTCTTGTGTTGGTTACAGGTGTATTGTCACTGGCTGGGTAGATATTATCTGTTTGGGACTTGGCTGGGTTTAAACTTCCGTGCTCCGCACCTCCCCAGTCTGAGGTGGGTGTCGCGGCAGGTTTCCCTGGCAGTTCGGACACTTCGGAGTCACCGTGTTCTCCTTTCCGCATTTGTAGCAGAAGATTTTTCGTGTAGTGGACAAACAGTCTCGGAAAATATGCCCTGGAGCTCGACAATTCCAGCAGATGACTTTGCTGTTCGCTCCCAAGGCGTCCACTTCTCCAGCGACGATCACCTCTGTTGCTTCTTCTTGGAAAGCTACCTCATGCACCTTAGCCGTCGGTGTCGGTGGATGCTGCTGTCGCTGCATCGACAAAAGTGCCTCAGCTCTCCGAACTTCTCGACTAAATTCGCTGAGACTATCGGCTCGTATAGGGAACAATAACTGCGCCAGAGACGTCTTGAGATTTCCTCTCATTATCTCCACTAGCTGTGCTTCCCTGTGGGGAGTCCGTTGCTGGTTCTTCAACTTCATTATCGCGTTATAATACTCCTCGAAAGTCTCATGCGATTGTTGTCTCCGGCTCAAAATCTGCATTTGAATTTGAAACTCACTCTCGAAACGCTGGAACTGGGTTAACATCGCTCTCTGCAAGTCACTCCAGCTAAAAGTTGGATTAGACTTACGATAGTCCCAGTAGAACACTTTTGCTGAGCCGTCCAACAGGTGATGAAGTCCTTTCATCAACTCAGACTCGGAGCAGTCATTATCTCGGCATTGCTCTCGTACTTGGAACAGAAAATCTTGAATATTAACTGTTTTCTGTGTCCCATCAAACTTCAAACCCCATTTGGTCAAATCTTGTCTCCTTGGGGCATACTGCTCAAAACGTACTCCACCATCTGTATTCCGCTGGAACTCTCTCTGTGGCCTTGTTCGTGGTGGGGTTGATCCCTGTGTGGGCCAAAAGTTTCCTTCAGGCACTGGCTGGACATTGGTAGCATGCCTAAATCCATTAGGAGCCATTGAGTCTTGCATGGAAACAACCTGTGGTCGCGCGTACATTGAAGGCTGTTCTGTTTCCGACCGCCTTCGAGGTTCATGTACTGGTAACGGAGTGGGTATTACGCTCGGCAGCTGAGATGGACGTCTTATCTCTTCTGGCTGCCGATGCAATGTCTCATTATAGTTAGCAGGTTGATAGCCTGCTGGTGCGGCGGTCAATGTTGGCATTGTCGCTGCGGTAGGGTGATTAGCCCCGCCGACGGCTGCCGCTTGTCTAGTCGCCGCTAGTATAGCTGGTAAAATTCTCCGAATCAGAGCCTCTTCGTCGATTCCGGGCCCTGTCCGGTCCCTAGCCTCTGCTCCTGGCCTGGGTGCTGCTTCAAATCGAGTAGGGCTGGCGTCACCCATGCGTCGCCGCCCTGTTCGCGCTTCAAGTGCAGTAAGTGCACTGAAGTCTGGGGAATCAAAAGTTTCTGCATGATCTTGAGATCCCAGAATCCCCGTTTGGTGTTGACTTCCCACTGGGTAGCCGTGTCCACTTGATCCCACCACTTGGGCGGAAGCGGAAAAAGCTGACGTCACGGCCGCGGCCGCTGTCGGGTTGATAGCTACCTCAGGCGCTGCCTGGGTCTCTGCCTCACCTGCGAAGGCATCTTGGGTCTGATGGGTCCCTCCTTCACCTCCTCCAGGTGGCGAACGCCGGACTGGCATCGTTATCAACCGCTGACGTCAAAAAAAAAAACGCAAAGAAAAGTTTTTGGTTTATTTCCCCTTTGAGGATACCGAATAATTGGAACGAAAGTATTGATACCGCTTCTACTTAAACCAAGAAAATTGGCTCCGCGGTGTTGACGACTAGCGTCCAGAAAAATTACAACGAAGAGAAAATTGGAAAATCGAAATTTAAAAGTCAGCTATAAAAAACGCTGAGCCAATTAATTAAAAAACCCAGATAAAAACGACGACCAAAAAAAAAATTTTACACTGAAAAGTTAGAATTTAGATTAATTTTAAATAAAAATTTTCAAATATCAAAAGCAATATAATAAAAATCAATTAAAACAAACAAAAGACCAAACACAAGCTTTCATCAACCTTGTATTTGAGAAACAACAACAAAAAATCTGGCCAAAACGAAAGCCGATGACTAAAATCGCGAATGGAAAATTAAAATCTTAAATCAAAACGAAATCGTAAACAAAAATGATTATCCGATAGTCGGATCAAAACTTAAAATCCGAAACAAAATGAATCTTAAACAAACGATAACCAAAACTCGTATCGAAGTTTAGTATCCAAAAACTCAAAATAAAATCTTAAATCAAAATCAAATCGCAAACAAAATTATTACCCGAAAGTCGGATCAAAACTTGAAATTCTAAACAAAATGAATCTTAAACAAACGATAACCAAAACTCGTATCGAAATTTAAAATTTTAAACTCAAAAACTTTATCATCAAAATTTAAACTCAAAATTTTTATGATTAAAACGATAACTAAACTCGTATCGCAAATCAAAATTTAATCTCAAAAACTTTATGATCAAAATTTAAACTCAAAATTCTTATGATTAAAACGATAACTAAACTCGTATCGCAAATCAAAATTTAATCTCCAAAACTTTATGATCAAAACGATAACCAAACTCGTATCGCAAATCAAAATTTAAACTCAAAAATTTTCGTAATTGAATGGTAAGTAGGGGTATGTATAGATAATTTTTCAGATGACACAATATAAGTTACGCACACTTCTCTAAAACAAAACATAAGTAGTACTAAATTTGCAAATTTGGAGGCACACTGAAAGCCAAAAAGAGGGCAAACGTAATGAGTCTAATACCACGCTTACGTGACTCTCTCTTTCAGACTCCCCTGAATACTTTCTTCGTATTCAGCCTAATCATTACTGACTAGTAGCTACCGAAAAACTATTACTCTATTATAAAACTAAAAAAGGTAAAATAAAATGCTAACATTATGCCGTTCATGTATCACGCCAAACGTCGCAACGCGGTTAGATCCTGGGATCTTCCCCGGGACTTACGTGTGGCCTAATGACGCTAACGGACAAACGAGCATTAGTGCGACCGAAAGTCCTGCCAATCATGCGCCGAACAAACGTCGCAACGCGGTTAGACCAAAAGATCTTCGCCGGGACTTACGCTTGTTCTGACCGCATAGCTGTACAAAACTTTTTCACTATTGGGTTAAATGCAAAAAGAAAAAATAAAAATAATAATCTAAAAAGGATCATCAAAAACCTAAGTCAGTCCTCCACTTGGAGCAATTGCTCCTGACATCATCGCAGGAACAAGACTTCACAAGTCGAGACACTCGACAAAAGTATCCTAAGAAAGTTTCCTTGCCCCGCGGCAATCCCGTCGCAACACGTTCAAGATTTAATAATCCTTAAACGGGACTTACGTGAAGCGCAAGGACAATAAAAACTTCCTAAGCTAACTATGTAGACTAACGAAATTATCTTCGGGCCCCACGTTGGGCGCCATTATGTCATATGGGCACAGACTGCAATTGAACTAAGTTGATTAAAGAGTTTAGGTGCTGGACTAGTGGGGCGCTCAGTATGCCATGCGTTTAAGCCGGGCTGGTAACTCGCCGGACGGGGGGGATCTTTCCACTTCCTAAGCACATCAACAGTCTGCCACAGAACAATAAATACATACTGAGGCTTACTCAAACATTCTCACGACATAAAATTAAATAAAAGGAGCCCAAAGATAATAATCGTTAGCAGCGACAAACAAAACGAACAAACCGAAAAGCGAACAGATAGTTCTGTTCTAGAGAAGTTTCAAGGGACTACTCCCAAAACGCGTAAATATAGCTGACTGGTGTTGATGCCAGCTTGGACCCTCCCTTGGAAGCACCTACAGGCTTCCCCATGACACTGCTGCGTCTGCAGTGTCCCAAAAACAAAATGTGTCACTTACCAATTACCCTAACATACCCTCTACCTTACCATAACCTTTGGCTCAATTAGCCATATCTAAAACGCACCAGAATTCAAATTTCAAAAACAATTTATTCATAATTAATAACTAAATTAACTAGCTTAATACAAAAAGTGAAAGCAAAGGGGTGCCACAAGGGCAAAGCGCTCCTTCAGTGGTTACAAAAATCTCCACGAAGCAAAACAATAAGCCCCAAAAGGCTAAATGAACTAACCATTTTATCCTAAATTTTTCTTAAAACGCTAACAAATTACTTTAACAATAAAAGCATGCAAAATTACTCTAAAAATAAGGTAGAGCGACACCTTAAAACCGAATGGGTATCTCAAATAGCACTGGCATATGCCCTAGTGACACTGTCCAGGATTTCACCGAACGCGAAAATTCCCGAAGGTAGAAACCGTAACGACGATGGTGCCCGAGCACTGATGCCGCGACGCCTAACTTATTTAGACCCCGATGATCTATAAATAATAATAAAAAAAACGAACACTACTAGGCCGACCTAGTTTATCGCGCACGAGATCATATACCCAGAGGCAATTCGCATGGGTTTAAATATAAAAATAAAAGCACAAAATAAATTTAAAAGCAGAGAGAAAAAAAATTAATATAGATATATAGTCACCGTCAAGGTCCGCAGGTCATTCTGTCCGTAAAATATTGTTGAACCTAACGCCAAACCTAGCCACTAGGGAGTATGCGGGTCCCCAACAGCCTAAGACAGCCGCTCTTTTTACAATCGTCTTATTCTCTATACTTAATATTATGATACTTCAGAAACTTAACCTTGACTATTTCCCTACTCCTTCATTATTTTATTATTTAAAAATTATTATTCCGATTTATCTATCTCGGTTGTTCTAAGATTTCATTTCTCCTTAGTTTTTCTTACTTTACTAAATTCTTACTTCTTAATGTCTGCTTGACCAGTTTATTTTCTTTTAAATTTTCAATCTTTGGTTTCTTTTATCCTTTTATCTTTCAAAATTTCTCGTTATCTCTTAATTGCTCTTCGGCCAGTTTCATTTTCTTAAAATTTTCTTTTATATTTCGGAACTACTGTCCGACCAGCTTTAATTTCCAAAAATTTTCTTTTAGCTTACTTTTCTTTTTTCTTATTTCCAAAATTTCGGTAATCCTTTCGTTTTTTCTTTTTGTTCTTTTACAGTTTTATGGCATTTCGACTGCTTTATGAGTCTAAATTTGCAAAATTCTTATTTGGTATATGTTCTTCATTCACTTTTTCTTAGATATCATAATTTCCATGATTCTTTCGTGTTTACTAAAAAATATTTTTTTTTTTTAAATTTTTCTTGATTGCTTATGGTCTGCTTGACCAGACTTCAATTTTCACAATTTCCATTTCGTTTTCTTTTTCCTATATAAATTATTTTTCTTATAATTCTACCCTACTCTACCTAAGGCTTAACGTCCATTCTTAGGTGGACGGTCCGGGCTGTCCGTAAGAGGAATGAAATGCACGGACTTACCTTTACTCTGCAGGGATTGAATGTGGGACGGAGTAGGAGGTGCAGGAAGAATTAGTTCACTGGCTGTGGCTGGTGTTGAAGACTGCTGTGGCTGGTGTTGAAGCCTGCTGTGGCTGGTGTTGAAAACTGCTGTGGCTGGTGATGAAAACTGCTGCGTACGGACGGACAGAACGGGCCCTGGGTTCTTGCTTCTGGGTGCCCCTATCTGGTTACACTTCTCCGGGTGGACAGAACGGACACAGATTTTTGCGTTTTTGTCCCTGTCGCTGGATACGAAGCAGTAAAACGCGCACACTGTTGACACCGTATCGACACCCGACAAGGGCGAAGCGCGGAATCTGCTGCGGGGTAATACACACTTTGGGGCACTGTTCTTCCGATACAAAAATATGGCGCGGATGAGATGGCGCGTGTTACTGGGGCGCGGCTTGAAAGGCGCCAACAATATGGCGCAGATGATATGGCGCTTGTTATTGGGGCGCGGCTTGAAAGGCGCCAACAATATGGCGCCGATGATATGGCGCTTACAATGTGGTCTATAATATGGCGCTTATTCGGCGGCCAGGGCGTTGAGCGCCCGCTGGTGCTCCACTACCGGCTATAATGGCGGGGTACAGGCCAAATTGCCTGCCTTCGAGAGTGGAAGCAAACCTAGGGGGGCTCTCGGCTTGAGTTGCACAATTGCTGGGGTTACCAAGGCACGAGGTGATGCCGTTTGCTGGACCGACGGCGGCGTCTGACCACTGGGAACGTTGGTGCCGTTACAGTCGGCTAGACCCACGCGGAATAATGAACTGTTGGCAGGGAAACGAATGTTATGAGACACCGTCAACACTTAAACTCCATACTCACCAAAACTACGGACGGTCTTGATTCCAGGGTGTCTTCTTTTTCCTCTTCGCCTGCGGATTCCTACCTGACGGAACTGGATGTTGGTGACTTCTTTTTAATTTCGTTGCTCCCTTGGGGCTGTGTACTGATTAATTAGAAAAAAAGCTTCCTCGTTAGCTGGCGCGATGTTGACGGGCTTGCAGATTTAATCGAATGGTTCGATCAAAAAAAAATGGCGTGACACGATGACGCCTCGAAAATTTGAAAATTACGCCCGTGTTGGTAATTAGTGGTTGTTTTATCTATGTATACACTGGAATTTAGCCGTTGGTGTATGTAAATAAACACGGCTGACAACCATGAATTTCACAATTCCTCATGGTGTAATTAATGAGGGTGGGGTGAGCATGTCGGGTCGCGGTCATCTGATGTTAGATGACAGTTGAAGTGTGCGACTTTAGCGGCGTTATGGCGCCGCCACAAACTCCACCATCCTGACGACAGCCAGGACGAGGGATGGGAGAGAAATTGTTGTCGGAAGGAGTGTGAGGGTTCGGTCTGCAGCTGATCAGGGACCGCACCACTTAGGTGATCAGGTACCACCCCTAGGGATGGAGCTGAATCAGCCCGGTGGTGGGGGCTGATCAGGCGCTCGCCTAACTCACACGTCTCCAAGTCCAGTTCCTTCCTGTTGTGAGCTGGTATGCTGGCGTTATGGCCAAGGAAGTTTTTCTTCATATTTTCGCCTTATTCACGGGGCAGTGTAGTTGCTCGGGAGCTCTGCGGCAACGAGTCTAGCAGGTCTTGTAGCTGAACCTCCGTTTCGACGACCTGCGGCGCGGCTATCCCCTTTACCGATATCAAGATTTGGTCGTCAACGAGTCGCATGTTAAACACTCCCTTCCTGCCGTGGACCTTGCTGCCTGCCAATTTATACAGCTGGGACACTGCGGTACTGTCCTTTACCCGGAGTCGACGGATGGCGGCTCTGTCGTCGGTCTCAAGTCGCCGGAACTTGGTCAGGAACTCGAACTTTACCTTGGGTGACTTGAACTCAACGGTCACTTGGCGCTGATCAGGACATGCTAGCATGGTGGAGCAAGCTACAATGTCCACATCCTCTGGAGGACACTCGATCTCCAACCTTCTCAAGAGGCCCATTACTCCCTCTTTGGGCTCGGCGGCAGCCTGTGGTGTAAGGTGGCAAATCGTTATTTTATTGGCCGCGTACCCGGAGATTTTACGTTGGAGCGCGACCTCTTGGAAGCGTCCCGAGGATTCGGCCAGCTCCTGCGTGAGCGTGGCGTTCTGCTGCTGCACGGTTCGGAGCTGTTGCTGGAAGACCTGAAGGTTCTCCTCCAAGCGTTGGCTCTTCTTGGTCACCTCGGTCAGTTGATCTTTCATTTGCGCCCGTTCTTTCTCCCACCTTGACTCGCGTCGAGTGATGTCCAGCTGCATGGCTTCTATGCGGCTCTTCAGCTTCTCCACACCGGCAGGAAGCTGGTTGCGGACTCGGCACAGCTCGTGGTACATTTCGGCCTTGGATTGCTGCAGCTGCTTGTTCTCCTGCAGTAGTGTTAGAGAGTGGAAATCGTACTCCTCCCGCAGATCGTCGTATCTACGCTGCAAATCGTCCTGTGCAGCCTCGACGGCCTCGATGCGCTCTTGTTTCGCACGAACCTCATTACGCAGCGCTACGAGCTCGCCTTGGTCAGCAACTATTTCACCCTCCACAAACCGTGGGTATATCGGGAACACATAGTAGCCGGCTCGACGGCATACGGGACAATCGGTCCTCCCTTGGTCGTACCAGGTCTCATGGCACGACAAATGAAAAATGTGGCCGCACTCGGAGGTGACAATCGTCGCATCCTCCGCCGTCAGTGTCGACAGGCACACGTTGCACTCCACCACATTAGCCATAGGGACGAGGGCACCTAACTATCGAGGGTTGCAGGCAGGGGCGGACTAATTTGGGCTGAAATGACAATATCGAAAACTCCTTAGATCTACAAGTAATTGGTCAAAAGAGAATAAGACAGAAGGGTCATGAATAGAAAAGCTAACTACTACTCGCTAACGCCTACCTAGCTTATCTGGCTTTGCCCTGTATCAACCTTCGACACGTTACCGTGGACACATAAAACTTTTACAGGTATTAACCTGTCACAGACTATACTCATCAATACCGAATTGCGTTAGAGTAGAACCCGAACCCACGCCTGAGATAAAACTAGAGTTGCATGGTCCTACACTATTGTTTCAAGTCCTTGGCATGAAACACTCCCAGGCGTTTACCTTTCAGATCTTCTACCTCATAGAGACTGTTTCCAACCGGCTTCACAATCCTGCACTTCAAGAACTTCCGTGCCAGCTTGGCGTTGAAATTGTTCTTAAAGCTGCTCTGTTGGAAATTACGTCGGTAAACTTCCTGGCCCGGTATATACTTAACCGGACGGCATCTGGTGTTATACGTGCGTTCGTTTCTCTCATAAGCCTTATGTAGACTCTCTTGTATTTTTGTCCTCACTAAATCCTGTGCAACCGATTTGGGAACTTGGGTTTCACCCATGTCAGTCAAGCTCTTCAGGCGTCTCGCCAACTTATATAGGCTGCCATGTGTGATCATATTGACTCCGAAAAGAGCGAAGTATGGTGTGACACCAATCGCACTGTGTACCGAGGATCGTAAGGAACATTCTATTTCAGACAGATGTCGATCCCATTCTCGGTGGTCCTCCTTCATATAAGATCGAATCGCCGATAAAACCGATTGATTAACTCTTTCCGAGGCGTTGGCCTGCGGAGAGTGCACTGCTGTTTGGTAATGATTTATACCGACATTGGTAACGAAATCCGTGAACTCGCGGCTTATGAACTGTTTGCCGTTGTCCGAGACGATGGTCTCAGGAACACCGAACTTATGGCATATTTCGGTTATCAAGAACCGAATCACGTTCTTGCTGCTAGCCTTGGACATAGCCTTCAGCATGACGAACTTCGTCAGGTGATCAAGAACAATGAAAATAAAATAGTTGCCATTCTTAGAACGAGGATAAGGGCCTAGAAAGTCCACGAAAATCCGCTGAAAAGGCCGATGGATCACTACCTCTTTCCCCATCGGTGGTCTTAACGTAATGTTGGCCGCCTTAGTTTCACGACATGTTTGGCAAGCATCGACATAACTTTTCACCTGCATGTTCATATTCGGCCAAAAGAAATATTCTTTAATCCTCTTCAGGGTCTTAAAGAAACCTCCATGAGCAGCGTGCGGGGGATCATGAGACTTCTCAATGATACTTTGGGTTAATTCCAAAGGTACCCACACCTTCCACGCAAAATCCTCATGGAGTGGTATGCCATCATAGGGCATCGTTCTTTTGTACACGATTTCATCTACCACTCGTAAATCGGGTAGGCGATTCGCGTTCTCCTCGATCGTCTTGATGAGATCCGCATAATCAGTAGATTTGAATGCTTTATCCTCCATATCGATTAATCTTGCAACCTCCGCCGAGACTTCTTCCATCGCATATCTGGACAAGGTGTCGGGTACAACATTGAGTTTACCCTTGCGATGTTCGATTACAAAGTCAAAAGATTGCAGGTGAAGACTCCAACGAGCTAGCCGCCCACTGAGATCTCGATGTGACATCAGCCACTTAAGGCTGCTGTGATCTGTAATGACAGTGAACGCCATCAACTCAATGAATGGTCTAAACTTCTTAATGGCCAGAACCACCGCTAAGCATTCTCGCTCTGTCACAGTATAATTCCGCTGTGCAGGTGTCAATTTGTGCGAGTAGTAGGCTATCGGATGTTCTTCACCGTTGTCATCTCTTTGAAACAAAACTGCGCCGACTCCTAGATCCGAGGCGTCGCATTGCACATAAAAGCGCTTGGAGAAGTCTGGGTGAATTAGTACAGGACTAGTCACCAATGCATTCTTCAAATTATCGAAGGCTACTTTAGCTTCACCCGTGAAGCAAAAAGTTTTACTCTTCTTCAAAGTGTCCGAAATCGGAGCCGCTATTGTAGCGTAGTCAGATATAAACTTTCGGTACCACCCCGTGGCGCCTAGAAAGCTCCTCACCTGTTTCAGGGATTTTGGATACTTGTAGCCCACGATTGACTCAACTTTCGAAGGATCGGGTTTGACTTGGCCCCCTCCGACAAGGTAACCTAAATATCTTAGTTCCTTGAAACAAAACTTGGACTTCTGAACATTGATGGTCAGACCGGCACCCTCAAGGCAACGAGCAACTTGTTTCAGAAGTGCCATATGTGTCTGAAAATCTGGAGATACTACCAGAAGATCATCCAGATACACAAAGACGCGATCACGTATGGCCGACGGTATCACCCTATCCATTAACCGGCAAAGTCGCTGGGCGGCATTGCATAAGCCGAACGGCATTACCTTGAAATGATAGAGTGGCCTACCGGGCACCGTGAAGGCTGTCTTCTCTCTACTGGCTGGATCTAGAGGTATCTGCCAGAACGCATCTTTGAGATCCACACTGGAAATATAATATGTGTCGCCAAGCCTGCTGAGTAAACCCTCTATATGAGGAAGTGGATACGCATCCTTAATCGTCAGAGCATTCAGCTTGCGTGCGTCCAGGCACAATCTATTTTTCGCCCCTTTGCGTACTAACGTCACGGGGTGACTCCAAGGACTTTCGCTAGGCTCGATGACTCCTAATTCAAGCATTCGATCTAACTCGGCATACAGAAGTGTTTGTACTGCTGGCGAAACTGGATAATATCTATCCTTTACCGGGACTGCATCCCCAGTATCAATGGAATGGGTTTCCAAATGTGTTCTGCCGAGGCCTTTCCTGGTATAACATGGAAATAGTCCAACCACGGCATCTAATATTCTGGTCTGTTGTGACGACAGAGCATGGGACTTAACCTCCTCAGAGGCTTGGACTTCTTCGCATAGGTCTACCCCTTGAGTGGTAAGACTCTCTATGCCTGTCAACAACTTAAACGTTCGCATAAAGTCAACGCCCAAATAGAGCGCACGTTCCAAGGTTGGTACTAGATAAAAGTCAACCTCCTCGGATCGTTTATTAAAGTCAATTCTCGCTCGTACTCTTCCCAATATTCGGTGAGCGCTCCCATCAGCTGTTCTCACAGATGAGACAAAACGATGAATCTGCAAATCGGCTTGATCAACCAGCTCTTGGCATCCCTTGCCTAGACAAGTCACGGATGCTCCACTGTCTATGAGCCCTTCGACTTCTATGCCCCTTATTTTCACTCTTGCATAGAAGCGGTTGTCATCTCCTGCGAACAGAGTAGTGGCGGCGATCTCTCGTCGGATCAGCCGTCGTTTCTCAAATCTTACTCGTGCTCGCTTTATACGGTCTGATACCTCCCCGAAGATTCTGGCTCTAGCTGCTTTGTACTCAGCCATGCGTTGGTGCAATGGCTTAAGGTGTCTCAGAACCGCCTGCGTTGGTATATTCTTGGTTTGCATCTCTTCTCTCATGGTATTTAAAATTTCCTCTTCCTCAGTTGATAAGGTCGCTGGTTTAACCACTGTTTGGATCTTAGTATCTCTTGTGTTGGTTACAGGTGTATTGTCACTGGCTGGGTAGATATTATCTGTTTGGGACTTGGCTGGGTTTAAACTTCCGTGCTCCGCACCTCCCCAGTCTGAGGTGGGTGTCGCGGCAGGTTTCCCTGGCAGTTCGGACACTTCGGAGTCACCGTGTTCTCCTTTCCGCATTTGTAGCAGAAGATTTTTCGTGTAGTGGACAAACAGTCTCGGAAAATATGCCCTGGAGCTCGACAATTCCAGCAGATGACTTTGCTGTTCGCTCCCAAGGCGTCCACTTCTCCAGCGACGATCACCTCTGTTGCTTCTTCTTGGAAAGCTACCTCATGCACCTTAGCCGTCGGTGTCGGTGGATGCTGCTGTCGCTGCATCGACAAAAGTGCCTCAGCTCTCCGAACTTCTCGACTAAATTCGCTGAGACTATCGGCTCGTATAGGGAACAATAACTGCGCCAGAGACGTCTTGAGATTTCCTCTCATTATCTCCACTAGCTGTGCTTCCCTGTGGGGAGTCCGTTGCTGGTTCTTCAACTTCATTATCGCGTTATAATACTCCTCGAAAGTCTCATGCGATTGTTGTCTCCGGCTCAAAATCTGCATTTGAATTTGAAACTCACTCTCGAAACGCTGGAACTGGGTTAACATCGCTCTCTGCAAGTCACTCCAGCTAAAAGTTGGATTAGACTTACGATAGTCCCAGTAGAACACTTTTGCTGAGCCGTCCAACAGGTGATGAAGTCCTTTCATCAACTCAGACTCGGAGCAGTCATTATCTCGGCATTGCTCTCGTACTTGGAACAGAAAATCTTGAATATTAACTGTTTTCTGTGTCCCATCAAACTTCAAACCCCATTTGGTCAAATCTTGTCTCCTTGGGGCATACTGCTCAAAACGTACTCCACCATCTGTATTCCGCTGGAACTCTCTCTGTGGCCTTGTTCGTGGTGGGGTTGATCCCTGTGTGGGCCAAAAGTTTCCTTCAGGCACTGGCTGGACATTGGTAGCATGCCTAAATCCATTAGGAGCCATTGAGTCTTGCATGGAAACAACCTGTGGTCGCGCGTACATTGAAGGCTGTTCTGTTTCCGACCGCCTTCGAGGTTCATGTACTGGTAACGGAGTGGGTATTACGCTCGGCAGCTGAGATGGACGTCTTATCTCTTCTGGCTGCCGATGCAATGTCTCATTATAGTTAGCAGGTTGATAGCCTGCTGGTGCGGCGGTCAATGTTGGCATTGTCGCTGCGGTAGGGTGATTAGCCCCGCCGACGGCTGCCGCTTGTCTAGTCGCCGCTAGTATAGCTGGTAAAATTCTCCGAATCAGAGCCTCTTCGTCGATTCCGGGCCCTGTCCGGTCCCTAGCCTCTGCTCCTGGCCTGGGTGCTGCTTCAAATCGAGTAGGGCTGGCGTCACCCATGCGTCGCCGCCCTGTTCGCGCTTCAAGTGCAGTAAGTGCACTGAAGTCTGGGGAATCAAAAGTTTCTGCATGATCTTGAGATCCCAGAATCCCCGTTTGGTGTTGACTTCCCACTGGGTAGCCGTGTCCACTTGATCCCACCACTTGGGCGGAAGCGGAAAAAGCTGACGTCACGGCCGCGGCCGCTGTCGGGTTGATAGCTACCTCAGGCGCTGCCTGGGTCTCTGCCTCACCTGCGAAGGCATCTTGGGTCTGATGGGTCCCTCCTTCACCTCCTCCAGGTGGCGAACGCCGGACTGGCATCGTTATCAACCGCTGACGTCAAAAAAAAAAACGCAAAGAAAAGTTTTTGGTTTATTTCCCCTTTGAGGATACCGAATAATTGGAACGAAAGTATTGATACCGCTTCTACTTAAACCAAGAAAATTGGCTCCGCGGTGTTGACGACTAGCGTCCAGAAAAATTACAACGAAGAGAAAATTGGAAAATCGAAATTTAAAAGTCAGCTATAAAAAACGCTGAGCCAATTAATTAAAAAACCCAGATAAAAACGACGACCAAAAAAAAAATTTTACACTGAAAAGTTAGAATTTAGATTAATTTTAAATAAAAATTTTCAAATATCAAAAGCAATATAATAAAAATCAATTAAAACAAACAAAAGACCAAACACAAGCTTTCATCAACCTTGTATTTGAGAAACAACAACAAAAAATCTGGCCAAAACGAAAGCCGATGACTAAAATCGCGAATGGAAAATTAAAATCTTAAATCAAAACGAAATCGTAAACAAAAATGATTATCCGATAGTCGGATCAAAACTTAAAATCCGAAACAAAATGAATCTTAAACAAACGATAACCAAAACTCGTATCGAAGTTTAGTATCCAAAAACTCAAAATAAAATCTTAAATCAAAATCAAATCGCAAACAAAATTATTACCCGAAAGTCGGATCAAAACTTGAAATTCTAAACAAAATGAATCTTAAACAAACGATAACCAAAACTCGTATCGAAATTTAAAATTTTAAACTCAAAAACTTTATCATCAAAATTTAAACTCAAAATTTTTATGATTAAAACGATAACTAAACTCGTATCGCAAATCAAAATTTAAACTCAAAATTCTTATGATTAAAACGATAACTAAACTCGTATCGCAAATCAAAATTTAATCTCCAAAACTTTATGATCAAAACGATAACCAAACTCGTATCGCAAATCAAAATTTAAACTCAAAAATTTTCGTAATTGAATGGTAAGTAGGGGTATGTATAGATAATTTTTCAGATGACACAATATAAGTTACGCACACTTCTCTAAAACAAAACATAAGTAGTACTAAATTTGCAAATTTGGAGGCACACTGAAAGCCAAAAAGAGGGCAAACGTAATGAGTCTAATACCACGCTTACGTGACTCTCTCTTTCAGACTCCCCTGAATACTTTCTTCGTATTCAGCCTAATCATTACTGACTAGTAGCTACCGAAAAACTATTACTCTATTATAAAACTAAAAAAGGTAAAATAAAATGCTAACATTATGCCGTTCATGTATCACGCCAAACGTCGCAACGCGGTTAGATCCTGGGATCTTCCCCGGGACTTACGTGTGGCCTAATGACGCTAACGGACAAACGAGCATTAGTGCGACCGAAAGTCCTGCCAATCATGCGCCGAACAAACGTCGCAACGCGGTTAGACCAAAAGATCTTCGCCGGGACTTACGCTTGTTCTGACCGCATAGCTGTACAAAACTTTTTCACTATTGGGTTAAATGCAAAAAGAAAAAATAAAAATAATAATCTAAAAAGGATCATCAAAAACCTAAGTCAGTCCTCCACTTGGAGCAATTGCTCCTGACATCATCGCAGGAACAAGACTTCACAAGTCGAGACACTCGACAAAAGTATCCTAAGAAAGTTTCCTTGCCCCGCGGCAATCCCGTCGCAACACGTTCAAGATTTAATAATCCTTAAACGGGACTTACGTGAAGCGTAAGGACAATAAAAACTTCCTAAGCTAACTATGTAGACTAACGAAATTATCTTCGGGCCCCACGTTGGGCGCCATTATGTCATATGGGCACAGACTGCAATTGAACTAAGTTGATTAAAGAGTTTAGGTGCTGGACTAGTGGGGCGCTCAGTATGCCATGCGTTTAAGCCGGGCTGGTAACTCGCCGGACGGGGGGGATCTTTCCACTTCCTAAGCACATCAACAGTCTGCCACAGAACAATAAATACATACTGAGGCTTACTCAAACATTCTCACGACATAAAATTAAATAAAAGGAGCCCAAAGATAATAATCGTTAGCAGCGACAAACAAAACGAACAAACCGAAAAGCGAACAGATAGTTCTGTTCTAGAGAAGTTTTAAGGGACTACTCCCAAAACGCGTAAATATAGCTGACTGGTGTTGATGCCAGCTTGGACCCTCCCTTGGAAGCACCTACAGGCTTCCCCATGACACTGCTGCGTCTGCAGTGTCCCAAAAACAAAATGTGTCACTTACCAATTACCCTAACATACCCTCTACCTTACCATAACCTTTGGCTCAATTAGCCATATCTAAAACGCACCAGAATTCAAATTTCAAAAACAATTTATTCATAATTAATAACTAAATTAACTAGCTTAATACAAAAAGTGAAAGCAAAGGGGTGCCACAAGGGCAAAAATCGTTACAAAAATCTCCACGAAGCAAAACAATAAGCCCCAAAAGGCTAAATGAACTAACCATTTTATCCTAAATTTTTCTTAAAACGCTAACAAATTACTTTAACAATAAAAGCATGCAAAATTACTCTAAAAATAAGGTAGAGCGACACCTTAAAACCGAATGGGTATCTCAAATAGCACTGGCATATGCCCTAGTGACACTGTCCAGGATTTCACCGAACGCGAAAATTCCCGAAGGTAGAAACCGTAACGACGATGGTGCCCGAGCACTGATGCCGCGACGCCTAACTTATTTAGACCCCGATGATCTATAAATAATAATAAAAAAAACGAACACTACTAGGCCGACCTAGTTTATCGCGCACGAGATCATATACCCAGAGGCAATTCGCATGGGTTTAAATATAAAAATAAAAGCACAAAATAAATTTAAAAGCAGAGAGAAAAAAAAATTAATATAGATATATAGTCACCGTCAAGGTCCGCAGGTCATTCTGTCCTTAAAATATTGTTGAACCTAACGCCAAACCTAGCCACTAGGGAGTATGCGGGTCCCCAACAGCCTAAGACAGCCGCTCTTTTTACAATCGTCTTATTCTCTATACTTAATATTATGATACTTCAGAAACTTAACCTTGACTATTTCCCTACTCCTTCATTATTTTATTATTTAAAAATTATTATTCCGATTTATCTATCTCGGTTGTTCTAAGATTTCATTTCTCCTTAGTTTTTCTTACTTTACTAAATTCTTACTTCTTAATGTCTGCTTGACCAGTTTATTTTCTTTTAAATTTTCAATCTTTGGGTTCTTTTATCCTTTTATCTTTCAAAATTTCTCGTTATCTCTTAATTGCTCTTCGGCCAGTTTCATTTTCTTAAAATTTTCTTTTATATTTCGGAACTACTGTCCGACCAGCTTTAATTTCCAAAAATTTTCTTTTAGCTTACTTTTCTTTTTTCTTATTTCCAAAATTTCGGTAACCCTTTCGTTTTTTCTTTTTGTTCTTTTACAGTTTTATGGCATTTCGACTGCTTTATGAGTCTAAATTTGCAAAATTCTTATTTGGTATATGTTCTTCATTCACTTTTTCTTAGATATCATAATTTCCATGATTCTTTCGTGTTTACTAAAAAATATTTTTTTTTTTTTTAAATTTTTCTTGATTGCTTATGGTCTGCTTGACCAGACTTCAATTTTCACAATTTCCATTTCGTTTTCTTTTTCCTATATAAATTATTTTTCTTATAATTCTACCCTACTCTACCTAAGGCTTAACGTCCATTCTTAGGTGGACGGTCCGGGCTGTCCGTAAGAGGAATGAAATGCACGGACTTACCTTTACTCTGCAGGGATTGAATGTGGGACGGAGTAGGAGGTGCAGGAAGAATTAGTTCACTGGCTGTGGCTGGTGTTGAAGACTGCTGTGGCTGGTGTTGAAGCCTGCTGTGGCTGGTGTTGAAAACTGCTGTGGCTGGTGATGAAAACTGCTGCGTACGGACGGACAGAACGGGCCCTGGATTCTTGCTTCTGGGTGCCCCTATCTGGTTACACTTCTCCGGGTTTGTATCCAGCGTTTTTGTCCCTGTCGCTGGATACGAAGCAGTAAAACGCGCACACTGTTGACACCGTATCGACACCCGACAAGGGCGAAGCGCGGAATCTGCTGCGGGGTAATACACACTTTGGGGCACTGTTCTTCCGATACAAAAATATGGCGCAGATGATATGGCGCTTGTTATTGGGGCGCGGCTTGAAAGGCGCCAACAATATGGCGCCGATGATATGGCGCTTACAATGTGGTCTATAATATGGCGCTTATTCGGCGGCCAGGGCGTTGAGCGCCCGCTGGTGCTCCACTACCGGCTATAATGGCGGGGTACAGGCCAAATTGCCTGCCTTCGAGAGTGGAAGCAAACCTAGGGGGGCTCTCGGCTTGAGTTGCACAATTGCTGGGGTTACCAAGGCACGAGGTGATGCCGTTTGCTGGACCGACGGCGGCGTCTGACCACTGGGAACGTTGGTGCCGTTACAGTCGGCTAGACCCACGCGGAATAATGAACTGTTGGCAGGGAAACGAATGTTATGAGACACCGTCAACACTTAAACTCCATACTCACCAAAACTACGGACGGTCTTGATTCCAGGGTGTCTTCTTTTTCCTCTTCGCCTGCGGATTCCTACCTGACGGAACTGGATGTTGGTGACTTCTTTTTAATTTCGTTGCTCCCTTGGGGCTGTGTACTGATTAATTAGAAAAAATGCTTCCTCGTTAGCTGGCACGATGTTGACGGGCTTGCAGATTTAATCGAATGGTTCGATCAAAAAAAAAATGGCGTGACACGATGACGCCTCGAAAATTTGAAAATTACGCCCGTGTTGGTAATTAGTGGTTGTTTTATCAATGTATACACTGGAATTTAGCCGTTGGTGTATGTAAATAAACACGGCTGACAACCATGAATTTCACAATTCCTCATGGTGTAATTAATGAGGGTGGGGTGAGCATGTCGGGTCGCGGTCATCTGATGTTAGATGACAGTTGAAGTGTGCGACTTTAGCGGCGTTATGGCGCCGCCACATAGCACTGTTATCAAACGTCGG
This sequence comes from Phaonia tiefii, assembly GCA_963931995.1. Lineage (NCBI taxonomy): Eukaryota > Metazoa > Arthropoda > Insecta > Diptera > Muscidae > Phaonia > Phaonia tiefii. The sequence goes on from OZ008369.1 coordinate 189,730,094, forward strand.
AAAATTATTTGAAAAACTTATACTGGCCAGGCTGAATCTACAAATAGAGGACAAACAGATATTTAATGACTCCCAATTCGGGTTTAGGAAAGGGTTGTCAACGACGCATGCGCACGTGGCAGTCACGGATAGCATAATGAGGGGATTTAATCTCAAAAGGCCGACTATCGCAATAGGACTGGACTTCGAAAAGGCGTTCGACACCGTGTGGCGTGAGGGTATCATCTATAAAATGAAGCAAAAATATGGTATTGGAAACTCACTGACGAGATTGATTTATGACTACCTGATGCGGCGAACATTCTCGGTAGAAGTGGATGACAGAGAAACAGAGAAGAACGAAACAAAAGCTGGAGTACCACAAGGGTCTATACTGGGGCCGGTACTGTATAACCTTTATCTTGCTGATATACCTCAGCCAGAAAACGGTGAGGGGTTGTACATTTTTGCGGACGATATCTTGCTTACAACATCTCATGCTAGGGCAAAAATAGCAAATAATAAGATGCAAGATTATCTAAAAATTTTGGAGATCTACTTTGAGGAATGGTTCTTGAAACTAAACGTCCCAAAGTGCACCTGTTTGGTAGCTAGAGGAAAGAAGGGCAACCTCTTTAAAAACGCCAGAAAATATAAGCCTAACATACAGATCGGAAGTGAGACCATACCCGAAAGCGATACAATGCTTTACCTAGGAGTTAAATACTCGGGTAACATGCAATTTAAAGATCATGTGGACATGATACTGGAGAAAATGAGAAAGACATATGCTATGTATTCAAGAATACTGGGCAGCAGAAATGGGCTGCTTGTATATAAACAGATACTAAGACCAATAGTGGCGTATGCATTCCCGGTGTGGTATACGATAAGCTCCAGTCAAATGGAGAGACTCAGAGTAGCAGAAAGGAAAATACTCAAACATTGCTTGGGTCTTAAGGCAACACAAGACGAAACGGGGAAATGGACTAGCCCCTCTTGTAGAACGGTGTACGAAAAGGCCAAGAATATGAAGGTCGAAAGATTGGATGTATGGATGGTTCCTAGAGCGATGCTCGTACAATGATGAGGGCAATGTGCATATTGGCAGGTGCATGATTGGAGATGAGGAATTCGAAAACATCTTAGAATCGAGAGGGGCATTGACTCCCATGGGGCTCCTTAAATTTAGGGAAAGGAACATGCTGTATAATAGGGATGGTAAACTTACATTCTACCACAGGAGGTATGAAACTTACGACATGACAAATCTAGTGTATAACACGGCACAATGAGCCACTGAATTTGAATTTCTATATTTTATTTTTATTTATTTTTAGTTTTGTAAATATTTTCACTTAGTTTTAGGTTAGTATATAAGATAGATGTAAGAAAAGAGTTTATGGGTTTTTAATCCTTTTTCCCAGGAAAATTAAATGACGAGGAAAGATTTCTGTAAAGTAATAAATGGGCTGGCCTTAAGGCTTATTTAAGTTATGTATGAAATTAGTATATCCAGAACTGTCTACGGATGCTGGATGGAGAAAATGTATTTTTTAAATATATTTAGATAAGACCAATAGAATTAAATGTAAAAGAATATGGATTAATAAACGAGAATTGAAATTGAAATTGAAATGCGATTTTTCTTTTATATCGATTCATCAGTGTTAAAGTGTTTACCAGTGCAACAAGTGAAAAGTGAAAAATTTGGTCTCGAGCATTATGAGAGATTAAATTTGGTTTCAGACTACGAAAAGTGCAGAAAAGTGAATAGTGGAAAAACTCAAACTCCCAGTTGACATCAAATTCAACTGTGGGGAAACAAAAGAGTTAGGCAACGAACTCTATATTGGGAGCCCCAAGTTGACACAGTTTTCAACTTGTGGGGTATAGACTCCAAAATCGCATCGAAAAATCGAACTGTGTAAACACAAATAGTGCTAAAAAGTTAAAAGTGCTAAAAACTACTAAAAAGTGCTAAAAAGGCGAAAAGTGCCAAAAAAGTCGAAAAGACCCGAAAAGGGCAAAATTGCTGGAAAATAAGTCAAATCTGAAAAGTGCAAAAACTGAAAATTTTGTATATTGAGAAGAAAATAAAGTAAAAATAGGGCTCCAAAATGGATGACCCAGAAGACGACAATAGTCGGAAAAGGAAAAGAGAAGTTGAAAACTCATTGAATAGTGACAGTAAATCGGACACTATGGACATTAAGAGTCTCATACAAAAAGTTGCCGGCCTAACAGCAATGGTCGAGGAACTAAAAAATAATTTGGAAAAATCCCAAGCTGAAGTGGATTCTAAGGACAGAAAATTAAAAGAGTACAGAATCATGTTTGGAAATTCTAATACGAACAGATTCAGCGTACTAAGTGAAGAATGTGAAGAAAATGATATGATGGAGGCCGATGCCGTAGGCCCCATCGAAAATAATTAAAAAGGGTAATCCGAAAACTCTGCAAGATTCAGAAGAGTTCCCTTTGATAGGAAGACAACAAAATCAACACAACAACAGATGTATCAGAGCAATAACAACAGCAGCAGCTACAACAATGTGAAAGACAACTGCGTGAACAAGCGCAGAAGTAATATCCCCAATAATAACGCGGAAAATATAAGTAATAATGTATTGAAAGGTAAGGCCAGCCCACCCATAATTAAGATTCATAACGTAAATGTTAAGGAAATTTCGGACAAATTGACTGGCGTTTTTGCGCATAAAATTTTTTCATTGAAAATAATAAATAGGGACACGGTAAACCTTCAGGTCAAGGATAATGAGGACCATAGTAGAGCACGAGAATTCCTATCGGGGGGAAAATATTCACTTTTTACCTATACACCAAGGGATCTTAAACCCTATTCGGTGATCATAAAGGGTTTGTCCGATACCTATGATATGGAAGATGTATCGGAGTATTTAAAATTGACGGGGATTGAAATGAAGGTCCAGAGAATAGTTAAACTAAATGGAAACCGATGGCTACTACAAGTGAGTTGCGACTCTGACATGCGGTCGATATATACGATGAAATACATACTCCACTGCAAAGTGACAGTGGAAAGATTTAGGCAAAAGGGGCTGGTGCAGTGCAAAAACTGCCAACGTTACGGGCATATATCGTCTAACTGCGAGATGCCATATAGGTGCGTGAAGTGTGGCCAATCGCATGGCCCGGGGAATTGTAAGATCCCCAGCGGAGAATCCAGCGCAGCTGAGATAGTTGCGGACCCGATCACGGGTCAATTCTTGAAGCGCAATGCGCAGTTGATACGGTGTGTGAATTGCGACCGTGATGGCCATGTTGCCAGTGACAAGAACTGCCCAAGGAGACTCCAAATTAAGAAGAGGCTGGATGACAAGCGCGCAAATGCCCGGCCTGGGCCGAGCAAATATACATATGTACCGGTAGTGTCCAACCGAAGAGCGAATATATCATACGCGAATGCCCTTAGGGAAGAGCCGTCTGCGGCCGGCGGTAGCCCTCGAATTGGGGGGGAGAACAGTGTTGCAGCCCGAGCGCAAAATGCGTTTGCCGTACTCGACGAGGACTGCAGAGAGTTTATGGGAAGGGATATACTTACGTGTATGGCGAAGATAGGACACTTCTATACCACATACTCGCAACTGCCAAACAAAGATGAGAAGAGAAAGGCCTTATTCGGCCTTTTGTTCAGCATTAGATTAAATGACTAGTTCATTTAATCTAATATTTCTAAAAGTGAACTCTGTCGTCTCCAGGCAGAAAAGACACTATTTGCAGGTATTTGTGAATAGGGAGAAGCCTGATATTGTCCTCCTGGCTGAGCATAAGCTCAGTAGCAGACATGTATTCGGATTGAAAGGCTATGTGGTCTACAGAAAAGATAGGATAAACGGAAGGGGTGGGGGAACTGCCATCTGCGTGAGGGACACCATCAAGGGTCTTCGTGGACACTGGGACCATTGAGAGTACCATTGCCCGAGTAAGGGGCAGAAGTGGTATACCGATTACGGTAATGGCACTTTACTTGAGGCCGCAGGAAACCCTGAGAGAAGAGTATTTGGACAGAATTGCGGGCACTGCGGGAAATGGTCACCTAATTATTGGGGCTGATCTGAACGCGAAACACCCAGAGTGGGGAGGAACAGCTATAAATGCTAGTGGTAGAGTGCTTCATGAGTGGCTCTTGACTGCCCCGAACTTAAAAATACGACGAACGAACGGACCTACTAGGACGACACTGACGAGCTCATCCTATATAGATTTTTTCATGACCTCCCCGGGTCTTGATATGGGGATGGCTGATGGAGCGGACAATGGACTGCGGACAATGGAATTCGAATCAGACCACAGAGCGGTACAACTAATAGTTGAAATCGAAAACCTCTGTGCCAATGAGAGGCGTAAGGTCTATGACTTTAAGACAATGGACAATAGAACATTTAATGACATACTAGAGAGGGAACTGACGGGACATGAACTACCGACGAACGTGAATGTGACAAGACAAGAAGTGGACAACGCAGTTAAGATACTTACGAACGCCTACAAAACTGCAATGGACAGATCCATCAGGATGACTACAGTGGGAAATTTCATTTCATTTCATTTATTCAATCTATTGGGCTGAGCTCTTACAGATCATTTCTTACAACTATGTGCTTAAATCTAATTCTAAAGCTATATATTGGAAAAGCGCATTTCTAAAAGTGCAGCGATGCGATAGAAAATCTAAATGACTGCATGCGTTGTTACATAGAATTAAGCACCTTGCAATAACCTCATTCAAGCTATAATTATATCGATGAAAATATTCAAAGAAAAAATTACTAATTCTTAAATTTCTTCTGGGAATATTGAAAGGTATAAGTTGCAAAAGCTCCGGTGAGTCAATATAACTATCAATAATATCTTTAATGAACATAATGTTTTGAGATACTCTGCGTTGCGTAAGAGTTTCTAAATTTAGTAATCGACAGCGAGTTTCGTAAGAAGGCATGTTATAAGACGTATATAAATTTCTTAAAGCAAATTTTGAGAATCTTTTTTGAACTCTCTCAATCCTGGTTTTATAGGTATTATAAATCGGGTCCCATATTATATTGCAATACTCTAGGTGAGAACGAACAAATGCAAAATATAAGATTCTTAATGTAAATGGATCATTGAAATCTGTAGAATTCCGCTTCAAAAAACCTAACTGAGAATTGGCTTTACTAATTACATATTCTAAATGATATGTAAATGAAAGTTTTGAGTCTATATATACCCCAAGGTCTTTGATTAAATTTTCCCTGTCAAAAACTTGAGTATAAAAAGTGTAAGTGTTTATGAACGGAAATTTCTTATGGGTGATAGTTAAAATTTTACACTTGGAAAAATTTAATTCCATACCATTATAAACGCACCATTGCAGAAAAGTGTCAATGTCTCTTTGAAAGGCTATGCAGTCATTTAGATTCTTAATAATAGAGTAAATTTTCAAATCATCCGCGTACAATAAGACATTGCAAAATTTAAATAATAAAGGAATATCATTAACGAAAAGGAGAAATAAAAGTGGTCCGAGGTGGCTCCCTTGTGGTACGCCAGAATTTACATTAATAGCTTCCGAAATACAATTATCAATTTTTACAAATAGAGTTCTATTAGACAAATAAGAGTTTAACCAAACTAGCATATTGGAGTGAACACCTAAGGCTTCTAATTTATAAATTAGCACATTATGATTAACTTTATCAAAAGCTTTTACAAAGTCCGTGTATAATACGTCTCTCTGATAACCGTTCTCTGTTGCATTTATACAGTAATTACTAAAAATCGCTAAATTTGTTGTTGTTGACCTGCCACTGTAAAAGCCATGCTGACGCGTACTTATGCTATTTTTCACAATACAGAATAATTTATTATTTACTAACTTGTCTAATAATTTAGGAATAGCTGACAATTTAACAATCGGTCTATAATTTTTAATAAATCCTTTTTGACCAGATTTGAATATAGGTGATATGTATGACAATTTCCATTCAGATAAGAAAACTCCACTAGATAATGATTTATTAAATATTTGAGTAAGAGGTATTGAAAGAGCCGTCGCACACTCCTTTAAGAATACTGGAGGCAGATTATCATAGTCAGCACTTTTACTTGCATCTAGTGTCAACAAGGCTTGTAACACGTCACTCACATCTAACTCTAACTGACCAATGTCAAAAAGTTCTCGTAAGTGAGAACAAGTATTTATATTTTCTATAGGACTTATATTATAACATAAAGAGAAGAAATTTGCAAAAGCGTTACAAATGTGTTGAGTGCCAATAATAGTCACACCGTCATGCTCCATACTAGCTGGATACCCATTTGACTTTCGCTTCAAATTATAAAATCTCCAAAAAGATTTAGGCTTAATTTTAATATCAGCTTCAATGTTATATATATAATTTTTATATAAGAAGTTTGAGAGAACATCAAATTCTTTGCATCTTAAATAGAGCCTTGTCACAAGAAAAATTACTTGATTTAAATTTCTTATGTGCTTTCGTTCTTAGGTTCTTTAGATGCATTAGCCTTTTATTGTGCCAAGGCAACTTAAAACGATGTCTTTGTTTCTTCATCGGAACATACATATAAACAGCCTTGTTAACTATTTGTTTAAAAACGCAATAAATGTCATTCAAATCACCTACTCCAAAAATCGTCTTCCAATCCATGGAATCCAAAAATAAATTTATAGCCGTGAAATTGGCGTTTTTAAAATCAAATTGAATTTCATGCATAACAAAATTATTTGGGTAGGAATAAAATGATATATCTATGAGAATAGCTTTATGATGTATAGAGTCAGACATAAGTGGAAAATCACATTTACTAAGTTTGTATTTAAAATCATTTCTTATAAAGACTAAATCCAATATTCTGTGAATATCATTCCTGACATCATTTACTTGATGAAGTTCTAATGAATGCATATTATCACATACTACAGTTTCTACGTCCTTATTAGCATTTAGTGGAATTAAATATTGGTCAGCATTGCTAAAATGCCATTCAATATTCCCTAGATTAAAATCTCCTAAAACACAAGGAGTCTGATGCGGCTTAAGAGAATTTACTATATACTTAATATTATAGATATGATTAGAATAAATACTAATATCACTTTTGGGTGGAATATAACTTAATATTAATACCAATTCATTATTTATTTCGTTGCTTAGTTTACCACCAAAACTTACAGCAACACAAATTTGTTCTACTAATGAATCGTCTGAGGGCAACCTTATCTCTCTACTCGCCAAATTACCAGCAACCGCAATTAGAACTCCTCCGCCTCTGGTTACGCTGGGGTTAAGAGAACGATCATTCCGATAAACATTGTAGTAAGAGTCAAACAGTTCTGTGTTAAGAAAGTGAGATGTTAGCCAAGTCTCATGCAGACCAGCGCGAGAGAACAATTCCCTTGTCTTTGTTCTTAAGCCACCAACATTGTGAAAATAAAGAGAAATCGATGAGTCATCTAAATGAGCTATAGGTAGCGAAGTATTGTCAACGGTATTACAAACATCTATTAATGATGGTGTGGCGTTTGACTCAATGGTTAAGGTCTCAGTACTATGGCCATTGTTGTTGTCGAAGTCGATGCCGTTGTATTTAAAACCGTCTCTGCAGTGTCTGTAGACGCTGAAGTCGCTGAAGTGGACAGGGACGGGGTTAGTACTTGCGGATGGGGTATCGTTATTATTCCATCTTCCAGGTTTTTTGATTTAATGATGAAAGGAGTTATTTTTATAGACATTGGCCACATTGTCTTATTGTACACCTTCTGGTAAAGAGGGGATGGTACCCCCAATTTAAAATTAACGAAACGAAGCTTTGACAGGTCAGCATCACGCTTTACTAATTTTGTGCATTTCAAAATATTGGCTTGAACTCCCAACCCCTCCGATACAAATTTAATAACCGCCTCTGGTTCAGTGTTTATGTTGAATTTAGAGATGTGCAAATACTTCATTGTATGCACAACCTCCAAATCAGTATTAGTCTGAGCGACACCAATAACACTTTTGTTTTTGTTTTTATTCCGTCTGCCGCTGATATTCTTTTGCTTTTTTCCCTTCTCCTTACGCCGAACAGTAATCCACTTTTGCTCTCTGTTCTCAATCGCCACATTGTGATGATCGACGGCGTCCACAAATTGTTCACACACATCCTCATCACTAGCAGATAATGGAAGTGTAGTTGTGGGTGTAGGTGTTGGTAATGTGGGAGCGAGAAGAAGATTTTGCTGTTGCTGAATTGAAGTTTGAGTGGTCTTTTCGATCTCACTTTCGTTGAAGACAATAGGCTTTGATGCATTCATATCTCTCATCATACGCTCCAATTGCAGACACTTCGATTGGACTTCTCTCATTTGCTGTGAGAGCAAGTTGATTTTGTTTGAAGCCTCACTGGTACTAACAGCGCAAGAATTGCACTGCCAAATTTGGGGAATTAATTAGAAGTTTTAGGCAGTCTGTTGATAAATCTGTGCATTCAGAATGGAAAACTCGACCACATACTGATGCACATTTGACACCTTCAAACGTTTTTAAATTAAAACAATCAGTTTTAGCCGTAATTTCAGCCTTGCACTTGCCACAAAAATTCTTCATAGCGGTAGCGAAAAAAAATACGTCTTTACTCTGCGAGAACAAATGAATTATATGAAATGGCGGAATGCCGGAATTACCAGAGGACATACTACATTTGATTGCTGAGGGAAAACGACTTAGACGACGAATTTTTAGGACGGATGACTACAATAGGGCGGTCACTCTGAGGGCCACTCAGAAGAACCTCTCGAGGATAATATCACAACGTATCGCAAAATTTGAGGAAGGGCAACGTGTCGAGAAACTGAACAACATCAGAATGGATGGCAATATGTTCAGGAAGGTGAGGTGCATGACAGGTGCAATGAAGCGGATAAGGATCCCTCCGATAGTGGACCCCCAAGGAAGGGCCATGGAATCGGATGAGGACAAGGCAAGTGCTTTGGCCCGAAACTTTGCGGATGTCCAGGTGGATATTGGTAGAAGGCGACAGAACGCCACAGTAATGACAACTGTGCAGGGCCTCAGGGGCCATGGGACTATGGTGACTTTCTCTGAGGGGTTAACTGCTGACGGGGCATCCAGGGCCGGTGGGCCGGTGGAACTATTCCGAATCTCGGAAATTGGGTCGGCGCTAAATGCGCTCAATCGTAAGAAAAGCAGCGGGGTGGATGGCGTCCCGAATTATGTGCTGAAAAGGACAGGGGAAAGATCGTGGCGGTACATTACGATCCTCCTGAACCACTGTCTGAATTTGGGGTATTTCCCACAAGAGTGGAAACACTCAAGGACCATCCCGGTGCTTAAACCAGGCAAGGACCCAACGGGGTCGGCTAGTTATAGGCCAATAGCTCTATTGTCCAATTTGGGCAAGCTTTTTGAGCGTCTCATCTTTGGTAGAATGCGCGAGCATATCGAAGATAAGGAAGTCCTGGGAGACTTCCAATTTGGTTTCCGTAAGGGCCTCTCGACGAACCACGCTCTCATGGCTCTTACCAACAATGTGGTAAGAGGTTTCCATAGACGAAGCGCTACAATAGCGACTAACCTGGACTTTAGCCGAGCCTTCGACTCGGTCTGGCAAGAGGGAATAGTCTACAAAATGCTAGCTAAACAAGATTTTAGCTCGCATCTTTGTAGACTAATTCTCGACTACCTCGAGAAACGCACTTTCTCGGTGGATATGGGCGAATACAGATCACCCCCACATGACCTTGTTGCCGGTGTGCCCCAGGGGTCTATATTGGGCCCCATGCTATACAATCTTTATTAAGCGGATATCCCACAACCGCCGAGTGGGCATATGATCATCGCATACGCGGATGATATACTAATTACCTCTACGCACGTGAGGGCTAGCACGGCGAACAGAACACTGAATGTGTACTTGGAAGAATTGCATGCATATTTCCAGGATTGGGGATTGGAGCTGAACGTGATGAAATGCAGGACGATGATTTTTAAGGGTAAAAAACGGCGACTTTATGGGAATGCTAAATCTTATGTTCCGAAGGTGAAAATTGGGGGAATACTTGTGGAGAATACAAGGGAGCTTAAATATCTGGGAGTAGTCTTCCAAGAAAACATGTCCTTCACGAGACATGTAGATTATGCCCTTAATAGGGCTAGGAAGGTCTTCCACGCTTATTATGGGGCGCTTGCCACCAAAAGGGGTCTTAGCCACAAGGTTAAGATGACATTGTATAAACAGATTATCCGACCCGTGGTCTCGTACGCTTTTCCTATTTGGTGGGATATTTCATCTCATCAAATGGAAAGGCTGAAAGTCATGGAGAGAAAGTTTATCAGCTGCTGCCTTGGTCTGGGACGGAGGCGGACGGAACAGGGGTACTACATCAGCCCCTCTTGTGCCCAGGTGTACGAAAAGGGCAATATGTCGAGGTTAGACGGCTACATGGTGAGATTAGCCATCGGTTTCCATGAGAAATGCGAGTTTAGCGAAAACGCAATAGTTTTGGAGTGTAAATATGAGCAAGGTGCTGCTGAGCACTGAATGTCATCGGACAAACCCTTTACCCCTGCATGCCTTTTGGGGCTGAGGGACGAAGGGATACTATATGATAACATAGGAAATCTCGTGTTCTACCATAGAAGGTACGGAACGTATAATGTAGAGGATACTGTCTATAATACATCCCAGATAGCTGGGTGATGAATTTCTTGATAATTGTTTATTTTGTTTTATTTTATTATTTTTATTTTATGTAAATATGTAAATAATGTATATATTGTAAATATTAGTAATAAGGTAGAATTAAGTTAGTTAGATAAGGATCCCTATTTTTTGTCCTTTTTTATGGGAATTTACATACTTGAAGGTGACTGAGTCAAATTTATATTGAAGACAATTTTAAAATGGGCTGGCCAAATGCTTGAACTATTTATATCAAATTTAAAGATGAAATCCTAGACTAATATGTAAAAATATGTTTGGAAAAAGAATTATTCTAAGAAAAAAATTAGTTCATAAGATAAAATTGTAACAGAGAAACTTGGAAATAAATATGAATTGAAATTGAATTGCGATTTTTCTTTATTAAATAATAATTTAATAAATGTTTTATAAACTTCACTGTCTTAATTTTTTCTGTTTTTTCAGATTTTTTCAAATTTTTTCACAATTTTCAAAATTTTCAAATTTTTTTTTGATTTTCAGTCAATTTCTTTTACAAACAATTTTCGGAATTTCTTTGATTTTTTTCTCAATTTTTCGAGTTTATTTTCAATTTAATGTCACTTTTCATATTTTTGGTTCGATTTTCAGTCTATGTCTATTACGTTGATTTTTTCTGTTAATTTTGCAAATTCAAATTTCCACTGTTCAATATGCTGTTTTTTTTTACTGTATTAGTTTGCCAATAGTTTGGTTTTATTTGCCAGATCATCGGTTTACAATTTGTATCTAATACTAATTCTTAAAACTAATTATATCCTTATATATTAAATATTCACCAAGGATTTTCAAATTCAAAAATTTACATGTAAATGTGAGCATGTCACAGCTGCTTCTTCAAATAAGGAAAAATCGTAAGGTCTTCCACAAAAAAAGACAATAAAAAAATGGATTTCAAAACTCACTTATAACTAGAAAACAAAACTTACATACTAACAAACAAAAGCTTACGAACTACAAAATGTATGTACAAAAATGGGAAGAAATAAAAACAATAAATGCTCCATGTGGCAATCCGTCACTGTGCGGTGTTGTACACCGTATCGGCCAAATCAAGGCTGCAAATGCGTCTGTGGTAGTAAAGTAATCGTCCGTTTTCGTTTAAATGTCCCGTATTGTTCAGTGTTAAAAGTCCAGCAGGAGGTATATAGTTCCGCCATATAATACTCAGGTTATCGACACACTCTAAACACCTTCTCACCAGTGCGTTGTCCAGCTCGGCACTCTTCCGTAATGCGTCTAACGCAGCTCTAACCAAATACACATCAATACGATCAAAGTCGATTCCGTCGTAAATCACGCGACAAGACGGATGTCTAGGGATGCCATCCATCCCCACCTCGGGTCGCAGTCCAAGGCAAGATCTGAGAATTCTTCTCTCCCACACTCGAAGTCTCTCCATTTGCGAGGAGGAAATACCCGACCATACGGGGAACGCATACGCCAGCAGTGGCCTTATGATCTGGCGGTATATGAGGAGTTTAACCTCGCCACTCAATCCACTCCTAGGGCGGAGTATCCTGGCGTATGCGCTGAAAATTCGCGCCACTCTACCAAGGACGAAGTCCATGTGCCGGTAAAACTGGAAGTCCTCCGTGAATATCACGCCTAAATACCGCAAGGTGGTGACTGTCTCAATAGGGGCGTTCCCAACCTTAAGGGTTGGAACAAAGCCCCTACAATTCCTATATAGGTATCTCCGCTTTCCCTTGAACATTATTCCCTTAGATTTATCGACATTCAGGCGAATGCCCCATCTTCGGAAATAATCATCAAGGGAAGCTAAGTAGTCATTTAGGCGTGCATTCACGGATTTCGCCTTAACACCGGCAGAGGCAACCAGGATATCGTCCGCGTAGAGGACGAGCAAGTCCCCGTTTGGAGGAAGGGGAATGTCGGAAATGAAGACATTGTATAGTATCGGCCCGAGTATGGAGCCCTGTGGCACTCCTGCGGTCACTGCGTGATTTCCGGAAAGCGTATCGCCAATCTTCACGCAAAACGAACGGTCCGTTAGAAAGTTCTGTACCATCCTGCGCGTCGCGTAGTCAAACCCGTAGTTCGCCATTTTATGTACAATTGCGTTTTGCCATGTGGTGTCGAAGGCTTTGGCGCAGTCCAAGCTCGCCGCGATAGTTACCCGTCTCTCCTGCAGACCTTGGGCGACGTAGTCTGCAAGAACCATTAAGGCGTGCGACGTGTTTTGTTCCGACCGAAAACCGAACTGGTTGTCCAGTAACACGCCGCCGTCATTAATCTTATCGCGTATCGCGCCCGCTATAAACGTTTCTAGTAGCTTCCCTAAGGGGGAAAGCAGTGAGATCGGCCTGTAATTACTCGGGCGAATAGAGTCGGCCCCCGGCTTCAAAATTGGGATTACTAACGCCTGCTTCCACGCCTTAGGGAAGTAGCCGATGTTGATACAGTGGTTTAGAAGTGTTGCCAAAAACGTCCACGCCGCGGCATTAGTCCTACGCAGGACAATATCAGGTATTCCGTCGAGGCCACATGACCTCTTGTTCGGTCGACGCCTAAGGGCCTTGCCAATATCGTCAGACCGAATCAGCCACTCGGGGCCTGGGTCTGAGTCATCAGCAATATTCAATCCGTCCGCTGTGATTGACCGGCCAAATCTTAATACCGGCGTGCTATTTAATATTGGCGACGTCGCCTCGGCTATTTCGGCCGCGAATTCCGGGTCTACTAGATCAAAGTTTCCGCTATTAACAGCAGCAAACGACAGCGCGAGCAAGTTCGCCTTGCCAACTTCGTCCGGGATCAGGAGTCCGTTCTCATCCACTATATCGCCGACATCATTGGTCTTAAGAAGACCAGCAGCACCCTTGACCTTCCTGAACGTCTTTTCATCCACACGAATATTGCGCAAATATTCAAGTCGGTGGTTCGTCTCAAATTCCGCTAAGGACTCGTCTATAACCCTACTGATGTTGTTTACTTCAATTTTAATCGCGCGTTTCCGCAGTAAATCTGGTGTGCGGTGCATCCTCCGTTTCATCCTCTTCTTCTCCTTTATCAGATCAATGATAAAGGGTGGAAGACCTGGGAGGGAACCGGCATGACGTGGTTTTCGGGGTATAGACTCCTCCATAGCGAATCGAAGCGAAGCAGCCAGCTTGGCCACACACTCGTCAATTTCGGGGACTGACGTATTCCTGCTGACAGGAAGGTCAATGGTCTGCAGTTGCCTTGATAGAGTGGAATTGAACTTTCTCCTGTCCATTTCGCCAAAACGGAAAAAGGTTGGCACCTCTCGCGTCGCGATACCGCTACCGTCCACGACAAGCTGTATGGCCTTATGGTCAGACTCAAAATCTAGTAGACGAACAAATTCGTGGGGGACACTCCCCAATGACAATCCCGACGATGTTATAAATAAGTCGATAAATTACTCCGCGCCGCGCGAAACTCTGGTGGGACCTTCCATCCGACAGATGTCAAGGTCCGGGCATCCGATTATGAATTCTCGGAGAACTCGCCCGCTCGTATTCACCGCCGTTCAACCCCAATACGGGTGTTTGACGTTTAGGTCACAGCCTATTAACACCTCGCCACAGGCTAAAAGGTCCAATATTGGGGTCAGATCTTCGTCGCGCAAAGTCACACTGGGGGGACAGTACATAGACACAACGGCAATAGAATTGCCGCTATGCCTATGCACCCTCACCGCAGTGCACTCTATGTTACCGACTTGCACCGAAAGACGTACGCACCGGATGCTTTCCTTTATCAAAATCGCCGTACCACCGCCGCGACCTTGACATCTGTTCTGGCGGAACACCTGATATCCTCCCATCACAAAGTTGTGTCTATCATTGAGCTTGTGCTCAGCTATTAAGAAGATAACAGGCTTATGTTCGGCCAGAAACAGCTGCAGGTAGTGTCGTTTCCTCCTCGACACGATCGAGTTAACATTCGTGAAAATGTACTTCAGACGTCTACTCATTCTGACCAATCGAGAATAACATACCCAGGAGGGCGCGAGATCGTTCTTCGTCTCCTGTCAGAGAAGGATATTCTCTGGCAAATGCAGTCATTTTGCGGAAACAGGTGAGCATATCCTTCCCCAGGAGACGCTCGCAGTCACGATTTAACAGGTCGAAATTGGACCTAGCACTCGAAAGGGTTACACCCGCGTTAGATGGTGTACCACCCGCACGCGCCGCGCTCGCATATGATACGTTTTGTCGAACTGTGTTATTGTTTACTCGCGTCGTGAATCGTCGCGGATCACTCGATTTTGCACGATTCTCCTGCATCCGCCGGATTACAGCCAATCTCTTGGGACAAGTCCGCGCGCCCGCCGTGTGTCCCTGCACTCCGCAATTCACGCAGGTGACCGTATGACCAATGCGCGACATCATTTCCCCACTTACTGGGTGGGGGAAGAAAACCTCCTTCGTATCACTCTCCTTGGCGGGGATGGGGCAGTTGCCTGGGCCATGGTCTTCACCGCATTTCACACACCGGAACGGCATATTGCAGTTTGAAGACACATGACCAAACCGCTGACATTTGTAACACTGCGTGGGGCTGTTACGACGGAATCGATCGTATCGAACCCAGCAGTGTAATATGTATTTTACATCAAATAGTGCAGACATATCAGAGTCCTTTGAGCAGGAGATGAGCCAGCTATTTCCGCCAAGCTTTTTCACATTTAGAATTTTCACATTTATTTTAAGGCTCTCTATGTGGGCCTTAACTTCTTCTTCATTAAAGGACTCTGCTATGCCTCGCACTAGTACCGAGACTGGTTTCTCCGCTTTTGGTGTGAAGGTATAAAAGTTAACCCTCTGTTCTTCGAGCAGTTTGCGGACTTTGGCGTGGTCCTCATCTGTATTCACCTGTATATTTGCAACCTTCTTGCTGAAAATTTTAACACAGAAAAGTCCATATCCTAATGTCCGTTGCATCGAATTAAGTATCAGTTTAATGTCCAGTCCGTATGTGGTAATGGTCGGTACAGTTTTTCGTATCTTACCACTGGCAGCCTTGATGTTTGACGGCATTGGTGCTGTCTTCTTCTTGTTGTTGTTGTTGTTGCGCGATGTCGAAGCCGCAAGATTGGGGAATTCATTTTCTGCTAGTCGGTTGTTGTTTGCTGGCTCATCGGGGATGTTGCCCAGTATGCCAAATCTGTTGTTGTCGTTGTTTTCCATGGCCACCGCCATCTTCCGTACCGGCTCTGCACGGGCTCCATTACCCTGTGCCGACTTTGCACAGGGCACCGTTTTCCACTGTCCATCGGCCTCTTGCGACAGTATCTTCTCATTCTCTTCTGGTTCTGTGGCACTGAACACTGCGTCGCTCATGCCATCGTCTTCTGCCGGAATACCCTGCAGGAGTGTGACGCTCTCCTGTAGGGATTTTATATTAGCTTCAAGTCGCGCTATATAGTCTATAGCGCGACTGAGCTCAGTTCTTATCTTTTCATTTTCGGCG
Organism: Phaonia tiefii; assembly: GCA_963931995.1. NCBI lineage: Eukaryota > Metazoa > Arthropoda > Insecta > Diptera > Muscidae > Phaonia > Phaonia tiefii. The sequence continues at coordinate 189,746,306 of OZ008369.1, forward strand.
ACAGATTTCGCCAGTTCTGCTGCTTTGTCAGCCAATTTGGCTTTCTTCCTCCTTTTCAGAGGGTTTTCTAGGCGGCTATCATCGCTGCCTGACGACCCCATTGGGCCACTAGCGATTTCACTAGTGCCCGGTGAAACTGTTCAGTGTGGGGTTATTGACACTTTTGTCTTAAGTGTAATTTTTCGACACCACTAATGTTGAACTTTGTGTCAACAGAAAAGTACTTAAGCGTTCCAGAAACGCGATTTTTCCTTGGGATGAGAGAGATTCCAGTGTTGACAGCCGAAGTGTTCATATCGTGTAAAGTGAAGTGCCTAAAAAAGACATAAATTTAAAATTCAAATTGCGTTTTGCCGACGGCAAATCAATAAAAAGTGCTAAGTTGGAATTATATTTTCCCGACGGCAGGACATAGACGAGAAAAAAAAAGTGCTAATAGTAAAAAAAGTGCTAAACTTAGAAAACGCTAAAAACTGATAAAATAAAACCCTTAGCGATGGAAGATCGCAGGGGAAAGAAAAATAAGAAAAGGAAGAAGAAGTCTGGAAATGCTTCCGGAACTGATTCGGAAAGTGAAGTCAATGGACTAAAGAACATTATTAAAAGTCTTGAAAGGAAAATTGACCATATGCAAAGCATAATAAATAATTTACAAGGGGTGCATCAAAGCTCCGAAAATGACAACAATAATGAAAATGTGGAGAACGCTAACGAACCAGAGGATGTAACTCCTCAATTTTCGGATATGGAATCCTTAATGGAGACCCAAGAATTGTGCTCAGTAGAGTGTGATGTAGCATTTGAAGATGCCAATGATGAGCGAGCCGAATGGCAAAAAGTAAAGGAAGTGCAAGACACCGTAGACTTCCCACCGCTGGAAAGACCAAAAGAGCGTGTTCAAATTACAACTCAACAGCAGCAACAACAACAAAAGCCACAGGGGCAAGAACAACAACATATAAAAGGTAAGGCCAGCCCACCTACTATTAAAATCTATAATTCCGATGTTAAATTCATGGCAAGTAAGATAAAAGGATTGTTAGGACATAATTTATTTTCTATTAAAATTGTAAATAAAAATATGATTGAATTGCGAGTTAATGATAACAATGACCATTTTAGGGTTCGTAATCTAATGAGAGAATGTAAAATAAATTTTTATACATACACACCATCGGACTTAAAGCCCATCACGGTTGTAGTAAAAGGACTCTCCGCTTCATACGAAGAAGGAGATGTTAAAGATTACCTAGAACTGTTAGGAATACAGATGACTATCAACAGAATAATTAAGCTCAATGGGGACCGATGGCTAGTGCAGTTCAGCCATGACTCGGACCTGAAATCAATATTTTCTATTAAGTTTATTCTCCACTGCCGAGTCAGTTTGGAGCGCTTTAAGAGAGGGGGGTTGGTCCAGTGCCGCAACTGTCAACGATATGGACATGTGTCTACCAATTGTGATATGCCATACCGCTGCGTAAAATGTAGCCTCTCCCATGGTCCAGGAAACTGCAAAGTTCCCAAAAAAGAGGAAAACACAGAGGAATTTATAATTAAGGATCAGGTAACAGGAACAATCACAAAGAGAATTGGCTTACCGGTAAAGTGCGCCATTTGTGACAAAGAAGGTCATGTAGCCAGCTCACAAATATGCCCAAAGAGACGGGAAATTAAACGCAGATTGGATGAGAAAAGAGCGGAAAGAAGCCAGGCGGAAAGAAGACCGGCCAGGTTCACATCTACATTCAGAACTGGCAATGTATCATATGCGAATGCTACTAGAACAACGGTGAACAGAATGACAACAAACACTGGGCCTAGTCAGATGATGGAAGCCAATGAAATATTCAACAAAATTGATTCGGACTGTACAAAGTACCTGGGCAAGGACTTTATGTCATGCATGCAAAAAGTAGGAGAATTTGCCGAAGATTATTTCCGCATTACGAACGAAGCGGAGAAGACCAGGGCCCTATTTGGCCTACTTATAAGTCTGCGTCTTCATGCGTAAGCCCCTAAAATATATATTCCTGAATGTGAATTCAATTGTGTCAAAATGCAGGAGACACAATTTACAACATTTTGTGGACGAGGAAAAGCCAGATGTGCTAATGTTGGCGGAGCATAAGCTAGCCACAAATCACAATTTCAGCCTAAGAGGATATGTTACTCACAGACAGGACAGAATAAAGGGCAAAGGAGGCGGAACGGCCATATGTATCCGAGAGGACATCAAATGCGAGAGAGTTACTGCAAATATCAAGAGCATAGAAGGGACCATCATTAGAATAAAATCCATAGATAATACGGAGATCTATATCATGGCCCTATATCTAAGACCACAAGAGACTATAAACCCCGCTGACCTTGATATTCTTGAGAACATCATAGGAACCAGTGGGGCGATAATAGGTGCTGATCTCAACGCTAAACATCCCTCCTGGGGAGGGAGGGATGTCAATACTAGCGGGAAAATACTATACGAATGGCTCCTAACATCTCCGAATCTTAACATCAGACCCACCATTGGACCAACAAGAAACTTATCTTACATTGACTTATTCATAACAACCACAGACCTGAGACCAGTGGGACAAGACCAAACCAGACCGACGGTACGAACTCTAGACTATCAATCGGACCATAGGGCAATAGAACTAATACTGGACATGAACGAACTGGAGACACAAGAACCAACAGAATTTTATGATTTTAGACGAATGAACACAAGACGACTCAACAACGAACTAGCTACAGGATTTGAGACCGTGGACTTAGCGACAAATCGTAACATGACGATCCCTGAAATAGACACTGCAGCTGAGAAAATCAGCGAAACATACAGGAAAGCGATGAGTGTGGCTATACCTAAGTTCAAACCGGCGAAGGGAACAACACTACCTCTTCCAGAGCACATTGAACAAATAATTCGGCATAAGAAACGCTTGAAAAGAAGAGAGCATAGAACATTAGATCAATATAGGAAAATTACCATCAAAGCGGAGATTAAGATCATCAGTAGAATCATAGATGAACTCATCCTAAAATATGAAGAGAAATACTGGGTTGAAAAACTGGAAAAGATCAGACCTAGCCCGATGATGCACCGCAACATAAAGAGACTCGGCGGAATAACCAGACGCTCAAGAATTCCTAGATTGATTGATAATGATGACAAGTTTATAGAAGATGAAAAGGGCAAAGCAAACCATCTAGCAGAAACGTTTGAGAAAATTCAATTGTCAAGAACCACTGCGAGTGGAAACATAGAAAAACTAGCTGCTATAAAAGAGCTCGAAAATCACAGGCCGAAAATAAAGTTCTCTGATTCACAACGATCAGATGGATCTTCCAACTTAAATACAGCTTTCAGTTTAATCACTCCTGAGGAAATAGGTATAGCCCTGAGAAGACTAAACAACAAAACAAGCAGTGGCCCGGACAACATACCAAATGTAGTACTCAAAAAATCCGATAGGAGAACCTGGAGACAGTTTGCAGTGCTCTTCAACAACTGCATAAACTCTGGATACTTCCCCAAAGAGTGGAAACACTCCAGAATAATTCCAGTAATTAAACCCGGAAAAGACCCTACAAAATCTGCAAGCTATAGACCGATAGCACTCCTATCGAACATAGGGAAATTCTTTGAGCGCCTCATATTGAACAGATTGCACCAGCACATTGAAGATGGAAAAATCCTTAACGACTCCCAATTTGGTTTTCGAAAGGGACTATCAACAACACATGCACTTATGGCAGTCACAGATGGAATTATGAGAGGCTTCAACCAAAAAAGGACAACATTAGCAGTCGGACTAGATTTTGAAAAAGCGTTTGACACTGTCTGGCGTCAGGGCATTATTTATAAAATGAAGGTGAAATATAAGTTTGATGATGTCATGACCAGCATAATATATGATTACCTAATGAACAGATCATTCTCAGTCGAAGTAGAGGGAAGGCAATCAAGAATTAAGGACACAAAAGCTGGAGTACCGCAAGGATCAATCCTAGGACCAGTGCTGTACAATCTATACCTAGCAGACATACCGCAACCTGAAAACGGCGAAGGAATTTATATATTTGCTGACGATATACTGGTGACAACTTCCCATGCCAGGGCTAAAACAGCAAACAAGAAAATGCAAAGTTACCTGGAAATATTGGAATTATACTTCGAGGAATGGTACCTTAAATTGAACGTACCTAAGTGCACCTGCCTAATGACTAGGGGTAAACTAGGGAACTTGTACAAAAATGCTAGGAGATATATACCAAAATTACAACTCGGTGGTGAGAACATAGCCAACAACAAGACAATGATCTACCTCGGGATTAAATACTCCGAGAGTATGAATTTTAAGGACCACATTGACATGATCTTGGAGAAGATGAGAAGATCTTATGCAATGCACTCACGAATGCTCGCAAGAAGAGGAGGATTAAGTGATAAAGTGAAAATTCTGGTTTACAAGCAGATAATGAGACCAATACTGGCATACGCGTTTCCCATCTGGTTTTCGATAAGTTCCAGTCAAATGGAAAGGCTACGAAAGGCGGAAAGGCGCATATTGAGACAATGTCTGGGACTAAGAGCCACCAAAGATGACATGGGGAACTGGACTAGCCCCTCTTGTGAAACAATATATGAAAGAGCCAAAGTTGCTAAAATCGGAAGAATTGATGTCTGGATGACTGAGCTAGCCATCATGTCCTTAGAGCGATGCAATTATAATGATAACGTACATATTGATAAATGTAAGATAAATAATGATGAGTTCGAGAATATACTGCAATCGGGAGGGGCTTTAACTCCGATGGCGCTTCTCAATTTAAAAGATAAAAACATGCTATACGATGAGCAGAATAACTTAATATTTTATCATAGAAGATATGAAACTTATGATAGGGAAAATCTTGTATATAATACGGCACAATGAGCCATGTACTGAACTCCTTTTAATTTTGTTTTATGTTTAGTTTTGTAATATAGTTTTCTAGTTTTAGGTTAGTTAGTAAGATAGTATAAGGCAAGAGTTTCTGGGTTTTTTAATCCTTTTTCCCAAATAATTAATTGAATATATAAATTTGTGATTGATAAAATGGGCTGGCCTTAGGGCCTATTTAACTTATATAGAACCAAACTAGTAAATCTAGAAAAGTCCCTGGACGCTAGATGGAAAAAATATATATTATGTGTATATTTAATTAAATACTTAAAGATTTTGTAAAATTAATATGGATCAATAAATACAAATACAAATTGCAAAAAAAAAAAAAATTGCGATTTTTCCTTATTAAATAATAATTTAATAAGTTTTTTTTGAAACTTCACTGTCTTAATTTTTTCTGCTTTTTCAGATTTTTTCAAAATTTTTCAAAATTTTTTAATCACTTTTTTTGATTTTCAGTCAATTTCTTTTACAAACAATTTTCGGAACTTTTTTGATTTTTTTCTCAATTTTTCGAGTTTATTTTCAATTTAATGTCACTTTTCATATTTTTGGTTCGATTTTCAGTCTATGTCTAGTACGTTGATTTTTTCTGTTAATTTTGCAAATTGCCGACGGCAAATTCAAATTTCCACTGTTCAATATGCTGTACTACGACCAGTCATTTTTATTCACTTTTTTTATTTCACTTAACACTTCACGAATGCAGCACAAGAACTAATGTCCTAAGTCTAGTTTGGTTTTTTTTTTTTTTTTTTTTGCCAATAGTTTGGTTTTATTTGTCAGATCATCGGTTTACAATTTGTATCTAATACTAATTCTTAAAACTAATTATATCCTTATATATTAAATATTCACCAAGGATTTTCAAATTCAAAAATTTACATGTAAATGTGAGCATGTCACAGCTGCTTCTTCAAATAAGGAAAAATCGTAAGGTCTTCCACAAAAAAAGACAATAAAAAAATGGATTTCAAAACTCACTTATAACTAGAAAACAAAACTTACATACTAACAAACAAAAGCTTACGAACTACAAAATGTATGTACAAAAATGGGAAGAACTAAAAACAATAAATGCACCATGTGGCAATCCGTCACTGTGCGGTGTTGTACACCGTATCGGCCAAATCAAGGCTGCCAATGCGTCTGTGGTAGTAAAGTAATCGTCCGTTTTCGTATAAATGTCCCGTATTGTTCAGTGTTAAAAGTCCAGCAGGAGGTATATAGTTCCGCCATATAATGCTCAGGTTATCGACACACTCTAAACACCTTCTCACCAGTGCGTTGTCCAGCTCGGCACTATTCCGTAATGCGTCTAACGCAGCTCTAACCAAATACACATCAATACGATCAAAATCGATTCCGTCGTAAATCACGCGACAAGACGGATGTCTAGGGATGCCATCCATCCCCACCTCGGGTCGCAGTCCAAGGCAAGATCTGAGAATTCTTCTCTCCCACACTCGAAGTCTCTCCATTTGCGAGGAGGAAATACCCGACCATACGGGGAACGCATACGCCAGCAGTGACCTTATGATCTGGCGGTATATGAGGAGTTTAACCTCGCCACTCAATCCACTCCTAGGGCGGAGTATCCTGGCGTATGCGCTGAAAATTCGCGCCACTCTACCAAGGACGAAGTCCATGTGCCGGTAAAACTGGATGTCCTCCGTGAATATCACGCCTAAATACCGCAAGGTGGTGACTGTCTCAATAGGGGCATTCCCAACCTTAAGGGTTGGAACAAAGCCCCTACAATTCCTATATAGGTATCTCCGCTTTCCCTTGAAGATTATTCCCTTAGATTTATCGACATTCAGGCGAATGCCCCATCTTCGGAAATAATCATCAAGGGAAGCTAAGTAGTCATTTAGGCGTGCATTCACGGATTTCGCCTTAACACCGGCAGCGGCAACGAGGATATCGTCCGCGTAGAGGACGAGCAAGTCTCCGTTTGGAGGAAGGGGAATGTCGGAAATGAAGACATTGTATAGTATCGGCCCGAGTATGGAGCCCTGTGGGACTCCTGCGGTCACTGCGTGATTTCCGGAAAGCGTATCGCCAATCTTCACGCAAAACGAACGGTCCGTTAGAAAGTTCTGCACCATCCTGCGCGTCGCGTAGTCAAACCCGTAGTACGCCATTTTATGTACAATTGCGTTTTGCCATGTGGTGTCAAAGGCTTTGGCGCAGTCCAAGCTCGCCGCGATAGTTACCCGTCTCTCCTGCAGACCTTGGGCGACGTAGTCTGCAAGAACCATTAAGGCGTGCGACGTGTTGTGTTCCGACCGAAAACCGAACTGGTTGTCCAGTAACACGCCGCCGTCATTAATCTTATCGCGTATCGCGCCCGCTATAAACGTTTCTAGTAGCGTCCCTAAGGGGGAAAGCAGTGAGATCGGCCTGTAATTACTCGGGCGAATAGAGTCGGCCCCCGGCTTCAAAATTGGGATTACTAACGCCTGCTTCCACGCCTTAGGGAAGTAGCCGATGTTGATACAGTGGTTTAGAAGTGTTGCCAAAAACGTCCACGCCGCGGCATTAGTCCTACGCAGGACAATATCAGGTATTCCGTCGAGGCCACATGACCTCTTGTTCGGTCGACGCCTAAGGGCCTTGCCAATATCGTCAGACCGTATCAGCCACTCGGGGCCTGGGTCTGAGTCATCAGCAATATTCAATCCGTCCGCTGTGATTGACCGGCCAAATCTTAATACCGGCGTGCTATTTAATATTGGTGACGTCGCCTCGGCTATTTCGGCCGCGAATTCCGGGTCTACTAGATCAAAGTTTCCGCTATTAACAGCAGCAAACGACAGCGCGAGCAAGTTCGCCTTGCCAACTTCGTCCGGGATCAGGAGTCCGTTCTCATCCACTATATCGCCGACATCATTGGTCTTAAGAAGACCAGCAGCACCCTTGACCTTCCTGAACGTCTTTTCATCCACACGAATATTGCGCAAATAGTCGGTGGTTCGTCTCAAATTCCGCTATGGACTCGTCTATAACCCTACTGATGTTGTTTACTTCAATTTTAATCGCGCGTTTCCGCAGTAAATCTGGTGTGCGGTGCATCCTCTGTTTCATCCTCTTCTTCTCCTTTATCAGATCAATGATAAAGGGTGGAAGACCTTGGAGGGAACCGGCACGACGTGGTTTTCGGGGTATAGACTCCTCCATAGCGAATCGAAGCGAAGCAGCCAGCTTGGCCAGACACTCGTCAATTTCGGGGACTGACGTATTCCTGCTGACAGGAAGGTCAATGGTCTGCAGTTGCCTTGATAGGGTGGAATTGAACTTTCTCCTGTCCATTTCGCCAAAACGGAAAAAGGTTGGCACCTCTCGCGTCGCGATACCGCTACCGTCCACGACAAGCTGTATGGCCTTATGGTCAGACTCAAAATCTAGTAGACGAACAAATTCGTGGGGGACACTCCCCAATGACAATCCCGACGATGTTATAAATAAGTCGATAAATGACTGCGCGCCGCGCGAAACTCTGGTGGGACCTTCCATCCGACAGATGTCAAGGTCCGGGCATCCGATTATGAATTCTCGGAGAACTCGCCCGCTCGTATTCACCGCCGTTCCACCCCAATACGGGTGTTTGGCGTTTAGGTCACAGCCTATTAACACCTCGCCACAGGCTAAAAGGTCCAATATTGGGGTCAGATCTTCGTCGCGCAAAGTCACACTGGGGGGACAGTACATAGACATAACGGCAATAGAATTGCCGCTATGCCTATGCACCCTCACCGCAGTGCACTCTATGTTACCGACTTGCACCGAAAGACGTACGCACCGGATGTTTTCCTTTATCAAAATCGCCGTACCACCGCCGCGACCTTGACATCTGTTCTGGCGGAACACCTGATATCCTCCCATCTCAAAGTTGTGTCTATCGTTGAGCTTGTGCTCAGCTATTAAGAAGATATCAGGCTTATGTTCGGCCAGAAACAGCTGCAGGTAGTGTCGTTTCCTCCTCGACACGATCGAGTTAACATTCGTGAAAATGTACTTCAGACGTCTACTCATTCTGACCAATCGAGAATAACATGCCCAGGAGGGCGCGAGATCGTTCTTCGTCTCCTGTCAGAGAAGGATATTCTCTGGCAAATGCAGTCATTTTGCGGAAACAGGTGAGCATATCCTTCCCCAGGAGACGCTCGCAGTCACGATTTAACAGGTCGAAATTGGACCTAGCACTCGAAAGGGTTACACCCGCGTTAGATGGTGTACCACCCGCACGCGCCGCGCTCGCATATGATACGTTTTGTCGAACTGTGTTATTGTTTACTCGCGTCGTGAATCGTCGCGGATCACTCGATTTTGCACGATTCTCCTGCATCCGCCGGATTACAGCCAATCTCTTGGGACAAGTCCGCGCGCCCGCCGTGTGTCCCTGCACTCCGCAATTCACGCAGGTGACCGTATGACCAATGCACGACATCATTTCCCCACTTACTGGGTGGGGGAAGAAAACCTCCTTCGTATCACTCTCCTTGGCGGGGATGGGGCAGTTGCCTGGGCCATGGTCTTCACCGCATTTCACACACCGGAACGGCATATTGCAGTTTGAAGACACATGACCAAACCGCTGACATTTGTAACACTGCGTGGGGCTGTTACGACGGAATCGATCGTATCGAACGCAGCAGTGTAATATGTATTTTACATCAAATAGTGCAGACATATCAGAGTCCTTTGAGCAGGAGATGAGCCAGCTATTTCCGCCAAGCTTTTTCACATTTAGAATTTTAACATTTATTTTAAGGCTCTCTATGTGGGCCTTAACTTCTTCTTCATCAAAGGACTCTGCTATGCCTCGCACTAGTACCGAGACTGGTTTCTCCGCTTTTGGTGTGAAGGTATAAAAGTTAACCCTCTGTTCTTCGAGCAGTTTGCGGACTTTGGCGTGGTCCTCAACTGTATTCACCTGTATATTTGCAACCTTCTTGCTGAAAATTTTAACAGAGAAAAGTCCATGTCCTAATGTCCGTTGCATCGAATTAAGTATCAGTTTAATGTCCAGTCCGTATGTGGTAATGGTCGGTACAGTTTTTCGTATCTTACCACTGGCAGCCTTGATGTTTGACGGCATTGGTGCTGGCTTCTTCCTGTTGTTGTTGTTGCGCGATGTCGAAGCCGCAAGATTGGGGAATTCATTTTCTGCTAGTCGGTTGTTGTTTGCTGGCTCATCGGGGATGTTGCCCAGTATGCCAAATCTGTTGTTGTCGTTGTTTCCCATGGCCACCGCCATCTTCCGTGCCGGCTCTGCACGGGCTCCATTACCCTGTGCCGGCTTTGCACAGGGCACCGTTTTCCACTGTCCATCGGCCTCTTGCGACAGTATCTTCTCATTCTCTTCTGGTTCTGTGGCACTGAACACTGCGTCGCTCATGCCATCGTCTTCTGCCGGAATACCCTGCAGGAGTGTGACGCTCTCCTGTAGGGATTTTATATTGGCTTCGAGTCGCGCTATATAGTCTATAGCGCAACTGAGCTCAGTTCTTATCTTTTCATTTTCGGCGACAGATTTCGCCAGTTCTGCTGCTTTGTCGGCCAATTTGGCTTTCTTCCTCCTTTTCAGAGGGTTTTCTAGGCGGCTATCATCGCTGCCTGACGACCCCATTGGGCCACTAGCGATTTCACTAGTGCCCGGTGAAACTGTTCAATGTGGGTTTATTGACACTTGTGTCTTAAGTCTAATTTTTCGACACCACTAATGTTGAACTTTGTGTCAACAGAAAAGTACTTAAGCGTTCCAGAAACGCGATTTTTCCTTGGATGAGAGAGATTCCAGTGTTGACAGCCGAAGTGTTCATATCGTGTAAAGTGAAGTGCCTAAAAAAGACATAAATTTAAAATTCAAATTGCGTTTTGCCGACGGCAAATCAATAAAAAGTGCTAAGTTGGAATTATATTTTCCCGACGGCAGGACATAGACGAGAAAAAAAAAGTGCTAATAGTAAAAAAAGTGCTAAACTTAGAAAACGCTAAAAACTGATAAAATAAAACCCTTAGCGATGGAAGATCGCAGGGGAAAGAAAAATAAGAAAAGGAAGAAGAAGTCTGGAAATGCTTCCGGAACTGATTCGGAAAGTGAAGTCAATGGACTAAAGAACATTATTAAAAGTCTTGAAAGGAAAATTGACCATATGCAAAGCATAATAAATAATTTACAAGGGGTGCATCAAAGCTCCGAAAATGACAACAATAATGAAAATGTGGAGAACGCTAACGAACCAGAGGATGTAACTCCTCAATTTTCGGATATGGAATCCTTAATGGAGACCCAAGAATTGTGCTCAGTAGAGTGTGATGTAGCATTTGAAGATGCCAATGATGAGCGAGCCGAATGGCAAAAAGTAAAGGAAGTGCAAGACACCGTAGACTTCCCACCGCTGGAAAGACCAAAAGAGCGTGTCCAAATTACAACTCAACAGCAGCAACAACAACAAAAGCCACAGGGGCAAGAACAACAACATATAAAAGGTAAGGCCAGCCCACCTACTATTAAAATCTATAATTCCGATGTTAAATTCATGGCAAGTAAGATAAAAGGATTGTTAGGACATAATTTATTTTCTATTAAAATTGTAAATAAAAATATGATTGAATTGCGAGTTAATGATAACAATGACCATTTTAGGGTTCGTAATCTAATGAGAGAATGTAAAATAAATTTTTATACATACACACCATCGGACTTAAAGCCCATCACGGTTGTAGTAAAAGGACTCTCCGCTTCATACGAAGAAGGAGATGTTAAAGATTACCTAGAACTGTTAGGAATACAGATGACTATCAACAGAATAATTAAGCTCAATGGGGACCGATGGCTAGTGCAGTTCAGCCATGACTCGGACCTGAAATCAATATTTTCTATTAAGTTTATTCTCCACTGCCGAGTCAGTTTGGAGCGCTTTAAGAGAGGGGGGTTGGTCCAGTGCCGCAACTGTCAACGATATGGACATGTGTCTACCAATTGTGATATGCCATACCGCTGCGTAAAATGTAGCCTCTCCCATGGTCCAGGAAACTGCAAAGTTCCCAAAAAAGAGGAAAACACAGAGGAATTTATAATTAAGGATCAGGTAACAGGAACAATCACAAAGAGAATTGGCTTACCGGTAAAGTGCGCCATTTGTGACAAAGAAGGTCATGTAGCCAGCTCACAAATATGCCCAAAGAGACGGGAAATTAAACGCAGATTGGATGAGAAAAGAGCGGAAAGAAGCCAGGCGGAAAGAAGACCGGCCAGGTTCACATCTACATTCAGAACTGGCAATGTATCATATGCGAATGCTACTAGAACAACGGTGAACAGAATGACAACAAACACTGGGCCTAGTCAGATGATGGAAGCCAATGAAATATTCAACAAAATTGATTCGGACTGTACAAAGTACCTGGGCAAGGACTTTATGTCATGCATGCAAAAAGTAGGAGAATTTGCCGAAGATTATTTCCGCATTACGAACGAAGCGGAGAAGACCAGGGCCCTATTTGGCCTACTTATAAGTCTGCGTCTTCATGCGTAAGCCCCTAAAATATATATTCCTGAATGTGAATTCAATTGTGTCAAAATGCAGGAGACACAATTTACAACATTTTGTGGACGAGGAAAAGCCAGATGTGCTAATGTTGGCGGAGCATAAGCTAGCCACAAATCACAATTTCAGCCTAAGAGGATATGTTACTCACAGACAGGACAGAATAAAGGGCAAAGGAGGCGGAACGGCCATATGTATCCGAGAGGACATCAAATGCGAGAGAGTTACTGCAAATATCAAGAGCATAGAAGGGACCATCATTAGAATAAAATCCATAGATAATACGGAGATCTATATCATGGCCCTATATCTAAGACCACAAGAGACTATAAACCCCGCTGACCTTGATATTCTTGAGAACATCATAGGAACCAGTGGGGCGATAATAGGTGCTGATCTCAACGCTAAACATCCCTCCTGGGGAGGGAGGGATGTCAATACTAGCGGGAAAATACTATACGAATGGCTCCTAACATCTCCGAATCTTAACATCAGACCCACCATTGGACCAACAAGAAACTTATCTTACATTGACTTATTCATAACAACCACAGACCTGAGACCAGTGGGACAAGACCAAACCAGACCGACGGTACGAACTCTAGACTATCAATCGGACCATAGGGCAATAGAACTAATACTGGACATGAACGAACTGGAGACACAAGAACCAACAGAATTTTATGATTTTAGACGAATGAACACAAGACGACTCAACAACGAACTAGCTACAGGATTTGAGACCGTGGACTTAGCGACAAATCGTAACATGACGATCCCTGAAATAGACACTGCAGCTGAGAAAATCAGCGAAACATACAGGAAAGCGATGAGTGTGGCTATACCTAAGTTCAAACCGGCGAAGGGAACAACACTACCTCTTCCAGAGCACATTGAACAAATAATTCGGCATAAGAAACGCTTGAAAAGAAGAGAGCATAGAACATTAGATCAATATAGGAAAATTACCATCAAAGCGGAGATTAAGATCATCAGTAGAATCATAGATGAACTCATCCTAAAATATGAAGAGAAATACTGGGTTGAAAAACTGGAAAAGATCAGACCTAGCCCGATGATGCACCGCAACATAAAGAGACTCGGCGGAATAACCAGACGCTCAAGAATTCCTAGATTGATTGATAATGATGACAAGTTTATAGAAGATGAAAAGGGCAAAGCAAACCATCTAGCAGAAACGTTTGAGAAAATTCAATTGTCAAGAACCACTGCGAGTGGAAACATAGAAAAACTAGCTGCTATAAAAGAGCTCGAAAATCACAGGCCGAAAATAAAGTTCTCTGATTCACAACGATCAGATGGATCTTCCAACTTAAATACAGCTTTCAGTTTAATCACTCCTGAGGAAATAGGTATAGCCCTGAGAAGACTAAACAACAAAACAAGCAGTGGCCCGGACAACATACCAAATGTAGTACTCAAAAAATCCGATAGGAGAACCTGGAGACAGTTTGCAGTGCTCTTCAACAACTGCATAAACTCTGGATACTTCCCCAAAGAGTGGAAACACTCCAGAATAATTCCAGTAATTAAACCCGGAAAAGACCCTACAAAATCTGCAAGCTATAGACCGATAGCACTCCTATCGAACATAGGGAAATTCTTTGAGCGCCTCATATTGAACAGATTGCACCAGCACATTGAAGATGGAAAAATCCTTAACGACTCCCAATTTGGTTTTCGAAAGGGACTATCAACAACACATGCACTTATGGCAGTCACAGATGGAATTATGAGAGGCTTCAACCAAAAAAGGACAACATTAGCAGTCGGACTAGATTTTGAAAAAGCGTTTGACACTGTCTGGCGTCAGGGCATTATTTATAAAATGAAGGTGAAATATAAGTTTGATGATGTCATGACCAGCATAATATATGATTACCTAATGAACAGATCATTCTCAGTCGAAGTAGAGGGAAGGCAATCAAGAATTAAGGACACAAAAGCTGGAGTACCGCAAGGATCAATCCTAGGACCAGTGCTGTACAATCTATACCTAGCAGACATACCGCAACCTGAAAACGGCGAAGGAATTTATATATTTGCTGACGATATACTGGTGACAACTTCCCATGCCAGGGCTAAAACAGCAAACAAGAAAATGCAAAGTTACCTGGAAATATTGGAATTATACTTCGAGGAATGGTACCTTAAATTGAACGTACCTAAGTGCACCTGCCTAATGACTAGGGGTAAACTAGGGAACTTGTACAAAAATGCTAGGAGATATATACCAAAATTACAACTCGGTGGTGAGAACATAGCCAACAACAAGACAATGATCTACCTCGGGATTAAATACTCCGAGAGTATGAATTTTAAGGACCACATTGACATGATCTTGGAGAAGATGAGAAGATCTTATGCAATGCACTCACGAATGCTCGCAAGAAGAGGAGGATTAAGTGATAAAGTGAAAATTCTGGTTTACAAGCAGATAATGAGACCAATACTGGCATACGCGTTTCCCATCTGGTTTTCGATAAGTTCCAGTCAAATGGAAAGGCTACGAAAGGCGGAAAGGCGCATATTGAGACAATGTCTGGGACTAAGAGCCACCAAAGATGACATGGGGAACTGGACTAGCCCCTCTTGTGAAACAATATATGAAAGAGCCAAAGTTGCTAAAATCGGAAGAATTGATGTCTGGATGACTGAGCTAGCCATCATGTCCTTAGAGCGATGCAATTATAATGATAACGTACATATTGATAAATGTAAGATAAATAATGATGAGTTCGAGAATATACTGCAATCGGGAGGGGCTTTAACTCCGATGGCGCTTCTCAATTTAAAAGATAAAAACATGCTATACGATGAGCAGAATAACTTAATATTTTATCATAGAAGATATGAAACTTATGATAGGGAAAATCTTGTATATAATACGGCACAATGAGCCACGTACTGAACTCCTTTTAATTTTGTTTTATGTTTAGTTTTGTAATATAGTTTTCTAGTTTTAGGTTAGTTAGTAAGATAGTATAAGGCAAGAGTTTCTGGGTTTTTTAATCCTTTTTCCCAAATAATTAATTGAATATATAAATTTGTGATTGATAAAATGGGCTGGCCTTAGGGCCTATTTAACTTATATAGAACCAAACTAGTAAATCTAGAAAAGTCCCTGGACGCTAGATGGAAAAAATATATATTATGTGTATATTTAATTAAATACTTAAAGATTTTGTAAAATTAATATGGATCAATAAATACAAATACAAATTGCAAAAAAAAAAAATTGCGATTTTTCCTTATTAAATAATAATTTAATAAGTTTTTTTTGAAACTTCACTGTCTTAATTTTTTCTGCTTTTTCAGATTTTTTCAAAATTTTTCAAAATTTTTTAATCACTTTTTTTGATTTTCAGTCAATTTCTTTTACAAACAATTTTCGGAATTTTTTTGATTTTTTTCTCAATTTTTCGAGTTTATTTTCAATTTAATGTCACTTTTCATATTTTTGGTTCGATTTTCAGTGTATGTCTATTACGTTGATTTTTTCTGTTAATTTTGCAAATTGCCGACGGCAAATTCAAATTTCCACTGTTCAATATGCTGTTTTTTTTACTGTAGTAGTTTGCAAATAGTTTGGTTTTATTTGTCAGATCATCGGTTTACAATTTGTATCTAATACTAATTCTTAAAACTAATTATATCCTTATATATTAAATATTCACCAAGGATTTTCAAATTCAAAAATTTACATGTAAATGTGAGCATGTCACAGCTGCTTCTTCAAATAAGGAAAAATCGTAAGGTCTTCCACAAAAAAAGACAATAAAAAAATGGATTTCAAAACTCACTTATAACTAGAAAACAAAACTTACATACTAACAAACAAAAGCTTACGAACTACAAAATGTATGTACAAAAATGGGAAGAACTAAAAACAATAAATGCACCATGTGGCAATCCGTCACTGTGCGGTGTTGTACACCGTATCGGCCAAATCAAGGCTGCCAATGCGTCTGTGGTAGTAAAGTAATCGTCCGTTTTCGTATAAATGTCCCGTATTGTTCAGTGTTAAAAGTCCAGCAGGAGGTATATAGTTCCGCCATATAATGCTCAGGTTATCGACACACTCTAAACACCTTCTCACCAGTGCGTTGTCCAGCTCGGCACTATTCCGTAATGCGTCTAACGCAGCTCTAACCAAATACACATCAATACGATCAAAATCGATTCCGTCGTAAATCACGCGACAAGACGGATGTCTAGGGATGCCATCCATCCCCACCTCGGGTCGCAGTCCAAGGCAAGATCTGAGAATTCTTCTCTCCCACACTCGAAGTCTCTCCATTTGCGAGGAGGAAATACCCGACCATACGGGGAACGCATACGCCAGCAGTGACCTTATGATCTGGCGGTATATGAGGAGTTTAACCTCGCCACTCAATCCACTCCTAGGGCGGAGTATCCTGGCGTATGCGCTGAAAATTCGCGCCACTCTACCAAGGACGAAGTCCATGTGCCGGTAAAACTGGATGTCCTCCGTGAATATCACGCCTAAATACCGCAAGGTGGTGACTGTCTCAATAGGGGCATTCCCAACCTTAAGGGTTGGAACAAAGCCCCTACAATTCCTATATAGGTATCTCCGCTTTCCCTTGAAGATTATTCCCTTAGATTTATCGACATTCAGGCGAATGCCCCATCTTCGGAAATAATCATCAAGGGAAGCTAAGTAGTCATTTAGGCGTGCATTCACGGATTTCGCCTTAACACCGGCAGCGGCAACGAGGATATCGTCCGCGTAGAGGACGAGCAAGTCTCCGTTTGGAGGAAGGGGAATGTCGGAAATGAAGACATTGTATAGTATCGGCCCGAGTATGGAGCCCTGTGGGACTCCTGCGGTCACTGCGTGATTTCCGGAAAGCGTATCGCCAATCTTCACGCAAAACGAACGGTCCGTTAGAAAGTTCTGCACCATCCTGCGCGTCGCGTAGTCAAACCCGTAGTACGCCATTTTATGTACAATTGCGTTTTGCCATGTGGTGTCAAAGGCTTTGGCGCAGTCCAAGCTCGCCGCGATAGTTACCCGTCTCTCCTGCAGACCTTGGGCGACGTAGTCTGCAAGAACCATTAAGGCGTGCGACGTGTTGTGTTCCGACCGAAAACCGAACTGGTTGTCCAGTAACACGCCGCCGTCATTAATCTTATCGCGTATCGCGCCCGCTATAAACGTTTCTAGTAGCTTCCCTAAGGGGGAAAGCAGTGAGATCGGCCTGTAATTACTCGGGCGAATAGAGTCGGCCCCCGGCTTCAAAATTGGGATTACTAACGCCTGCTTCCACGCCTTAGGGAAGTAGCCGATGTTGATACAGTGGTTTAGAAGTGTTCCAAAAACGTCCACGCCGCGGCATTAGTCCTACGCAGGACAATATCAGGTATTCCGTCGAGGCCACATGACCTCTTGTTCGGTCGACGCCTAAGGGCCTTGCCAATATCGTCAGACCGTATCAGCCACTCGGGGCCTGGGTCTGAGTCATCAGCAATATTCAATCCGTCCGCTGTGATTGACCGGCCAGATCTTAATACCGGCGTGCTATTTAATATTGGCGACGTCGCCTCGGCTATTTCGGCCGCGAATTCCGGGTCTACTAGATCAAAGTTTCCGCTATTAACTGCAGCAAACGACAGCGCGAGCAAGTTCGCCTTGCCAACTTCGTCCGGGATCAGGAGTCCGTTCTCATCCACTATATCGCCGACATCATTGGTCTTAAGAAGACCAGCAGCACCCTTGACCTTCCTGAACGTCTTTTCATCCACACGAATATTGCGCAAATATTCAAGTCGGTGGTTCGTCTCAAATTCCGCTAAGGACTCGTCTATAACCCTACTGATGTTGTTTACTTCAATTTTAATCGCGCGTTTCCGCAGTAAATCTGGTGTGCGGTGCATCCTCCGTTTCATCCTCTTCTTCTCCTTTATCAGATCAATGATAAAGGGTGGAAGACCTGGGAGGGAACCGGCACGACGTGGTTTTCGGGGTATAGACTCCTCCATAGCGAATCGAAGCGAAGCAGCCAGCTTGGCCACACACTCGTCAATTTCGGGGACTGACGTATTCCTGCTGACAGGAAGGTCAATGGTCTGCAGTTGCCTTGATAGGGTGGAATTGAACTTTCTCCTGTCCATTTCGCCAAAACGGAAAAAGGCTGGCACCTCTCGCGTCGCGATACCGCTACCGTCCACGACAAGCTGTATGGCCTTATGGTCAGACTCAAAATCTAGTAGACGAACAAATTCGTGGGGGACACTCCCCAATGACAATCCCGACGATGTTATAAATAAGTCGATAAATGACTCCGCGCCGCGCGAAACTCTGGTGGGACCTTCCATCCGACAGATGTCAAGGTCCGGGCATCCGATTATGAATTCTCGGAGAACTCGCCCGCTCGTATTCACCGCCGTTCCACCCCAATACGGGTGTTTGGCGTTTAGGTCACAGCCTATTAACACCTCGCCACAGGCTAAAAGGTCCAATATTGGGGTCAGATCTTCGTCGCGCAAAGTCACACTGGGGGGACAGTACATAGACATAACGGCAATAGAATTGCCGCTATGCCTATGCACCCTCACCGCAGTGCACTCTATGTTACCGACTTGCACCGAAAGACGTACGCACCGGATGTTTTCCTTTATCAAAATCGCCGTACCACCGCCGCGACCTTGACATCTGTTCTGGCGGAACACCTGATATCCTCCCATCTCAAAGTTGTGTCTATCATTGAGCTTGTGCTCAGCTATTAAGAAGATATCAGGCTTATGTTCGGCCAGAAACAGCTGCAGGTAGTGTCGTTTCCTCCTCGACACGATCGAGTTAACATTCGTGAAAATGTACTTCAGACGTCTACTCATTCTGACCAATCGAGAATAACATGCCCAGGAGGGCGCGAGATCGTTCTTCGTCTCCTGTCAGAGAAGGATATTCTCTGGCAAATGCAGTCATTTTGCGGAAACAGGTGAGCATATCCTTCCCCAGGAGACGCTCGCAGTCACGATTTAACAGGTCGAAATTGGACCTAGCACTCGAAAGGGTTACACCCGCGTTAGATGGTGTACCACCCGCACGCGCCGCGCTCGCATATGATACGTTTTGTCGAACTGTGTTATTGTTTACTCGCGTCGTGAATCGTCGCGGATCACTCGATTTTGCACGATTCTCCTGCATCCGCCGGATTACAGCCAATCTCTTGGGACAAGTCCGCGCGCCCGCCGTGTGTCCCTGCACTCCGCAATTCACGCAGGTGACCGTATGACCAATGCGCGACATCATTTCCCCACTTACTGGGTGGGGGAAGAAAACCTCCTTCGTATCACTCTCCTTGGCGGGGATGGGGCAGTTGCCTGGGCCATGGTCTTCACCGCATTTCACACACCGGAACGGCATATTGCAGTTTGAAGACACATGACCAAACCGCTGACATTTGTAACACTGCGTGGGGCTGTTACGACGGAATCGATCGTATCGAACGCAGCAGTGTAATATGTATTTTACATCAAATAGTGCAGACATATCAGAGTCCTTTGAGCAGGAGATGAGCCAGCTATTTCCGCCAAGCTTTTTCACATTTAGAATTTTCACATTTATTTTAAGGCTCTCTATGTGGGCCTTAACTTCTTCTTCATCAAAGGACTCTGCTATGCCTCGCACTAGTACCGAGACTGGTTTCTCCGCTTTTGGTGTGAAGGTATAAAAGTTAACCTTCTGCTCTTCGAGCAGTTTGCGGACCTTGGCGTGGTCCTCAACTGTATTCACCTGTATATTTGCAACCTTCCTGCTGAAAATTTTAACAGAGAAAAGTCCATATCCTAACGTACGTTGCATCGAGTTAAGTATCAGTTTAATGTCCAGTCCGTATGTGGTAATGGTCGGTACAGTTTTTCGTATCTTACCACTGGCAGCCTTGATGTTCGACGGCATTGGTGCTGTCTTCTTCTTGTTGTTATTGTTGTTGTTGCGCGATGTCGAAGCCGCAAGATTGGGGAATTCCTTTTCTGATAGTCGGTTGTTGTTTGCTGGCTCATCGGGGATGTTGCCCAGTATGCCAAATCTGTTGTTGTCCATGGCCACCGCCATCTTCCGTGCCGGCTCTGCACGGGCTCCATTACCCTGTGCCGGCTTTGCACAGGGCACCGTTGTCCACTGTCCATCGGCCTCTTGCGACAGTATCTTCTCATTTTCTTCTGGTTCTGTGGCACTGAACACTGCGTCGCTCATGCCATCGTCTTCTGCCGGAATACCCTGCAGGAGTGTGACGCTCTCCTGTAGGGATTTTATATTAGCTTCAAGTCGCGCTATATAGTCTATAGCGCGACTGAGCTCAGTTCTTATTTTTTCATTTTCGGCGACAGATTTCGCCAATTCTGCTGTTTTGTCAGCCAATTTGGCTTTCTTCCTCCTTTTCAGAGGGTTTTCCAGGCGGCTGTCATCGCTGCCTGACGACCCCATTGGGCCACTAGCGATTTCACTAGTGCCCGGTGAAACTGTTCAGTGTGGGGTTATTGACACTTGTGTCTTAAGTCTAATTTTTCGACACCACTAATGTTGAACTTTGTGTCAACAGAAAAGTACTTAAGCGTTCCAGAAACGCGATTTTTCCTTATTAAATAATAATTTAATAAGTTTTTTTGAAACTTCACTGTCTTAATTTTTTTCGCTTTTTCAGATTTTTTCAAAATTTTTTCAAAATTTTCAAAATTTTTTAGTCACTTTTTTTTGATTTTCAGTCAATTTCTTTTACAAACAATTTTCGGAACTTTTTTGATTTTTTCTCAATTTTTCAGGTTTATTTTCAATTTAATGTCACTTTTCATATTTTTGATTCGATTTTCAGTCTATGTCTATTACGTTGATTTTTTCTGTTAATTTTGCGAATTGCCGACGGCAAATTCAAATTTCCACTGTTCAATGTACTGTAGTTTTTTTTTTTTTTTGGTTTGCCAATAGTTTGGTTTTATTTGTCAAATCATCTTTTACAATTTGCATCTAATACTAATTCTTAAAACTAATTATATCCTTGTATATTTAATATTCATCAAGGATTTTCAAATTCAGGAGATTTATATGTAAATGTGAGCATGTCACAGCTGCTTTTGTTAAATAAGAGAAAATCGTAGGGTCTTCCACAAAAAAGGACAATTAAAAAATGGATTCCAACTCACTTATAACTAGAAAACAAGACTTACATACTAACAAACGAAAGCTTACAAACTACAAAAATGTATGTACAAAAAGGGAAAATAAATAAGAACAATAAATGCACCATGTGGCAATCCGTCACTGTGCGGTGTTGTACACCGTATCGGCCAAATCAAGGCTGCCAATGCGTCTGTGGCAGTAAAGTAATCGTCCGTTTACGTATAAATGTCCTGTATCGTTATCAACCGCTGACGTCAAAAAAAAAACGCAAAGAAAAGTTTTTGGTTTATTTCCCCTTTGAGGATACCGAATAATTGGAACGAAAGTATTTTTTTTTTTTTTTTTTTTAGTTTGCCAATAGTTTGGTTTTATTAGTCAAATCATCTTTTACAATTTGTATTTAATACTAATTCTTAAAAACTAATTATACCCTTGTATATTTGATATTCATCAAGGATTCTCAATCTCAGGAAATTTACATGTAAATGTGAGCATGTCACAGCTGCTTTCGTTAAATAAAAGAAAATCGTAGGGTATTCCACAAAAAAGGACAATTAAAAAATGGATTCCAAATCACTTATAACTAGAAAACAAAACTTACATACTAACAAACAAAAGCTTACGAACTACAAAAATGTATGTACAAAAAAGGGGAAATAAATAAGAACAATAAATGCACCATGTGGCAATCCGTCACTGTGCGGTGTTGTACACCGTATCGGCTAAATCAAGGCTGCCAATGCGTCTGTGGTAGTAAAGTAATCGTCCGTTTTCGTATAAATGTCCTGTATTGTTCAGTGTTAAAAGTCCAGCAGGAGGTATATAGTTCCGCCATATAATGCTCAGGTTATCGACACACTCTAAACACCTTCTCACCAGGGCGTTGTCCAGCTCGGCACACTTCCGTATTGCGTCTAACGCAGCTCTAACTAGGTACACATCAATACGATCAAAATCGATTCCGTCGTAAATCACGCGACAAGACGGATGCCTAGGGATGCCATCCATCCCCACCTCGGGTCGAAGTCCAAGGCAAGATCGGAGAATTCTTCTCTCCCACACTCGAAGTCTCTCCATTTGCGCGGAGGAAATACCCGACCATACGGGGAACGCATACGCCAGCAGTGGCCTTATGATCTGACGGTATATGAGGAGTTTAACCTCGCCACTCAATCCACTCCTAGGGCGGAGTATCCTGGCGTATGCGCTGAAAATTCGCGCCACTCTACCAAGGACAAAGTCCATGTGCCGGTAAAACTGGAAGTCCTCCGTGAATATCACGCCTAAATACCGCAAGGTGGTAACTGTCTCAATAGGGGCGTTCCCAACCTTAAGGGTTGGAACAAAGCCCCTACAATTCCTATATAGGTATCTCCGCTTTCCCTTGAAGATCATTCCCTTAGATTTATCGGCATTCAGGCGAATGCCCCATCTTCGGAAATAATCATCAAGGGAAGCTAAGTAGTCATTTAGGCGTGCATTCACGGATTTCGCCTTAACACCGGCAGAGGCAACCAGGATATCGTCCGCGTATAGGACGAGCAAGTCTCCGTTTGGAGGAAGGGGAATGTCGGAAATGAAGACATTGTATAGTATCGGCCCAAGTATGGAGCCCTGTGGGACTCCTGCGGTCACTGCGTGATTTCCGGAAAGCGTATCGCCAATCTTCACGCAAAACGAACGGTCCGTTAGAAAGTTCTGCACCATCCTGCGCGTCGCGTAGTCAAACCCGTAGTTCGCCATTTTATATACAATTGCGTTTTGCCATGTGGTGTCGAAGGCTTTAGCGCAGTCCAAGCTCGCCGCGATAGTTACCCGTCTCTCCTGCAGACCTTGGGCGACGTAGTCTGCAAGAACCATTAAGGCGTGCGACGTGTTGTGTTCCGACCGAAAACCGAACTGGTTGTCCAGTAACACGCCGCCGTCATTAATCTTATCGCGTATCGCGCCCGCTATAAACATTTCCAGTAGCTTCCCTAAGGGAGAAAGCAGCGAGATCGGCCTGTAATTACTCGGGCGAATAGAGTCGGCCCCCGGCTTCAAAATTGGTATTACTAACGCCTGCTTCCACGCCTTAGGGAAGTAGCCGATGTTGATGCAGTGGTTTAGTAGCGTTGCCAAAAACGTCCACGCCGCGGCATTAGTCCTACGCAGGACAATATCTGGTATTCCGTCGAGGCCACATGATCTCTTGTTCGGTCGACGCCTAAGAGCCTTGCCAATGTCGTCAGACCGTATCAGCCACTCGGGGCCTGGGTCTGAGTTATCAGCAGTATTTAATCCGTCCGCTGTGATTGACCGGCCAAATCTTAGTACCGGCGTGCTATTCAATATTGGCGACGTCGCCTCGTCTATTTCGGCCGCGAATTCCGGGTCTATTAGATCAGAGTTTCCGCTATTAACAGCAGCAAACGACCGCGCGAGCAAGTTCGCCTTGCCAACTTCATCCGGGATCAGGAGTCCATTCTCATCTACTATATCGCCGACATCATTGGTCTTAAGGAGACCAGCAGCACCCTTGACCTTCCTGAACGTCTTTTCATCCACACGAATATTGCGCAAATATTCAAGTCGGTGGTTCGTCTCGAATTCCGCTATGGACTCGTCTATAACCCTACTGATGTTGTTTACTTCAATTTTGATTGCGCGTTTCCGCAGTAAATCAGGTGTGCGGTGCATCCTCCGTTTCATCCTCTTCTTCTCCTTTATCAGATCAATGATAAAGGGTGGAAGACCTGGGAGGGAACCGGCACGACGTGGTTTTCGGGGTATAGACTCCTCCATAGCGAATCGAAGCGAAGCAGCCAGCTTGGCCACACACTCGTCAATTTCGGGGACTGACGTATTCCTGCTGACAGGAAGGTCAATGGTCTGCAGTTGCCTTGATAGGGTGGAATTGAACTTTCTCCTGTCCATTTCGCCAAAACGGAAAAAGGTTGGCACCTCTCGCGTCGCGATACCGCTACCGTCCACGACAAGCTGTATGGCCCTATGGTCAGACTCAAAATCCAATAGACGAACGAATTCGTGGGGGACACTCCCCAATGACAATCCCGGCGATGTTATGAATAGGTCGATAAATGACTCCGCGCCGCGCGAAACTCTGGTGGGACCTTCCATCCGACAGATGTCAAGGTCCGGGCATCCGATTATGAATTCTCGGAGAACTCGCCCGCTCGTATTCACCGTCGTTCCACCCCAATACGGGTGTTTGGCGTTAAGGTCACAGCCTATTAACACCTCGCCACAGGCTAAAAGGTCCAATATTGGGGTCAGATCTTCGTCGCGCAAAGTCACACTGGGGGGACAGTACATAGACACAACGGCAATAGAATTGCCACTATGCCTATGCACCCTCACCGCAGTGCACTCTATATTACCGACTTGCACCGAAAGACGTACGCACCGGATGTTTTCTTTTATCAAAATCGCCGTACCGCCGCCGCGACCTTGACATCTGTTCTGGCGGAACACCTGATATCCTCCCATCTCAAAGGTGTGTCTATCATTGAGCTTGTGCTCAGCTATTAAGAAGATATCAGGCTTATGTTCGGCCAGAAACAGCTGCAGGTAGTGTCGTTTCCTCCTCGACACGATCGAGTTAACATTCGCGAAAATATACTTCAGACGTCTACTCATTCTGACCAATCGAGTATAACATGCCCAGGAGGGCGCGAGATCGTTCTTCGTCTCCTGTGAGGGAAGGATATTCTCTGGCAAATGCAGTCATTTTGCGGAAACAGGTGAGCATATCCTTCCCCAGGAGACGCTCGCAGTCACGATTTAACAGGTCGAAATTGGACCTAGCACTCGAAAGGTTTACACCCGCGTTAGATGGTGTACCACTCGCACGCGCCGCGCTCGCGTATGATACGTTTTGTCGAACTGTGTTATTGTTCACTCGCGTCGCGAATCGTCGCGGATCACTCGATTTTGCACGATTCTCCTGCATCCGCCGGATTACAGCCAATCTCTTGGGACAAGTCCGCGCGCCCGCCGTGTGTCCCTGCACTCCGCAATTCACGCAGGTGACCGTATGACCGATGCGCGACATCATTTCCCCACTTACTGGGTGGGGGAAGAAAACCTCCTTCGTATCACTCTCCTTGGCGGGGATGGGGCAGTTGCCCGGGCCATGGTCTTCACCGCATTTCACACACCGGAACGGCATATTGCAGTTTGAAGACACATGGCCAAACCGCTGACATTTGTAACACTGCGTGGGGCTGTTACGACGGAATCGATCGTATCGAACGCAGCAGTGTAATATGTACTTTACATCAAATAGTGCAGACATATCAGAGTCCTTTGAGCAGGAAATGAGCCAGCTATTTCCGCCAAGCTTTTTCACATTCAGAATTTTCACATTTATTTTAAGGCTCTCTATGTGGGCCTTAACTTCTTCCTCATCAAAGGACTCTGCTATGCCTCGCACTAGTACCGAGACTGGTTTCTCCGCTTTTGGTGTGAAGGTATAAAAGTTAACCTTCTGTTCTTCAAGCAGTTTGCGGACCTTGGCGTGGTCCTCAACTGTATTCACCTGTATATTTGCCACCTTCCTGCTGAAAATTTTAACAGAGAAAAGTCCATGTCCTAATGTACGTTGCATCGAGTTAAGTATGAGTTTAATGTCCAGTCCGTATGTGGTAATGGTCGGTACAGTTTTACGTATCTTACCACTGGCAGCCTTGATGTTTGACGGCATTGGTGCTGTCTTCTTCTTGTTGTTGTTGTTGTTGTTGTTGCGCGATGTCGAAGCCGCAAGACTGGGGAATTCATTTTCTGCTAGTCGGTTGTTGTTTGCTGGCTCATCGGGGATGTTGCCCAGTATGCCAAATCTGTTGTTGTCCATGGCCACCGCCATCTTCCGTGCCGGCTCTGCACGGGCTCCATTACCCTGTGCCGGCTTTGCACAGGGCACCGTTGTCCACTGTCCATCGGCCTCTTGCGACAGTATCTTCTCATTTTCATCTGGTTCTGTGGCACTGAACACTGCATCGCTCATGCCATCGTCTTCTGCCGGAATACCCTGCAGGAGTGTGACGCTCTCCTGTAGGGATTTTATATTAGCTTCGAGTCGCGCTATATAATCTATAGCGCAACTGAGCTCAGTTCTAATCTTTTCATTTTCGGCGACAGATTTCGCCAGTTCTGCTGCTTTGTCAGCCAATTTGGCTTTCTTCCTCCTTTTCAGAGGGTTTTCTAGGCGGCTATCATCACTGCCTGACGACCCCATTGGGCCACTAGCGATTTCACTAGTGCCCGGTGAAACTGTTCAGTGTGGGGTTATTGACACTTGTGTCTTAAGTCTAATTTTTCGACACCACTAATGTTGAACTTTGTGTCAACAGAAAAGTACTTAAGCGTTCCAGAAACGCGATTTTTCCTTGATGAGAGAGATTCCAGTGTTGACAGCCGAAGTGTTCATATCGTGTAAAGTGAAGTGCCTAAAAAAGACATAAATTTAAAATTCAAATTGCGTTTTGCCGACGGCAAATCAATAAAAAGTGCTAAGTTGGAATTATATTTTCCCGACGGCAGGACATAGACGAGAAAAAAAAAGTGCTAATAGTAAAAAAAGTGCTAAACTTAGAAAACGCTAAAAACTGATAAAATAAAACCCTTAGCGATGGAAGATCGCAGGGGAAAGAAAAATAAGAAAAGGAAGAAGAAGTCTGGAAATGCTTCCGGAACTGATTCGGAAAGTGAAGTCAATGGACTAAAGAACATTATTAAAAGTCTTGAAAGGAAAATTGACCATATGCAAAGCATAATAAATAATTTACAAGGGGTGCATCAAAGCTCCGAAAATGACAACAATAATGAAAATGTGGAGAACGCTAACGAACCAGAGGATGTAACTCCTCAATTTTCGGATATGGAATCCTTAATGGAGACCCAAGAATTGTGCTCAGTAGAGTGTGATGTAGCATTTGAAGATGCCAATGATGAGCGAGCCGAATGGCAAAAAGTAAAGGAAGTGCAAGACACCGTAGACTTCCCACCGCTGGAAAGACCAAAAGAGCGTGTCCAAATTACAACCCAACAGCAGCAACAACAACAAAAGCCACAGGGGCAAGAACAACAACATATAAAAGGTAAGGCCAGCCCACCTACTATTAAAATCAATAATTCCGATGTTAAATTCATGGCAAGTAAGATAAAAGGATTGTTAGGACATAATTTATTTTCTATTAAAATTGTAAATAAAAATATGATTGAATTGCGAGTTAATGATAACAATGACCATTTTAAGGTTCGTAATCTAATGAGAGAATGTAAAATAAATTTTTATACATACACACCATCGGACTTAAAGCCCATCACGGTTGTAGTAAAAGGACTCTCCGCTTCATACGAAGAAGGAGATGTTAAAGATTACCTAGAACTGTTAGGAATACAGATGACTATCAACAGAATAATTAAGCTCAATGGGGACCGATGGCTAGTGCAGTTCAGCCATGACTCGGACCTGAAATCAATATTTTCTATTAAGTTTATTCTCCACTGCCGAGTCAGTTTGGAGCGCTTTAAGAGAGGGGGGTTGGTCCAGTGCCGCAACTGTCAACGATATGGACATGTGTCTACCAATTGTGATATGCCATACCGCTGCGTAAAATGTAGCCTCTCCCATGGTCCAGGAAACTGCAAAGTTCCCAAAAAAGAGGAAAACACAGAGGAATTTATAATTAAGGATCAGGTAACAGGAACAATCACAAAGAGAATTGGCTTACCGGTAAAGTGCGCCATTTGTGACAAAGAAGGTCATGTAGCCAGCTCACAAATATGCCCAAAGAGACGGGAAATTAAACGCAGATTGGATGAGAAAAGAGCGGAAAGAAGCCAGGCGGAAAGAAGACCGGCCAGGTTCACATCTACATTCAGAACTGGCAATGTATCATATGCGAATGCTACTAGAACAACGGTGAACAGAATGACAACAAACACTGGGCCTAGTCAGATGATGGAAGCCAATGAAATATTCAACAAAATTGATTCGGACTGTACAAAGTACCTGGGCAAGGACTTTATGTCATGCATGCAAAAAGTAGGAGAATTTGCCGAAGATTATTTCCGCATTACGAACGAAGCGGAGAAGACCAGGGCCCTATTTGGCCTACTTATAAGTCTGCGTCTTCATGCGTAAACCCCTAAAATATATATTCCTGAATGTGAATTCAATTGTGTCAAAATGCAGGAGACACAATTTACAACATTTTGTGGACGAGGAAAAGCCAGATGTGCTAATGTTGGCGGAGCATAAGCTAGCCACAAATCACAATTTCAGCCTAAGAGGATATGTTACTCACAGACAGGACAGAATAAAGGGCAAAGGAGGCGGAACGGCCATATGTATCCGAGAGGACATCAAATGCGAGAGAGTTACTGCAAATATCAAGAGCATAGAAGGGACCATCATTAGAATAAAATCCATAGATAATACGGAGATCTATATCATGGCCCTATATCTAAGACCACAAGAGACTATAAACCCCGCTGACCTTGATATTCTTGAGAACATCATAGGAACCAGTGGGGCGATAATAGGTGCTGATCTCAACGCTAAACATCCCTCCTGGGGAGGGAGGGATGTCAATACTAGCGGGAAAATACTATACGAATGGCTCCTAACATCTCCGAATCTTAACATCAGACCCACCATTGGACCAACAAGAAACTTATCTTACATTGACTTATTCATAACAACCACAGACCTGAGACCAGTGGGACAAGACCAAACCAGACCGACGGTACGAACTCTAGACTATCAATCGGACCATAGGGCAATAGAACTAATACTGGACATGAACGAACTGGAGACACAAGAACCAACAGAATTTTATGATTTTAGACGAATGAACACAAGACGACTCAACAACGAACTAGCTACAGGATTTGAGACCGTGGACTTAGCGACAAATCGTAACATGACGATCCCTGAAATAGACACTGCAGCTGAGAAAATCAGCGAAACATACAGGAAAGCGATGAGTGTGGCTATACCTAAGTTCAAACCGGCGAAGGGAACAACACTACCTCTTCCAGAGCACATTGAACAAATAATTCGGCATAAGAAACGCTTGAAAAGAAGAGAGCATAGAACATTAGATCAATATAGGAAAATTACCATCAAAGCGGAGATTAAGATCATCAGTAGAATCATAGATGAACTCATCCTAAAATATGAAGAGAAATACTGGGTTGAAAAACTGGAAAAGATCAGACCTAGCCCGATGATGCACCGCAACATAAAGAGACTCGGCGGAATAACCAGACGCTCAAGAATTCCTAGATTGATTGATAATGATGACAAGTTTATAGAAGATGAAAAGGGCAAAGCAAACCATCTAGCAGAAACGTTTGAGAAAATTCAATTGTCAAGAACCACTGCGAGTGGAAACATAGAAAAACTAGCTGCTATAAAAGAGCTCGAAAATCACAGGCCGAAAATAAAGTTCTCTGATTCACAACGATCAGATGGATCTTCCAACTTAAATACAGCTTTCAGTTTAATCACTCCTGAGGAAATAGGTATAGCCCTGAGAAGACTAAACAACAAAACAAGCAGTGGCCCGGACAACATACCAAATGTAGTACTCAAAAAATCCGATAGGAGAACCTGGAGACAGTTTGCAGTGCTCTTCAACAACTGCATAAACTCTGGATACTTCCCCAAAGAGTGGAAACACTCCAGAATAATTCCAGTAATTAAACCCGGAAAAGACCCTACAAAATCTGCAAGCTATAGACCGATAGCACTCCTATCGAACATAGGGAAATTCTTTGAGCGCCTCATATTGAACAGATTGCACCAGCACATTGAAGATGGAAAAATCCTTAACGACTCCCAATTTGGTTTTCGAAAGGGACTATCAACAACACATGCACTTATGGCAGTCACAGATGGAATTATGAGAGGCTTCAACCAAAAAAGGACAACATTAGCAGTCGGACTAGATTTTGAAAAAGCGTTTGACACTGTCTGGCGTCAGGGCATTATTTATAAAATGAAGGTGAAATATAAGTTTGATGATGTCATGACCAGCATAATATATGATTACCTAATGAACAGATCATTCTCAGTCGAAGTAGAGGGAAGGCAATCAAGAATTAAGGACACAAAAGCTGGAGTACCGCAAGGATCAATCCTAGGACCAGTGCTGTACAATCTATACCTAGCAGACATACCGCAACCTGAAAACGGCGAAGGAATTTATATATTTGCTGACGATATACTGGTGACAACTTCCCATGCCAGGGCTAAAACAGCAAACAAGAAAATGCAAAGTTACCTGGAAATATTGGAATTATACTTCGAGGAATGGTACCTTAAATTGAACGTACCTAAGTGCACCTGCCTAATGACTAGGGGTAAACTAGGGAACTTGTACAAAAATGCTAGGAGATATATACCAAAATTACAACTCGGTGGTGAGAACATAGCCAACAACAAGACAATGATCTACCTCGGGATTAAATACTCCGAGAGTATGAATTTTAAGGACCACATTGACATGATCTTGGAGAAGATGAGAAGATCTTATGCAATGCACTCACGAATGCTCGCAAGAAGAGGAGGATTAAGTGATAAAGTGAAAATTCTGGTTTACAAGCAGATAATGAGACCAATACTGGCATACGCGTTTCCCATCTGGTTTTCGATAAGTTCCAGTCAAATGGAAAGGCTACGAAAGGCGGAAAGGCGCATATTGAGACAATGTCTGGGACTAAGAGCCACCAAAGATGACATGGGGAACTGGACTAGCCCCTCTTGTGAAACAATATATGAAAGAGCCAAAGTTGCTAAAATCGGAAGAATTGATGTCTGGATGACTGAGCTAGCCATCATGTCCTTAGAGCGATGCAATTATAATGATAACGTACATATTGATAAATGTAAGATAAATAATGATGAGTTCGAGAATATACTGCAATCGGGAGGGGCTTTAACTCCGATGGCGCTTCTCAATTTAAAAGATAAAAACATGCTATACGATGAGCAGAATAACTTAATATTTTATCATAGAAGATATGAAACTTATGATAGGGAAAATCTTGTATATAATACGGCACAATGAGCCATGTACTGAACTCCTTTTAATTTTGTTTTATGTTTAGTTTTGTAATATAGTTTTCTAGTTTTAGGTTAGTTAGTAAGATAGTATAAGGCAAGAGTTTCTGGGTTTTTTAATCCTTTTTCCCAAATAATTAATTGAATATATAAATTTGTGATTGATAAAATGGGCTGGCCTTAGGGCCTATTTAACTTATATAGAACCAAACTAGTAAATCTAGAAAAGTCCCTGGACGCTAGATGGAAAAAATATATATTATGTGTATATTTAATTAAATACTTAAAGATTTTGTAAAATTAATATGGATCAATAAATACAAATACAAATTGCAAAAAAAAAAAAAAATTGCGATTTTTCCTTATTAAATAATAATTTAATAAGTTTTTTTGAAACTTCACTGTCTTAATTTTTTTCGCTTTTTCAGATTTTTTCAAAATTTTTTCAAAATTTTCAAAATTTTTTAGTCACTTTTTTTTGATTTTCAGTCAATTTCTTTTACAAACAATTTTCGGAACTTTTTTGATTTTTTCTCAATTTTTCAGGTTTATTTTCAATTTAATGTCACTTTTCATATTTTTGATTCGATTTTCAGTCTATGTCTATTACGTTGATTTTTTCTGTTAATTTTGCGAATTGCCGACGGCAAATTCAAATTTCCACTGTTCAATGTACTGTAGTTTTTTTTTTTTTTTGGTTTGCCAATAGTTTGGTTTTATTTGTCAAATCATCTTTTACAATTTGCATCTAATACTAATTCTTAAAACTAATTATATCCTTGTATATTTAATATTCATCAAGGATTTTCAAATTCAGGAGATTTATATGTAAATGTGAGCATGTCACAGCTGCTTTTGTTAAATAAGAGAAAATCGTAGGGTCTTCCACAAAAAAGGACAATTAAAAAATGGATTCCAACTCACTTATAACTAGAAAACAAGACTTACATACTAACAAACGAAAGCTTACAAACTACAAAAATGTATGTACAAAAAGGGAAAATAAATAAGAACAATAAATGCACCATGTGGCAATCCGTCACTGTGCGGTGTTGTACACCGTATCGGCCAAATCAAGGCTGCCAATGCGTCTGTGGTAGTAAAGTAATCGTCCGTTTACGTATAAATGTCCTGTATCGTTATCAACCGCTGACGTCAAAAAAAAAAACGCAAAGAAAAGTTTTTGGTTTATTTCCCCTTTGAGGATACCGAATAATTGGAACGAAAGTATTGATACCGCTTCTACTTAAACCAAGAAAATTGGCTCCGCGGTGTTGACGACTAGCGTCCAGAAAAATTACAACGAAGAGAAAATTGGAAAATCGAAATTTAAAAGTCAGCTATAAAAAACGCTGAGCCAATTAATTAAAAAACCCAGATAAAAACGACGACCAAAAAAAAAAATTTACACTGAAAAGTTAGAATTTAGATTAATTTTAAATAAAAATTTTCAAATATCAAAAGCAATATAATAAAAATCAATTAAAACAAACAAAAGACCAAACACAAGCTTTCATCAACCTTGTATTTGAGAAACAACAACAAAAAATCTGGCCAAAACGAAAGCCGATGACTAAAATCGCGAATGGAAAATTAAAATCTTAAATCAAAACGAAATCGTAAACAAAAATGATTATCCGATAGTCGGATCAAATCTTAAAATCCGAAACAAAATGAATCTTAAACAAACGATAACCAAAACTCGTATCGAAGTTTAGTATCCAAAAACTCAAAATAAAATCTTAAATCAAAATCAAATCGCAAACAAAATTATTACCCGAAAGTCGGATCAAAACTTGAAATTCTAAACAAAATGAATCTTAAACAAACGATAACCAAAACTCGTATCGAAATTTAAAATTTTAAACTCAAAAACTTTATCATCAAAATTTAAACTCAAAATTTTTATGATTAAAACGATAACTAAACTCGTATCGCAAATCAAAATTTAAACTCAAAATTCTTATGATTAAAACGATAACTAAACTCGTATCGCAAATCAAAATTTAATCTCCAAAACTTTATGATCAAAACGATAACCAAACTCGTATCGCAAATCAAAATTTAAACTCAAAAATTTTCGTAATTGAATGGTAAGTAGGGGTATGTATAGATAATTTTTCAGATGACACAATATAAGTTACGCACACTTCTCTAAAACAAAACATAAGTAGTACTAAATTTGCAAATTTGGAGGCACACTGAAAGCCAAAAAGAGGGCAAACGTAATGAGTCTAATACCACGCTTACGTGACTCTCTCTTTCAGACTCCCCTGAATACTTTCTTCGTATTCAGCCTAATCATTACTGACTAGTAGCTACCGAAAAACTATTACTCTATTATAAAACTAAAAAAGGTAAAATAAAATGCTAACATTATGCCGTTCATGTATCACGCCAAACGTCGCAACGCGGTTAGATCCTGGGATCTTCCCCGGGACTTACGTGTGGCCTAATGACGCTAACGGACAAACGAGCATTAGTGCGACCGAAAGTCCTGCCAATCATGCGCCGAACAAACGTCGCAACGCGGTTAGACCAAAAGATCTTCGCCGGGACTTACGCTTGTTCTGACCGCATAGCTGTACAAAACTTTTTCACTATTGGGTTAAATGCAAAAAGAAAAAATAAAAATAATAATCTAAAAAGGATCATCAAAAACCTAAGTCAGTCCTCCACTTGGAGCAATTGCTCCTGACATCATCGCAGGAACAAGACTTCACAAGTCGAGACACTCGACAAAAGTATCCTAAGAAAGTTTCCTTGCCCCGCGGCAATCCCGTCGCAACACGTTCAAGATTTAATAATCCTTAAACGGGACTTACGTGAAGCGTAAGGACAATAAAAACTTCCTAAGCTAACTATGTAGACTAACGAAATTATCTTCGGGCCCCACGTTGGGCGCCATTATGTCATATGGGCACAGACTGCAATTGAACTAAGTTGATTAAAGAGTTTAGGTGCTGGACTAGTGGGGCGCTCAGTATGCCATGCGTTTAAGCCGGGCTGGTAACTCGCCGGACGGGGGGGATCTTTCCACTTCCTAAGCACATCAACAGTCTGCCACAGAACAATAAATACATACTGAGGCTTACTCAAACATTCTCACGACATAAAATTAAATAAAAGGAGCCCAAAGATAATAATCGTTAGCAGCGACAAACAAAACGAACAAACCGAAAAGCGAACAGATAGTTCTGTTCTAGAGAAGTTTTAAGGGACTACTCCCAAAACGCGTAAATATAGCTGACTGGTGTTGATGCCAGCTTGGACCCTCCCTTGGAAGCACCTACAGGCTTCCCCATGACACTGCTGCGTCTGCAGTGTCCCAAAAACAAAATGTGTCACTTACCAATTACCCTAACATACCCTCTACCTTACCATAACCTTTGGCTCAATTAGCCATATCTAAAACGCACCAGAATTCAAATTTCAAAAACAATTTATTCATAATTAATAACTAAATTAACTAGCTTAATACAAAAAGTGAAAGCAAAGGGGTGCCACAAGGGCAAAGCGCTCCTTCAGTGGTTACAAAAATCTCCACGAAGCAAAACAATAAGCCCCAAAAGGCTAAATGAACTAACCATTTTATCCTAAATTTTTCTTAAAACGCTAACAAATTACTTTAACAATAAAAGCATGCAAAATTACTCTAAAAATAAGGTAGAGCGACACCTTAAAACCGAATGGGTATCTCAAATAGCACTGGCATATGCCCTAGTGACACTGTCCAGGATTTCACCGAACGCGAAAATTCCCGAAGGTAGAAACCGTAACGACGATGGTGCCCGAGCACTGATGCCGCGACGCCTAACTTATTTAGACCCCGATGATCTATAAATAATAATAAAAAAAACGAACACTACTAGGCCGACCTAGTTTATCGCGCACGAGATCATATACCCAGAGGCAATTCGCATGGGTTTAAATATAAAAATAAAAGCACAAAATAAATTTAAAAGCAGAGAGAAAAAAAATTAATATAGATATATAGTCACCGTCAAGGTCCGCAGGTCATTCTGTCCGTAAAATATTGTTGAACCTAACGCCAAACCTAGCCACTAGGGAGTACGCGGGTCCCCAACAGCCTAAGACAGCCGCTCTTTTTACAATCGTCTTATTCTCTATACTTAATATTATGATACTTCAGAAACTTAACCTTGACTATTTCCCTACTCCTTCATTATTTTATTATTTAAAAATTATTATTCCGAT
Source organism: Phaonia tiefii (assembly GCA_963931995.1). Classification (NCBI taxonomy): domain Eukaryota; kingdom Metazoa; phylum Arthropoda; class Insecta; order Diptera; family Muscidae; genus Phaonia; species Phaonia tiefii. Next base: position 189,782,279 of record OZ008369.1, read on the forward strand.
TTATCTATCTCGGTTGTTCTAAGATTTCATTTCTCCTTAGTTTTTCTTACTTTACTAAATTCTTACTTCTTAATGTCTGCTTGACCAGTTTATTTTCTTTTAAATTTTCAATCTTTGGTTTCTTTTATCCTTTTATCTTTCAAAATTTCTCGTTATCTCTTAATTGCTCTTCGGCCAGTTTCATTTTCTTAAAATTTTCTTTTATATTTCGGAACTACTGTCCGACCAGCTTTAATTTCCAAAAATTTTCTTTTAGCTTACTTTTCTTTTTTCTTATTTCCAAAATTTCGGTAATCCTTTCGTTTTTTCTTTTTGTTCTTTTACAGTTTTATGAGTCTAAATTTGCAAAATTCTTATTTGGTATATGTTCTTCATTCACTTTTTCTTAGATATCATAATTTCCATGATTCTTTCGTGTTTACTAAAAAATATTTTTTTTTTTTTTAAATTTTTCTTGATTGCTTATGGTCTGCTTGACCAGACTTCAATTTTCACAATTTCCATTTCGTTTTCTTTTTCCTATATAAATTATTTTTCTTATAATTCTACCCTACTCTACCTAAGGCTTAACGTCCATTCTTAGGTGGACGGTCCGGGCTGTCCGTAAGAGGAATGAAATGCACGGACTTACCTTTACTCTGCAGGGATTGAATGTGGGACGGAGTAGGAGGTGCAGGAAGAATTAGTTCACTGGCTGTGGCTGGTGTTGAAGACTGCTGTGGCTGGTGTTGAAGCCTGCTGTGGCTGGTGTTGAAAACTGCTGTGGCTGGTGATGAAAACTGCTGCGTACGGACGGACAGAACGGGCCCTGGATTCTTGCTTCTGGGTGCCCCTATCTGGTTACACTTCTCCGGGTGGACAGAACGGACACAGATTTTTGCGTTTTTGTCCCTGTCGCTGGATACGAAGCAGTAAAACGCGCACACTGTTGACACCGTATCGACACCCGACAAGGGCGAAGCGCGGAATCTGCTGCGGGGTAATACACACTTTGGGGCACTGTTCTTCCGATACAAAAATATGGCGCAGATGATATGGCGCTTGTTATTGGGGCGCGGCTTGAAAGGCGCCAACAATATGGCGCCGATGATATGGCGCTTACAATGTGGTCTATAATATGGCGCTTATTCGGCGGCCAGGGCGTTGAGCGCCCGCTGGTGCTCCACTACCGGCTATAATGGCGGGGTACAGGCCAAATTGCCTGCCTTCGAGAGTGGAAGCAAACCTAGGGGGGCTCTCGGCTTGAGTTGCACAATTGCTGGGGTTACCAAGGCACGAGGTGATGCCGTTTGCTGGACCGACGGCGGCGTCTGACCACTGGGAACGTTGGTGCCGTTACAGTCGGCTAGACCCACGCGGAATAATGAACTGTTGGCAGGGAAACGAATGTTATGAGACACCGTCAACACTTAAACTCCATACTCACCAAAACTACGGACGGTCTTGATTCCAGGGTGTCTTCTTTTTCCTCTTCGCCTGCGGATTCCTACCTGACGGAACTGGATGTTGGTGACTTCTTTTTAATTTCGTTGCTCCCTTGGGGCTGTGTACTGATTAATTAGAAAAAATGCTTCCTCGTTAGCTGGCACGATGTTGACGGGCTTGCAGATTTAATCGAATGGTTCGATCAAAAAAAAAATGGCGTGACACGATGACGCCTCGAAAATTTGAAAATTACGCCCGTGTTGGTAATTAGTGGTTGTTTTATCTATGTATACACTGGAATTTAGCCGTTGGTGTATGTAAATAAACACGGCTGACAACCATGAATTTCACAATTCCTCATGGTGTAATTAATGAGGGTGGGGTGAGCATGTCGGGTCGCGGTCATCTGATGTTAGATGACAGTTGAAGTGTGCGACTTTAGCGGCGTTATGGCGCCGCCACATAGCACTGTTATCAAACGTCGGAAAATTATTTGAAAAACTTATACTGGCCAGGCTGAATCTACAAATAGAGGACAAACAGATATTTAATGACTCCCAATTCGGGTTTAGGAAAGGGTTGTCAACGACGCATGCGCACGTGGCAGTCACGGATAGCATAATGAGGGGATTTAATCTCAAAAGGCCGACTATCGCAATAGGACTGGACTTCGAAAAGGCGTTCGACACCGTGTGGCGTGAGGGTATCATCTATAAAATGAAGCAAAAATATGGTATTGGAAACTCACTGACGAGATTGATTTATGACTACCTGATGCGGCGAACATTCTCGGTAGAAGTGGATGACAGAGAAACAGAGAAGAACGAAACAAAAGCTGGAGTACCACAAGGGTCTATACTGGGGCCGGTACTGTATAACCTTTATCTTGCTGATATACCTCAGCCAGAAAACGGTGAGGGGTTGTACATTTTTGCGGACGATATCTTGCTTACAACATCTCATGCTAGGGCAAAAATAGCAAATAATAAGATGCAAGATTATCTAAAAATTTTGGAGATCTACTTTGAGGAATGGTTCTTGAAACTAAACGTCCCAAAGTGCACCTGTTTGGTAGCTAGAGGAAAGAAGGGCAACCTCTTTAAAAACGCCAGAAAATATAAGCCTAACATACAGATCGGAAGTGAGACCATACCCGAAAGCGATACAATGCTTTACCTAGGAGTTAAATACTCGGGTAACATGCAATTTAAAGATCATGTGGACATGATACTGGAGAAAATGAGAAAGACATATGCTATGTATTCAAGAATACTGGGCATCAGAAATGGGCTGCTTGTATATAAACAGATACTAAGACCAATAGTGGCGTATGCATTCCCGGTGTGGTATACGATAAGCTCCAGTCAAATGGAGAGACTCAGAGTAGCAGAAAGGAAAATACTCAAACATTGCTTGGGTCTTAAGGCAACACAAGACGAAACGGGGAAATGGACTAGCCCCTCTTGTAGAACGGTGTACGAAAAGGCCAAGAATATGAAGGTCGAAAGATTGGATGTATGGATGACTGAACTAGCCATTAGGTTCCTAGAGCGATGCTCGTACAATGATGAGGGCAATGTGCATATTGGCAGGTGCATGATTGGAGATGAGGAATTCGAAAACATCTTAGAATCGAGAGGGGCATTGACTCCCATGGGGCTCCTTAAATTTAGGGAAAGGAACATGCTGTATAATAGGGATGGTAAACTTACATTCTACCACAGGAGGTATGAAACTTACGACATGACAAATCTAGTGTATAACACGGCACAATGAGCCGAATTTGAATTTCTATATTTTATTTTTATTTATTTTTAGTTTTGTAAATATTTTCACTTAGTTTTAGGTTAGTATATAAGATAGATGTAAGAAAAGAGTTTATGGGTTTTTAATCCTTTTTCCCAGGAAAATTAAATGACGAGGAAAGATTTCTGTAAAGTAATAAATGGGCTGGCCTTAAGGCTTATTTAAGTTATGTATGAAATTAGTATATCCAGAACTGTCTACGGATGCTGGATGGAGAAAATGTATTTTTTAAATATATTTAGATAAGACCAATAGAATTAAATGTAAAAGAATATGGATTAATAAACGAGAATTGAAATTGAAATTGAAATGCGATTTTTCTTTTATATCGATTCATCAGTGTTAAAGTGTTTACCAGTGCAACAAGTGAAAAGTGAAAAATTTGGTCTCGAGCATTATGAGAGATTAAATTTGGTTTCAGACTACGAAAAGTGCAGAAAAGTGAATAGTGGAAAAACTCAAACTCCCAGTTGACATCAAATTCAACTGTGGGGAAACAAAAGAGTTAGGCAACGAACTCTATATTGGGAGCCCCAAGTTGACACAGTTTTCAACTTGTGGGGTATAGACTCCAAAATCGCATCGAAAAATCGAACTGTGTAAACACAAATAGTGCTAAAAAGTTAAAAGTGCTAAAAACTACTAAAAAGTGCTAAAAAGGCGAAAAGTGCCAAAAAAGTCGAAAAGACCCGAAAAGGGCAAAATTGCTGGAAAATAAGTCAAATCTGAAAAGTGCAAAAACTGAAAATTTTATATATTGAGAAGAAAATAAAGTAAAAATAGGGCTCCAAAATGGATGACCCAGAAGACGACAATAGTCGGAAAAGGAAAAGAGAAGTTGAAAACTCATTGAATAGTGACAGTAAATCGGACACTATGGACATTAAGAGTCTCATACAAAAAGTTGCCGGCCTAACAGCAATGGTCGAGGAACTAAAAAATAATTTGGAAAAATCCCAAGCTGAAGTGGATTCTAAGGACAGAAAATTAAAAGAGTACAGAATCATGTTTGGAAATTCTAATACGAACAGATTCAGCGTACTAAGTGAAGAATGTGAAGAAAATGATATGATGGAGGCCGATGCCGTAGGCCCCATCGAAAATAATTAAAAAGGGTAATCCGAAAACTCTGCAAGATTCAGAAGAGTTCCCTTTGATAGGAAGACAACAAAATCAACACAACAACAGATGTATCAGAGCAATAACAACAGCAGCAGCTACAACAATGTGAAAGACAACTGCGTGAACAAGCGCAGAAGTAATATCCCCAATAATAACGCGGAAAATATAAGTAATAATGTATTGAAAGGTAAGGCCAGCCCACCCATAATTAAGATTCATAACGTAAATGTTAAGGAAATTTCGGACAAATTGACTGGCGTTTTTGCGCATAAAATTTTTTCATTGAAAATAATAAATAAATAACCATAGTAGAGCACGAGAATTCCTATCGGGGGGAAAATATTCACTTTTTACCTATACACCAAGTGATCTTAAACCCTATTCGGTGATCATAAAGGGTTTGTCCGATACCTATGATATGGAAGATGTATCGGAGTATTTAAAATTGACGGGGATTGAAATGAAGGTCCAGAGAATAGTTAAACTAAATGGAAACCGATGGCTACTACAAGTGAGTTGCGACTCTGACATGCGGTCGATATATACGATGAAATACATACTCCACTGCAAAGTGACAGTGGAAAGATTTAGGCAAAAGGGGCTGGTGCAGTGCAAAAACTGCCAACGTTACGGGCATATATCGTCTAACTGCGAGATGCCATATAGGTGCGTGAAGTGTGGCCAATCGCATGGCCCGGGGAATTGTAAGATCCCCAGCGGAGAATCCAGCGCAGCTGAGATAGTTGCGGACCCGATCACGGGTCAATTCTTGAAGCGCAATGCGCAGTTGATACGGTGTGTGAATTGCGACCGTGATGGCCATGTTGCCAGTGACAAGAACTGCCCAAGGAGACTCCAAATTAAGAAGAGGCTGGATGACAAGCGCGCAAATGCCCGGCCTGGGCCGAGCAAATATACATATGTACCGGTAGTGTCCAACCGAAGAGCGAATATATCATACGCGAATGCCCTTAGGGAAGAGCCGTCTGCGGCCGGCGGTAGCCCTCGAATTGGGGGGGAGAACAGTGTTGCAGCCCGAGCGCAAAATGCGTTTGCCGTACTCGACGAGGACTGCAGAGAGTTTATGGGAAGGGATATACTTACGTGTATGGCGAAGATAGGACACTTCTATACCACATACTCGCAACTGCCAAACAAAGATGAGAAGAGAAAGGCCTTATTCGGCCTTTTGTTCAGCATTAGATTAAATGACTAGTTCATTTAATCTAATATTTCTAAATGTGAACTCTGTCGTCTCCAGGCAGAAAAGACACTATTTGCAGGTATTTGTGAATAGGGAGAAGCCTGATATTGTCCTCCTGGCTGAGCATAAGCTCAGTAGCAGACATGTATTCGGATTGAAAGGCTATGTGGTCTACAGAAAAGATAGGATAAACGGAAGGGGTGGGGGAACTGCCATCTGCGTGAGGGACACCATCAAGGGTCTTCGTGGACACTAGGACCATTGAGAGTACCATTGCCCGAGTAAGGGGCAGAAGTGGTATACCGATTACGGTAATGGCACTTTACTTGAGGCCGCAGGAAACCCTGAGAGAAGAGTATTTGGACAGAATTGCGGGCACTGCGGGAAATGGTCACCTAATTATTGGGGCTGATCTGAACGCGAAACACCCAGAGTGGGGAGGAACAGCTATAAATGCTAGTGGTAGAGTGCTTCATGAGTGGCTCTTGACTGCCCCGAACTTAAAAATACGACGAACGAACGGACCTACTAGGACGACACTGACGAGCTCATCATATATAGATTTTTTCATGACCTCCCCGGGTCTTGATATGGGGATGGCTGATGGAGCGGACAATGGACTGCGGACAATGGAATTCGAATCAGACCACAGAGCGGTACAACTAATAGTTGAAATCGAAAACCTCTGTGCCAATGAGAGGCGTAAGGTCTATGACTTTAAGACAATGGACAATAGAACATTTAATGACATACTAGAGAGGGAACTGACGGGACATGAACTACCGACGAACGTGAATGTGACAAGACAAGAAGTGGACAACGCAGTTAAGATACTTACGAACGCCTACAAAACTGCAATGGACAGATCCATCAGGATGACTACAGTGGGAAATTTCATTTCATTTCATTTCATTTCATTTATTCAATCTATTGGGCTGAGCTCTTACAGATCATTTCTTACAACTATGTGCTTAAATCTAATTCTAAAGCTATATATTGGAAAAGCGCATTTCTAAAAGTGCAGCGATGCGATAGAAAATCTAAATGACTGCATGCGTTGTTACATAGAATTAAGCACCTTGCAATAACCTCATTCAAGCTATAATTATATCGATGAAAATATTCAAAGAAAAAATTACTAATTCTTAAATTTCTTCTGGGAATATTGAAAGGTATAAGTTGCAAAAGCTCCGGTGAGTCAATATAACTATCAATAATATCTTTAATGAACATAATGTTTTGAGATACTCTGCGTTGCGTAAGAGTTTCTAAATTTAGTAATCGACAGCGAGTTTCGTAAGAAGGCATGTTATAAGACGTATATAAATTTCTTAAAGCAAATTTTGAGAATCTTTTTTGAACTCTCTCAATCCTGGTTTTATAGGTATTATAAATCGGGTCCCATATTATATTGCAATACTCTAGGTGAGAACGAACAAATGCAAAATATAAGATTCTTAATGTAAATGGATCATTGAAATCTGTAGAATTCCGCTTCAAAAAACCTAACTGAGAATTGGCTTTACTAATTACATATTCTAAATGATATGTAAATGAAAGTTTTGAGTCTATATATACCCCAAGGTCTTTGATTAAATTTTCCCTGTCAAAAACTTGAGTATAAAAAGTGTAAGTGTTTATGAACGGAAATTTCTTATGGGTGATAGTTAAAATTTTACACTTGGAAAAATTTAATTCCATACCATTATAAACGCACCATTGCAGAAAAGTGTCAATGTCTCTTTGAAAGGCTATGCAGTCATTTAGATTCTTAATAATAGAGTAAATTTTCAAATCATCCGCGTACAATAAGACATTGCAAAATTTAAATAATAAAGGAATATCATTAACGAAAAGGAGAAATAAAAGTGGTCCGAGGTGGCTCCCTTGTGGTACGCCAGAATTTACATTAATAGCTTCCGAAATACAATTATCAATTTTTACAAATAGAGTTCTATTAGACAAATAAGAGTTTAACCAAACTAGCATATTGGAGTGAACACCTAAGGCTTCTAATTTATAAATTAGCACATTATGATTAACTTTATCAAAAGCTTTTACAGAGTCCGTGTATAATACGTCTGTCTGATAACCGTTCTCTGTTGCATTTATACAGTAATTACTAAAAATCGCTAAATTTGTTGTTGTTGACCTGCCACTGTAAAAGCCATGCTGACGCGTACTTATGCTATTTTTCACAATACAGAATAATTTATTATTTACTAACTTGTCTAATAATTTAGGAATAGCTGACAATTTAACAATCGGTCTATAATTTTTAATAAATCCTTTTTGACCAGATTTGAATATAGGTGATATGTATGACAATTTCCATTCAGATAAGAAAACTCCACTAGATAATGATTTATTAAATATTTGAGTAAGAGGTATTGAAAGAGCCGTCGCACACTCCTTTAAGAATACTGGAGGCAGATTATCATAGTCAGCACTTTTACTTGCATCTAGTGTCAACAAGGCTTGTAACACGTCACTCACATCTAACTCTAACTGACCAATGTCAAAAAGTTCTCGTAAGTGAGAACAAGTATTTATATTTTCTATAGGACTTATATTATAACATAAAGAGAAGAAATTTGCAAAAGCGTTACAAATGTGTTGAGTGCCAATAATAGTCACACCGTCATGCTCCATACTAGCTGGATACCCATTTGACTTTCGCTTCAAATTATAAAATCTCCAAAAAGATTTAGGATTAATTTTAATATCAGCTTCAATGTTATATATATAATTTTTATATAAGAAGTTTGAGAGAACATCAAATTCTTTGCATCTTAAATAGAGCCTTGTCACAAGAAAAATTACTTGATTTAAATTTCTTATGTGCTTTCGTTCTTAGGTTCTTTAGATGCATTAGCCTTTTATTGTGCCAAGGCAACTTAAAACGATGTCTTTGTTTCTTCATCGGAACATACATATAAACAGCCTTGTTAACTATTTGTTTAAAAACGCAATAAATGTCATTCAAATCACCTACTCCAAAAATCGTCTTCCAATCCATGGAATCCAAAAATAAATTTATAGCCGTGAAATTGGCGTTTTTAAAATCAAATTGAATTTCATGCATAACAAAATTATTTGGGTAGGAATAAAATGATATATCTATGAGAATAGCTTTATGATGTATAGAGTCAGACATAAGTGGAAAATCACATTTACTAAGTTTGTATTTAAAATCATTTCTTATAAAGACTAAATCCAATATTCTGTGAATATCATTCCTGACATCATTTACTTGATGAAGTTCTAATGAATGCATATTATCACATACTACAGTTTCTACGTCCTTATTAGCATTTAGTGGAATTAAATATTGGTCAGCATTGCTAAAATGCCATTCAATATTCCCTAGATTAAAATCTCCTAAAACACAAGGAGTCTGATGCGGCTTAAGAGAATTTACTATATACTTAATATTATAGATATGATTAGAATAAATACTAATATCACTTTTGGGTGGAATATAACTTAATATTAATACCAATTCATTATTTATTTCGTTGCTTAGTTTACCACCAAAACTTACAGCAACACAAATTTGTTCTACTAATGAATCGTCTGAGGGCAACCTTATCTCTCTACTCGCCAAATTACCAGCAACCGCAATTAGAACTCCTCCGCCTCTGGTTACGCTGGGGTTAAGAGAACGATCATTCCGATAAACATTGTAGTAAGAGTCAAACAGTTCTGTGTTAAGAAAGTGAGATGTTAGCCAAGTCTCATGCAGACCAGCGCGAGAGAACAATTCCCTTGTCTTTGTTCTTAAGCCACCAACATTGTGAAAATAAAGAGAAATCGATGAGTCATCTAAATGAGCTATAGGTAGCGAAGTATTGTCAACGGTATTACAAACATCTATTAATGATGGTGTGGCGTTTGACTCAATGGTTAAGGTCTCAGTACTATGGCCATTGTTGTTGTCGAAGTCGATGCCGTTGTATTTAAAACCGTCTCTGCAGTGTCTGTAGACGCTGAAGTCGCTGAAGTGGACAGGGACGGGGTTAGTACTTGCGGATGGGGTATCGTTATTATTCCATCTTCCAGGTTTTTTGATTTAATGATGAAAGGAGTTATTTTTATAGACATTGGCCACATTGTCTTATTGTACACCTTCTGGTAAAGAGGGGATGGTACCCCCAATTTAAAATTAACGAAACGAAGCTTTGACAGGTCAGCATCACGCTTTACTAATTTTGTGCATTTCAAAATATTGGCTTGAACTCCCAACCCCTCCGATACAAATTTAATAACCGCCTCTGGTTCAGTGTTTATGTTGAATTTAGAGATGTGCAAATACTTCATTGTATGCACAACCTCCAAATCAGTATTAGTCTGAGCGACACCAATAACACTTTTGTTTTTGTTTTTATTCCGTCTGCCGCTGATATTCTTTTGCTTTTTTCCCTTCTCCTTACGCCGAACAGTAATCCACTTTTGCTCTCTGTTCTCAATCGCCACATTGTGATGATCGACGGCGTCCACAAATTGTTCACACACATCCTCATCACTAGCAGATAATGGAAGTGTAGTTGTGGGTGTAGGTGTTGGTAATGTGGGAGCGAGAAGAAGATTTTGCTGTTGCTGAATTGAAGTTTGAGTGGTCTTTTCGATCTCACTTTCGTTGAAGACAATAGGCTTTGATGCATTCATATCTCTCATCATACGCTCCAATTGCAGACACTTCGATTGGACTTCTCTCATTTGCTGTGAGAGCAAGTTGATTTTGTTTGAAGCCTCACTGGTACTAACAGCGCAAGAATTGCACTGCCAAATTTGGGGAATTAATTAGAAGTTTTAGGCAGTCTGTTGATAAATCTGTGCATTCAGAATGGAAAACTCGACCACATACTGATGCACATTTGACACCTTCAAACGTTTTTAAATTAAAACAATCAGTTTTAGCCGTAATTTCAGCCTTGCACTTGCCACAAAAATTCTTCATAGCGGTAGCGAAAAAAAATACGTCTTTACTCTGCGAGAACAAATGAATTATATGAAATGGCGGAATGCCGGAATTACCAGAGGACATACTACATTTGATTGCTGAGGGAAAACGACTTAGACGACGAATTTTTAGGACGGATGACTACAATAGGGCGGTCACTCTGAGGGCCACTCAGAAGAACCTCTCGAGGATAATATCACAACGTATCGCAAAATTTGAGGAAGGGCAACGTGTCGAGAAACTGAACAACATCAGAATGGATGGCAATATGTTCAGGAAGGTGAGGTGCATGACAGGTGCAATGAAGCGGATAAGGATCCCTCCGATAGTGGACCCCCAAGGAAGGGCCATGGAATCGGATGAGGACAAGGCAAGTGCTTTGGCCCGAAACTTTGCGGATGTCCAGGTGGATATTGGTAGAAGGCGACAGAACGCCACAGTAATGACAACTGTGCAGGGCCTCAGGGGCCATGGGACTATGGTGACTTTCTCTGAGGGGTTAACTGCTGACGGGGCATCCAGGGCCGGTGGGCCGGTGGAACTATTCCGAATCTCGGAAATTGGGTCGGCGCTAAATGCGCTCAATCGTAAGAAAAGCAGCGGGGTGGATGGCGTCCCGAATTATGTGCTGAAAAGGACAGGGGAAAGATCGTGGCGGTACATTACGATCCTCCTGAACCACTGTCTGAATTTGGGGTATTTCCCACAAGAGTGGAAACACTCAAGGACCATCCCGGTGCTTAAACCAGGCAAGGACCCAACGGGGTCGGCTAGTTATAGGCCAATAGCTCTATTGTCCAATTTGGGCAAGCTTTTTGAGCGTCTCATCTTTGGTAGAATGCGCGAGCATATCGAAGATAAGGAAGTCCTGGGAGACTTCCAATTTGGTTTCCGTAAGGGCCTCTCGACGAACCACGCTCTCATGGCTCTTACCAACAATGTGGTAAGAGGTTTCCATAGACGAAGCGCTACAATAGCGACTAGCCTGGACTTTAGCCGAGCCTTCGACTCGGTCTGGCAAGAGGGAATAGTCTACAAAATGCTAGCTAAACAAGATTTTAGCTCGCATCTTTGTAGACTAATTCTCGACTACCTCGAGAAACGCACTTTCTCGGTGGATATGGGCGAATACAGATCACCCCCACATGACCTTGTTGCCGGTGTGCCCCAGGGGTCTATATTGGGCCCCATGCTATACAATCTTTATTAAGCGGATATCCCACAACCGCCGAGTGGGCATATGATCATCGCATACGCGGATGATATACTAATTACCTCTACGCACGTGAGGGCTAGCACGGCGAACAGAACACTGAATGTGTACTTGGAAGAATTGCATGCATATTTCCAGGATTGGGGATTGGAGCTGAACGTGATGAAATGCAGGACGATGATTTTTAAGGGTAAAAAACGGCGACTTTATGGGAATGCTAAATCTTATGTTCCGAAGGTGAAAATTGGGGGAATACTTGTGGAGAATACAAGGGAGCTTAAATATCTGGGAGTAGTCTTCCAAGAAAACATGTCCTTCACGAGACATGTAGATTATGCCCTTAATAGGGCTAGGAAGGTCTTCCACGCTTATTATGGGGCGCTTGCCACCAAAAGGGGTCTTAGCCACAAGGTTAAGATGACATTGTATAAACAGATTATCCGACCCGTGGTCTCGTACGCTTTTCCTATTTGGTGGGATATTTCATCTCATCAAATGGAAAGGCTGAAAGTCATGGAGAGAAAGTTTATCAGCTGCTGCCTTGGTCTGGGACGGAGGCGGACGGAACAGGGGTACTACATCAGCCCCTCTTGTGCCCAGGTGTACGAAAAGGGCAATATGTCGAGGTTAGACGGCTACATGGTGAGATTAGCCATCGGTTTCCATGAGAAATGCGAGTTTAGCGAAAACGCAATAGTTTTGGAGTGTAAATATGAGCAAGGTGCTGCTGAGCACTGAATGTCATCGGACAAACCCTTTACCCCTGCATGCCTTTTGGGGCTGAGGGACGAAGGGATACTATATGATAACATAGGAAATCTCGTGTTCTACCATAGAAGGTACGGAACGTATAATGTAGAGGATACTGTCTATATACATCCCAGATAGCTGGGTGATGAATTTCTTGATAATTGTTTATTTTGTTTTATTTTATTATTTTTATTTTATGTAAATATGTAAATAATGTATATATTGTAAATATTAGTAATAAGGTAGAATTAAGTTAGTTAGATAAGGATCCCTATTTTTTGTCCTTTTTTATGGGAATTTACATACTTGAAGGTGACTGAGTCAAATTTATATTGAAGACAATTTTGAAATGGGCTGGCCAAATGCTTGAACTATTTATATCAAATTTAAAGATAAAATCCTAGACTAATATGTAAAAATATGTTTGGAAAAAGAATTATTCTAAGAAAAAATCAGTTCATAAGATAAAATTGTAACAGAGAAACTTGGAAATAAATATGAATTGAATTGAATTGAATTGCGATTTTTCCTTATTAAATAATAATTTAATAAGTTTTTTTGAAACTTCACTGTCTTAATTTTTTTCGCTTTTTCAGATTTTTTCAAAATTTTTTCAAAATTTTCAAAATTTTTTAGTCACTTTTTTTTGATTTTCAGTCAATTTCTTTTACAAACAATTTTCGGAACTTTTTTGATTTTTTTCTCAATTTTTCAGGTTTATTTTCAATTTAATGTCACTTTTCATATTTTTGATTCGATTTTCAGTCTATGTCTATTACGTTGATTTTTTCTGTTAATTTTGCAAATTGCCGACGGCAAATTCAAATTTCCACTGTTCAATGTACTGTACTACGACCAGTCATTTTTATTCACTTTTTTTATTTCACTTAACACTTCACGAATGCAGCACAAGAACTAATGTCCTAAGTCTAATTGAGACTTTAGGTCCCTTGCTTTTATGAGAAGCGCGTTAGCGGCAGAATTTTGCGCAACTTGCCTCAAAAATTTTCTAAGTGTATTGGAAAAGTCCAAAACTCGAAAATTTCGAATTTTTCACAAATTATCTCAAGTCTTGAAAAAGACTAAGTTTTGAAACTTTTTCTTTTTTTCACTTTTTTCCACTTTTCACAAGTTTTTAAGTTCTCCAACTTTTCCCACTTTTCCCCGATTTTTAACGCGACTGTTCAACTCCACAGTTCGAAAACTTCGATACTGACCACCAATATACTTCTGCAAGCAATTCATTAAATTTTTTCCCTTTGAATCGCGATTCCATAGGCTTGGTGACCCGATGGAAATGCTTACTCTGGTCTTCCGATCTTGGGACAATTGTCGCAAAAAGGCATCAAGGGAAAAAGTAAAAGTGTAATATTACCGTCCGGATTTAATTTTATCATCGCTGAGTTTTGGAAAGATGGTTTTCAAACAGTCAAAGGCATCCTAACCATCTTTGACTACCACCTCGATGAGTTTATCACTGATTCCCAATTTTATATGGAACGGTGGCAGCAATATATCAGTAATATCCTGTATTATTTGTTGATTGTGTAATCTTAATTCACCTTGGTTATTGGGACTTATTGTCGTCCAATCTCTACATTGATAATGATTTACTATTTTGGAAAACCGTAATTTTTTATAATATCTTTCAATATGTTTACAACCTTTAGACCTTCGTAATTGGTTTTCTCCATTATTTGGTCAAATGTTTCATACGTTTCTTTCATATTTGTGCCAAATTCTAACGGAAGGGACGGTTTTTTTGTGTGTTCTATGCAACAGCACTGCCTTCAAACTTGTAGTTGAACCATCAGTAAATAATCGCCACTCATCAGCGATATATTCCATTCCCAATTTATTCACTAAACCAGGAATATTATTGCAGTAAGTGAACGTATTTGCATCGTCAACCCTATAGAGTTTCTGAAAATCATTTTGGCGTTTCCGGTATGATGTGGAATTAACATTCGAATGTGTGAGTTTTCTGTATTTTTGGTCGACATTTCTGAATCCCGTTGAGAAAATCATTAATAATTCATTTTGAACATCTTCGTCTATCTACAAGAAGCATATGTATATGGCTTTAAGATGTTACTAGGTTCAATAGATATTACCGGTGGTGAAGCACATCTGACAGTTCTCGTCCATTGTCAGCCAGAAGAATATTAATTATAAAAATTATTATAGACTCCCTTTTGTAGTCTTATGTTCATGGATCCAGATACTACTCAACGTGGTTAAAATGGCTAAAATAATTAATAAAACCCAGGGATTCAGTCATTAGCTTTAAACAAAATGCAATTCAATGTACCAATGATGTTATGAGAAAGTTCTCATTAAAGGCCTGTAGCGTTCCATTCATTTTACTTGTACAAACAGATAAAACAAGTAAGAACCAGATATTATCGGTATAAATATAACAAAGAGTAGCACACAGCATGTGATCATGCGTTTTGGATTGAGTAGAGACCGTATCATCTCTTTCTCTGTCTCTCATTGTAGTGGAAGTTTTTTTGCTCTTTATCTGTTCCACTCAGTGAATTAACTGTTGTACCTCTTTTTTAAATGGATATATCCATTTAATATGGATATTCCAAGATCGTAGGCTTTGCGTTGATGCTGTTCTCTTACTTTTTCCATTCTTTTTACAAAAAGTGATGGTGTAAGTTTTATCTGTGGCAAATTTTAAGAAAAAATAAAACAAAAATGTCTGATGTAAGTAAACACACGCTCTCCTCATATTCCAAGCCCAGATAACAAGAATACCGATATAACTGTTTATTGTTTATGTACTTTCACACTCTCATACCTATTCCATCGATATCTAAAAGAGAAATATTCCATACGGACTCAATCCAAAGCGAGCGCAACAGATACAAACAGATATAAGAAAAATTAACAACAAGCAACAAGTGTGTTTGGATGGCTCTTTGCAGGCCTTTAGTTCGCATCTTTGCACTCCTTAACCATTACCATGATTTGCGCTGTATATGTTAATCAGGATCCCTAACATTCTGCCCTTATCCAACTATTACCACATGACCGATAGGAAAACACTACAAATTATTTTACCATTTCAATTGGGTATTTTATTCAGTTCATTTTTATATTGGAAATTAATTTTGAAAGATAAATTATATATACACTATGCTTTAGAACACATTATGCTATTAACAAAATATATAAAAAACCAGTACATAAGTTTCAGTCGGGTGAACCGACTTAATCACACCCTCACCCTAATTCTTCCATTGCGTGGGAGTGATTTTAAATAAAAAAACGCCCATACTCAAAAGTGACCATATTCAATAGCAGATTGACATTGCGCTAAATATTATTGAATACCCAAATTAGTTAGTTCCCTCCCAATATTTATATGCGTGGTACAAAAATGGGCATGGCATGTTGTTGCCAAAATATTGATCAGTACCAAATTGTATTAAGATTGGTTATGATTTATTGGAGATATCGAGTAGGTAAACCGCAAATACTCCCAACTTTTGTATGGCAGGTTCGATACTGGGCGTGGGATAATAGGCAGTTATTACTTACACAGTAGCTTCTACCAAAATATTGCCTAGTACCGAATTTTATTAAGACCGGTTTTAGTTTACGAGAGTTATCGTGTCGATCTACCGGTCATCCGCTCAATTTTTATATGGGAGGTACCAGAGTGGGTGTGGCAAAACAGCTCATTTTCTATAGAAGAGTTATATTTGACTAAATATTGACTAGTACAAACATTCATAAAGATTGGTTCGGTTTTGCGGGAGTTGTCGTGCCGAACACCCAGACGGCCAAACAACTTTTGTATGGGAGGTACCACAATGGGCGTGGCAAAATCGCCCTTGTTTTAATCGGCGGTTGATAATATGAAGCCTTATACCTAATTTCATTAAGGTCGGAAGTATTTCACGCGATTTATCGGTTTGACAACCCGGACGAAAACCCTGCTTTGTATGGGAGGTACCAGAATGGCCGTGACAATCTCGCTTATTTCCTCCAGTTAAGTAGGCATTTACAGATTATTTACCGGTGTGTGAGTTGAAGCTAATCACATATACCAGAAGAAAGGTTTGAAAGATATATGCTTTTGTGCTAAATGTGTCGATTTGTATGGGAGGTACCAGAAGGGGTGTGGTCAAAACGCCCAATTTCAATCCCAAATTCAGCATTGACAAATAATAGTCACTGACAAAATTTCGAGGTGATCGATAAATATTTCCGGCAGTTATCATGTTGAACAGCCAGCCATACAGACGGACATGGGTCAAACATTTTAAATGGTCCTAAAACGAATTTCGCCCAAATATACTAAGGGTCTAATATGGCTCCTTCTACGTGTTAAATTTTTTTACGTATTAAATGATACATACCCCCATCCCTATGGGTGAGGGCGTGGTAAAATAAGTAAGGTAAACGCAGTAGGAATTGTTACAACAAAAACAGGCATTTTGTTTGGTGTCCATAACACTGTGTGTAATTTTTTAAGTCATGGCAAAATAACCATATACGGACACCACTACGTGATAAAAGACTAAAAAAAAAAAGACCCGTGTTTCCCAATTTTTCCCAAAGTCATGCACTTTTTTTATGGGCCGCCAAAGATTTAGGGCCTCGGTATCATTTTCGTAAAAATGTGATCATTTTCTCAGGCTCATATCTTGCAAACCGTTCATAATTTCGATTTACTCTCTGAGGCAAAGTTGTAGCTCTTGTCATAAAGAACAAAAATTGCGAACATATAAAATCAAAAAACAATGAGTACAGCAAGTGGTGTTACTTATGAAGATCCATTTGATACCGATTATGAGCCCCAACAGGGAAGAGATGGACCACAACTAATAACACAAATGGAAATGGATTTCATTGTGGCCATATTGGGATTATCGCAGCGACTTGCAATATTTTTGACAGCTTTTTTAAAGCAAAGAAAACTCACACATGCGTTGCGTGTGCTGAGCTTACTGCATTGCCTGTGCTGCTGCTGTCAGTGCATGATCGCGTGATACCTAAGCGCTACCTAAACGGTGTTAACCCTTGGACAAACACATGGTTCTGGCCAGGCATATTTAATTTTTTGCTACCTATGGACCTGAACAGGAGAAGAAGGTAAAAAAATGAAATTAAAAAATTTTCGGCAAATTTTTCACTTTTGCGTGCTACCTAAACAGTGTTCAGAATCATCTGTAGGAAGTTTATATGTTCTAGAAATTTGTTTATTGAGATCTTAGGTAAATTTTTGTAGTTGATTGTTTCCTTCAATTTTGAACGGTTTGCTTCCTATGGACCTGAACACGGGAAAAAGGTAAAAGAAATCGAATTTTTTTAAGTTTTTTGCGATTTTGATCTTGAAGGTGAAGTTTTTTTGATTTTATATGTTCGCTTTATGACAAGAGCTACAACTTTGCCTCAGAGAGTAAATCGAAATTCTGAACGGTTTGCAAGATATGAGCCTGAGAAAATGATCACATTTTTACGAAAATGATACCGACGCCCCAAATTTTGGCGGCCCATAAAAAAAAAGTGCATGACTTTGGGAAAAATTGGGAGACACGGGTCTTTTTTTTTTAGTCTTTTATCACGTAGTGGTGTCCGTATATGGTTATTTTTTTTCGTGTTGCACTGTGTAATCTGTAAAATTTTCTACATGTGTGTATCCACTGTAAAAGTAAACAAAAAGGTACAAAAACAAATTACATATGAATTTGACATAAGAGAAACACCTAAGCAAGAAAAATGTTCAAATCAGCTGTTCTAACGTGTTTACCTTCCTTATTTTACCATGGGTGAGGTTATAAAAAACCGTAATAAAATATGTGAGACTATCTTACAATGGACTGTGTTCTAAATTTGTTTAAACATACAAATTAAAACAAAATATAAAAGGGAACTTAATTCGAAATATAATGGCTCATGAATGAAATCGATTCAATTTATATGCGGTTACGTTGCGGGTTGGGGCATATGAAAAAAAATCTAGCAAAACAAACAATTAAGCAGAATGTAAAACGACCTGGAGAAGAACTAATGTAAGTATTACAAGAACAATATTAAAATAACAATTAATTATTACATTAGCAGCATGTACTCACCAGATCGAAGTCTGAAGACCTTCAGGAGTTCGATGTTCGGTGCTGTTAAATTACGCTAATCATGTTTGATGGTGACAGTGGTTGTCATTGATCTTTAATGATCCCATAACATCCCATGAAGGGATTGAGGAGAGCTTCTCACAATCAGGGAGAGGGATCAATATATATGTACGATTAGTATAGATTGACAATGATCATTATTTTTGTTTTGTTGCTGTACTTTTGCTTTGCACGCATTTTAAATGTTTAGTAACTTACGGGTAGTATACTTATAGAATTGGTGATTTTTAAACTGTTTCCATCGTAGTTATAATCTAACTACGATCAGTCTAGAACAAATTAAATTAGAAGTTTGAAATTATTCAATAGTTTACTAAAATTTAGTTTGAAATGAGTAACAGCAATTGCAAACACCACAGTATTGGTTGAAAAGGTTGAAAATCTAATATCTAAATATATTGCACATTTTGTCGTATGTTCCCTTTACAGGCTACGTAAAATTCTGTGATAAACACTGTGATATAAAATGTTGATGCAAATTAGACTGTAATCGATAGCATTGCTCTATATTAAGCTTTAGGATTTTCAAATATGTACGTTTAGAGTGATTAATTCTTGATATTTCCTAGTGATGTATATCAGCTTTTAGATTTTCAAATGGTTTTAGGTTAGGGAAATACCATAATACACATTATTTAGGTTGTTTAATCTGTGATATACGACATTTATGTTTTACTCATTTCAACTAGTTTACTTGTTTGCACTTTGGTAACCGTACTGAATCAGCTTGAAAGAAATGTTTTTTTTTCTGGAATAAGGTTGAGAATTGCACGTGGAACTGTCTATTCTTCGTTTAATGCTGCCCTTTAAATTAGATTTGAACAGAAAAGTAGCTTATAGACCCAAAAGCCAATAATAATTTTGATGGCAATTGAATGAATCGCTTCGAATTACTGGCGTTTCCAAAAGCTTTGACGTATGACAATGATTTCCAACATGTAATGCACCGCTAGATTCCTTGTGCACTGGGTCAAATATGGCAAGATAGATCAAACTGGTCTGTCGCCTACAAGCCCAGATACTGACTTTAATGTCAAAGGGTCCATGAAATCACGTCACGTGGGCACCGATGAATCCAATAGGTTATAATAGTCACCTAAAATAAGATTATGATATATATTTCCACAAATTGACGTGGCTTTGTCCAGAAAATAACTTAACCGAATCTTATAAATGTGGAATTTTGCAAAAAAAAGATCAGAAGTTTCTTCACTTGCAAAGTAATGGCATCCAAATTGAATGTATTAAACAATAATATAATTTTCGACACTGATGTCTTTGAATATAGAGAATTAATTTTGCCTTTTCACTTTTGTGACTTCTTGATGGCTTGAGATTTTCGATGGAAAGGAAGTATGAAATTGCACATGAGGGAATGAAAGGCCTATGTGAGTCGTCACATCAAAACGTCAACAACAACCACACGGTTATAAAATTCTATTGTAGTATTTTGAAACGTACTTAAACGTATCCGTGTTCGGTTTTTAGAAATCAAAAGTTCGAACTAAAAAAGAGCACGGTAAATCTAAATCGTTCAGTACAAATCGCAACTCACCCACAATGTAATCCATTTCGATTTGTGGTAGCGGTTGTGGCGTATCATTTTCAGCTTCGGGTATCCTATCAAAGACATCCATATCGGTCGGATTGGTGACAGTAGTGGACGCTACTTCGAAATCTCTCTCCGGATTCGGAGGTTTAGTTTGAGCGGTACCATCACTGCGATCTACTGGAAGTGCGGTAGTGAAAGCGGCTTCATACGATTTTTTTCTCAACTTTTGTTTATTCAATCCAACAGCATATTTTTTGCATGCGTAACACCTGGTTGGATCATGTCCGTTTGGGTCTTCCATCCAAAGTACTGGCTTCGAAAAAGTAAACTGCTCATTTGTATTATGCATCCAAGCCAAACGAGTATTATAGCATCTTTTGCACATTGTATTCGGCGTAAAGTCTTCATTACTTGTATCAGGTTCATCGAAATCAAGAGTATATGCTTTTCGAAATTCCTCAGAAAATCTGTTTCTTCGGTCCTGATTCACTATTTTTGCCACAAACGTAACAGAAATAATTTATTCGCCACACAAAACACAACTGATATCTACTTATATAAAATGAATCGAAAAACATGTGTTTGATTAGAAAGTTGGGCATTTAAACTATGATCAAGTGACCATATGATTTTGACAGAAAACAAGGAGAATAATAAACACAAAACTTCTTTAACTGATAATGTGAACCATTAAATTTTAAAAGTAAGCGGGCTAAATTTAATTGAACGTTCCGATTGACTGGAGTTTCGGAGGACTCACATCTAACTTTCACTGCGATTTAGTACCCGTCACGGAGACTCATTAAATATTTCCCAAATATCCGCTTTGGAATAAACGCCGTGTTGTCGTTTCTGTAGTTGATTCAAAACTAATCTTTATTAAGTTAATTTTTGGTTCTTTACAATATTGTTTATGTTTAAGAGAATCGTCAGCTTATTCATATTTCAGTAGTAGTCATATCTCTAATAATTGTATTTCACAGAGTATTCTTATTTCATATAAAGGTTTACTATCACTTTTGGTGTCATACTTATTATATGAGTCATTGCTGGTTATACGAATGGGAGCTTATGGGAACTGTTGGTTATAATACCCCCGGATAAAGAGCTTACTCCGGGTTTCAAGGGAATATGGTTATTGATATGCTTGTCCTTTTGTTTTGGGATTTTATGAATTTAAAATATGCAATTGTGCATAAGGCACTTATTATAATTATCCATTATGCATTTGCTGATTAGCTTTTATTTCAGTTAGAAATTTTGTGTTTTTAATATGATTATAGTTTAAATCTTCCAATGATATGTTTCCCTTTTGTATTTCAATATTTCTTTCACGTTTGGGAATAAGGTCTTAAGTCAAAAAAATGCATTTTGAGTTTTTGATTGGGTTTAACTCAATTTTTTTTTCTCTTTCGGTTGGTATCAATAATTTAAATCTAGCACAACTGCATCCAATCGTAATCATTTGGTCTTTAGGCACTAAGTCAAAAAATTTCATAATTCGTTTGGTATTAAGGTCTTAAGTTGACTTAAGTCTTTGTGAGCAATGCTTTTGAAGCATTTAATATTCCTCTAATGACTTAAGTCAACTTAAATCTTTTATACGGAACGGAATAAACAAATGTTGCTATCTCATTTTGATATACGTATAATCACATCATTATTCTTTAAAATTATTCCCTGCCGCTATATCAAAAACCACTCAAAAAAATAAACTATAATGTAGTAACCTAGCGTTTATTCTTCATATGTATGAATCACTATATTCAATTGAACGAATGAATTTGTATTTCTTTGAATTGTGTGCACATTATTAAATAACAGTTTACAATTAAATAAACCACAGTAAGTGTTCTATATATTATAATAGCCTGTAATATGATTTAATAATTTAATAAACTTTTTATAAAGAAACGCTCAATTTGCTTCTGTTGCTGAAAATACAGCTTCACCTGAGTCTTCGCGAGTTCTATCGCTATTTTCGGCTATGTCAAACATTTTCGATTCCGATGACAGCGTTATGGATAATGATTTTTTCCCAGAAGAAGAGACCAGTTCAAGCGAAATAAATGCGGTTACAACTAGTCCATCAGCTCAAGTTAGTGTGGACGTAGCAGTTAATAATATGGGAAGTAATGGTAAGAAGTATTCCAGGCGCATAAGGAAAGAAAGAACTCAAAAAATTCATAGCGGCAAAAGTTATGTAACTGTAAGCGGAAAAGTTATTAAGGCAAGGCAATTACAAAATTTAAAACAGTGCAGGAAAAAATGCAATTCTTTTCTTCAAGAAGAAATTAGGAAAAGTATTTTTGATGAATACTGGTCGCTTGGGAATCACGATAAAAGGGGTACTTTCATTGCAAACCACATAAATGCTGTAGAAAAAGAGGTTACTCGCAAAAGAAAAGCTGACAGTTTAAAAAGTAGAAAAGTAACCTACGAATATTCCCTAGATGTAAATGGCACTAAAGTTTCTGTATGCAAGGGTTGTTTCAGTATAACTTTAGACGAAATAGAAAGGTTTATATCCAATGCCATTAAAAATAAAATGCTTCACACATCCGGCATTACTAAGGAGGATCAAAGAGGAAAAAAGTCTTCAAAAAACAAAAAGTCTCAGGAGGAACTTAATGAGGTACGGGGTCACATAACATCATTTCCAAGCTACGAAAGTCATTACACCAGACGTACAAACGACAAGAAATTTTTACCTTCTTATTTAAATTTGCGAATTATGTACGACTTATACAAAGAAGGACGAGAGAATATTGTTAGCCGTTCAATTTATGAGAGGGAATTTCATAATTTAAAACTCGCCTTTAAACAACCAAAAGTAGACACTTGTTTTAAGTGCGACACCCTTCACATGCGCGTTGAAGTTGCTGCCACCCAAGAAAAAAAACAAGAAGCAGAAAACGACCTTCAAATCCACCAAGAGCAGGCTACTGCAGCGTATGATGCCAAAAAAGCAGATAAGCTTGCGGCACAAGACAACGTTCTAAAAAAATGCTTCAGTTTTGATCTACAGCAATGCCTGCCAACCCCATTTGTTGTATCGTCGGTAGCATTTTATAAAAGGCAGTTGTGGACCTATAACCTAACAGTTCACGATAATGCTACAGGAGAGTCAACACACTATATGTGGCATGAAGCTCTAGCAGCTAGAGGGGGGAACGAAATAGCGTCCTGCTTGTATGCTCATTTGAAGAACCTACCTGCTAGCGTTTCTGAAGTGACATTTTACTCAGACACATGTGGGGGACAAAACAAAAACAGTCACGTGGCGGCAATGTTTTTAATGGCTCAGTTAAAGTTCCCCAACTTAACCATTAACCATAAGTTCCTTGTTCCGGGACATACGCATATGGAATGCGACGTGGATCATTCCATGATTGAAAAACAAAAAAAAAAACAAAAACACCAGTTTATCACCCCCATGATTGGTATCAGTTGGTAAGATCAACAGGTCTTAAAAAGAAATTCAACGTACACGAAATGAAGCAGGAAGAATTTTTTGATTTTGCTGCTTTGTTGAAGACAGTTTTTGTATGCAGGGAAAAAAATATTTTAAATGAACGATTCTCTTGGCATAGTGCACAATGGCTCCAATACAAGAAGAATGGTTTAGTGAGTTACAAAAACAGTTTGAACGATTCCGAAGATTTCAAGATTTTAAGTTTCCTTAGGAGAGGAAAAAATAAAAATCTAAAAAATTATCCACTCCAAGCAAAATATAAAACTTTGGTCCCAATATCTGAGGAGAAAAAACGGGATTTGTGCTCTCTTCTTAGCTTGATACCACCTGTTTTCCACAGCTTTTATACAAATTTACCAACTACCAACACCGCTGTAAATGATGATCCTGATTTGGTAGATGAAGAAGAGGAACCTGAGACAACTTAAATTTTTTATAATAATTATATAATTATTTTTGAAGCTATTGAATAAATGAATAAATCAATTCCTATTTTTAATTAAATAAGAACGTTTTATTTCCTGACTTAAGTCTTACTAAAAAGCAAAATTTTTAAAAAGATTAAAAATTGGATGATCCTAAGGACTTAAGTCATCTAAAAAACGGTAAATACTGATTAATTTTAAAAAAATTCTTAATATTCCTATAGGAAATCATATCCATGCTTGTTTGCCATCATTTCATTTTCAAACAAATTTTATCCTGATTTGCAAACAATTAAATAAGTTTCAATTTAACATTACGAAAAACTATAGTTTATGACTTAAGACCTTATTCCCAAACGCCAAAGATTTCTTGTGGGATTTTGTATTATCATTGAGTTCTGATGTACTCCTTTATCGTACCATTTGTCGATTTTAATTTTACAATTTTCTATTTGTAATGCATAAATTCCATTAAACTTTAATGGATATTGATTGCAATTGTGTTCAATATCCTGGTTTACATTAAGTAATACAATTATGTTAGTTTCTATTTCAATTATTGCTGTTTCTTCATATTTTTCGTATTTGCAAATCATTATATTATCTTTAAATATATTTCGGATACATTTATTTTGAACTTCAACTAGTTACCTTATTCTATTAGTATTCTTATATACAGTTCTATTATTAACTACAAATTTCTTAGCTTTTATTACAATTGGTTTATTAAACTTATTTGGTACTGGTTGGATATATACAACTTTATATATTTCGTTATTGTATTGAGGAATCTTAATAATAAATACAATATTTGTATCGAATGTCGCCAGATCCATTTCGATATTTTCCATTTTTTGTAATGTAATGTAATAGGTCCTGATTTCCTCGTCAGTCAGTGCAGTATATCCCTGTTTAGAGTTCTTAATTTAGACATTAGTATTAATTCTCTTGTTTTCTCATTAATTTTTTCAATATGGTCAATTCGATACTTAAGGGGTTAAATTTTATCATGAAATATTGTTTGACTATTCACTTATTTGATTGTTTTATATTGCTGAATTAGTATCTTGGATTGTTCGTTATAAAGTTTAGTCAGATTAGTAAGCTGATCATCAAAATGCGAATGTATTTTAATTTGCCTATTACTTTGTTCGATGATGTTATGATTATTTTCTCCTATGGTTTCCAATTTGCTTTCAATTTCTTCCCTATCATCATTATCCATTGTTCCATACAGATATCTCAATCCTTTTCCAAATATATTTATTAAACCTCTTTAATGTCTTTTAGGATTTACTTTCAGTCCTTCTAATTGATTGGTAATATGTTCTATTTGATGGTTAATAAATGTGTTTCCATAATGGCTTGCCTCTAACTTTAAAACATTCACATAATTTTCATATTTGGTGTTGTTGAATATGTGTAGGATTTTAACGTAATCGTTAATAAGTTGTACCTCTCCTGTTTGTATAAGGGTATATCCATTGCCTTGGTTCAGATCAGTTACCATGAGTTTTTGAGCTTGTGCTCGGAACATTATCATTAGGATCGTCATAAAGAACTTCCAAAGACCTGGACAGATTCTTTTGTTTAATGAATTGGTATTTATGTAGCAAAGTATCTTTATTCTTGAATTTCTTTGCATTACTTGTATTTTCCTATGTTTGGGGGCTAACTTTAGTGCTGCAGGGTCTTTTCTAAATTCAGTGTTGATGTTTGCATCCTTTCTGTTCTTGTTCCTATATTCTAAAGTTTTTCTTTCCTTTCCTCGATTTTCTGATAAATTTGCTGTAAATCCTCAGGGGATCTAAAATGAATATCTATAGGTGTTTTTGCTATGGCGGAATGTATCGAATTATTGTATGCTTCCAACGCTTGATACGCTAGATCTATATTGTAGGCTATGTCATTATTATCTTCGCGAGCTTTTAGTATTCTGATGTGCTCATTTAATGTACCATGGAATCTCTCTATATCCGAGTTTCCGGTATGCGTGTTAGCGGTAGTAAAGTGAATTCCGATTCCTTTTTTCTCCAAAAAGTCAGTCATAACTGAGGTTTTAAATGATGCCTCGTTATATATTGTAATTTTTCTTGGTTGTTTCATCACAAGAAATATTTTTGTTAATGCCTTTACGACTTGTAAGGAAGTAGCGTCTGCAAGTTCCTCTATCATAGCGTATTTGGTGAACTTATCAATCATGGTTATGTATTTGGTGTTTCTGTCGAGAAACCATATATCCATAGGATAGTGTTCATGCGGTCCTGAAAGAGTTTCTGTTCTTTCAAATGCCAGTTTCATTGGATTTCTTTCAATTTCGAAATTACATATTAAACAATTGTTAATAAATCGGGTTATCGTTTTTTTAATATTTGAATGGGAATATTTTTCTTTTAATTCCATGTAGGTTTTCTCAATTCCTGGGTGATTATTTTCGAACCCATGATGTTTAGATAATATTTCTAATAATTCCTCATAATCTTTCTCCTCACGGATTTTTGTCGTCTGAATTATTTTAAAATTTACCATATTCTTGGGATTTTCCCTATATTCCTTGTTGGCCTTTTGTATATTTAGCAAATCAGTCAGATGCTCGCAATATATTGCCAGATATTTCTTAGTCATGGTCTATCTTTTTAAATGCTGTTGTAGTGCATATGTTGTCCTATATGTTTTCGGGCATTTAAGTGATTGGTTTAAATGGGTTTCCAAGTGTCTTCGAAGGTGTTCCTTTCTTGTATATGTTTTCCACATATTTCACAGTTATATTTTCTTTGTTGTAAAACGTTTGCTTCTCTGATTCGTGATAGAGCGCCGGCTACTCTATTCTGTTTACCTTCTACGTGTTTTATGTCGAATTCATACTCGTTAAGTTTAATTTTCCAACGAATTAATTTGGAATTCGGTTCCTTAATATTTGCCAACCATATTAGTGGTTTATGGTCTGTATTTAATTCAAATTTCCTTCCATAGAGATAATGTCTAAACTGCTTAACAGCCCATACTATTGCTAAGAGCTCCTTTTCAATTGTGCTATAATTTATTTCATGCTTATTGAGCGTTCGTGAAACAAAAGCTATCGGTCCCTTTTTTTGGGATAACGCTGCTCCTAGAGCATAATTGCTTGCGTCCGTAGTTACTGAAAATTGTTCATGAAATTCAGGGTATCTGGACATGAATATAGTTTTAAGCTTTTCGAAAGAATTCCTGTAGGCTGTATCGTTTACGTCGGTGACTGCATCTTTATGTCATTGGATTCGCTATTTTTGCATAGTCAGGGATGAACTTCCTGTAATATCCACTAAGTCCTAAAAAACCCTGGATTTCTTTTACTGTTTTTGGTAAGGTGTGTCTCTTCATACCCGCTACTTTATCGGGATTTGGCTTTATTCCGTGCTTTGTCACTAAATGTCCGAGAAAATCTGTCTCTTTTTTAAGGAAATCGCTCTTATTTAAAGAAACCTTTAAATTAGCTTGTCTAAGTGTTTTGAATACTTTTTCTAAGTTACTAATGTGTTCTTGGAGGTTGAAACAATTAGAATGTCGTCCATGTAAATAACACAGATCCGATTTACGTGTTCTCGTAATACGTTATTCATCATCCGTTGAAATGTTGCGGGGGCGTTTTTCACCCCGAAAGGCATCCTAATAAACTCATAGTGAACATTATGAGTAGTAAAGGCAGTTTTTCCCGATCTTCGGGTACTACCTCTATTTGATAAAAACCTTTAGTTAAGTCTAAAGTAGTGAAATAGTTTGAACGTCCAAATTTGTGTAAAACTTCGTCTATACGTGGTATAGGATATTTATCTTCTTGTGTTACCATATTTAATTTCCGGTAATCTATTACAATTCTCCACTCCTTGTTTCCAAATTTGTCCTCCTTTTTCGGGACTATCCATATTGGTGCATTATATGGTGAATGACTGTTTTTGATGATACCTTGTTGTAATATTTCGTCAATCTGACGTTCTACCTCTTCAGTATGAATGGCTGGATATCGATAAGTTTTTGAATATATTGGTCCTGATAACCCTGTATCTATATTATGTTTAACCTCGTTAGTGAATGTAAGGTCGTCTCCTTTATGGTAAAATATGTCCTCGTTATTGTGAATTAATATTCTTATAGCCTTGGCTTCTTCGGGATCGAGGTGATCTATTCGCAACTGTTCGTCCGTTGTCCCTAATGTTCCCAAATGGTACATTTCCGATAATTCATTTAAGTTATTTACTTTTTCTTCGACTTCCAACTGTCCTTCAAAGTACAGTTTGAATGGTTCTCCATTTAAAATTAATATTCCCCTACCGTAGTCTATTATGGCATTATTTTCTCTCAATGTTGGATGACCTACTATTCCATCAAAAAATTTGTGGAAACTATATACATAGTCGAAATGTCATTTATCAATGATATTCTAAAGAATTTTTTAGGAATTACTGCGTCTTGGGTAATGTTCTAATGGAAATGGGGGTTTTCAAAGTTTTAACAAATGTATTGGGGCATGATCTTTTCTTATTAAATTCTCCGTTGATCCCGTGTAGATTAAGAATCTAGTACTTCGCACTGTCGTTCTTAGGAGGATATACGGTAACCCGAGGTTTGATCCGAGGCCATTACGGAAGATTTTGTAATTCACAAATTTCATTGTTTGTTTGAATTTCCGACATATATTCACACTTATTATCTTTAAAACTATAATTATTGTTACTTATATTATAATTCTTACTGTTACAACTACCAATATTCTTGCAGTGACAGGGACCCTCTTCCTGGAAATGATTCTGTCTTCGGCTCTGTTGTGTATCTACGTCCAGGGGTTCTGCTTGTGGTTGCTGGGGTGGTTGTTGTTGAGGTCACTGTTGTTGCTGTTGATTCATCTGCCGTTGATGCCATTGTTGGTTGTTTGGGCGTGATTGCCATTGTTGATTCTGTTGTGGGGTATACATCCTTGGTTGTTGTTGGTTTTATTGTTGTAGCTGTTGGTTCGCATACTGTTGCCTGTCTGCTCATCTCTTGGCTTTCGAACGCGTTCTTCATTTAAAAATCCTGACTAGCTTAGTTCATGGATTGCTTCTTCCACCGTTTCTGGTTTTAGGGCACAGAGCACCGTCCTCATATGCACTGGTAGGCGTGTTATAAATATTTTTAAAACGGTCTGAATATTCCTTTGCACATCACCAGTAGATCCTTCCTGTCTACATCGTTGATTTAGCAATGCCAATTTCTGTAGGATGTAATTATAAAAATCCAATGTATTGCCACGGTATTTTGCTGCTCTCAAATCTTCATAGAGCTGATCTGAGGTTTGGAATCCACCGTAATTTGACTGAAGCATGGACTTGATATCGTTCCAGCTATTCAGACGGGGATGAATTTCTGTTGCTCGTCGAGCTTTCCCAATTAATTTA
This sequence comes from Phaonia tiefii, assembly GCA_963931995.1. Lineage (NCBI taxonomy): Eukaryota > Metazoa > Arthropoda > Insecta > Diptera > Muscidae > Phaonia > Phaonia tiefii. Next base: position 189,811,780 of record OZ008369.1, read on the forward strand.
CTTTTAATTATGTTGATGCACATGCGCTGAGATTGTTCGTTGTACTGCGTCAACGTAGGGATTATGTCGTCAACATTCATGCAAAATGTTGCGAGGTCTTCCTTCCTGCCGTCAAAGGTTTGGATCTTTTCCAAATATTTCAAAGGATTTAAATCCAATGATTTACCTTGGGCAACTGCTGCTGCTGCTGCAAGTCCAGCGTTAGCTGATTGTAGGGACATCGTGATATTTTCCGGATCTTATTCGTAGATTTAGAAAACTTCGCTGTGATGAACTTCCTTTCGTGGTGTTCTTTTTACAGCTCACTTGAGTAATTTTCACTTACTCGGTTCGTATTTACGGATAATCAACAATTTATTAATTATCCTACCGGCTGCGCAAATTTTAAACGTAAGCGGGCTAAATTTAGTTGAACGTTCCGATTGACTGGAGTTCCGGAGGACTCGCATCTAACTTTCACTTCGATTTAGTACCCGTCACGGAGACTCATTAACTATTTCCCAAATATCCGCTTTAGAATAAACGCCGTGTTGTCGTTTCTGTAGTTGATTCAAATCTAATCTTTATTAAGTTAATTTTTGGTTCTTTACAATATTGTTTATGTTTAAGAGAATCGTCAGCTTATTCATATTTCAGTAGTAGTCATATCTCTTATAAATGTATTTCACAGAGTATTCTTATTTCATATAAAGGTTTACTTTTAATTTTGATGTCATAGTTATTATATGAGTCATTGCTGGTTATGCGAATGGGAGCTTATGGGAACTGTTGGTTATAACAATTATAATCACTATCCTAGTTGAAATAGCAATAAAATCGTATCATTTAAGCCGTAGTGCAGGTGGAACTAAATTTCTGCTGAAATACTTTCCAATTTAATTAAATATTTTGAATTTAATCACTTCACTTTTCTTTTACAAATGGCGTCAGCTTGATGCATTGTAACGATTAGCCGATAAATGTCTGAATACCAGTTATATTTCGTAGCATTTGCCATTGTTGCCAAATGGTAGCAAGAGTATTTAACAAAAAGCACTGAAAAAGTCTTTTAGTATTTAAAGTCAGACCAAACATAAATCTAAATCAACTGATTACCAAAATAAATAACCAGTCAAAAATTGGACCTAATTCACAGTTTCGAAAAGTTATGTAATATATATGATTTTTGGAAAGAGTTTGATATAATAACAATTTCTCGTTGTAGAATTAATTTTTTCCATAATTTTCATGATTAATTTTCATGTAAAAAAAAAAAAAAAATGGTTTCCCATTACATCCCATGAAGGGGCCGGGGAGAACTTCTCACAATCTCTGAGCTGTGCGCTTTCCAGTTTTCACTCACTGATTGGGACCTACAGTTTTACACCGATTCCGAACGGTATTTTGAGAAGCTTTATCGTGGCTATATACTCGATAGTGTCGCCGTCACTATGCGAGGTGACCGCCGCTAAAGGAAATGTTTTTTTGAAGGTGGTCAGAGCAGGGTTCGAACCCAGGATCTCATGTACAAGAGCCGCGCACACTAACCATTGCACCACCTACGGCCACCCAAATGTACAAATGCAGTTTACCCACATAACTCGGCGTTTTTCACTAATGATAGAACTTGTCATTCTGGGACCGAAAATTATAAAGAACTTTCCAGGCGGCCCATAGTTCCCGAGCTACGGGTCCCAATATTTCAAAAATACTGGAAATTTATGTAGGAGATGAGCCTTTTAAAAAATAATTTAACTATCCCATAAAAAGGGTTTCACATATTAAGGACATTTCGATGCTATAAATTCGATTAGATCCCATTCATGGACAATATGTGGTTTTGTGACCCAGTCGGTTATCGGCGTCATTTGGCTACTTATACAGTGTTCACCAAAATTTTGATTAGCTGCCGGCGTCATTTAGAGACGTACAACTAATTGAATAAGGTAAAAACTAAAGCGAATATACACAAAAAAAATCCCACCTATACATTTGTTTCTTCCTTAAGGTCAGCTCCGATGAAAACATCTACAAAATTAATGTAACTTTGTCTGACCCTTGGTAAGAAGTAATAGTGATCAAACTATATAATAAATGCAACAATGTGGAATATAATAATGTAACGTAAAATGTAATACATAATCTAATAAATGCATCAATACTAATGTACCAATTTATCAACAAACACGTATTATTTTAAATAGTTATCAACAACAATGTAAAAACGTTTGATTTAACGGAACAATTATTAATAACAATTGTTTCTTAACACCATTGAGCTTTACTGCTTTAAGATTAATTTCAACCATGACATACGGGCTGTTTGTTTATTCCATTAAGGTATTGCTGTTTATGAGTTAAAAAAAAAGTAATACTTCGAAATGTGGCAAAATTTGTTGTAATGGGTGAAAAAATATACGATCAAATTCGTGCCAACAAATTTATGGTAACAGCAGGTATTGTAGTGAAAGGTACTCGCTGATAAACAAATTTTCGACCACTTTGTATGGGGAACTAAGCGATATTAAGCGGCGCCCCACACGAAGTCGTCGAAAAATTAATTTAGCCGGTAATAAAAAACACAATTGCCTTATTTTCGTTTATTTGTTTCAGTTGTCAAACTCTACACAAATGTATACCACCAGTTCAAGAATACAAAAAGTGAAAGAAAAAATGGCTTGGAAAAAATTAAATCAATTGTTTAACCGACTATACATGATAGATGATTCATCCATGATCAATATGTATACCATTTACCACGCGTTGTTGTGAAAAATATAATTCCAATTTTATTTTCAATCGAAAGTAAAAATCGATCTTTCAAATTTAGAATCATAAATAAAATAATTCCGTTAAATAAAATAATTTAAATGAAATGACCATGTGTAAGACATTTAGCAAATTTATGTTTTTGAGTTTCCTTCTTGATAATGCTTTCATATCAAAATTTTGCTCAAGTAGGAATTTAATTAGAAAATTTAAATGACGCTTAATATCCCCTAGCTGCTTCGTTCTAATTAACTTTAGCGGAGTAAAAAACACACTAATGGCCAGTTTTTAAGTGGGTAGTTAACTATCGGATTACTTAATCTTAATTCTAAGTTAATTAGAGGTTAACTTTGCATTTTGTTTTTCAGTGGTGAGTTAATATAAGTCGCCATATTGTCAACTAATATGGCAACCCTTGTATTCTAATTGGAAAAAACGTGTGTTTTGGGATAAATACCAAAACAACAAAGGGGAACAAACAAAATTGAATTATGTAAAATAAGAAATAGATGCATAAAATCGAAGTCATTTTAACAAAATGTGTAAAAAAGTATATAGGCGCAACAATTTAACGATCTAGACTCAAGGTATGTGTACAAATACGCAAATCTGGAACATGTATTTTATACAATCTTCATTTCTCCCTTTGACACTCAGTAATTTGATTGTCAAAATAATATGGTTCTCACTGACTAAAAAACACAATTCGATGTTTAACCACAATTTAACAAAGAAACTAAGATCACCACTGACTGAAAAACTGGCCATAAATGGATGTGAACTACTTCCGATTCAGTGATATATTCAAAATAGAATTAATAGAATAATTGTTAAATAGTTTTATCAGGTAACTGCGTTAGAGTACGTGTTATTTTTTTAGATAGTTTTTCGGTGCAGGAACCATAGCTGTCCAACAGTATAAAAAAAATGGTGTCCCATAACATCCCATGAAGGGATTGGGGAGAGCTTCTCACAATCAGAGAGATGTGTGCTTTCTAATTTTACACCCACTGATTGGGACATACAGTTTTACACCGGTTCCGAACTGTATTTTGAGAAGCATTTTCATGGCTAAGTACTCGATAGTGTCGCCATCACTAAGCGACGTGACCGCCGTCGAAAGAAATGTAAGGTGGTCTGAGCAGGGATCGAAACGACGTTCTCATGTACAAGAACCGCGCACACTAACCATTGCACCACCGACGGCAGTATAGCTGTTATTTAACTTTATCACGAATGGGTGTTGCATTGCCCACATTTCGCATAATTAAAATCCCTTGTACACCAATATTAGGGGTGGTTTTTGGATCTGCGAAAGTTAGTTATTGCTGATTTTGTATGGAGGAGCTAATACAGCATTCGTAATGGCTTCGGTTTTCTTGATTTTGCCACTATTGTTAATTTTAAGCACAAATAACGAAAATTTGCTTGATTTCCCAAACGTTTTGACAAACGACAAATCGGGTATTTTTTAGTGTATTTTATCTCACACTACGCATGACTAGTACGTTTGTTTACAGCCATTTCAGTAACGGCGCGTTGATGTGGTGGTACGACAAGAATAGCCGGCTTATTTATTTCCTAGTTTCTTAGGTATTACTTGTTTCTCAAACAAATATGATTTTATATAATTTGGTTTACATTTATTCTTGGAATGAAGATTTTGTGCTAAATTTGATTGTGGATAAATACCAGACAAAGCAAAATGCCTATTGTTGTAGGCTTGGTGTGCTGGATGTCCTAGTAACACTACCTCGTCAATGCGCCTTGACTTTAAATTAAATCCGGCACAAACCCAATACGAACGATTCAGATTAAGATTTTGTTAGGGTATTTGGTAGGAAATCAAGAAAATAGTTTCCAGTGCAATTGAGCTATAAGCGGTTGTAAGCCACGTTTAAATTTTCGCCTTATACTATTTCGAATTAAGTAACGGCAATGTTGCCACATGTTAAATTTAACAAATGGCAACAAGAAGCAATTTGTTCTAATTTCTTGTGAATGAAACTTTTGCCAAGACTGAGAAACTCAAAAAAGTAAATTTGCAAAATGGATTACGATCACATAGGCAATTATATTTTTGAGGGAACCATTACTTGGGGGAACCATTTTTGTTTTCTATTGAAAATAAAATTGCAATTAATGTTTCACTACAACGCGCGATAAATCTTATATTTGCTGGCACTAGTAAGGGGAAATGTGGTACAATTGTACCGCTTTTGGTACTGTTAAAAGTGTTGTGGTATGTTGGTGCAATCAACCTGGTGTTGGTAAATTCCAAACTGCGAGAACATTCGATTTATACTTTTACACCAGAGCCTATTTTAAACGACAACAGTCTGTAATGAAAATCTTAAATCGTTGAATTAAATAGTATCATTTAATATATATGACTTCTGGAAAGAGCTAGCTATAATAACAATTAGCCCATTTCTCGTTGTAGAATTTTTTTTAAAATTAATTTCGGAATAGTAGTCATTCCATAGTTTTCACGATCTCTTGAATGAGGTTTACAGTTAAAAGTGTTGTCGAAACTAGAATCAAGTATGTATAGCCTAGGGTACAAATGCAGTTTACCAACATAACTGGGATCTTTTTCACCAATGATAGAACTCGTTACTCTGGAACCGAAAATTATAAAGAACTTTCCAGGCGGCCCCATAGTTCCCGAGCTACGGGTCCCAATATTGCGAAAATACTGAAAATTTATGTGAACGCATGAGCCTTTTAAAAAATAATTTACTTGATTGTAGTTTTCACTGATTTCTGGAAAAATAATGCAAATCAACAGTTTAATTTCGGATATCGCGAAATCTAGGCGAAGTATCAAAATTTTTGTATTTTCTACCTTTGCGTTTTTTTCTTATGGGAACCCATTAAGAAAAGAAAATAATGCGTATGTTGATTAAGTGCGTTTTTCCCGACTTGACATAAATAATTTGCACTTAGTACTAGTTGAAACAAACACAATAATTTTGACTTTATGCAAATTGGTACATTTGGGATAATTTCGGTACAATTTCCTTAACATTTTGGTACAATTTTAAAATGTAATCCCATCATTGGTTGGCACTGGTAACAAACATGTTGCTGTATTTGTTGTTTAAGTCATAAGCGACAATAGATTAATGGAATAGTAAAAGAGCCCTTATATGTATGAAATCTCATATTCTTACATAAAAATATACTTGATATTATCGTTTTAAATTTCGAGTTATATTGGTGGTGCCACACTCCTTTGTCACTCAAACGGGTTAATACAGAAATATTGCACTGTCGTTCAGTTTTGAACAATACTCAAATTTTCTAGTCTCTATCTCATCAGTAAGTCAGTTTAAAATCAATTGAAAGATTTGTACCGAACAGGCAGCCAAGAAACCGAGCTAATAAAATTGCGGTAAAAAATATGTAAATATGAGAATCCAAAATTACGAATTCCTGTTATGCTTCGTCAAATCTTGGTGAATTTTATGTTGCTAAACATTTATCATCACCTCGTGCTGTGTATAAATTCGTTGCTTTAACAAGCTAAAGTTAATTATACAAACAAATATTAAAGGTTCGTGTGATATAGGAACAGCAACAGCTTTTATTGCAATGGAGTCGAATTTATGAGCAAGTTTATTCTCGCATACGACTATGTATAAGTATACATAAAGGTAAAATGATATATAGATTCATTTGAGACACTCGTTGGTTAGAAATATACATACGTATAATGAATTAAAGTGCAGTACACATGAATACATTTGAAATAAATAAAACCATTTTGAAAGAAAATATGTGAATTTCTATCCGAGTCTGCATGAGAAATCTGTTGGTATGTATGTATATATGTCGGTTGCAATGTAGGGGTGTTATTATATTTCTTCCATAGATCAGTTTACTTTCCATCTAGACACACATCATTATGTTTGTATCCTTGTGCGTTGGAAGATAAAATTTATATGGATGATGTATGTACATATGTTGTTCGTTGCCTTTCAGCAAAATGCATTTCAATGGCTGAATGTGTCCTTTCCTCTGACTGTGAGATGACTGGGGTGTTTAAGGTGGCGGCAGTGTAGGCACCATTGGCGTCAAAATTGAATATGCATTCATGTTTAGAGTGTGAAATATTGTATTTGGCAACACAACAACATAATAAAAATCATGTTAGCTATGGTTGGGGGTGGTACTGTGGCATGTTTGTTTAATTTTCCATTAGACGCATCGTACGATGATGACGAATGCAATACTATCACTGTGAATTATAGTGGGTGAACTTTGGCGTGAGATGCAACTGCTTCTGCAGGTTTCTTGTGATGTTGCTGGCGAAGATGAGCAACGTTGTAAATTATAAGTGATGGGTGTAGTAACATATGTTCTTAAACATTGCTTTTTCGATAAATCATTATTTCTTCAGAAATTGTAGCAATGAATACATAACACAAAAAATTAGAAGTAAAGAGTTGTAATAAGAAAACATATAAGGGCTATGACTCGAATCACATTGTATCTAAACTTATTATGATAGTAAATATCAGGATATTCAATTTGGTATTTTTTTTTTGCAGTTGTTCAAAATAGTTTTCACACGTATATTGGAAAACAATTAATAAAAACAATTAGAGAATAATAAACTAAAAGAGAATTTAGGTCATATATTAAGAAAGAAAAATATACATTAATTTCCGAAAGATTCATAACAAAAACCAATATATCCGAAACTGAAAATTGTTTGTGGCAATTGATGAACAACTCACTTAGACGTTTTAGTCCATTCTGACACCACGGTGTAAAATTAAGCTCTCTGATGAGCTAGCTTAGCCCGAAATGACACCTGTTTGCAAAATTCACTGTTTGATTTCTATGCTGACGTTATTGCTGCTGTTTGCGGCAGATTTGAGGTATATGAATTCGTGCACTACCTACCACTAATAACGGTTTTCGACGCTCACCCTTTCCTTCAAACGGGTGGATGTTCTGCTCGTCGAAACCCTTAATTTTGGCCTGTACTCGTTTACTGCCAAAAGCACTTTTGCAGATTCTTTCTCAATTTTCGACACTACTGAAATAACTTCTCGAAGAATTCGCCACTGATGTCGAAATCATCAGCGTAAACGAACAGTATCAGACTGTTGCTGCTGATGGTTTTATGCGTGTTGACTGCAGCTTTTCTGACGATGATCTCAATTAATATGTTAAAAAGATCGCATGATAGGGTGTCGACCTGTTAGAGGCATCGACTCGTACTAAATGGTTCGATGAAGTAATTACCAATCTTTACTGAGGATTTCGGGTCGGTCAGTGCCATTCTTCAAAGGCGTATCACATTAGCACGAATACCAAGCTCTTACATAGCTTGGGAAAACTTTCTCCGTATCAGCCTATAAAAGGCTGCCTTTTAATGTACAAAGAGGTGGTAGGTATCGATATCATTTTCGTGGGGTTTCTCCATAATTTGTCGTATTGTGAATGTCTCACACTGCTCCGTTTCATGGACAAAAATCAGAAATCTGACTTGGTTGGAATTGAATTTTTTTGATATCGTCTTAAAGGTAATAGCGTAGTTAAAAAAATCAGCAAAGATTTTTTCTTGCTCCTCCAGAGCAATTCAAAGTGGGCGATTTGTATGCTAAATAATTTAATTTTTTCGATTCGTTCTTTAGTAGTTGAAGGAAAATATTGTTCAAAAATACATTTGTGGAAGAAATTAAACTGTTCTATTTTTTAGATAGGTAAGAAGCGGTACGTATGTATTTTGATTGTTTTTTTATTTCGTACAAATCTTAAAAAAAAATTTAATTGATTTTTAAAAATTGACTTTTTTAAGATGAATATTTGAAAAATTCTCATTTTTCGATGGCAAAAATAAAAAAAACGTTATAAAATTCGGTGAAATATGTTTTCATAATAAATTAGATTAAACTTTAATCTATTAGAAAAATGTAAAGTCTTCTCAGCTTTGTTCCGCTTCTTGTATATTTAAGCTTTTTAAAAAGTGCTTAAAATTACTTTTTTACTTGTTAGTCAAATATGAATTATTTTGTAGGAGATTTTTTACTTTAATTAGTTAATAAATTAGTTAATAATTAGTTAAAAAAATATTTGCAATTTCAAGCGCTTTTGATTTCCTCTGACGACTGAAATTCCGTTGAAGACTGAAACTGAAACGTAATACATCAGCCAAAATACGAATCATTGACTTCTTCAATTTACACGCACATTCAGGAATATTTATGAATCACTGACGGAGAGAATAATGCAAAAGTACTGATACACACTTACGAGATAGACTCTTTCGTTGTCCTTCTTTATTTCTCTTGCTCTCAAGAGGGCATAAATAGTGCAACAAACTCGGCAAACAAACATAGATATATTTGGTACGCAAACACATATGTTATAACATATTAATCATTGTGTCTCAAACATGTAATATTGAATAGCAAACAAAATATGTTTGGACAGAAGTTTATTATATTTGCGGCAAGCTCCAAACACACGTTATATTTGCATCCAAACAACTAAAAACGACAAATTTTGGAGATTTTTAGAATTTGTATGGGAGGTACCAGAATTCGTTATCCGATTTCCTTCAAATTAGGCACAAAATTTTCTGCATTGAAAATCTTATACATGGCAAATTTTAGTTAAAATGTGTTTATCCGATAGGGTGTTACGGTTGTCTATACATCTGTCTGACAGATGACAGAAAGAATGGGTCCCCATCGATCTAACAAATAACGAAAAAAATTTTTTTAAAGTATTTTTCGTGAGTGAAAAATCTTGTTTCGAGTAGTTTCACAACAAAATTCCAAAAATTCATTTTAATCTGAACTGACTAATTATTCTGTTCGATGAAAATGTTATGTATTCTATAACCTTGCTGGCTTTTTTGGCCGCAATTCCAATGTATTAAATAAAAATATTTAATTCAATTGTTTTCCCTACGTTTCTATGCTTTATTGGCATCCTCTTCAGGGGAGTGTTATTCTATATAACAATGATAACAATTAATATTACATTTAGTATTTTCCGTTCACTGTTTTTTATATATGTCTTTGCATGGTTATTTTGTATTAATCTAACATAAATATATCGTGCATGTATGTTTTCTCCACACCATACATGTTTGTCCAGTGTTAGCGTCATGTAGTAGTGACAATTTGTTTTGTCTTTGTCCTCTTTTGTGTTCATACTTATGTCATGTTTTTGTTGAATTCTCAAACTCTCTCCTGTTAGTGTTCTTCTCTCTGTCTATAATTCTGACGTTTTCTATGTCTGGTGTGTGATGTTCTCCATCATATGTTGTGACAGTGCAGTGCTCATTCTCCTGTTCCTTATGTCTACTTTGTGTTCTGTTATTCTAGTTTCCAACGATCTTTTAGTGGTGCCAATGTAAATTTTCCCACATGTTTCATCAGTGTTGCCAGTACATGAAATTTCATATACTACATTGTGTTGGTGGCTTTTGTGTAACCGGGTATTTGTTTTGGAGAATTTGTTCTGTAGGGTATTGTTTTGTTTGTGTGCAATTTGACTAATGTTTTGTCGGTTTTATTGGATTTTTATATACATAATAACTAAAACATATTACTTTAAAAAAAATATATCAAATCATACTGGTTTTCAAAAAGCATACATTTTTAATTTGATACCCAAAAATTATAAACGTTTCATGAATTAAAAAAAAAATAGTACGAAATATGAAGTTTTTTGGCGTAGAATACGTCTTACCTTACGGTATAGGGAGTCATATCAGATTGTTATTGTTGCAATCTTTATTTCACTGATTATGAGGAAACGGCGAGATAACTTTTTTTAAAAATTTTTTTGTAGGTAAATGAAGATGTTATTTTTCGTTTGATATACATTTCATATTGGTTGATATCTTCCTAGTATTTAAATTTCTCAAATGAAAATTGTTTAGACACATACACTCAAACATATGTATGTGTGGTGTGTGGTTGAGTGTTTGAGTTTGTAGCGTGAACACAAACTATGCTGCTGTTTCAGTGTGGACACAAACCTTCGGCTGTTGTTTTGATTGATGAAACATTGAAATTTCGTATATTTACTTATGTGTTTAAGTGAAACAAAATGTTAAATGTGAATTTGAATTTAACATGGATATATAATTATAAAAAATATAAATCAAATTGATTTGCGTCTGTTATTTATCATTTATCCTTACTCTTTTAATTTAAAAACATATTTATCCTATTTTTCCTACCATAAGCTTATGTATATTATCAAAAGTAACTATCAAATAAATAAATTCATTTGCTTATGTTATTTATCATTTATTGTTATATATGTTTTCTGTCTTATCGGATGGCGTATTCTACGTTAAACTTAATGGCCGTGTCTCTGACACAGCCTGCAGACAACTGTCTGCTGTTTTCTTTTATTATTTTTGTTTTTTACAGTTTATACATTTATCTACCAGGGAAAAATAAGAACAAGTCCCTATCTGCTGCTATTGGAGTGGAATAAAAATAATTTATTTATTTATTTCTGTTAGCCTGCACAGCAAGATCTAATGTCATATAATTATAGTACAGGGATATCTGACTCAAATTACATTAATAATAATAAAAGCAACACAAAAAAATATATTAACTACTTAAACTTAACTTAAATCTATTAAAAAGTTTTGAATGATTTTATTAAAGAAGAAAAGAAAAATAAATTAAAAAGAGAAAAGAAAATGTGTGTATATCAGTAATCGACCATATTAAAGAACTCTGCAGTATTATTAAGAAAACAACTTACCAAATTAAAAGGAATGTATCTTACAGAGGCCAATTCTAATTAGAAGTTAACACATAATAAAAAACATCAAATATTATGAAATTAGAAAAATAAAAAAAAACATATAATATCGATCTTAATTTTGATTATAGTAATGAACAAAAATCATACGTTTAAATGTTTATAAGAGACATGCCAAACTTTAAGCGGTCAGGTCATAAAGGTAATTAGGTTCACGATATATTATCAATTTATGAAAAAATATTGCAAAGGGAGAGATATGATCAAACTTTCTCAACTTATACACATATATAGTAATAGCATTGAAAGTAAAATGTAATTTACGCCTGCTGTGCGCATCGCAGTTTGTAAAAATTTCACATCCATTTGTTAGAGTAGATACCAAATACGTTTTTGCATTCTAATTCGCAGTGGAGTGCAGTCTTGAGTTGTCCACAATGACCTCAACATTGAAAATGTTTTGCCACAAGCAATAGTCCAAGTTAGGCTATTGTTAAAAATAACTCCTAAATTTTTCGCGCTTTTCACAAATGCAACTGGTTCTCCATTAATTAAAATATTGAACATTGAATAATCAATTGACCTATTACCCTTGCTTATAATTATGCACTTAGACTTACTTGGGTTGAGCCCAAGGCCGTTAACTTTCGCCCATTGAAATACTGCATCTAATTCTTCATTTAAACTACTAACGCAATTTGAAAGTGAATTATCACCATCACTCATCTAAAGTTGTACATCGTCAGCGTACATCCTAAACTTAGCTTTCTTTAGTACTGTGGGAAGATCATTACTATAAATTGAAAAAACGAGCGGCCCAAGTATAGAGCCTTGAGGAACTCCTCTTTCAGCCAATTAGGACCGCGATAAGTTGCCTTGAAAATAAACATATTGTGATCTCCCACAAAGATATGATCTGACAAGCTTCAAGGAATAAGATGAAAAGTTAATCAGTTTTTCTAATTTCTGCAAAACAATAGTGTGTCCTAGCATCCAGCTTTCGTATATATGTAGACTGAATTTTGGCACAAGCACACACACTGACATTCCTTTCGTTTAGTAAACAACATATCTAAAACGAATTATTATTACTATGGACAAGTAAGTATTTTTCATATTCAAACAAATTAATATATCGTCGGCTAGCCTGCAAGTAGTGTCATGTGTAATTTTGGAATTTTTTTTATTGTACCATTGTGAAGCTCTACTGGTCATACATAAGCCTACTAAGACGTTTTGCGATATCTTAATGGGTTTAGAAGATAGCAAAAAGTGCTATGGGTAACCCATATACGAAATATTCCTGCAAAAGGTGTTATGCGTTTTTTATATGGTAATTATTATTTTTTTATATAGTAATTTTTTAAGGAGTTATTAATAGGAGTTTTCACAACTGCATGTACACTTAAAACCTTAGATATGAGCAATATAGATACATATGTTCCATTATAATACAACACTGCGTTTTACATTCCTTTTGTCTACTTTTATCTATTTACTTTGACATGTCATTTACTGCACTACTGTTTGTTCTATTGTTCATGCTTATTCTCAAATTTACCAGTCAGTCTGGAATAAGCTAGCATTGAATTAACAACAAAAAGATAGTTTTTACAATTTTTTTTCTGTTGAAAAGCTGCAAGTTTCTGACGCAACATCCTAAAAAATATTATAAAAAAAATCCAATGAGTGTTCGAACTCACGGGCGATGTGTTAACACCTTTTTGCTACACGGTACCTGTTCGATTTCTATGAACACATTCGTAAATGTTACATAGGAAAATAAAAAACAGCGTTCAATCATATGATGACGTTACAGTTAAATAATATTAATACTTAAAATTATTTAAAGACCCAGTGCAAGCACATGTGTCATTATATTCTTGCTCAATACTTTTTTTTTATTCCCACAAAAGTCAAAGAATGCAAAGCAACAGACACTTGTACATACATACATACATTGTTATATTCGTACGATATAACCGAAGATCAACATAAAAGACTTTTTTAATATTACTCCAAATTAATACTCCAAATTAAAACACTTCAATCTCGGCTCGCCGATATCGGATCGCCTTAATTTTTGGCCTACACTCTTCGTCGAAACCCGCACTAGCTTTTTAATCCAAAAATTAATAAAATCGGCTATGAATTTCCGGAGAAAATCGCGTGGGAAAATTATATGAAAATCGTCCAATAATCACTTTCAATACAGACTGCCAAGCAACGAACAAACAAACGATGATAAGACAAAACCGAAGATCAACAAAACACTTTTTTAATATTACTCCAAATTAATACTCCAAATTAAAACACTTAAATCTCGGCTCGCCTTAATTTTTGGCCTAAACTCTTCGTCGAAACCCGCACTAGCTTTCTAATCCAAAAATTAATAAAATCGGCTATGAATTTCCGGAGAAAATCGCGTGGGAAAATTATATGAAAATCGCCCAATAATCACTTTCAATACCGACTGCCAAGCAACGAACAAACAAACGATGATTTACTCTTACAAACCTAACACTTGCGTATGTATTAAATTTATAGTTTACTGCCCTAGAGGCGCGCGTATAGATGTTAACACATCAAAAAGAAAAGGTAAGCATTTATAAAATTATTTCAAACAAACAAATTTTGTATAAGCCCTTTCTGTATAAAGATATAAAATGGAAGCTAACCCAGTCTTGGTTTTAAATGAAAAAACGGGATTATTTGAAGGCATTTCTGATCCCTGTGTTAGTGATAATGAGGAAGATATATGTAGGTGCAAATGGAAATAAAAGAAGCATCAAAAAGAAGCTGCTTTTGTTAGGTAGAGCAAAACGTGGACATTTAAAACCCAGAAGTTTGAAAAAGAAGCCATGTAATCATTTAGCTGAAATTAAATCCAAAAGGTCTTTTTTGTGTGCTGCGATTGAAGATATTGTAAGAGAGGAAAATTTCCGATATTTTTGGCTTATATATTAAAATTAATTGAACTTCGTGATACTACAATTCGTCGAAGACCGACAACAAAAAATTTAAAGATGCAATTTCGCTATGAATGCTTTTTTCCATCTGCTAATGGTGAAAAATTACGCGTTTGTAAAAATTTTTTTTTGTCATCATTTGACTTAGATCATAACGTTTTTCAAAGATGGATAAATCCAAAAAAAAATCAAGTTACCCGTTCCATAAAATCAGTTTCGGAAATGAAGTCTTATTCGGTACACGAATGGCTAGAAGATATTCCAAAAGTCGAAAGCCATTACTGCAGAGTTAATACCAAAAAGGTTTACGTAGAAGATATGTTCCAAACGAAAACACATATGCATAAAACATATTGCGATTGGTGTGTAGCAAATAAAAAGGAATCAGTTAAGATTAAAAAATTTTGCGAGATCTTGGACATTGCAATATTTAAGCCACGTAAAGATCAGTGCGATATTTGTGTAGAATACAAGGAAGGTAATGTTACTGAAAATGATTATAAACTTCACGTGTTAAAAAAGGATGAATCAAGAAATGTCAAGAAATTGGCTATTGAGAGTATGTTATCTGATGTTGTGGTCGTTTCCATGGATATGCAGTGTTTTGCTCTCCCCCAAGTTATTAGTATCTGAACAATATTATAAAATGAAACTGACCCTCCATAACTTTACATTTTATGTCAAAAATACCAAAGACGTTTTTTTTGTACGTTTGGCACGAGGGCGAGGGAAAAGCAACAGCAAATAATATAACAAGCTGCATTGTACATTTTATTAAAACTTACTGCGCTTCGTAGAAAAAGGTTATGCTAATATCGGATGGTTGTAGCTACCAAAATAAAAATAAGGTACTGTGTAGCGCTTTAGCAAACCTTTCTGTAGCTACTGGACAAGAGTTGGAGCAAATTATATTAGAAAGAGGCCATACAATGATGGAAGTCGACAGTGTCCATTCGACGTTAGAAAATTTGTTTACAGCTCCAATATATTCGCCACTAGATTATGTTAGTCGCATGAGACAGGCAAGACCAACACATCCATACACAGTAAACTACTTAGAGTACACTTTTTTTAAGGATTACGAACACGTTCCTGGCAACTTTACCTCAATCAGACCTGGTGAGCGTGCAGGTGATGCAAAAGTAAACAACATCCGTGGATTGCTTTTTAAAGACAATGAAGTTTATTTCAAGCTGCGCCACACCGATAATTGGGAATTGATGAGCCAAAAAAAGCGAACAAGGGTACTTAAAATAAATGAACCAAGAAACTTATATGAATCTCCATTAAAAATTGATGAATCCAAATACAAGATTACTACCCTTTTATGATAATCTTCAACATTAAAAATGTATTTGTTTAAGTTTTCTTTGTTTAATTATCTAAGTTTCTGAAATTTTTTTTAATAAAATGTTAATGAATTTCGTCTTACATATTGTACCACCAATTTTGCTAGCGTTAGGCGTCTTTTAATGGCAAAAATACTTAAATATAATAAAATAAAAAATCTAAACAAAAAGTGTTATGTGTACGAATTCATATGAATATATTTTAAAAAAAGTTCCTACAAAAAGTGATATGTGTAGTTTTTCTTAAAAAACCTATAGCACTCCGTAACAGAGATCAATATCGGATATCTTTTAATGCAGTACTCTGGTATTTGTGGTAGATATTTAGTTAAGCCTATGGTTAAAAAAAAATATCTTTAATGGACAAAATAAATCAGTTTTTTGCCTCTCCTGAAAACCTGTTCAAAAACACATAACACTACTTGCAGGCTAGCCGACGATATGTATTTATGTTTTAATACTTTACATTTATTGTTAGGACAAAAAAAAAACAGGAAAATAATTTACCTAGCACTATTCAAGCACTACAAAAAAGTCTGCAGACCATGTTGCAAACGAGCTCCGAATCAGATGACACGCTTGATTCCGAGCCAGAAGAATATACATATATGTAAATAAGAACAGAAAAATCAACTGGTTCTGCCAAACGACCAAAAATTTGCCGAAACTACTCCAAAGAATGGGAGCATAGATCAATACATACATAGATAATTTTATTCGCTCAATAAATTAAACCTCATAGGTACGATGGAAAGTAAACCTTGGATTTTGGAAAACATGGGTTCAATAATACCAGATAGAGGCAATAGTAAACAACGTTCAACAAACGAACAACAACCGAATTTCGTGTTTTTGTGGCAAACTAGTTGTGTTAAATACAATACAAATGTATACCAACGATAAAAGTCAACAAAAAAGTGCAAAATACATTTAAATTTTTCAGTTCTACACCAAAACGATATGAAAAAGTTAAGTGAACATATTTTGTAACTCCACCTGGTGTAAGTTAATTTTAAATTTAATTGCTCTCATTTCCACAAACCTACGACGAAGAGTGTGAAATGAAACGTCAGATGAGAGAATAGAAGTATCTATGTATGTATTAGTCTATGAATGGGAGCTACAATTTAAGTGGCTTAAGCAAGCCAAAGAAACCAAACGACCGTTTTGCATTCCTTGCAAGCAAATTTTGATAACTCAAAAAAACCATATCGAAAATATCGAGAATGCAAAAATGCAGCTGCATGCCTTCGACAAAATGTAGCAATAGCAGAAATAAAATTAGTCCTACGAATGATAAATGCCAATCAGTCATTCAAGTCGATGAACAATTTAGCAAAATGCAATGCATCGATTTATCCAGATTCCAATATAGCTAAATCGGTTAGTATAAATGAATCACAAAACATTTCATAAGCTTACAATAAAGTTTTATATATTACAGGTATCTTGTGGTCGGACTAAATCAAAAGAAGTAGCTCAGTTCCTAGGAAAGGAAGGAGATCGAGCAATGATTTTTAAGATGCAAACGCAAAAATTTAGCCTTGTTATCGATGAGATGAACATATATCTCCACCGAAAAATGCCTAGTAATCGTCGTAAGACAGTTCGACATGGATAAAGGCAGAGCTGCAGACAATTTCTTTCGATTGGCGCAGCCAAAAGATGGAACCGGCCAAACTATTTGCAGTGTTGTGGTACATACATTGGAAAATGAACACATTCCATTGACAAATTTGATTGGATTTGCAACAGACAATGCTCTATTAAAGAATAGAGTTCCAAATTTGTTCCATTTTGGTTGTGTCTGTTATTCAGCGAACTTAATGAACAACTCAGCTTTGAAGTGCTTACCCGACGACGTGGAAGAGTTGCCCAAAAATATTTTTAAATTTTTTAAGAGCTCAAAAAGACAAATGGAGTTTAAGGAATTGTAGAGCATATTTGATATCCCAGAACACAAACTCTTCCGACTTTGCGATACTAGATGGCTGTGTTTTGAATCTGTCACAAATCGAATCCTATAGCAGTGAACGGTATTACACCATTACTTCGAAGACTCTCAGTTTGAAGTAAAATGTCCAAAAATTTTACAGAAAATAAAAGGTATACAAAATCTATTGTCTACCTCAAACAGGATTTATTTAAAGTTTTTGGTATACATTTTAAATATTATGAACAATTTAAACAAAAAATTCCAAAGTGAATCATCACAAATAATATGTATATCTCCTTTCATCAACAAAGGAGATTCTACTCCAAATTTTCAAAAACTTTATTAAAAAAGAATACTTAATGTTAACTGAACTGGGAACTATAAACTATAAAAATGTGATAAACGTCAAAGACGTTACTAGAATATACATAGGGCGCGAAGCCGAAGAAGCAATAAGAACTGAAGGAATCTCTGAAATGGAAACTGCTGCTATTAAAGGCAAAATATTAAATTTTTACCAAAAATTCTGCGATGAAATACTATCCAGAATACATATTAATAATAAAAGATTGACTACGCTAAGGTATTTAGATCCCATTTTCATAAAGTCTAGTGAAGAGATAAATTAATTTGATCTCGTGTCTGCATATAGTCACATAATATTTAAACCTGAAGCATTCATAAATGATCTAAAATTATTAGAGTGTAAGGCTATGGACGAATCATATAAACACCACTTTAATATAACGGACGTTGAAGTTTTTTGGTACAAAGTATGTCAGTTAAAAACTAATTTCAACGAACATTTATATCAGAACTTGTATGAAGTTGTCGGATATATATTCACTTTACCACACAGAAGTGCTTGCGCAGAACGCGTCTTTTCAAAGTTGGCATTAATGAAAAATAAATTAACAATCAGGTTAAAGGTAAAAACCTTTAAACAAACTTTTTTTTAAACAAAATCCACTTTTTTTGTGCCACTTTTTGAAATTTCTCAACGGTAACGCTGATGGTGACATCAATTTCACTAGTATTACGGCATCAGGAGATTTTTGATTAATTTTATTATTTGAGTTTGTTAGTCTATATATTGAATTAACTGAAGCTGTAGGTATTTTAATAGTGTTACAAATGTTTTCAAATATATCAAATAAATTTTCATTACACCCAAAAGGCACATTATTGATACGAAGTTCTGATGCAACTAATGAATTTTCCTGAGTTTTTATTTCAGTTTTCAAGAATCGTATTTCAGATTGCATTGCTACAATTTCACCCGCTACTGTCTCGAGTTTTTCCACTCTTTCCTTCATGTTCTTAAATTCGTTAGCAAGAGTGTTCATTTCGGTTTTTATGGGCGATGGGCGTTGTCAATGTTGATGAAATGCTTTTTTTTTTGATAAGGTGACATATAAATATGTTTTTCCCTCAATTTTCATGAAACTTGTAGGAATAGTTCAATTTTTACAGCCAAAAATAATTTCGTTTTGTATGGGGTCAATGTCGATGAAATGCTATTTTTTGATAACGTGGTGTATAAATATGTTCTTTACGCAATTTTCATGAAATTTGTCGCAATAGTTAAATTTATACAGCCAATAATAATTTCGGTTTGTCTGGGCGGTGGGCGATGGGCGTGGTCAATTTTGTCGGTGCTTTGAAATTTTCTTAATTCTATTATATTAGGGACTCGAGCCAAATTTTATTACCCTAGGACGACTCCTTCTACTTTTGTCCCATCGATGTACTGGCACAAAGCACTGTGTGTCTGGTCGATAATTGATTTTCTAGACCTAAAACCAAACTGATAACGTCAGATCAGGTGTGCAACAAACGGTTTTAGTCTTCCGCACATTAGTCTCGAGAGGACATTGTATGAGATGAATAAAAGGGATACCACGATAGTTGGCCAGGACACAGAATGCTACGACTATCATCGTCGGGCATGCGTTCTTGTAGCCGGGTTTTACATCTGAGCTGATGCATGCACCTTTCCAACACATAGCCGCACATTGCAGCGGGTTTGTTGTTCTTCTGTCCCAAAATTGCAGTTCTAACTTCGCTTTGCCTAGGTCTGTGGTAGGCAAAACCGAACGCACGCACACAAACGTATTATGTGCTTGGGTGCAATCGCAAACGCACAGACATAGCCTGATGCTTCGAATCAAACATAGTTGTTGTGTACATGTGAGTTACCAATCGCGTGTTTGTGAAAATAGGAATATTGTCTGCCTCACGAGGCTTGGTTACCACTGGTCTATGTTGAGTGCAGACGACGCCATCGTCCTGTATTTACTCAACGCCATCGTCTATGTTGAAGTCTTCTAGATCAAGTAAAACAGAGAAGTGATCTCTTCATATTCCCAACATTCTCTACACATCTGCGACACGATTCCTGTTCTTATATTTACAAAATAGCCCTGATCCGTGGCCAATGGTTTGGCTTTGTACTTCTCGGTAGAATTTACGGGTCTCATTCTTCCTTCTGTAAGCTTAAATTGTAGCACTCTTGACTTTCTACACAGCCGCTTTCTCTTCTTGAACAAACGGGTTTCCTCTCGCGTCTTCTCCTTATAACGTTCTGTCACGGCTCTTGTTGCAACTGACTGAAGGATTGGCATGCGTGCAGCGTTATTTTCATCACTTACCATGAGACACTCTTCATCGTACCATGGTTTGCCTTTAGGCGGTTTCTCATAACCGAGTACAGTCTCTGCAGCAGTTTTCGAGTGGGAAATGTACGTCCATTGCGCTTCAGGATCATGAGGCGGGGGTTTGTTCTGCGCCATTATCTGAGTGAGCTTCTCTGCATAGGACGTTGCAATCTGTGGTTATTGCAGCTTTCCGATGTCTAGCTTTCTATATGTCTGGTTTCGTACGACTTTCGCTCTACATACCCGTGTGCGAACCTGATTGTTAATTTATTTTTTATGCTGCAACTAGGTAGTAATCGAACCGATATTAGCTCCTCGCATCACATGTAACCTCCATTACATTAGTCGAGTGCCTTCCATCAATTGCAAGGTGATCAATCTGGATTTTCGTTTGTTGATCAGGGGATATGCAAGTTGCCATGTGGTTGTCTTTATGTTGGAATCTCGTACTACTGACAACGTTGTTTTTCGCCACGACAAAATATAACAGTGTCGTTCCGTTATCGGAAGTGATGGCGTGTAGACTGAGTTTACCAGTGGTTGGTCAAAGATATTTTCCCTGCAGCCTTAGAACAATCTGAACATCATGGCAAGGACAGCGTTTGTATGTTTCCTCTATGTGCTCATAGAACATGTCCTTGGTGTCATCGAATTTTTCCTCTGTCGGGAAATGTACCCAAATTAGCGTTACGTTACAGTCTTTCGTTTTTATGTGGATGGTGGTTATGCGTTCATTCACGGGGTTGAACCTTGAGTCTAGATATTACAGTCTTTTGCCAACTAGAAATCCGCAACTAAATCCATGGTTTTTCTCATGACAGCTGTAGTAATGGCAACCTTATAATTCTCGAGGACAGCTGCTAGTTGGATAGTGGTACCGGATCTATACAGTGTTCCAACGTTCCAAGTGCATAACTGTAAGTCGTGATCCTTATAGCGTCGTCGTCAACGAGTATGGGGTTTTATGTTTCTCATTGTCATGTTGTATTTTCATTTCAGCATTTGCGTTTTACCTTCTGCCAGGATGTTTATGTTTTTATTGCCATTATGGATCACACGATCCCAGAATTCAGTGTGTCGAAGCTGGAATTTTAGTTTAGATCCGCCGTTGGCCAGTAGTGTGGTTGATTCGTCTTGAAATGACAATAGAATAAGTACGCTAGTTCGAAGAGCTTCAGTGACGGGTTCACCTAGTGATCGCATAACCAATAAAGCTGCTCATTCGTTTAGGTTTCTCAATCCTCTTGTGTTTGAGCTTGCAATATTTTTCGAACATTTTCATTGTAGGGAATTCAAATATGAATTGAGTTTTCGTTCGCATTTTGTTTGGTGGTCTTTTCATTACAATCATTCCAAACAACGGCCGATGAAGATCTGTGGCTAGATCTGTAATAACTTTGTTTCATGAATGCCAGGAATCATGAGGATGTATTTTGCATGAGAACGTGGGTTCGATCCGTGCTCTGACCACCTTAAATTTCTTTCAACGGTGGTCACCTCGTTTAGTGGCGGCGACACTATCGAGTGTATAGCCATGAAAAAGCTTCTCAAAATACCGTTCGGAATCGGTGTAAACTGTAGGTGCCAATCAGTGAGTATAAAACTAGAACGCGCACAGCTCACTGGTTTGTGAGAAACTCTCCCTAATCCCTTCATGGGATATAACGGGAAACCATTTTTTTTTTATTTTTTTATCTGTATTTATATACAGATACATAAAGTGAAAAGAGCTTGAATACATAAAGTGAAAAATATCAGTTTTTAAAGTTGAAACGCGCCTTCGAAGTACCCAAAACGGGTTAAGACGCGCGAAATAACGAAAACAACCAGAAAAATCTCAAAAGTGCTAAAACGCGTTTAATAAATAAGGATTTTCAATAGGGACAGGTAGATTTTGACAGTTCACGGCGGTTATGTGTTTTAATCTATTGTCAATTTTGCTAATATTTCAACGCTTGCGAATGATAAAACTTTATTCTCAAAATGGGTGTTCTCTTCTGGAAACGATTCGTGCTTTGCTCCCGTGTTGTGACGACACCGATTTTTTGAATGCACGGGTACATTATCAAGCATTGTCAGATTTTGGACGATACCAATCATTACCAAGTGCGAATGCATGCACAGAATATCGTTGTTTGGTCTGAAATGTGGCCTGACGGTATCATCGGTCCGTACTTCTTCGAAGACGATGATGGCATTGCTATTACCGCAACGGAGATCGCTTCCGATTTTCAACCACTTAGACCACTTGGACTTTTTGACCCGCTTAGACTTTTTCTTCTAGGGTTTCCTTACGACGCAGATCTATGCCAATAAGCCACTAATACCAGTGCTCCCAAAGCCAACATAGCCCGCCCTATCGGTAAAATTTTGCGTGATATATGCGCATTTCATCGAAAATGGTAACTCTCGGTTTCGCACTAGCCAACGGCGCCGCGACAATCATTTGAATGACGGCCTATTCCACACATAATTTTCTGGATAGGTCCTTCAAATTGAACAAACAATGCGTTGACACCTCACACGCAACTTGTTTCGTCAAATTTGATCAATCCCTTTCGGAGTATACATTCAAATGGATTGTAGTGCAGATATAATGGATGCTGATAGCATTGCCTAAAATTTTTGTTTTTCTGTTCTATCTAGTTGTACCACCTGAATTCCGTCGAACGCCTCCATTTCTCTCACATATTTTTGTGATCTAGAATGGTTTATTATGTACATCGAAGAGTTTTGTAGCAATACAATTGCCTTGGGCTCATTATTGGGGGGCTTATGCACTTTCTAAAAGAGGGTTCTGCTTCCAATACCTTGCCATATTTTTGGGTGTCTCTCCAGCTAAGAATTTATAACTATTAGGCGTAATAAATAATACAAAAATAGAACATAACGGTCACAAAAATTCATAAATATAAAATAACCGTTCTTCAAACCCCTTAGCAACAAAAATGCCATATTATAGAGAATGCTTAAAATACAAAAAAAAATTAACGTTCTTTATCAAAATCGCTGTTGTTTTTTCCCATTTTGAGAGGGCTATTGATGTTAAACAAAATAATCAATACATTTTAAATACACGTGTTGTTTGCAAATCCAACTACATAATCTAATAATGATTGGAAAATTTATTCAACATTGCAACCCAAAATATCCTAGGTTTTTAATAATCTTTATGTGCATTTCCTTAAATATGTTTGTTATTTGCAGTATTATAAACAATAGCATTCTTAAAATCTGTTGATCTATCTTTTCTAATCTTTTTCATTGTGTGCAGTTCACTCAATACAACTTTTTCTGATCTATTATTTTTTGTTGTAGTTTGGCAAGCATATGAACCACATATATTACTGACGGCTTTCGTAAGCAAACGCTTGCGCGAAGTGATGTATAAACTACAATTTTGTGACTTTGGCGTTCGCGTTGGCTATTGCGCCTACGTTAACTTTCGGGAATTTTAGATTACTACCCTACGGCATTGACCATTTATATTTGAAGAAATAAAATTTAATTCCGCATTTATCCTTTTCGTGCTAAAATTAAAATTATTTTATACTCCCAATAATTGCATTGTGCGACAGCTAAAATCGGCGGGGGTTTTATATCGGTCAAGAAAAAAGTCATACGTGTTAGGGTGTTTCACTGGGTCACATTTAGGAATCGAGATATATCGATTTTAAGTTAGTAAGTATCATATAGGTGGCCGTCGGTGGTGCAATGGTTAGGCTCTTGTACATGAGAACGTGGGTTCGATACCTGTTCAGACCACTTTACATTTCTTTCGACGGCGGTCACCTCGCTTAGTGATGGCGACACTATCGAGTACTTAGCCATGAAAAGGCTTCTCAAAATACCGTTCGGAACCGGTGTAAAACTGTAGGTCGCAATCAGTGAGTGTAAAACTTGAAAGCGCACATCTCACTTTTTGTGAGAAGCTCTCCCCAATCCCTTCATGGAATTTTTTTTTAAGTATCGTATAGGGGATTTTGTCGCGTTTGGCGCTCTTTTGTATGACATAACTGAAGAACGATTTTGCTGCAACAAACTTGGAAAAATTAAGAATTACAATTCCTTTAAACAATTGGTATAGTGTTTCTCTACATAATCAAAAATTTTGCAGTTTTAAATAAATTTATGAAGAAAAAAATAATTTTCTGCCTAAAAATTTAAAATTTTATTTTTGAAAATCATGAAAAATCCAAAACGGGGAAAAGTGTCAAGTCTTATTACTTCCACATAAAGTCCCATAACCTATGAACAAAATGAGATATAGACCATGAAAATCGATGGACCAGTTTCGCTTTTATTTAAAATTGCCTGATGGTATCTCATTTTGAATGAATGAATTTAACAAATTTGCTCAAGGATATGTAAAAAATTCTTTGGGGAAAACGTTGAAGAATTTTTTATGGTTCTCAGAACTAAAAAAGTAGTATTTATTTTTTCTGATTCCTTTAGCTACTCCGTTCACATTCAATTAAAGGGAAACAAGGGAACAAATGGAAGCACTTTTTATTGGTATCGACTGATTTTTTACAACAATTCCATGCACATTTATGAGTGAATATTATTTGGAAATTTTTGATAAATTTGAAACGCACAAGCTCGTAAGCAAGCTCATAAATGATGCAATATGAACGCACAATAATATAATGTCTGAATCCTGTTTTTAGAAGGCTGAATCAGGAACATATGCTTCCTGCGTCCATTCATAAGTAGCTGCCAGTTAAATATTTAAAAATACGTAGTATTTAATTTTTCTCCGGGTTTTTAAAGTGAACAACAACAAACCATAGTGACGCAAAAACGACAGTATAAAATCTAAATAAGTGCAAATTGTCCAGAAAATCTCAATTTATTTTGTCACGTTTGTAGTAAAAGAGCTCTTACAACAAATACTGGATCATTCACTGAGCAAGTGGACCGTACTTTTACACTTTATTTTGGTTCTGATATAATTCGCGGCGTTTCGTGCAGCCCGCACGAAACGTGCTACAATATTCTTTCCATGTGGATACAAGGGAAACGCAGTTCATTTTCTTTTTGTGTACCAATGATTTGGTCTTATCCAGGACTTCAAAATTCCGAAAAATGTTATGCTTGTGCAAACAAAATATGTCGAGTAAATCGTAAAGGTCTCAAACAAAGAGTTTACATCTCTGTTAAAAGCGCACACACACCTCTTCCGCATTCGGATCAAATACCAATTCCACCACTTCCAAGCCCTGACAGAGAAACTTATTTTTCTATTGAAACAATGGATCAATCGGATTTCACCTATTAAGCAATACCAGAAGCCGGTCCATCGAAAACAATAATTCCAATATCACAAGTAAGAATGGACAAGATTGGTGGAGAATTAATCTTATCTCAACGTGAAGCAGAAAAACTTCTCCAACTTTTGAAATAAGGCAACAATTTGGAACCCAATGTCACTGGATATCGAAGACGACAATTGCTAGTAAAACGTTACTTCACACTCAACGAAAGGAACACATTTGTTTATTACCCCAATATATTGGGATTGAAAGAAGCGATAATGGTGATTGGCGAATGTTCATCGATTCTTCGAAATCAAGCTTGAAAGTCATTTTGGTACATACACATACTTATAATAAAAAAACCAAGCAAAACATGCGATTCCATGAAAATAATTTTGGATAAAGTTTGTTACACTGATCGTATGTGGCGGATCAGTTGTGATATGAAACACATTGCTATGCTAAGAGGTCTCCAAGAAGGCTACATGAAACACATGTATTTCTTGTATTTGTGGGATACCCGATTTAAAGCAAACCAATAATGAAATCATCACTGGCTTGCTCGAGATTCAACGGAGAAAGGACATAACTGCGTAAATGATTCACTCAAACTGGAAATCGTCAAAAATTTCATCAAGGCCATTGTGAATCAACCGAAAATTCTCGATTGTTTGAAAAATATTTTCTCACGAATCAGCGAAGCAGAATTGAAGGAAAGTGTTCTGAATTGGCCCGGTATACAGAAGCTCATGAAATCAAAAGAATTTAAAGACGCTTTAGTCGGTAATTATTACCTTGCGTGGGGGGCAGTGAAGAAGGTCTGGTAAAATTTTTTGGGAAGTAAGGCCTCGGTGGCCAAGATGTTGCATTACATCCTGAAAATTGAAGTGAACGTGTCTCTCAAAATTCACTACTTGCATCACCATCTCAAATATTTCAGCAATTAGCTAGCCTCAGAACCGGATGAACATGACGAGCGCTTCCATCAAGTGGCCGTTCCCATGGAAACGCGATATAAAGGTAAAAGGCTGGACTGCCTGGTGGCTCAAATTTGTTGGAGGTAGCAAAAAACGTACGATCCCGACAATGAAGATGTTTACATATACAATGGGAGCTTCCTCAGAGGGTAGGTCACAAAATTTAAGACTCCAAACAAAGGCGAACCGAAACGATATAAATTTATGGGTTCATCGATTTTTATGACCTACATCTTAATTTGTTCATAGGTTATGTGGCTTTACGTGAAAGTAATAAGACTTGACACTTTTTCCCGTTTTCATGATTTTTAAAAAAAAAATTTTTTTTAGGCAAAAAATTATTTTTGGAACGAAGTTCCATATCTCACGTTGCGTGATGGGGGCTAAATGAAAACACATTTAACCCTCTATACCGCCAATTTTTGATTTAAGAAATAAAATTATGTATATGTAATTTTGGGTCGTAGAACAAGAATATTGACATAACAAGTTTGTAAGATGTATGGTTTAAGATATAAGGGCTTGCGTGGCAACGTATGAAAATAAAAGACATATATGTATTGGTTTTATATCTCTAATTTTAATTGAAAGGTAAATGTTAGAAAATTAATGAAACTTAAAATGAATTCAGATTATGTATATAATACAGTTTTTTAATAATAAAGTAAAAATAGTTATTATAAAGTTAATACTAAAAGATAATTCTTAAATATTTTAAGAATAAAGTAAAAATAGTTATTATAAAGTTAATAAATTGTTGTTATATTTTATAACACATAGCAAATTCATTGCTTTGAGTGATACTTTTGAAACAATTTCTGCTTGGTGTACAACATAAATTCAGTTTAAATTTTAGACGAAACATTTGAGTCTCTGAAGTACAACCTGGCAATTTACAAGTTTTTTTTACCACTTCAGTCCAGTGCTCGACATACTTATATATATGTCCGACACCATCCGAACAAACATCTAATGATTTTGCATATGATTTATACCGAGGCAATACATTTATCTATTGTAGGTTGTAGGTCTTCCAGGTCTTTTATCAGCTTCTACCTGAAATTGGCATAAGGCTTCTGCAATATCAGCTCGAAATTTGGGCAATGGTATAACTTCATTGTTTGGATGAATACGTCTAAAAAGCGCATACGCATGTGTCATAGGCATATCTACCAAATGGTAAAATAATCTCATTGAGGTGCTCTTCGTTTTTATCCGAATATGGTATCCATCCATTAGGTCTACTCCACCCATATGAGAGTTATATTCTCGGATGATTTTTGGACAATCAATCTCTAAATATTATTTTTTTGGCTGATCATATCTGGAAATTTTACCTGGCTGAGTATTTGGGTCCTGCGAGGGGAGAGGCAAAACACCAACGTATGTGGATAATAAGATTACATTTTTGGTGTCTTTCCATAACACATTTGAAATTTCGTTTGTTAGTAAAGGTGCCGATGGAGATGTACTTGTAAGGGAGAATGAGGCACAGATTCAGCTAGAGAAATATTACAGAGATTCAGACTGGCATTTAAGGCACTTGCCAAAAAGTCTGTTGAGTCTGAACGACAAAGCTGCTCAACATATCCTTGAATTTCCACATCATCTCTCAGAGTAAGTAAGTTTATTCTGTTCACTACAAAAATGTTCACTATAAAAATGTAATGTTCAGGATCATAATCACTATAATCATCAGATCCCGATTCAGATGTGTTATAAAAAGTGTCCAACATATCTTGTATGTCCTCATCTGACATTTTGGACAAATTATATTTCTTCCGATTTTGCATGGCTTCACGGACCAGTATTTTTTCAGGTTTTACTCTTCCAGCCAAAACTTTAAATAGTTCAAAAACACGAAAAATAACGATGTAACACTTCACTTCCCAATACGAAAATGATGTCTTTATTCCGCCTACAGGCGGGATGACTAAGTTGGAGACTACATGTGCTCCACTTAATTAAATTACGAAATTGTTGTTTTATTATGAGAATACACTAGTTATAATACTTACTCGTAATTATATATAAACAATTTTAAATAATTAATGGAGACACAGTAAATTTAAAAATAATTAATGATGCGCTCTCTTCGAAATTTTGACTTTGAATTACAAATACACCAAAACAACCTGTGCCATCTTGCTGTTTTTTTTTTGATTAGTGATTTTGCTTTACAGTATATTAAAAAAATGTTAACTAATAGAAATAATTGGGAGAAAGTGCCCACCGCCTCTTGGCGGGCTTGCGGGATAGAGGGTTAACAACTTTTTTTTAACATCTTTATTACAACGCAGTATTGGGTACTTTTGCTTTGGTTTGTGTCTAGACTAACATATGGTGGGAAATTTTTTGTTTAATGGGAAGCTTTCTAGGTGGAGCATATAACAAAAATGTATATACATATATATTAGGGTCCACTTGATTTTTTAGGTTTTGCGCTATTAAGCCTTTTTGGAAGGTTTTTGCATCACTAAATCTAATGGCGTTTTTATTTTTTTAAAATTCCAACTCCTTGGCCTGCATATCTGCTGCTAAAAACGCGGATTTTGGGCACCATTTCCTACAGAGCAAAAACGGCATAATATATTTCAAATCTGATGTCACCATTCGATTCTTTAGGAAAAATTATTAAAAATAAGCGTTATTTGAGATTTTCGTTAGGGTGTACCAAAAAATCACTATCTCATAAAAAAAAATAAAAAAATTTTTTGAACGCGCATATTTAAATTATGCAGTCTCCTGCAAAAAATGGTGAAAAAACTTTTATTATAGTAGTTCCGGCTTAAAAGTTATCAAGTAATATGTAAATAAAAAAAGAGACATTTTTCAAGTTTTGTAATAGATATTACAAAGTTAAATTTTTTTTTTTCAAAACAACATTATTTAATTTCTTTTTTTACTCCACATAATGCTAAATTGTTTAAATCTTCTTTATTTTTTATTATATTTGAATTATTAAGCCGCGAAATTTCACAATTTTTTTTTTTTTAGAAAAAGTGATTTTTTGGTGCACCCTAACGACTAACAGGTCCATCGTGAAAATCTCAAATAACGCTTATTTTTAATAATTTGTCCTAAAGAATCGAATGGTGAAATCAGATTTGAAAAATATTAAGCCGTTTTTGCTCTGTAGAAAATGGTGCCCAAAATCCGCGTTTTTAGCAGCAGATATGCAGGCCAAGGAGTTGGAATTTTAAAAAAATAAAAACGCCATTAGATTTGGTAATGCAAAAACCTTCCAAAAAGGCTTTATAGCGCATAATCAGAAACAAAAATGATTTTGAAAGTGGACCCTAACATATATAAAAGTGAGTTTGTCTTTGTTGATTTGTTTGGTTGCATTTTTTAGTACCGTATAGACTCGAAAACGGTTGACCCGATGTTTTTGAAGTTATCGCTGAATTTAGCTGCAATATCTGGAAGACTGTTTGTGTAGATGCATTTGGCAGCAAAATTCGTGATCCACAAAAAAATGCGCGGGATCGGGTCAGTGGGCGTGGCATACAATTTGAACCTTTGTACTGTTGAATCTCATGACCTATAAGAGGTGTGAATATTATATTTGATAATTAAGTTGTTTGAACTGTTCGAACTACAGCCAGGTAGAAGTGGGCGGTGCTACGCCCCTTTCCAACAACTTCTCTGAAAGCCGATACCGATATACATATATATATTCCGAATTGTTATGAAAATTTCGCAATGTGGTACAGATGACCTGCTGATAGTCCTTGGCTATTCTTGATAGTGATTGGATAAAGCGGAGTGGCACCGCCCATACAATTTGAAATTTAAAATGGCTATATCTCATCAATTATCAGAGGTATGAAAATTAAATTTGGTACATGTTTTGTTGGTACAGTATGAATTACAGCCAGGGTTGAAGTCGAATATGCCACACCCCATTAAAAAAACCGATATGGCAGTCTTAATAATAGTTTGATCGTCCTGAAAATTTCACACTATGTAACAGTAAGCCTGCAGATACGAACAGGCTATTAGGCAGCAAGTTGTCAAAAAGGGTCGAGGCGCCGCCCACACACGTCAATATTCGACCATTACATATACTATATCAAACAATTGTCCGTACACCAGGCACTTGAGACCATCTTTCAATGTATCTCAAAAAATATATGGCCGATTCGCTTTAAATAATTTTTTTTTAAGTTCAATGTTTCTAACTTAAAAAAAATTTTTAATATACAGGGTGATTCAGGAAGTTCCGGACAAATTTCTCCAGCGTATTCCTTGGCTCATTTCATGAAGAAAAGTCCACTAGGACCATGTCCGAAAAAAGGGTGCGAAGTGGCAGCGGGTTCAAAAGTTTCGGATTGGTGGTCGGAGGGTAGTAGGGTAAAGTTGCTAACTTCTGAGCCAGTGGCTTGTTGGAAAGGTCTTTAAGAGGCCTTTCAGAATCAAGACAAAAAATTGAAAAAAGTCAAATCGCAGAGATACAGAGCTTTCGGAAAAAAATGCAAAAAAAAATACACATAACCTCGATTTGCTCAGCCATATGGCAGGTAACTTATGGTTTTTTCTGTTGAAAGATAGCCATACCTCTTACTTTTCCAAAATGAGCTAAACGAAGCCCAGAAGTGTTACCGTTCCAAAGTTATGACCATTTTACTGAAATGCAAAAATGTTTGTTTTTGTTTTTGGAAGCGAAATAACAGCACACATTTATTTGTTTTTGTAAATTAACAAAAAAATCCGAACACTGCATACTGTGGCAAATCACAAATCTAGGTGGACAAAATAAAAAAAAAAGTGTGGCAACATTCCTTCTGATCGTTTAATGAGCTTCTCAATACAATAGGTAACTGTAATTCATGTTTTTTTTTTGTTTTTAGCTCTGATTAGGAAAAAGTAAGCTTTATTCAGTTGTTGTCAACACGTGCATTCAGATTTCAAAGAGAAGCGTATTTTTTGTGTGACTTTGGTTTCTGATTAAAAAGGCTACGTTATTTTATTTTCATAATTTTGTTTTATTATTATTACGCTCTTTTCTAAGGAAATATAATAATTTTCATTTAATTATTTCTATTGTAAGAATTAAAAAAAAAATTTTTTGAGAGAAGTTCAGAAAGTGCAAAAAATAAAATATTTCCTTTTTTCAAGTAAAGTTGAAGCTGTTTATTTCGCATAGTTCCGGTGTAAAACTATATTTGGGTTAATCTTTCAAGTGTTCACTTTAAGGTAAATCAAAACATTTTTATTCCCTTTTCCAGTATGACCTCCACTCTTTCGCGAAAGGAAATTTTTGAAGAATGGGTAAAAACTCCCAAAATGCATCGCAAAGACGTCTTATTGACATTAATAATGGTTTGATATGGTCTTCAAGATATACCAGAAGACGTGAAAACGAATCTTAAGGCAAATATATATAGTATTTATTTTAAGCTAGCCGAAAAATGGATAAAAAGCAGAGAGGTGTCAGTGGGACACCCGGTTGGAACGAAGTTCCTTTCGCTATATATTATGTATTAAATAAGAGGCACAATTGCATAAATCAAAAGCGTTAGAGAGTGAGAGCCATATTCATAAAACTTATTTTAGGTTTATGAAAGGTTTATTTGGCAAATTTTGTATGGAAAAACGTCAAATAAACCTTTATTAAACCCAAAATAATTTTTATGCATTTGGGGTAATTGTTTGATAAAAAACATTAGTAGATTTAGCATTAGACATATTTTCGATATGTGGAGTACCTGTTCTGTTATTGTTATTCATATCTTCAACTTCGATAAAAGGCGTGAAATGCACGGCACGAAGATGTAAATGTATAAAACTTTGGGAGTCATTGACTCTGAAATGAAGGAATTGTCTTTCTTCTCTTTTGGTTATAGTGTTAACGAAGTGATTATGAACACAAACATTCTGATTATATAATTTTGTAAATATGTCGATACAATCCATTTCTGCATACTCTGTTTCACTGCTGAGAATTGTTCTTGCACCGTCTGGATTAATGCACGAGTTCACAAAGGGTGAAGCAAGTAGCTGTTGCCGAATTTGTAAAGGCGACATTGAGAGATTCATAATTTTTATAATAGAAAAAAAGAAACAATTTCCGTCTGAAGGAATCTCCGTGTCCTGGTAAAAAAATACCATGTGGCTGTGCACAATTGCTATGCTGCTGATATGGAGCTTGAAATGAATCATTTAGCAGTATTTGTTCTGCATGGTCACATATTTGTATTTGTGAATTTGAATACTCGGGAGATCTTAAAATACCATACATACAAAAAATATCGGACATATAAATCAAATTTATATGAGAATATACAGTAGAAAGACAAACAAATTAAAAATAATTTACTTACGCATCTGAATGACGTTTTGCAGGCAACGTATTTAA
Organism: Phaonia tiefii; assembly: GCA_963931995.1. Lineage (NCBI taxonomy): Eukaryota > Metazoa > Arthropoda > Insecta > Diptera > Muscidae > Phaonia > Phaonia tiefii. Next base: position 189,844,792 of record OZ008369.1, read on the forward strand.
TTGAATACTTTTATCTTGACATTTTCTTTTCCGGCGACATTCCTTCAAATTTTCAGTAAGACTAATATTGTTCTTGCTGATTTTTTTTCTCTTACGATATTCTTTACATCTTTGCGCATTTGTTGTTTTGGTTTTAAGTTCTGTATTTCGTACATATACGTATCTTAAATTTTAAAGATAGAAACAGTTATTGAAAAATTTCGAATTATAAATGTAATACATACATTAGAGCGGGTCGATTTATTTTTCGACAATTTCCCTATGATTTCCGTATTCTATGGGTTATTCCATGAAAATTTGCCAAAGGAACCATACCTCTATCGTTAAAATCGAGTCCCCTACTTTTTGTTGGTAGATTTTTTCCCAAATTGACGTTCGTATGAAATATTACCTACACGTTCACATCCATAACTCAAAAACTATCGATCGGGTTTAATCGCCAGTAGGCGCGTTGGAAAGGCGAGCTCATTTTGATCAATTTTTGTGATCAAAAAAATCTCCAACATTGGTCCAACGGTTCAAAAGTTACGGGCATTTTTGTCCAAATTTTGGAGCATTTTTCCATTTTTTTCATGATTTTGTCCAAGAATATTACTTTCATGGAAATTTTTTTGGCTCAATTTTTTGGACTTACGAAGCTTACGAACCTTACGTTACGACTGGACTGATTTGCGCTTTACATTATTGGCATATTTTTTCACAGGGTGCACACCCTGTGTTATGTTTGTTTATTTCTTTTTGTTTTTAGTTTCTTTATAGACATCTTTGTTTTTGTTTATTTATAATATTCCAGTGTATGCTAGTTTTGTTTGAGCGTCATTTCAGTGAAGTGTTACTTGAAATAACTAACAAATAATCAAACTATTTTGAAATTTAGAAAAGATTTAAAGGTAAGTGTAAAAACATTGCTAACTATTATAGTTAATAGTTATATTATTATTCTATGAAAAACATATTTAATTCTTTTAGTGACGGTTTAAAAAATGGATTCAGAGCCTGGTTCATCGCAAAATCCAACAGATACCCAACGCAATAGTTTGCAACATTTGGTCTCTCATGATGTTTTTTCTTTTGGCGTGGCCTCTGAATTACCTGATATTAATCTGTCAACTAAACGAGATATATTGAAGTACTATTTTTTCTTGGCCGAACGTTCAAAAGCCCAAAGCAAAATGTTTTCGTATAAAACATTTACTCCCCAAGTAGCAGACAGATTGTTAGAAATTTGGAATCAACTTAATATTGAACTTATACTCAAAGGTAGCATCATTAGAAAATTGAATAATTTGCTTGACGCATATAGTAATGCAGATAAACAACGAGTAAAACGCGCAACAGAATTCAAAAAATTCGTAGAATCAACAAACCAATTATTCAACATTGGAAAATGTAAATGCAACTTGAAAGAAAACGACTGCTCATGTGGATCTATCCCAGACAACTTAAATGATTTCATGCGCGATCAATATAATGACAGAATACAAACGATACCGGAACATGATAGTGGAAGTGAAGAGACGATACCAACGACTATACCAACAATCCCAGTGAGCAACGATCCTACATACGAACCACATTATGACGAAATGGAAGTTGATGTGAGAGGAGGTTCAGAATTAGTTCTACCATCACAAACATACACTCCCAGATACAATACTAAAAACTATGCAATGATGTGTGACAGATTTGGTGTGCATGATAGAATGGGATCAGCATTGGCAACAGCTCTGATGGAAGACCTGGGCGTAAAAGATGCTCATGGCAATTTTGTCATCATGGATAAAAGTAAACTTCGTAGAGAAAGAGAAAAATGGAGACAAGACGCACTTCGTAAGCGGTATGATGGCTCGAATTTGATATCATTTTCATTCGACGGCAGGAAAAATGATGCTCTAACTGTAGAAAAAATTTATGAGAAGTTGCATCCAAGGATGGTTAAAGAACCTCATCTAGTTGTTTTGAGGGAACCAAAATCTCAATTGATAGGCTACACAAAACTAGAAAGTGAAACTGCGGCAAGCAAAGTCAACAAATTGATCGAATTCTTGCAAGAAAAACAATTGTCTCTCGATCCATTAATTGCCATATGCGCTGATGGTGAACCAACAAATACTGGCGTACACGGTGGAATTTTGCGACTATTCGAAAAACAGTTAAAGAGACCACTGCACTGGTTTGTGTGTCTTCTGCACTTTAACGAGCTTCCGTTTAGACATTTGTTTGACACTTTAGACAAATCAACCACCACTGGACCACGATCAACTACCGGAAAGTTGAGCTCAAAAATTGCTGCATTTTTCATTCTATTTTTTAGCTTTTATGTTTTCTTTTCAGGTGGTAACCGATTTTGAGGAAATAGCTTTGGAAAATATGCCTCCTGGTGATTTAAATCCAGAAGAATTATCTACCGATTCGAGGTACTTGATGTTAATGGCCAATGCAATTTCTAATGGTGTGGTTCCTGCGGATTTGTCTCACATAAAACCAGGGCCAATTGCACATTCTCGTTGGCTGACCAAAGCCAATAGATTATTACGGTTGTATGTGACAACTAATAATCCAACTGAAAATTTAAAAATTCTGGCTAACTATATAATAAAAGTATACACGCCAATGTATTTCAATGTTAAGTATTATAGCTCTGCCGCATACGGTAGTACATTACTTTTTAAATTTATTACTTGGACACGATTTTTACCACCGAATTTACTTGGAGTTGTAAATACAGTAATTCAAGATAATCCATATTTTGCACACTCAGAAAATATCTTGCTATCTATGTTGTTTGATGATAGAATGGAAAAACGAAACATTGCTATAAAGATGATTTTACATTACCGAAGAGATATTTTCGACCCAACGGAACTTCGAGTTTATAAAAAATCTCTTATAAACTTTAATTGTACGGAAATACAAATATGATTGATTTAAATGACGATAGCATTTTATTCGAACCACCGTTTACGCAAAGTTATTCGAATGAACATTTGGAGGGATATTTAAATTACGAACTGCCACCGTTCGATGAGCCACAAATTCCTTTACACATACAAGGAACGGAAAGACATGTCCAATTGCTGGCTGCCACTGCTAAACGACTTGCAGGAAAGAATGTAGAAGGCGCTATGGCGACGACATTAGAGAGCCGTACGAAAACACCCAGACTTGAAAGCAAACAAGACTTTCAGAAAAATAATGTTTTTTTTCACATTTTGTCTTTTACTACACTCAAATTGAATATTTTTTTTGATAATAGGTTGATAGATACTTTGTTATCTCTTAATTTGAATTTTTGTAGAAAAAAAAATAAAAAGGGAAAAAAATTCAAAAAGTTGGTTTTATTTGTTATTTTGTTTTAGCAATATCGCATGAATTAATCAACTGAATTCGATAAATTTGGGCTTAAACTCTTTTTGAATTGTAAATTGAATTAAATAATGGATTGAGCCAAAAAAATGGCCATGAAAGTAATATTGGACAAAATCATGAAAAAAATGGAAAAATGGTCCAAAATTTGGACAAAAATGCCCGTAACGTTTGAACTTTTTACCAACAAAAAGTAGGGGACTCGATTTCAACGATAGTGGTATGGCTCCTTCGGCAAATTTTCATGGAATAACCCATAGAATACGGAAATCATAGGGAAATTGGTGAATTTTTTCACTCCCTACAAATCGACCCGCCCTAACATACATATATTTTTAAGCGGTTTGAATTGTATGGGCGCAGAAAAAGTATATGTTATCCGCCCCTAAAATTAAAGCTTGTTATGTTTTATGAATATACGCAAAATATTAACTTCTAAAAAGCAGGTCTTTTTCAAAAATTTTGACTTCGGCAGCCTTTAGGGCCAAAATAGCAAAGGAGCAATAAAGCTTGATCGATTCAGCGTCCAACGATACCTTAATTATATATGTAGGTCTTACAGAAGGGAGTTTTTAAAGATTTTAGTGCTAAAATTGAATACTGTTGTCATTAAATTTGGAAGAATATTGCTGGGAAAAAGACTTGCCAGGACATGTTTTGACATGTATTCCATACCGTTGGATGCGCCTTTAAACACCCTTTCATATGACACCAATATTGTACATATTGTCTTTAGTGAAACATAAAAAATCTTTTAAAAACTCAAAAAATACCTTTTTTAAAAACGGTCCAGCTCACCGGATCTTAATCCTAGGCGCGCAATATTTTGAGAATCATCAGAAAACAAGCCAAGGTATATTTTAGGGGGTGGACAACAAACACTGTTTTTGGCCCCATACAAAATGAGTCGCTCTAATATAAATTTTTAAAATTAAATTTTTATGATAGAATTGTAAAACCTGTGTCGTTATCAAAATGCTGTTAAAAATTTTTGACAAAAATATATTTTTTTCTAGAATGTACTTAATAATTATAATTATCTTCGTATAAAAAAATGTAATGCTTCCATAATCAGTTCTCAATACGCGTCGTTCGAGACCCAACCACACTTGAAATTCCAAACACATTTCAGTACAGCCTATTGTACATGTTGTATTTCGAAAAACTTTGTATTACAGGCCTGCAGTATAAACATTCGTACTTACCTGACTCCATCATCACTATCCTCAACTTGCACTATTTCACTTTCATAAATCATTTTATGTTATTTTATACAAAACTGCTGACAAAAATATAAGCAGTAAAGCAGTTCATTCGTGAATATGATTTGAATAGAACTGACTTAAAATTATTGCAAAGTATAAATCCAAAAATGGTTTACAGTTACTTTGCTTGAGGTTAGCAAAAAAACAAAACCAAAACACTTACGCAAAGACACTGGATTCTGGTGAGTAGATCATCATGCCACAAAACCACTACGAGGCATTTAAGTTCTAACACCTACACCCAGCGGGAAATTGTTATATGAAATAGATGAAATAATCGATCACTTAGTATGAAAAAACACAACATATCCAAACAAATGGAACACTAAACGGAGTATTAACACAATTTCGCGCTGGGCATGTGCTCAAACATAGAAGCAGAGCGACCGAGCTCATTTGGTTGTTTGTTGTTGAAAGAGAAGAATAATACAATGTACATGTACATATTAGCAAAGAGAAAATTTATGTCGCAATTTTTGGCCTAGCCCCCATTCAAAACGTCCGATAAGGAACTTCGTTCCAAAAGTGGAAGACATCGTGACAATCGAAAAAAAGAAAGATTCAAAGTCTTTTAGATTCAACTGACCATCGAGAAATTATTAAAGCTAGTGAGATCGTGTTTCGTAAAATGGGAAAGCGAGATTCAGCCAGACTTGTGAAAGACCTGTCGGAAGCTTCATCCAGTAAAGGTACTGAAAGGAAAAAAAATTGTCTGCGATTTAGCTCTGAACCTGTGCCTTTAGGGAGCCTTTCTGCCGATGAAGCCTTATCTTTAATGGTTGATGCGAATTTGTCGAAACATCAATACGATGTTAGTCGGCTAAAAGTGAACGCAAAATGCAAAAATCTTCTTCCCTCCTACACTAATGTTCAAAAACCTAAGAAAAAATTTTATCCAGCTGAAACATAAATCACTGAGATGCATGCAAAAAGGCCACTTCAGTCATTAGTGAATCATACTATAGAAAGGCTTTGTTTGGCTCAAAAAGACGTTTTACTCGGTATTGATGAACTGAAAACTGATGGAAATCGTCTTAATATTTTGATAAAATGAGGATGCGATGGGGCTCAGCAAAAGCAGTATAAACAGAAGTTTTCTTCGGAGGAGGGTCATACAGATGAAAGTTTATTTAGTATTTCAATGGTTCCTATTCAAATGACTTTCAGTTCTACACAAAGAAAAATAATTGTATGGCAAAATCCTGCTCCTTCATCTACAAGTAACTGCCGTCCAATCAAGTTTGTTTTTGCCTGAGTTAATTTCTCAAGAAGCTAATTTAGTACAGCAAGAAATTAGAGATTTGTCTTCAACTCTTATCACAAATGGCAAACAAAGTTTTCTTGTTGAGTCTACTTTTATGCTTACTATGATAGACGGTAAAATTTGTACTGCACTATCATCTGTAACTTCTTCTTCTCAAACGTGTTTCATATGTGGAGCGAAACCGAGTGAACTAAATAAACCTTCTGTGATTTTAAACAAAATTGTCGACGAACGATCTTTAACCTTTGGAATGTCTCCGCTACATTCATGGAGTGTGTATTACACATAGCATATAAGCTTCCTATAATGACCTGGCAAGCTCGAGGACCGGAAAATAAAGCAAAAGTGGCTGAAGAAAAAAAAAATATTCAAAAGAAATTTCGAAATGAGATGGGGTTGCTTGTAGACATGCCAACACAACAAGGAGGTAATACGAATGACGGAAATACTGCTAGACGGTTCTTTAGAACAGCAGAAACGAGTTCAGAAATCACTGGTGTCAATAAAGAATTAATTGAACGGTTTCATATTATTTTGGAAACTATAGGTAGTGGAGATGCTTTTGAATGCTTTATTGTTGTCACACGCAATTTATACTTAAACGCATACCCATGGTACATTATGCCAGTTAGCGTCCATAAAATCCGTTTTCATGGAAAAGACATAATAAGGTATTGCATTCTTCCTATAGGACAGATGTCAGAAGAAGCTCAAGAAGCAAGAAATAAGGACACGAGGAAATTTTTAGAGTTGTTTACGAGAAAAACATCGCGAAAAGACACAAATACAGATCTTTTCAATCGACTCTTAATTTCTTCAGATCCTTTTATCGCAAGTTTGCGTCACACTCCCTTTCGAGTTCGAGGTTTGATATCAAAAGAAGTTCTTTCATTATTATCTGTTGATGCTTTTGTGGAGGAAGAATCTTTTAACGATGCATATGAGAGTGAATAAATTAATATCTCTATGTGTATTTATATGTTATTATCTGTATTATTAATGTAATAAAGCAAAAACAAGTAAAAAAAACAATTATTATCAAATATTTATTAAAAATATTAAAATTATTTTAATACTAAAAATGATTATCTCCGACTCCTTACGTAAAAACTCACTTAATAATTTTATTAATCATGAATCTTAGTTATATTCAACCTAGATACTAGTATTTATAACTACAAATAATCTTATAGGATGTATTTAAGAAACCAATTTTTTATACATATTCAAAATGTATTTTTTCTTGAGAGTAAGAACTGTGTATTTTTTGCCTCATTTTATTAAAAAAATCTTCTTTTTAAAAAAACGTTGATTTTTTCTAATCATTTCTATATTTGAACTCATTTTTTATATAATTCATAAGTAAGAAGTGAACCCAACGCGATTTATTAATTTTGTCCAGTTAGATTTGCAATCTTCCACACTGTGCACTGGCTCAGAAGTTAGCAACTTTACCCTACTACCCTCCGACCACCAATCCGAAAATGTTGAACCCGCTGCCATTTCGCACCCTTGCATTTTCGGACATGGTCCTAGTGGACTTTTCTTCATGAAATGAGCCAAGGAATACGCTGGAGAAATTTGTCCGGAACTTCCTGAATCACCCTGTATAAATCGGCCATATATGTATCTTTCGAGATACATTGAAATATGTTCAGAACTGCCTCGTGTACGGACAATTGTTTGATACATTGCAGGAATGTGAGGTTCGGTACATATACTACTGATATGATGCAAATTACTTTTTGGGGAAATCAACGAAAATACGGCTATTAAAAAGATCAGACTATGAAGCTAAGAAAGTGACCACAGGTACAAATGAATATGAATACATTGAGGTATAATAATGCACTTTTTAAAATAATTCAGAATAATCTTATAGAGGCTATTATAATCACTGGAAATTTTAAAGGAACCGATGTCCTGATTCCACGCTATCCCATATATATGACATGCTCATTTCAAAAGATTGCAGTTTCTAGAAATTTCATTAAAATTGCAATTCAGGAGTATCGAAGCGCAACGGGTACAGCTATTATAAAGTAGTATAATGAGAAGCTTTTGAGACAAACCAGCACACGATCGAAATCTAAACAAATAGTTGTTTTACATTCTTCTTCACAATATTCCAGTCAACTACAGATTTATTTGCCCATTGCATTACAAAAACTTTGGAGGCAAAACGAAGTTTGCCGGGTTCAGCTAGGTTAGTAAACATTGTAGTTTTGAACCCAACAAAAAGTAAATTCAGAAAACCCAAAGTGAAAGAATTTTAAAAAAAGGACATTTTCTTAAATAAGTGTCTTTTCTTAAAAAACGTAAATTTTCTCAAAAAAAATACAGTACATTTTCTTAAAAAAATACCTTATCTTAAAAAAGTAAATTTGCTTGAAAAAAGTACATTTTCTTACAAAAAGTACATTTTCTTCAAAAATGTATTTTTAAATAAGTACCTTTTCTTAAAAAAGTACATTTTTTTACACTTTTATGCTTGCTATGATAGACGGTAAAATTTGTACTGCACTATCATCTGTAACTTCTTCTTCTCAAACGTGTTTCATATGTGGAGCGAAACCGAGTGAACTAAATAAACCTTCTGTGATTTTAAACAAAATTGTCGACGAACGATCTTTAACCTTTGGAATGTCTCCGCTACATTCATGGATCCGTTTTATGGAGTGTGTATTACACATAGCATATAAGCTTCCTATAATGACCTGGCAAGCTCGAGGACCGGAAAATAAAGCAAAAGTGGCTGAAGAAAAAAAAAATATTCAAAAGAAATTTCGAAATGAGATGGGGTTGCTTGTAGACATGCCAACACAACAAGGAGGTAATACGAGTGACGGTAATACTGCTAGACGGTTCTTTAGAACAGCAGAAACGAGTTCAGAAATCACTGGTGTCAATAAAGAATTAATTGAACAGTTTCATATTATTTTGGAAACTATAGGTAGTGGTTACCCTATTGATAAAGATGCTTTTGAAAGCATTATTGTTGTCACACGCAATTTATACTTAAACTTATGCCAGTTAGCGTGCAGAAAATCCTTTTTCATGGAAAAGACATAATAAGGTCTTGCATTCTTCCTATAGGACAGATGTCAGAAGAAGCTCAAGAAGCAAGAAATAAGGACACGAGGAAATTTTTAGAGTTGTTTACGAGAAAAACATCGAGAAAAGACACAAATATAGATCTTTTCAATCGACTCTTAATTTCTTCAGATCCTTTTATCGCAAGTTTGCGTCACACTCCCTTTCGAGTTCGAGGTTTGATATCAAAAGAAGTTCTTTCATTATTATCTGTTGATGCTTTTGTGGAGGAAGAATCTTTTAACGATGCATATGAGAGTGAATAAATTAATATCTCTATGTGTATTTATATGTTATTATCTGTATTATTAATGTAATAAAGCAAAAACAAGTAAAGAAAACAATTATTATCAAATATTTATTAAAAATATTAAAATTATTTTAATATTAAAAATGATTATCTCCGACTTCTTACGTAAAAACTCACTTAATAATTTTATTAATCTTGAATCTGAGTTATATTCAACCTAGATACTAGTATATATAACTACAAATAATCTTATAGGATGTATTTAAGAAACCAATTTTTTATACATATTAAAAATGTATTTTTTCTTGAGAGTAAGAACTGTGTATTTTTTGCCTCATTTTATTAAAAAAATCTTCTTTTTAAAAAAACGTTGATTTTTTCTAATCATTTCTATATTTGAACTCATTTTTTATATAATTCATAAGTAAGAAGTGAACCCAACGCGATTTATTAATTTTGTCCAGTTAGATTTGCAATCTACCACACTGTGCACTGGCTCAGAAGTTAGCAACTTTACCCTACTACCCTCCGACCACCAATCCGAAAATGTCGAACCCGCTGCCATTTCGCACCCTTGCATTTTCGGACATGGTCCTAGTGGACTTTTCTTCATGAAATGAGCCAAGGAATACGCTGGAGAAATTTGTCCGGAACTTCCTGAATCACCCTGTATAAATCGGCCATATATGTATCTTTCGAGATACATTGAAATATGTTCACAACTGCCTCGTGTACGGACAATTGTTTGATACATTGCAGGAATGTGAGGTTCGGTACATATACTACTGATATGATGCAAATTACTTTTTGGGGAAAATCAACGAAAATACGGCTATTAAAAAGGTCAGACTATGAAGCTAAGAAAGTGACCACAGGTACAAATGAATATGAATACATTGAGGTATAATAATGCACTTTTTAAAATAATTCAGAATAATCTTATAGAGGCTATTATAATCACTGGAAATTTGAAAGGAACCGATGTCCTGATTCCACGCTATCCCATATATATGACATGCTCATTTCAAAAGATTGCAGTTTCTAGAAGTTTCATTAAAATTGCAATTCAGGGGTATCGAAGCGCAACGGGTACAGCTATTATAAAGTAGTATAATGAGAAGCTTTTGAGACAAACCAGCACACGATCGAAATCTAAACAAATAGTTGTTTTACATTCTTCTTCACAATATTCCAGTCAACTACAGATTTATTTGCCCATTGCATTACAAAAACTTTGGAGGCAAAACGAAGTTTGCCGGGTCCAGCTAGGTTAGTATACATTGTAGTTTTGAACCCAACAAAAAGTAAATTCAGAAAACCCAAAGTGAATGAATTTTAAAAAAAGGACATTTTCTTAAATAAGTGTCTTTTCTTAAAAAAAGTAAAAAAAAATACAGTACCTTTTCTTAAAAAAGACCTTATCTTAAAGAAGTACATTTGCTTGAAAAAAGTGAATTTTCTTACAAAAAGTACATTTTCTTAAAAAAATTTTTTTTTTTTCTTAAAAAAATAAGCTTTCCCTAAAAAGAGTACAAGTTCTTCAAAAAGTACTTGTTCTGTAAAAAGTACTTCTTTGTAAAAAAAAATTCATACTCCTATTGCTTTTTCTGACAAAAAGTACTTCATCTTTAAAATAGGACCTTTTCTTAAAAAAAACGTTAGCTTTTAATAAAAGAAGTACCTCTCTTTAAAAAAGGAGACTTTCGGGAAAATATTATACATATTCTAACAAAAATTACCTTTTTATGACTTTTTTAAAAAAAATTTAAAAAATTGTTATAATTTTACAAGAAGTATCTTTTCTTAAAGATCCATTTAAATTATCGTATTTTTCAACGGGCGTCTCAGCGTGTTGGAACTAACTAATACATAAAATATAGTGAAAGGAACTTTGCTCGAACCGGGTGTCCCCTGACACCTCATGTAATTCTTTTTTATTTAATTTAAAGATATTATTGCAGTTTTTGCATGTCACTATACTTTGAATTTATTTTATAATATTTTCTTACTTTTCTCGCCTTTAATAAATTTTGTGAATCCGCCGTTTAAAATTTTAGCCTTAACATCTATAATCGGCAGTGAATTGGAAGTAGTTGATGCCTTCATAATTGAGAAAATAATGGTTTAATAAACATTTTTAACATTTTATATTGGTAAGTATAATTTTTAGTAAATTTACCTTATGAGTACTAATTTTGCATGAGGCGATGAAGTCGATAACATGGTACAATAGTATCTAAATGCATGGCAATTCGCTACAATTGTCAAACTCTACACAAATACATACCGACAGTACAAAAATGCCAAAAAGTACACCACAAAATACATATGAGTTTGACAACTGAAGCGAATAATCACATGCAAAAATTTATATCAGCTGTTCAAACAACTTTACCATGTAGATATTATTGTAACATGGCCGATAAGAACAAATAAAATTTAGATTTTGTTCTGAAAGTTTGTTTGTTTGTTTATCTGCTCATCCTACACAACAATATATAAATCTTAAAATTAATGTATTTGAATTTACATTGGAGAGATGATAATTTTAATAAAACTTTAATTTAAAAAAAAGGTAAAGTAATAATTATGTAATAGTAAAATAAAATAAAATATATTCAAATTGAAATTGATTACAATCTAATATTAAACATTAAACAAATAAATGAAATACATTTTAGATTTAAATAAATTTAGCAAAGAGGAATAAAATGCAAGAGGATATTTTATTTCTAATATAGTCATCAGAAATATTTTGACTTAGAAAAAGATTTAGAATATCAAAAAAATCGGAAATGAGAAATAGATAAATTATAAGCCAAGTAAATTAAACATTCCGCGAAAAGTGATCAAATAAAAGTGCTTTAAAGTGAATAGCGTTGCTGGTATTCTGAATCAATTGCGGTAGTGTGTTCCGAAGAGGTAAACCATTTATCAAAAATTTTCATTCAGTGTTCGATATCGGAAAAGTATCCGATTATTTTCCCTATTAAATCTTGCGAAAAGATAAGGAGATAGTTTTAGATATATAATCTTGTGAAGAAGCACAAGAGTTTTTATTTTTAACAAATCGTCCAGACAAGTTCCATATAGAATTCCGTATAGAATATTCAGAAATATGGCCATATTTGGCAATACCATAAACATATCTGCAGATATTGTTGAATACCATGTTGAGTTTTCGACTGCTGACGGAATCACAGTTTGAAAAAAGTTCACAACCATAAAAAAGAGATGGCATAAGAACAGAGACAAGCATAAAGCATGAAACACATAGCCGACGACAGGCTACATGAACACACGACTACAAATGCCCCTGACTGCAAATGTAGACGTGTGGCAGCTACTGAATTATTTTCAAGACGGCAACTGCAAAGTAAACAGCTGATCTGTAATGTTGACGTTTGTGTTATTTGTGTTAGAAGAAAATAAAATGTCTGGAGAATATTTAATAAATATTATTACAAACATAACAAAAATTGTGAAAACAGTTGATTATTCTGTCAGTGGTGCCACTTCAGGCATTTACAGCGCTAACCTGTTGATTGTCGCCCACACAAATAGAAATTAGTTTAATTCAACTACAGCTACATAAGTAGCATAGACAACAACCTGCAGTCGTGTCGCCTTGCCGTCGTTAAAATATTCACTTGCATATAAACGCATGTATTTTATTTTTGACAGGTTGTGGTCGGTAGCCTGTCGTCGTCTATGTGTTTCATGCTTAATTCTTATCGCCAGAGCAGTGAAAGAGAAAGTTGTCCACAAAGTTCGTAGTTTATTATATGTAGTGCCTTCAATATTATTGACATGATTAGACCAAGTCAGTGTATCATTGAAAATTATTCCTAGATTCTTTACGGAATTAACCAGTTCTATCTCATGCCCATTAATCATTACATTGACACCAGAGATACGGTTTGATGATTTTCTGTGAACCAAAAGACACTTTGATTTTCGTGGATTCAGAGAAAGCCCATTCGCATTTGCCCACTCGTATATAGAGCCTAGATAAGCATTCACTCTGCTAACAGCTTCCGCCAACATATCTACGGTTGTCTAGTGTATAACTGTGCGTCTCCGTACATGTGAGACTTGCAGTTAGACATATGTAGGGGTAGATCATTGATATATAGAGAGAATAGCAAAGGTCCGAGTATTGATCCCTGACCTTGACAGAAAAAGTGGTATTGAGATTGAGTTTCTAGTATACACGGATTGACTGCGATTATTAAGGTACGAATGTAATCGGATAGATGTTGAAAAGTGGAAACAATTTTTAAGTTCAAACCCTAAAATGTCATGATCGATCGTATCAAACGCGTCGAAGGTTCTGACTGGTTCTGCTCCAGCAAAGTGGAGTTTCCGAGAAACGTGCACATTTGCACGTGTAACAGTTTCTCAAACACCTTTGACAAGTATGGCAGTATTGCAATTGGTCTATATTCTGTCTCCTTTTAGTTGGGAAACAACTGGACATAATTATCGAGTTTAGCAGATGTGTTAGAAAAGGTAATATAAATGGCAAAATTATCCTCAAAAATTTCGGGTTTCTGTCATCGCACCCTCTTGCATTCGATCTAACCGATGCAACATTTAAAAGCACATCCTCTTGACTAACACTACAGAATTCTAAAGGTCCTGTATCTACATCTCGCATTTCATAAAGACCACCAACAGGTTTGACTGTGGGTATATTAACAAACGATTCATTTAATTCATCAGCATTTAATTCTTACTTACTTACTTATCCGGTCTCGGACAACCCCGGGGGGTCAGGGACCTTACAAAACGAAGATAACACATTTCGCCAACCAGTTCGATCTTTTGCTTTATTTCTCCAGTTGGCAATACCAAGTGTACGCAGGGATTCGTCAACCTGATCCCTCCAGCGGAGTCTTGGTCTCCCTATTTTTCGCCTTCCTTCGAGCTCGGTTTCGAAAACCCTTCGTGCTGGTTCGACTTCATCCATTCTACTGACATGGCCTAGCCAGCGCAATCGCGTTATCTTGATCCGCTTAACTATGTCAATGTCAGGATAAAGCGCATACAGCTCATGATTCATGCGTCGCCGATACTCGCCGCTGTGCACTATAGGGCCATACATTTTTCGGAGTATTTTTCTCTCGAAGACTCCTACAAATGTTTCGTCTGGTTGCGATAGGACCCAGGATTCTGCGCCATAAAGCAAGACAGATTGAATGAGAGTCTGGTACAGCTGGACTTTTGTTACTCGAGAGAGGGCTTTATCTCTAAAGTGCTTGCTTAGCCCAAAATAACATATATTCGCAAGCACAATTCTCCGCGTGATTTCAAGGCTGACATTGTTGTTTTTGTTCACGGCAGATCCGAGGTATATAAATTAGTCCATTACCTCGAAGTTATAATGGTTATCAACGTTCACGCTTTGGTCTAATCGCGTGGAGGCCCTTTTCGTTGAAACCATTAATTTTGTCTTGTCCTCATTCACCGTCAGACCCACTTTTGCCGACTCCTTCTCAATTCTCGAAAAAACTGCAGTAACTTTTCTAACTGTGCGCCCAATGATATCTATATCATCAGCATACACGAGCAGCATGTGACTTTTGCTGCTGATGGTTTTATTCATGTTGACTGCAGGTTTTCTCATAATGATCTCCATTAATATGTTAAAGAGATCGCACGATAGGGTGTCGCCTTGCCTGAGACCTCGCTTAGTTTCGAAAGGTTCGGTAAGATCCTTACCAACTTTCACTGCGGATTTGGTGTTCGTCAAGATCATCCTGCAAAGGCGTATGAGTTTTGCAGGAATACCAAGCACAGACATTGCTTCATAGAGCTTCTCCCGTATCGGACTATCGAAGGCCGCTTTATAATCGATAAATAGATGATAGGTGTCGATTTGTTTTTTGTGTGTCTTCTCCAGGATTTGACGTAGCGTGAAAATCTGGTCAGTTGTCGATTTTCCAGGCCTAAAGCCACACTGGTATGGTCCAATCAGGTCAGCGATAATTGGTTTTAGTCTTTCGCACATTATACTTGATAGAACCTTATATGCTATGGATAAAAGGCTTATTCCACGGTAGTTGGCACAGATACTCGGGTCACCTTTTTTAAATATGGGACATAGTACACTGAGACTCCAATCGCCGGGCATGCATTCATCTAACCAAATTTTGCTAATGAGCTGATGCATGCACCTTATCAGCTCATCGCCGCCAGCCTTAAACAGCTCCGCCGGTAATCCATCGGCTCCTGCGGCTTTGTTGTTCTTAAGCCGGGCAATAGCTGTTCTGACCTCGCTTGGTTAGGAGGGGGCAATCGACGTCGTCGTCCATATTGTGATCGATTGTCCCATCGTCATTGGATATCTCAGGTACTAGTAGCGCGGAGAAATGCTCTCTCCATATTCCCAACATGCTCTGCACATCTGCGACGAGATTTCCGTCCTTGTCTTTACAGAAGGGGGGCCCTGAACCATGTCCATTAGTTCCGTTTTTATCTTTTTGGTAGAATTTTCGGGCTTCGTTCTTCCTTCTGTATGTCTCAATTTTCTCACTCTCGCGCTTTCTCCACTACCGTTTCTTACGCCTAAAGAGACGGTTTACCTCCTTTCTTTTCTCTCTATACCGCTCAGTTGCAGCTCGCGTTGCAATTGACTGAAGCATTACCATACGTGCAGCGTTTTTTTCGTCATTTGCAATGCGACACTCTTCATCGTACCACGGTTTATTGCGAAGCGGTTTTTCGAAACGGGGTTTCTGTGCGCTTCAGGATCGTCATCGGGGGTGGGTTCTGTGCCGAAAGTTACGAGAGTTTCCTTGAGTAGGCTGTGGCTACCTCTGGTAATTGCAGCTTTCCAATGTCCAGCTTCCTCTGCGTCTGGTTTCGTACGATTTTCGCTCTACTTAATCTTATGCGAACCTTTGCTGCTATCAGGTAGTGATCAGAATCGATGTTAGCTCCTCTGATCACTCGTACGTCCATTACACTGGATGAGTGCCTTCCATCAATTATCACGTGATGAATTTGGTTCTTAGTTCTTTGATCAGGGGATACCCAAGTAGCCATGTGGATGTCTTTATGCTGAAATCTTTTACCACTAATGACCATGTCTTTTGCCGCGGAAAAGTCAATCAGCATTTAATTCATCAGAAATAAAATTATCGCTTCCTAATCCGTTTTTCCTGATGGTCTTCCATGTTGCCATTGTACTTACAGAATTACTGAATCGGTTTGCATAATACTTACATTTTGTCCTTCTAATGGCTGAGTTTACTGCTCTTCTAGCTGTTTTAAAATCCTTCCTCAGATCATCCGATTTAAATCGTTTCCAGCGCTCGTGAGCCAAATCTCTACACTCTTCATTTAATGTAGTACTGCGTTCAGTTTCGCTACATACTGGACATTTTCGCTCTCAGTAGTATGTTCACACAGAAACGAGCATTATTGCCAGATAAAGTTGATCAAAAATCGTCAAATTGGTGGTCCAGAAATCGACAAACAAAATAGTTTTTGGAAATCGTCTAAAAATCGCAACATACAAAATAGAAATTCCTGTACCAAATTTTTGTGGATAAGAACAGTAAATCAAAGCAAAGACATCAGTATATTATAGCTGTATGTTGAAACTACATAAAACTATATCTCATATAGTTATAAAAAATTTTATAAACAAAAGCAACAATGCAAAGAAAGTAGATTTATTTACATTCAAAAGTAGACAGATTCTGAGTTTTATCTTAAAAAAATGTAATAAATAATTTTTACATTATAAATTATATAATAATAACTTTTATTATCTATTAGGGCTATCTACAGGGTGTTTTTAGGTTCCAGGCCGATTAGCTGCAAACCATTTTCACTCCAACCCCGTCTGCGCATATAATCATTCTCCATATACGGGTGTAAATGCAAATCTTTTTTGAGTATTTTGAACAAAATTGACGACGACATTTGAAATTCTTGTTTACGGTGTCACTGGCGTGACTAGGCTTTCACCAACACGCAGGAAAAAAATTTGAATGAATTTTTTGTATAATTTTCAGTCATAGAAATAGTATATCTGACGTAACAAACCCCGATTTGTAGTTTTTCATTCTACAGTTTTTGTTAAAATTTAAAATTAATCTACTTATCTCAAAAAAAAAAAACGTTTTTAAATATTACAAAACTTTAGTTCTTATTTTCAAAGAATTCTTTCTGTCCAGCTTTGATTCAACAAAAAGCATTCCTTGCTTTAATTAATTTTATGTATTGATTAACGAATTAGAATTACAAATATTATTAATAAATTTTGAAAATTTACCGAATAACAAAAATTAAAAGTATTCAAATTAAAGAAATATTTCTGACATTTAGAAATTTTTTTTTGTCAGTATTGAAGAAAAAAATTGGTAAATTGTTCAATTAATTCCTAAAAATTTCAATTTACGATACTTTAAACTTAATTTGCTTTCTGGAATATGTTTGAACAAATATTGCCGTTTTTAAATTGAATTTTATGACCTATTTCGATAGTTTTTAGTTAATGTAAGCAACAAGCTTACAAGGTCAGGAAGATTTTTCTAATTGAATAATAGTTGGGGTTTGTTGGAATAATAGACAATTCAGTTAAGCACACTCACTGGCATGACTAGTTTCGAACTCCGTGACAAGTTCATCATCAGATGTTATCTACGGTGCCTTAATTGATACCATTCGTTGATCATCAATCGTATAGTACATATATACAAAGTGAATTATCCAATTTACGTATGCGCATTAGTATCGATCGATGATCCCTAAGTATCGTATCATCAAAAACAAAATTCTCTCGTAGGCTGTGACGTCATAAAGAGCTCATCAGAATGAAGTGTGTGTTTTGAAAAATCTTATATTTAGTGACAAAATTTAATCAAATATGAGCTGGTTAAAAATTCTAAAGTTTGAATTGATTTTACTAATTCATTAACGAAGTATTTTATTTAAAGTAACTGTGAAACATTTATGTAGATGAATAACCTAAAAAGTTTGTCTTTAAATAATTTGAATGTGAAAATTTAGCAAATAAAGTATTTTGACTCCGAGAATTTTTTCTTCAAGTTAAAGTAATGAATATCTGAATTCTAGAAATTGTATTCATAGACTTGTAATTATATGTCTCACTGCAGCAATATTTTGTGCCGTACGTACGGTACCAGTTCGGCCAGACTTCACTTTATCTTCCAGTGTATCTTCGCGTTTTTGAAGATTATTTAGATAAGAATATTTAATAATTTCAACACGTTGTTGGTGCGTTAGATGCTAAATACAAACTGACAAATGTCAACCAAACAGAAATGGCGATCAAAAAACATCGGCCTGGAGCATAAACCTATAATAATAATAATAAAATAATCATACGATTGAGTTTTAAATTAATTTTTAAATAGAAAAACTAGTCATGAACTTATAGCTTGATTTATTTCAACCCGAATTTGATTTTACATAAATATACTATTTATTTTTAGAAGGAATTTCTGCTACTAAAACATGTGAAAGGGAAACTTAATTTTCCATTCTCTTCAATTATTTGTCAAAAAAACGAAAGAACAGAGTTGACAAATATAAACCATTTTACTCATTAACCCAAAATTGGCTTACCCTTGAAAGTTCAAAACTTACCTTTTAAGAACGGTATTGGCTTCAAAGCATAATGTGCAAAATTTATATTTCTCCAGCACTTTCTTATTGGAAACATAGGTGGCCAAAAAATTTCCAACACCCCGATCCAGAGATACTAATGTTGGGAACAATTTTTGCAACATCTTTTACTATTGCTTTGGCGTCCAAACGCTTTTGAAAATGCGGCACATCTTTGCACGAACAAAATTCCTGACTAGTTTCTACCTCCGAGTCTGAACAACTGGGGTTATTTCTTCTCTAAAACAAGCAACCTTGACAAAAATTTCATCCGAATTAAATTAACTATAAATAAAAATTTAATTACATTGAAAGGTCCTAGTAAAGTTATTTTCTTCCCACACTAAGATTATAGGCAACACTTTTAGCTTTTTTTTCTTACCGGAATGCCGTGCTGTGATCTGGCCGGATGTCATGTATCTATGTTTATTCAATTTGGTTTCAAAAAAACAAAAGTAAAGGAAAGAGCTCGAGAATGTTGAAAAACATTACTGCAATGAGACACTGTTCACCAAAGATATTATACACACAACTGACACACTAGCAACTTTTCAATTTGGGCACGGCTATGGCTCGCGGGGCTTGGGCTTGAAACCATGACAAGAAAAAAAATTTGTACCAGTGCAGATGTACCTAAAGACAAGGAAACTTCTTTTATCTTCTCATAGTAGACTAGGTGTACTGTCTACTTTACCCACCCCTATACCATGGTAACCAGTTCAGATTAGGGTTACCCCTTTTATACACCACCAACCGATACCTGCCTTTGTTACTCCCTACTCAGCCATTACTCAAATAAAAATTTGCTCATTCCAAAAATTTCTGAAATTCAACATAAATTATAATTTTATTGCCCAATTCGGGACTTCATATTCTGATGTACATTTTTAGATTAATATAGTAAGAGAGCATAAAAATTCTTAAGATATAAACTATATAAATACAAATGTGTGTTTTATTATTCTTAAGTTTTAACTTGTATTATGTTTAGTATGTGTTAATTTTATGTTCGTCTATTATGACTTATAATTTAAGAATTTGACAGCAAAGGAAATCAAAGACTGAATTCAGAAGTTTCCAAAAAAATGCAAACATTCATAAACTACAAATTTCATAAACTATTATTCTAATAAAAGACGTTACGTCTTACAAAACCATAGTCGATCAAGTGAAGCTTGATCCACAGAGCAGGATTTTTTTTGATTAGGAGTATCAGATCTCCTAGGCCATGGTGGGTAAAGGAAACTTTAAACCACAGGACAGGAATTTTTTGTCAGGAGTACCAGATCTCCTGGCTCTTTCGAGACTTTTCTACCACCGCAGGATATCGTGAAAAAAATAATTTTTATTTGTTGTATAGAAGTTTGTTTCTCCTAGCTCGGACGAGACTTCGATCAATAACAAAAATAGAAATTTGTTTGATAGAGGAGTTTACTTCTGCTTTGTCGGACGACTAATTAAATATTTAAAACAAGATTTATTAAATGTTGTCCAAAACTCGACAATCTACGACTTCTACACAACTACTTTCACCCACTTACGACCTTAACTATGCAGATTCATCGTGATGTCTTCTTTGGGAAATAAGCTTCTGGTGTAAATACGGCTGCAGTTGATGCTCCAGTTGGTGTTAAAGTTGTTGTTGTTGAAGTTGCTGCTGTTAATGTTGTACTGTTGTTGGTATTAGTTGGTTGTACTTCTATTTTATTATTGCTGATCTTAGCTTGTTGTTAATTTATAATTTGTTTCAAGATATTGTTGTTGTAGCTGTAATTGTTGTTGTATTAATGTTATCACCTTGTTGTAATTAAGTCATCAGTTTTTTTCTGATTCACTGTTATTGTTTTCTTGTTATTTCCTTTATTATTTGTCCAAATTGTTCTAGGAATTGTATATTATTATTTTTTGTTGCGTGTCGTTGTCAGCTATTGTCGATGTGGTTTATGGCTGTTCTCAATTTTGACATCTTCGTTGTAATACGTAGCCCAAGTTTGTTGTTGTTACTTTGTTGTTGTTGTGGGCTCATTGTCAGAGTTAGGTCACCAGACACTTATTGTTTTGCACTATTACACCACCGTTCCGGTGAATTGTTATTGTTGTAATTGTTGATATTTCTTTTTTTTTTTGTAATTTAGCCCGGGATGTTTTTACCTTTTTGTATTGTTGTTATTTTATCGTTTATGTAATTTCACCACATATCTCGATCGTTGTTTATTTCGGCACTTTTAGTTTTTTTTTTGCACTTTGTTACTTTTGATCTTGTTTTCTATTTATTTCTCTATTGATATATTTGTACTTTCGTGTGTGATTACTGCGCGCAGGCTTATAGTTCTTAGGCAATTATTACACTCGCTGTTTGTTTCCTTTTTTTTCGATATTGGTGTTTACATTTTTGATGTTTTTATTGCTTGTCATTGTATTCCTACTGCGTCTTTTAAACTTTTCTTGTTCTTGGCTTGAATTGTGCCTATTAGTTAAGTGATGTTACCACTGTTGTTATATTTTGGTTATCACTCACGCACAACAACACACTAAAATAAGACAACGTTATGCAGATAGGATTATATTCGCCGAATTAACCCCGACCCGTAACTTTTGTAAACATGGTTGTCCTTTTTTTCTTGTTCCATTTTTTCGAGCTTATTTTCTGGTTGCAGGCACAACACGAAATGGAATTATTCGGAACTTTCACTCGTTACTAGTTTTATTATTTGTTCTGAAACCTTTAATGTTGTTGCTTTTATGGAGATGCAATGTCTGTTTAGCAATGGGTCGTTTGTTGCACTATTGTTTGGCCCGTGTTCTTACTTTATTTGTGTAGCAAAAATAATTGCAGCTTGGCGTTGGAATTGGGAAAGTGTTGATTTCAATTCCACGACCAGTCCATACCACGTTCACCATAAAAAGGAAGGAAACCTAGCGTCAGTTACAGCGTGCTTTCGGCTTTTTGTCAATCCCTTGACCGCAACCTACTTCACATTTAGGGTGTTGCCACATTACAAGACACAGGGTTGTACTTGATGTATACCAGTGATCAGTCTCGGCTGGTAGTAAAAATCTGGCAAATCCTTAGGGTCCGTTCACTCAGAACGGTACACGGAATGCCGTGCCTGTTGTTTGGCCGGAATGCCGTGTAAAGCCGTGCCGTGGAGTCTGCTGGAAACAAAGTGGGGTTGCCGTTTGATGCGGTCACGTGTGGATTTGTTTCACCAAATAGCGTTGCCTCTTGTCCAACAAGAGGCAAACTCTCTTGTCCTTGTTTTCCTTTGATTACGCGGCCACGAAAAAGAAGATAACAATGTTCACTTAAGTCTTTTAACCTTTATTTTTTTTACACTTTTGTTTGACGATGAATTTATATCTCATAATCCACGTTTTACACTTACAACTGCACAAATCACAATAAATTGGCGTGTCTGCGCCTAAACTTTTAAGGAAAAATCCCTATAAAAGAAGACATCGAAGTTTGCGTTAATTTTTTTCGGCTCACATTTTTAGCCGATTTGAGCCGATAGCATCGGCGGCGGCGTGGTCTTGAAAAAAGAGTCACCAGCGGCGGCGCGCCGGTGGTTTATCAGTCGACTTCCATCTCTGCTCGCCAACCGAACTCGAAAGTCTTGAGTGAAAGCCACGAGTGGAACGCATAATCAAAAGGTTGCCTAAGCCTATATATAATTGTCGTTTACGTCTTGATCGCCTATGCTCCCTGCTCCATGGCACTAATAAATGGTAGAAGCACTATGCTTGCTGATTTTAGTTTTTATCTGCAGTGAGTTTTTCTCTTATGTTAAAGTTTGTTTACAATTTCAGCAACTTTTTTTTTCTCTGTAATAATCACATATGTAGAAACCTAAATCATTTCCATTCCTTCTTCATCCAATTATTTTTAACATATCTATATACAATAAACACTTTCAAAATATCAAATAAACCACAATCATTTATAAAATGGCACTTTTTCCAATTTACATTTTCATTATACTATTTCAAACATCTGACTTGAAACAATACAGACACTGAGCAAAAGCAAATTGCCTGCTGTTTTTTGCTTGTTGTTGTTGTTGTTGTACTGCATTTACCATTGTATTTGTACCATGCCCTGCCAGGCTTAGAGAATCATAGACCGCTTGTTCTGAAAGTGGCGTTTAACTATATGCCTCTAGTTTCATTACTAGTTATAAAGTTCACTAGTTCTATTTTCGACTAAATGTAATCTATAGAGAATCCATTCGACACTCTTTTGACCCATAGTAATCTAAAGGGAGCTGTTTAAAACTTTCGTCCTCTACATCACGAATGAAAACGATGTGGTTGACGTCAACACTAATAAAAAAGCGAAATAAAAGAAATTTTTTTTTTGAAATAACAAACAAAGTAGTACCGTTATTCTACCGAAAACATGCAAACGGAATGTTGTTTTATTACAAACAAAAGAAAAAGAGATTAGTCTTCATTTGAAATTCAACTTAAAAAAATCCAATGAGTGTTCGAACTCACGGGCGAAGTGTTAACACCTTTTTGTTACACGGTACCTGTTCGATTCCTATGTTACATTGAAAAATAAAAAACAGCGTTCAATCATATGATGACGTTACAATTAAATAATATTAATACTTAAAATTATTTAATTGTGTCATTATTTTCTTGCTTAATAGTTTTTGTTTTATTCCCACAAAAAACAGACAAATGCACATACATACATTGGTATGTTCGTACATACGCTACACAAGTTCACACCCCAGCGGGAAATTTCCACATGAAATAATCGATTCTGTATAGCTTACTTTGAATGCGTAAGCGCTTCCACCACTAGGTTAATTCTGATTACAAAACAGATTACTTTTATATGGAGATGGCCGGATTTTTGGACAGTCCGACCACAAAGCAGATTACTTCTTTGCAAAATTAAAGTATATTGTGGTCAGGTGCGAAAATTCTGGTCAGCTTACAAAGTAGCTTATTTAACCAGTTCTTGATTTCATATACTGGCGTTAGTGGGGAGCCTTGCTACACCGTGCATTACTTTTGAAGCAGATGTGGATTGATTTACCACAATGCATGGTGTTGTTGACAATCTTGGCATACTATTCATTACTTTTGATATAAAATTTGTAGCATACAATTTAACATACAACTTTACACTTGCTCCCGTAATGCTCCACAATGAAAACCACACTGAATTCTAATTCCAAATATGTAAGTGCCCAAACAAAATAAACAATAACTTCGCAAGAAATCCCGCTAAATTAACGTCTGTTTCTTGCAAAAAATTTTTATTAAAATTTTTCTTTACTTTATTTTGCACGTTTTTGTGTTGCACACAAAATTAACGCAAAGGCAGCGAAGATTTCATTAGTCGAATGTACTGAAAGGAAAAAAAGAAATAAGCAAAAGCAATACATAACAATCTTCTTCACTTTGTTGCGTTTGCACACACAATATTCTCAAATGCTATATGCTTGGCAGAAATTAATATGAAAGCATCGATAAATTCAGCAAAGCAAAGTGATGTACACAACATATCCAGAAAGCAGCGATAATTTCATCTAACACTTAACGAAGTGTTCGGACAATTTCCCGCTGGGACAATTTTCGCTGCGCTCTTGATATCTGGTTTTTATATACGTATAACCACGTCAATATTCTCTTTGCTCGGAGAGTTCTCCGCACCCACACAAGACAACTACTCGCTGCCGCTACATCAGTGTGTTTTTTTCGTAGTCGGTCAAATCTGTGTTCTATATAGGGGTGGGTCACCCTTAACATTTAGGGGTATGAAAAATAGATGTTGGCCGATTATGAGATCTACCCGATATGCACGTAAAATTTCCTACAAATCGGTCCAGCCGTTTCGCAGTAGTTTAACGGCAAACAATCTGGGTTGGCAGTCGGAGTTTGTGTGGCGAAAAAAATCAGGAGTAAATGTGGAGGAAATTGAAAATTAGTATGTAACTCTTAAATATTGAAATAAATATTTTTTTTGTGAATTAGCTTTTATGTTAATTTTTGTTTAAATTTTTTTTTAATTTTTATATAAAAGACATACGTTAGTAAATATCGAAAATAGTACACATCCTCTTTTATTGGAAGAGTGGATACTTAACTGCTGAACTCATGGAAATGTAGTTGTAAATAGTTACATGATAAACAAATTTGTATTCGTACAATAGAATTGGCGACGGAACTAGTTCATAGAACTAGTACATACATATATTACTATGGAATTAATTAAATACTTTTCAATAGTTATATGAGGGGTAGTCAATTGACTACTGCCTAGGACATGCCCATGTTAAATTCACGTCTTAAAAGTATTGGAAGTGGATTGAAGTGGAACTAGTGGCGGTTGGTTTAGAACTAGCGCTATTCTAGTTTATAACTAGTTACCCGTAAAAGCGGGAGGTTACACATTGCGCAGGAAAAATTTTTAAGATCTGGGTAAGCAATATTTGAGTGAATATGTATCCAATTAATAATCATATTCATTCCTGATATGAGGTTTTTAATTTTGTTAGAAATTATGTTAGATGTTTTCTAGGACATAAAGAACAGTTTTATTGTAGTTTTTATAATTTATCACAAACATATGTATGTAAATTTGACAGTGATAATTTGACGTTTGGTCCTGCCTCAAAGAGTTCGAATTTCCCATTAGCCATCAACAGTAGTTTTCCACCGGTAGTTTATAGGCTTCGGAAGGTAAATACTTTGCATGCCGTTAGATATGTAGGGGAAGAAACACTTTACAAATTACGAATTAGTATCCGTACTATATCTTGTAGGTTTCGAAATAATGACGCGAGTAAAATTATGGTGTCAAACTCAACATACTTCCTGATGTAACTAACAAAACAATTGAAGACTGAATAATCATCGTGAACTAGAAATCAAAATTTAGGGTAGTATTCTAAAAGTCACAAAAATGAACGTAAACTCATACGCAAACGCGAACGCCAAAGTCAAAAAATTGTACTTTATACATATATACATGGGACTGTCCTTGGAGGTGGAAAGTTTCTGATATCCATTCACTTGTGAGTGGCCAGAAATGATTCCTTCATTGGGCAGTCCAAGCAGCTGACTACTTCTACGCAGTATGTCCTCGGCAATGGCTTATCGGAAACACAAATTTCAACATACATATGTTTATTCCAACATTATGTTTCTTCTACAACTTTTTTCTGATATAAAAATTTGATTCTCTTCAACTCAGAAAATTCGATAATAGTTTGTAAATTTCTACTGAACTAGAGAAAATTACGAGGTTGTGAAGCCCAATATGTAATCTCTCGTACAAATGCTGTGAGCCTTCCGGTTTGCCGATACCATAATTCGAGCAAAACATTTTAAGCCTTAATGAAATTAGGTACGGGTGAGAAAAAAGTGTAATAACTTTATCGTTGATATATTTGTTTTCAGATTATATACATCGCAACTGGAGAATGAATAATCAAGAGATTCACAACTGACTTTTATTATTTAAAAAGAAAGCAAGCTTATTGAAAATCTGATTATGAGTTGAAGCTTATTTTCATTTGTATGGCTTTGTTAATAACCAGAACTGTAGGTTCTGGGGTTCTGAAATTCCATGAGCCAATTGCACCCCATTAGGTATACAGTATGGTGTGACATTACATCTGAAAATATTATTTTGCAGTACTTCTTCCAAAATTAAGATGGAAGTGTTGTAACCGTAAATAATGTGCTGTAACCGCGAATAATTTCCAAAATTCGGAAATTACTTGGCCAGCGCGTTCGTCAGATTTGGCAGCACCCGACAATTTTCTTTGCGATTATTTGAAGGAGTGAGTATATATGAATAAGCTCGAGACAATCCTTGAACTCAAGACCGACATTGTTGCAGAAAGTCGAAGGCCACAGTCACAAATTTTGAATGATGTTATGGAAATTGCCAAAAACGAGCCCATCATTACGAAGCTGAAAGCGGGGGTCATTTAAGTGGCATTATTTCCATACTTAGTGTAAAAAGATTTCAATTTTGTATATTTTATAATCCGGAAAAAAATAAATAAACCAAAAATTATTAAATTTTTTAAACCCATGGTGACTTTTGACTCACCCGTAATAGGCATCATTTTACCAAAGGCCAGTCAACTCATAGACTACTACATACATAGGATACATATATTCTCTCAATAAATTGAACGTCATAGGTACGGTGGAAAGTAAACATTGGATGGTGGAGAGCATGGGTTCAATAATACCAGATAGAGGCAATAGTAAACAACGTCCAACAAAGGAACAACAACCGAATTTCGTGTTTTTGTGGCAAACTAGTTGTGTTAAATACGATACAAATGTATACCAACGATAAAAGTCAACAAAAAAGTGCAAAATATATTTATATTTTTCAGTTCTACACCAAAACGACAGGAAAACGTTAAGTGAACATATTTTGTAATTCCACCTGGTGCAAGTTAATTTTAAATTTAATTTCTCTCATTTCCACAAACCTAAGACGAAGAGTGTGAAATGAAACGTCAGATGAGAGAATAAATGAATCTATGTATGTATTAGTCTATGAGTCAACTACTGAAAAAAGGGTGATTTTTCCACACGCATTTACGAACCTTCATCGGTTGTGCAATGGTCAGTGTGCGCGGCTGTTGTACATGAGAACGTATCTTCGATCCCTGCTCAGACCACCTTACATTCATTTCGACGACGGTCACCTCCCAAAATACGTTCGGAACCTGTATAAAACTGTAACTCCCAATCGGTGAGTGTAAAACTAGAAACTGCACATCTCACTGATTGTGAGAAGGTCTTCCCAATGGCTTTATGGGATGTTATGGGACACCATTTTTTTACGAACCCCCACACAAAAGTTGTGGAGACGGCTGGTTGTTCGACAATATAACTGCCGTAAAAATCAACCAGACTTTATGATATTAGGTTATGATATTTTGGGCACACCAACGTGTGAACCTCTAATAAAAGGAAATGTACGCATGTCCCGTTGATATATGTGATACCTCCCATAAAACAATACCGATCTAAATAAAATTTGGTACTAAATATTATTTTGTCAAAAGCTACTATGTAATACACCTCCCATACAAATGTTGGACGATAAGTCCTCAAAGATACATAATTAATTTGGAAATTCTTACACGAAATGCTTACACAAATTATCTTCCATAAGTTCCTCTATGGCGTTGCATTTATGGGTTCCTTTTATAGAATTCAATCTGTTAAAGTGTATCCATGTCGACGGTGATCCCCCGGATGGTCCAATCTTCCCTTTCTCGATTCGATAAAATTAATGAAAAAAATATGTAAAGAAATTATAATTGGCATCGCATTCTATAACTAGTATACAGTATTTGCAATACATAAATAAATTCTAATGTAATTAGTGATCTTCGATCGATACTAATTCGCACATGTGAATTGCAGAATTGAGTTTGTATATATAAATACGATTGATGATCAACCGATGGTATCAATTCAGTCACAGTAGTTAGGCATCTGATGATGAACTTGTCGCGGAATTCGAAACTAGTCATGCCAGTGAGTGTGTGCTTAACTGAATTGTCTATTATTTCCAACAAAAACCAACCATTTTTCAATTAGAAAAATGTTCATGACTTGTAAGCATGTAGTATGAACTTCTCATATAGTAACCAAAAAGTAATTATTTTAAAGTATAAGTAGTGATTTTTTCAATGCCGTCGGCGGTGAAATGGTTAGTGTGCGCGCCTCTTGTACATGAGATCCGGGGTTCGATCCCTGCACTGACTGACCACCTTAAATAAATTTCTTTCGGCGACGGTCACCTTGCACAGTGACGGCGAAAACAAATAAAAAGCTTCCCAATATTCCGTTCGGAGCCGGCATAAAACTGCAGGTTCCAATCAGTGAATATAAAACTAGAAAGCGCACACAGCTAGCTCACTGGTTGTGAGAAGCTCGCCCCTATTCCTTCATGGGATGTAATGAGAAACCATTTAATGTTTTATAGCAGGGGCGTTTTTTTCATAACCATTATAAGTTAACATCAACTGTTACGAAAAACACGCATAGACGTCTAGAATATTCAACTTGGCTTTTTTATTTGTCAATTTGTTTATTTAAAAGTCAAAATAAAACAAAATACTCACACATTTTGTCATTGCCGAAGATTCCAGTCACGTTCCCTGTGAAAAAATTTATTAAAGACTAGACAAAAGTATTAAACTCTTGGGTATCAAATATATTCATTTTTACAAAGGATACATATTTCTATTCTTCAAATGACTAAGAGATGTACATTTTCTTGTTGCTTATTAGAACATGTTCGACACTTTTTCATTGATCAATATATAAGAGACAAAAGCAACACAACTCACTTTTCTATTTACAAAAGTTATCTGAATATGTTTGGAAATTCCGTTTTCTCAAAATTGGAATTTTTAATCCTGTAAAACTCACACTATTTTCCCGAAAACGTTCAGGATTTTCTGTAGATTTTAGCTGAACGACAAAACTTTGACCAATATGTTTGGAAATGTACTAAAATTCACTGAAACTGTGAAATTGTTGAACAAATTTTCAATTTTCGATGTTTGAAAAAATTTCGCTTGGGATTTTAATATTTTTTATTTGTATTGTAGACTAAAATGTTATTAAATACAGGCCAAAAAAGAAATAGGTCCTGCGGATAAATGAGCTTAGGAGAGCTTAATATGTAAAAAGTTTTGAATTTTCATTAAAGTTTGTTGGGGTTTAAAAACCTCTATGTTTATTTTTACTATTTGGAAAAAAACCTTAATTTGGGTTACTTTGCTGTATATTGCGTAAGATATAAGATTCACAATTGTTTCTATATATGTATCTCTAGTACGACCTTAAGTCAGTGATAGCATTAGCTACCTTTCCATCGATCAGAGTCAAATGTAATAGAAATCACACTTTTATTACTATTCCGCATATTTCCACGTCAATGTGAGTCAGAGCTGCGATTTGCTCATTGATATCATCCACCACTCTTTGGAGTTGTGTTTCCATCTTTCTTTACATATTGAAAGCGGATGGGACGGCATAAAAACTTGGATCCAGGTGTTAAATTTATTCATATATCTAAAAACGAACGCCAAAAAATTATTGAAAAATCTGCATCAGATCCACTGTGTTGTTTTAATTTCTTCTGCAGAATTTTCAAGAAGATGTGAGAGACTAACTTTTGCATCGGGCGTATCTTTAAGGTCTAGTATCCTATCGAAATGGTATATATGTATATCATTGAAAATTTTAAAATTTCTAACTTAAAATCTATTATTTCTTGGCAAAAATCACAATGTTATGGTATGTATTTGCAAAGGTCAAATAAGAAATTAGTTCTCTTTCAAGATATAAAATGATTTATTTGCCCTTCAACGACAGGAGATTATAAAGATTAAAACTAAAATATATATCTACTTCATTCATTCATTCATGTATTCATCCAATTTGTTATTTTAATATGACACATATTATATATAAATATAAAAGAATTGTATTCTTATTGTTCTACCATCGAAAATAAACCAATAAACTAAATAAACCAATATCTTATGGGATTTATCAACTGATATTACATCAAATTATGATATTATCTTATACTATTTTTAGCAGAGTATTTACAGGAAATTTAATATCTTTTATATTAAAGGAAAAATGGGATAAAAACCTTTATATGATTAACAGTCAAAGAAAAATCAACACTGCAGAAAATGAATATCGCCATTTCAATAGATGTCCGTTTGAAAATGCAATCATTTCCCAACAAATGTTGAATTCTTGCACGATATTTGAGTCAGGTGTAACATCCATGTCCCCTGAGTCGGATAGAATGCTGAACCTATTATTATTAGATGTTGAAGGTCGATTGGAATAGGTAGTTCCTCCAAGTATCATAGAAGGCTTAATGTTTTTAAATACATTAGACTTGCCCTTGGTGTGAGCTGAAGACTTGGGCCCGCGGGCCATGATAATTTAATTATTTTACTCTCCAATGTAGTATTGGAAGCGCGCACGTTAGTTCTAACGATAATTTGGTAAAAGTAAATATCAATTACGAAAAATGAGTTATACTGCACGTTAGTTTGTCGAGCTACTGCTTGCGACCTTGCGAGACGAAAGCTGGGTTAGCACAATATATATCTTCTTATAAAATATATTTCATAAAATATTAGATAAATTAATAATAATAATAAACAGTCCCGCACTCGCGAACTCTCGAGGATTAGCAGACACAAAGAAAAAATACAACACAAGTTTGGCTCGGTTTTATGCCATGTCGCTGGGTTCCCTTTATTAAGGGAAAAATCAAAAAGAGTCAAAAGAAGTCGACTGGTTCAGTTCGCGGTTTATTAACAAGAATATATGATAGATAACTTAGCTATCGACGACAACAGCTGTTCGTGTATTTTCGGCCGACTATCCATCTTAGTGTTGGATAGTGCCCCACTCCACACAAATGCGGTGGTGGGCTAACTTGGGCCAGTACATACGTGATAATACCGGCAACCGTGAGGTATTACGCGAAAAACAAAATGACAAATTAATTTTCTTTCCTTAGGTATAAGACACAACGTTAGTAATTCAGGTATTTATGTGATTACAGAAATGTATGAACATATGATAAAAAATTAGATTATAAAATAAATAAATTCATATTGGTGGAAAAGGGCCAGTTACACTATGCTGTTGCATCCTCATTCATATTCTGGATTAACGGGCATGTCGCGAAAAAAGGCCAATCCGAAGATGGTACTTTGCGCGAATGGTAGCTCGTCATGTCTTTGGGGCAATCCGAGGTAGACGAGCCCAGCCACGTCTGCTCCCGGGACGACAGCGCAGGGGTAAGCGATATGGAATCCATGATTAGCCAGGGCGTCATCACTGTATTTCCCATTTGTGGGCCCCAGGTTAAGGAAGTATCAGGGACTCGTAATGGGCGAACGGACCCGGCGTTCTAACCTGGTTGTGACGGTGCGCACACCATCGCGTACGGCAGACAGTTGTACATCCAGCGAGGGGGTACATTTTTCCCAGGCTAGAGGAAACGTCTCAGTGGGAATGTAGTAGCTTTTGGGTTCATTCGAGTCTAGCAAAACTCGGATGTGAACCCGAGACTCGTGGTGTTGCTTGACCTTCATAGCAGCTCAGGCCGTCATCTGAATCCATGCTTACCAACAACGATAGCACCCGGCGCGGCTCTCACATTTCGAAACTTGATGGGACAACACCAAGCAATTTTGGCACGCGTTGTGCGTTTTGATTACTTCCTTTTTTTTAGGGGAGCCATCACAAGAAACTTTCGGCATTTCCGAAGCGCATGCCGAGGATGGCAGAGAGGGCACTTGTACTCATCCTTGAAGTTCATTTCTGTGGGGTTAAAGAGTCAAAATGAAATATGGATCAAAGATGATACGAGCTAGTAGCAGAAGTTGTGTTTTATTGAGATCTTGGTAGCAGAACTCGTTTATGAATCGGGGTCGTTATCACACCGGATTGCGTTTGGAGATCCATGACTCTCACGCGATCATCACGTCCATGATAAAACTTAACCACTCGCTCGAGGCGCCAGTCGTTGGGGCAAATAGACTCGTTGCGCAGTACCACGAGGTCATTTAGCCGAAGATCGTCTTCCTCTTGCTGAATTCGATCAAATATTCTGATTTACAACGACGACAGTACTCTTGTTGGAGGATGTTCACCTTTCTCCAGTGATCTAGCAGAGCAGATTTCGAGGGAATTTCTTCTGTTTCCGCAGGGGTCAACAACGCAGAGCCAATAAGAAAATGGCATGGTAAAGTCGTCCTCTCTGTTAGATAACGGAGTAAGAGGACGCGAGTTCAAACACAACTCGATGACAGCGAGAATGGTTGCAAATTCCTTGAATTTTCTTTAAATGGTTTTTACAACTTTTAACGCCAGCTTCCCATAACCGCCTCATATGAGGGGCAGCGGTGGGTATGAAGTATCATTCTAGGCGCTGGTGACCGTATCGTGAGAGAGCCGTGTCTTTGAGTTACGAAACAATCTTAGCGAAGCTTGCCTTTAATTCTCGGGCAGCGCCAACAAAATTTCTGCAATTGTCAGAATAGATTTTGGTGGGGCAGCCTCGATGGGATACAAAGCACGCTGACGCGGCTAAAAAGGCAGGTGTAGACAGATCACTCACTGGCTCCAAGTGAGCCGCGCCTATTAAAGGCCTTAATGTCAAATGGACCAGCAAAGTCTACCCCTGCATTCGTGGAGGGGCGGTTAAAAGTCTTTCGGTTCTCAGGGAGAGGAGCCATAATTTGACCTTGACGTGTTTTTCGTGCTATAAGACAGTCCTTACATCGGTTGACAATAGTTTTTGCTTGATTTTCACCCTTAAAATCCATCACTCTAACTTTATAGTGTTGACGATCAACTGAAGCCCGCCGTGCAGAGACAGTTTATGCACGAACGTTACATAGAGGTTAGCGAATCTTTGCCTTTGTATGAGGGTAGAATACTCCACCGCAAAGTGAATTCGTTGTGAGATCACCATTAACCTTTGCTGGACGAAGTTCAGCTTATCGGCTGATAACCGTAACGTATTGCAGCGTTTATCGTGCCTATGTACCGGGTGCGTCAGTTTGAAGAACCGAAACAGATATAAGATGACATGTATCGCTCTAGAGAGACATGAAAATCAGTCTAAGATGTCTTCTGAATCGACTGACCGAGCAATATGAATTTTGACAATCCTTTTCTCAACAGACGTTTCTGGGGTTGCTATGTTGGTGGGCCAAAATTGTTGATCTTGCTGCAGCCAAGATGGCCCGTGCCACCAAAGAACATTTTCCTTTAATTCTAATGGGGTCTGCCCCGGGTTGCTAGGTCAGCCGGGTTGCTAGGTCAGCCGGGTTGTCTAGCATGGGCACATGCCTCCAGTGGTTTCCAATCTTCTCCTGTATCGTCTCCACCCTATTCGCCATGAACGTGGACCAATTATGTGAGAGCTTTTTTAGTCATGCTTGTTTAGCCAGGTGCATAAAGATTCATTACACTCAGAGAACTAATTGTTTGAAAAGAGGTTGCTACCATAAATTCGGCTGTTACCACCGAATTGAGGTTGCCACAACCGAATTGAGATTGTTACGACCGAATTTAGTCCCCACAACCGAAATTCGGTTGAAGCAACCCCGTTTCTTATTTGATTCGGTTGTGACAACTGAATCTTCAATTATATTCGTTCAGTCAACTAAATTTTCTAAAATTTCGGTTGGAATAACCGAATTTGAAATAAATACGGATGCAAGAACCGAAATTGGTAACAAATTCAGTTTGAGTAACCGAATCTGGCATTAATTCGATTGTAGTAACCGAATTTGGCATCAATTCGGTTGTAACTATCGAATTTGGTATCAATTCGGTCGCAGTAACCGAATCTAGCTTTAATGCGGTTGCAAAGACCGAATTTAGCGTCAATTCCGTTGCTGTAACCAAATTTCTCATGACGGATTCTAGTCTGTAAGGATTTTTGTCCATAGACGTAATAAATAAATGAAATGAAATGGAATGAATTCTGTAGGTACAACCGAATTCATATTCAATTCGGTTAACACGACCTAATGCCATGTATTTAACATATGACGTTGAAAATTCTATAATCCAATGTTATTTTAAAGAGAATTAAAAAATTCCAAAATTGTTTGCTGTTATTAAGAAAGGTAAGTAAAATATGTTTTGTATTAAAACGTCTTATTTTGCAGAAATTATTGAAGCAGATATCAACAGTTTTTAAGTTTTCATGGTCGGTCATGTGAGATGTGCTGCAATCGTCTGTATACAAAATTGGTTAGGACCTAAATCAACCGATACATCAGCCGAATGTCAGGACTTGAAAAAGGTCGGAAGAGGCATGTAAAAAAAATTTATTATTATATAGATTACCCAATATGTATGACTTTATTTTCTGGTTTTTTTTAATTTTTCATAGGAATACAGGAATATAAGTCATCATTTAATAATAAAAAAACGTTAATAATTAATTTGTGACACTATCTAAATTCCGTTGTAACAACCTCTAATTCGGCTGTGACAACCTATAATGAGGTTGTGTGAACCTCTAATGAGGTTGTGTGAACCTCTAATGAGGTTGTGTCATCCTCTAATGAGGTTGTGTCAAGCTCTAATGAGGTCGTGTCAACCTGTAATTCGGCTGTGACAACCTCTAATAAGGTTGTGTTAACCTCTAATTCAGTTGTATCAACCTCTAATTCGGTTGAGACAACCTCTTAATTCGGTTACGGCTAATTCGGCTGTCTCAAGCGAATTTTTCTGTGAGTGTAGGCGCCTTAAATTCGGGTATTATTGAATCAATCAAGTTGGTCAATAATATGTACCGCACAGCTCTAATCTTGGGATCGAAATTTTCTTAATCGGCGCCACCTTCGAATTTGAGACAAGTAAACTAGTGACGATTTTGCCATCGATACTTACTCTGGCATACACAACGGCCGCATATGCTAGTTCTGATGGGTCACAGAACCCACGAAATTCTTCGCTGCAGCATGGAGAGTATTGCACACATCTTGGAATCGTAATTCTATCTATTTGTGCATATTTAGAGATAAAAGCTTTTTATTTAAGCAGAGTCAATGCCTTGACTGGCTCATCCCATCCAATATTATCTAGCCACATATTCTGCATAAGTATCTTGGCGTTTATGATTATCGGAGACAGCCACCCCAAAGGGTCAAATAGCTTCGCTATGACTGACAAGATCTCCCTTTTCGTAAATGACTCTCTATACCTTATTTCCTCGGTTACAAAGTAGAACGAGTCAGTTGCCGCATTCCACATTATTCCTAATATCTTCACGGCGCTCTTTCCATCGAAGTCCAAAAAATCATGTTCTGGGGGCAAATTTTCCAATATTTCTTTTCTTTAGACGCCCATTTTCTTAGATGACTAGCTGTTAGCAGTATTTCCCTCAACTCATTACGAGCCTGCAGACTTTCTGAGACTGTGTGTGATCCTACCAAAGCATCGCCAACATACATATTCTCTTTCAGAATTTGGGAGTAAACCGGAAAGCGGTGCCTTTCGTCTTCAGCCAATTGCTGTCAAGTCCTTAGCGCCAAAAAAGGAGCGCAATTTATCTGTCTATACATTTTCGTGATATTGCGTTAAATTCGAACTTATAAAAAC
Organism: Phaonia tiefii; assembly: GCA_963931995.1. Lineage (NCBI taxonomy): Eukaryota > Metazoa > Arthropoda > Insecta > Diptera > Muscidae > Phaonia > Phaonia tiefii. The sequence continues at coordinate 189,880,847 of OZ008369.1, forward strand.
GCAAATTGAATTGAAACAGTGTCCCTCTGAAGTACTGGGCCAACGTCCAGAGCGTCATTCAGACTCTTCCCGTTTACTGATGGACAAGAGGCGTTAAATACTACTCTCAATTAGGTCGTAGTGCTTCCTAGCTTAAATACACCAAAATGAGGCAAGTAAAAGTAGTTTTCTGCTTTATCTCCTGGAGGATCAAGCGTTTCCATTTGCACCACAGCCATGTGTTCAGCCAATACCTCCTCGAACATTAGTTTGAATTCAGGTTTTTGTGCCAATGACTTTCCATTTCGCAGAAACTGGCTCAAGGTAATGTTTCTATTTCCTTTATAGTTTACTACCCTCTAACTTCCTTCTGGGTTTCTTATTGTCGTGGACTGATAGATTTGCTCGCAAATTCTATCCTCCTCGGAAATAGTTGGCATCCTAGGCACTTCTTCTATCTCCCAAAACCGTTTTAACTGTTTGTCGATTGCCACCCTTGTGCAATGAGCTACTCGAATCGTCCATGGGGAGTTCGTTCTGTTCGCTGGGCCGAAGACTGTCTCTTGAACCACCCGCGAGGCAAGAACGCCATGTTCTATCCCTTTGCGTAGAATGAGGAGGTACAAGTTCCCACCTAAAAGACCATCAACTGGACTACTTTCGTAAAATTTGGGGGCACACTCACAGAAAAATTCGGTTGAGACAGCCGAATTAGCCGTAACCGAATTAAGAGGTTGTCTCAACCGAATTAGAGGTTGACACAACCGAATTAGAGGTTGACATAACCTCAGTAGAGGTTGTCACAACCTCATTAGAGGTTAACACAACCTCATTAGAGGTTGACACAACCTCATTAGAGGTTGACACGACCTCATTAGAGGTTGACACGACCTCATTAGAGCTTGACACGACCTCATTAGAGGTTGACACAACCTCATTAGAGGTTGACACAACCTCATTAGAGGTTGTCACAACCTCATTATAGGTTGTCACAGCCGAATTAGAGGTTGTTACAACCGAATTTAGATAGTGTCACAAATTAATTATTAACGTTTTTTGTTATTAAATGATGATTTATTTTCCTCTATTCCTATAAAAAATTCAAAAAGCGAGAAAATAAAGTCATACCTATTGGGTATTCTATATAATAATAAATGTGTTTTACATGCCTCTTCCGACCTTTTTCAAGTCCCGGCCATCACGGGAAGCTGCACTAATTCTGACATTCGGCTGATGCATCGGTTGATTTAGGTCCTAAACAATTTTGTATACAGACGATTGCAGCACATCTCACATGACCGACCATGAAAAACTTGAAAACTGTTGATATCTGCTTCAATAATTTCTGCAAAATAAGACGTTTTAATACAAAATATATTTTGCCTACCTTTCTTAATAATAGCAAACAATTTTGGAATTTTTTAATTCTTTTTAAAATAACATTTGATTATAGAATTTTAAACGTCATATGTTAAATACATGGCATTAGGTCGTGGTAACTGAATTGAATATGAATTCGGTTGTACCCACAGAATTCATGAGAAATTCGGTTACAGCAACAGAATTGACGTCAAATTCGGTCGTTGCAACCGAATTAAAGTTAGATTCGGTTACTGCGACCGAATTGATACCAAATTCGATAGTTACAACCGATTTGATGCCATTATTGCCAGATTCGGTCATTCCAACTGAATTTTGTACCAATTTCGGTTCTTGCAACCGTATTTATTTCAAATTCGGTTGTTCCAACCGAAATTTTAGAAAATTTAGTTGACTGAGCGAATATAATTGAAAATTTAGTTGTCACAACCGAATCAAATAAGAAACGTGGTTGCTTCAACCGAATTTCGGTTGTGGGGACTAAATTCGGTCGTAACAACCTCAATTCGGTTGTGGCAACCTCAATTCGGTGGTACGGTAACAGCCGAATTTATGGTGGCTACAACCTCTTTTCAAACAATTAGTTCTCTGAGTGCAGCAAAATCCAATCTTGGGAGTTGGTCAAAGATAACGTTATCAAAGGAGTGTGTTGGCACTCAACTACCAATGCATCAATCTCAATCACAAAATCTTGATGTCTGGCAGAGCTAATCGTGAAAATTGCTATCTTTGAGCAATTCGTGAAATGCTCACCACCCAATCCTGTTATTTCGGCTGAAATCGATTTTGTCGGTAATTTCAATAATTTTTACGAGACAAATGTATCGTCTGAGCAAGAGCCAATTAGCGCTCTAACTTTATAAACTTGGCCATCTTTAATAACACTTACCCAAGCTGTGGCCAACATAGTCTTATTTGCCACCGACGTATGATAAGACCTAACATTTGCAGACGTTGACGGCGTATCAGTGGACTGTAGGTTCCTCTCTGCTGAGCTTTGTGTATTCGTAAACCCCGCTTTATCTCTGTTAGAATCCCTACTGCTAACACATGACCCAACGCCAAACAATTAAAACAGTGTTTCTCACGGCTAACCACCGAAAGTCTGCTGTCAGCATTCTTGGAAAAAATTTGGGACAAGAACGTAAAGCATGTGCACCTTTACATAGACTACACTTTGCATTGTTCACCTTTGTGTGCTGCACCTTGTACTTTAGTGACTTGTCAACGTTAAAGTTCTTTGGACGAGGGCCAGAATCTTTAGGACCAATCATGTCAGAAACGCTTTCCAATGTTTGCAACCTTTCTGCCAAAAACTTGCCCAAATCTGCCCACTTCAAAAGCTCAGTTTTATCATTTATTGACTGCTGCCATAGAGACAACGTAAGCTTGGGCAATTTGAAGGAACATTGAAAAACAAAGATGGGATCCAATGACCCAACATCAATACCATACAATCTCAGCACTGAGATACAGCTTCTTATGTATCTCTGCAACCTCTTGAGACAACTCGAAGACTCCTGCGTACAGGGAGACAAATTAAATAGAGTGCGCAGTTGGGAATTAATGAGAATTCTCTTATTCTCATATTGACCCTTTAAGTTTGTCTAAGCGATTTCAACCCCTTCTGCTGTTAATGGAATATTTCTATTTATCTCCCTCGCTTCACCACTAGTTTTTGAAATAGGTGATATAACTTTTCACCGGGCTACGTCTCTTATTGTTGACGTATATCGCTGTGAACAAGTCCCTGAAACTGGGCCAAGTAACATAATCACCATAAAGCACATCAGTGTCACAAGGCGGGACCGACATGGCTGAGCTAGTTTTTTGGGCTGCACGTGTAGGGACAGGCTCCGAATTCTATCTCCATTTTCCCAACAGCTTCATGCAGTTGATGTAGATATCATGGGCCGTTTTCTTCTTCGCCTTTATTGCGTCCCTATCCTTCTTGTAGCTCTCTGCGTCCGCTAAGCAGCTCTTGTATTGCTCTTTCCAATCCGCACACAAACTTTGTAGCTCCTGTTTTTCTGCCTCCAGAGCCATCTCGTTGAACTTCGTACCTTCCTTCTCCCTAAGTTGTTCTTCGATCGCGGCAATCTCCTCGCATTGAAGTAAATAATCCTCCATTATGGTTATTTTAATCGACAAAATAACTTACCCAACTAATAAATAAATCTTATCCCACTAAACGGGTTTCTTCTTTATGGCGCTATGGCCAATGACGCGAATCCACAGACTATGTTTAGAGCCAACCAATTTTAAAATTTTTACCAACAAATTTACGAAGTTCAAAAAAAAAATTTTTATGTCGAAAAAAGTATTGCTCCCAGTATGGCTGATACGAATCCAATGATTGTGCGTTAAGAGCCAGCAAATTTTTACGAGAAATTTACGAAGTTCGATAATAAAAAAATTTTATGTTGAAAAATATCTTTCTCCCAGTATGGCTGATGCTGACACGAATCTAATGATTGTGCGTTAAGAGCCAACCAATTTTCAAATTTTTTACGAAAAATCAATAATCGAGAAAAAATATGTGGTTACGTTTTCTCCCAACTTTGGTCGATGTTTACATGAATTCCGTGTTTCACGAGCCAGCAACATTTCAAAAATTTTACCAAAATTTAAAAAAAAATTTCCGAGAAAAAATCTGTGGCACTATATTTCCCCTCCACTGTGGCTGATGATCATACGAATCCACCAATTGTGTGTTTAACGAGCCAATAAAAGTTTTCAAAAAATTTAACAGAAATTAAAAAATTTTCCAAGAGAAAAAATATGTGGAAATATATTTTTTCTCCATTTTGAATAATTTTAGCAGAAATTAAAAAATTTTCAAATAGAAAAAATATGTGGCAATATATTTTTCCTCCACTGTGGTTACTGATCGACAGATTGTGTGTTTAATGAGCCAATAAAAATTTTACCAAAAATATTTTCCTTTTTCGAGTTGAACAACAACATTTACCGACTATTGCCCTCTACTGTTCCAGTTATACTTCCATACGTACAACTTGACTGAATAACAAAGACCGCGAAGTCGGCCGCAGGCCCTTTCTAGCAGAGCCAATTTCAGATATTAACTGCGCACAATGTAAGTGACACCGAACTACCGCCAAAGTAACGACAGCTGTGCTAAAGACCAGCCAAGGACAACCCGAATTTGCAAAACTCAAAATTTGTGCAAAGCAACACGATTTTTGCAGCGGCTTTAATAAGGGTTCACTTTTTTTCGTTATTCTTTGGAATTGCCTTCACAACTTAAGCCAAACTTGATCGAGCCGGAACATGCCTTCTTCCAATTATGCGATATGTACACAAACAGACACTGTACGTACCTTAGCTGCTGGACCAATTCCCTCAAATTTGTCTTCTCCTTGTCGATTGCTTCCTTGACGGACGAAGGACCGAATGTTTAGGTCTCACCTTAACTTCCATTGGTAGTTCGGACTCCGTTGGCCCAGGGGATTCTTCTTTTCGGATTATGTCGTTGTAGGGCAATCGACTCCTCCCAGCTCTGGCACAAGGTTTCCTTTCAAATGATGTTGCGGCAGCAGCACACCAATCTGTTTGTTTGCTGTGGGAAAAAAACAGTCCCGCACTCGCGAACTCCCGAGGATTAGCAGATACAAAGAAAAAATACAACACATGTTTGGCTCGGTTTTATGCAACGGCGCTCGGTTCCTTTTATTAAGGGGAAAAAATCAAAAAGAGTCAAAAGAAGTCGACTGGTTCAGTTCACGGTTTATTCACAAGAAGAGATGAGAGATAACTTATCTATCGACGACAACAGCTGTTCGTGTATGTACGGCCGACTATCCATTAGAGTTGGGTAGTTCATGAACTATATAGTTCATTTAGGGTGACCAGACAAAACCTCACGAAAATAATGCACATGTTCGATATGGCGAGTATGTTAGTGATTGTTACGCCCGGGCACCTTAAATGAACTAGTTCGAGAACTAGTGAACGAGTTCGACACAAGCCTACTATCCATCTTAGTGTTGGACAGTGCCTCCACACAAATGCTGTGGTGGGTTAACTTGGGCCCGTACATACGTGAACAAGCGCCTTAGCGCTCTACGTCAGATTTGGAAATTGTTTTAAAATACAACTTTATATTTTTTGCAAAATTTGGAAATAAATCAAAAATATTGCTTAGATATATCCGAAGATATATCGCCGAGACGAAAATAACTTGATTAACATGAAAACTTTCGTCACTGCTACAAATATGTTTCATTACTATGATGAATATGTTCCGTTGTTGTGATTAATATGTTTCATTGATGTAAGAAGCTGGTTTAGGAATTTAATCATCCGTATGTGAATGATGTACAAATATTAATATCAATCACTCTTTTTGCCCGTTTTATATTATTTTCCACTTTGTTATTTCGTGGAATAAATAAAATGTATTATATTTATTTTGATAAATGATGTATGTAGTTTCGGGCATTTTGACTGGTATGTGTTTGAGCATTGTTGATAAAATGGTAGTAAAAATTGTTGTAAAAGCTCTTATTTGAAACAAACCGGCATCGCGGCCTGAATGACTGATACGTTGCAGTATACATTTTGAATGTTTGACTAAATACAGTAATAAACAAATACAATATTTAAAAGAACTAAAAGATGCCCAATCCTCAAAAACTTAGCCTCAAAACTTAACAATGATATTAGGGGTGTTTTTTTCGTAACTTATTTAAGTTAAGGTAAAGCGTTACGAAAAAACACGCATATCCGTTAAGAATAACCACCCTGATAATTATTAGTTTTTAATTGTCAAATCCCTGGGAAACTTACATAACCATGGTAAAATAAGTAAGGTAAACTCGTTGGAACAGCTGATTTTAACATTTTTCTTGCTTAGGTGTTTCTCTTACCTCAAATTCACATGTATTTTGTTTTTTGTACCTTTTTGCTCACTTTTACAGTAGATACACACACGTAGAACATTTGACAGATTATGGAGACCAAACAACAACAAAATGTCTGTTTTTGTTGTAACAATTCCTACTGCGTTTACCTTACATATTTTACCATGTACATACATAACATTCAAAATATTCAATAGAAAAATTATTTGTTTAAAGCATAAGGCATAAAAGAACGAAAACTCTTTTGGTAAAGAATAAGGCAAATAAACAGTCTGCATGTTAGAGTGCATCGATGACCGGAAAAGTTATGGAATGTGTATAAATGGTAAAATGTGACAAAAATCTGGCAAGCACCTGCAAAACAGAAGTGAAGGCTATGTATCACAGATCTTAAGTAGTTCCTGAAGATGCTCCTGAAAACGCTACTTGGAATCATACACTTGCAACTGTTCTTACCGACCTTCTATATGTACGATATATGGGTGATTGTTCGGAAATTGTTATTTGTCAGATAGCAATTTTTCCAAACCTCGATATGTCTGCTGTACCATTTTTTTTACGTTTCTGAATGTTATCATGGTCCAAAAGTATGATCTGAAGATCACTATACTACAACACCAAAGCAATCGAAGTTATGGAGCATTGATGGTATTCCGATGCCACGGTAGTGACTGCCTGAACGAAACTTGAAAAATCAAAGTGTTGATATGATAAAACAATTTTATTGATTTGTTATCCAATTTTTATGTGTAAAGCCTCAGGCTTAATATATCGATTTTTTCAGAAACCACTGAGATTTATATTCAACAAGAACAATAATTTCGTTACATTTATTAAGGTAAAACTGATAAATTCTGTTTTCTATTATTAGTGGATTTCGGGAGTGCACTTTTAATACTTTTTCCTTTAATTCTGGACTTTTCCTCCTTCCTCTGGGGCTTTCGAGATGAAACTTGGGAGTTTGTGAATAATGGTGGGGCCCTGATGGTGTAATCCATGGAACCCAAGCAGAAATGACCACACTTAGAGCCTGGAGGACAGTCGAAGCAGCTCAAGGAATTGAATATTTCGAAGCCACGATCCTCTTTACACCACGTATATTGATGGACCTTCATAGTACCTTGAAAAGGCTTCACTTCAATAGGCATAATTGTATCAATGGATTCAATTTCTTCCTTCGTAACAGTGTCGATGTGCACTGATGTCACTCGTGTTCGTAGTGCGGAAATGAGCGTCTGGAAATTAGGAATATCGTGTCCATACTTGACTTGATCATCTGCTGATCTTTTCAGACAACCTCCAATTCCATCAGCAGGACTTTTCCCATGCCCTGCCTCACTGAAGTTATAAGTGATGGCCTGAATCTGTGGATAACGATCAGGGAGGTACTGTGTTATAAGATAAAACATTTTTCGGTTCCGGTACTGGGTGGTAGGTCCATCACTCATAAAATGGAGCTTCTTAACTCCTGTATATTGGGGTAAGAAGAAATCAAGAATCCAGATGGACCATGATGGCAACAGGATCATGCCTGAGAGATTCAGATAATGTGGTAAAACCCTTCTTATAGCCAGCAGTGTACAGCATACCAGTATGGAGAGTGAATTGGTCTCTGGAAGCTCCAAAATGCACCGATTGAACCTCTGTACCGTATTTACACGAATAATTCTCACTGAAATCGATCAGCAGAACCATGTCATCACTCTCCAAGTTCTCTATCAATTTCTTTGTCATTTTCTTCTGCTGGGTTCCTAAACACATCGATCGCCTCACCGACTTTGCACCTGATTTTATTCTTCTTCGTAATTTTTACTGTGATAGGTTTCTTCGTTTTCTCATTTATTCGATTGACAGTGGATGCCTCCCACTTCAGATAAAACATTTCTTGATCCTCGTTGGCATTTTGAGAATCCAGCTTCACTTCTTTGTACCCACAAGTCTGACACATTCTGGAAATACATTGCTCTGTTCTCGGATTACATGTAAGTTCAGTAATAACTTTTTCAATCGTATTCTCTTCTATAATCCTCATTCTGTGTAGTGCATTGACTAATAATGCAAAATTTTCGTGGACGAAACAAGCACACGTATTTCTTTGTCCCACTTTTGGAGCAACGCAATAACATGGACGATATTTAGCGAAAACACGATAACTCACATGAATCGAACTCTCAGAACTGAATTTGGAATGCAAATCCTTCACACTTCCTTGCCACAAGTTTACCATTCACTTTCCTACAATGTTTTTTTCCTGGCTCGATTTGTGAGTTTTCTTCGTAGAAACACTTGATTTTGTTGAGCAGAAAATTCACACCAGCCTTCTGTTTTCTAACTTCTTTCAGCGGGTCTCCATCCTGACGAATACGAGATGTCACCACAGGGGCAATTAGTTTTTTAATTCTCGTTAAATTTCGATATTTTTTGATGACCTTTCCACACAGAACTCTCCCAAGAATTTGTTTGGATTTATCGCTGGTCAAATCTCTATACGTAGCTTTCATTTGTTGCATGAGAATTTCACTTGTGATGAGTTTTTGCCTTATGTCATTGTCAACTTGTCTTTTTTTAAAAAATTTGTTCACTTTAGAATTTGGTGAAGTAGATTTTGGCTTTTTCAATTTTGCTCTTGCAATTCTCTTCCTCAGTGTATTGACAGATTTCTTCAGGTTCAAATTCTCAGCTTTCAATTTTTCATTATCACGATACCATTTTTTAAAATTTTTAGCAATTCTCTTCTTGCCTAGTCTCGCCTGTTTCAAAACCACATTATTCTCATTGAGATCTATGTGAAGTGAGCTGGATGGAAGCTTTTGCTGGATCCTTCAGTTCCTCTTTCGCTCATTTTGCTTCTGACGACGGATACGTTTCTCTCTCTCTGACAACTGGTTAATGGTCAGAATTTTTCCATCTTGTTTCCTCTTCTGATTTCTCTCTCGTTCCTTTTGACAGTACTGTTCATGGTGTTCTGCCTCTGCCTCTCTCTTCTTCTTCAAACGTTCTTGATCATGTAATTGGTCTTTATTTTTATTCGGTTTTACTGCCCTCCTCGGTTTTTCAAGTCTGGGAGCATCAATTTTCGACTGCATCGATTTGTTTTGCGTTGTTTGCTGGCTCTCACGGCTCATACTACGAGTTTCCATTCTCTAAAACAATGAAATTTTTTTTATTAATTGTAATGACCGCTAATATATATCAATTGAATAAAACGCACTATTTTAAAGTTTTAACTAATTTATTTAGTTAACTTCGCCAATTGACTAATACCTTTCACGACCTACACACGACTGACGATTGCCACAAGATATGCCAAATACTTCACTCTCGTTTTGCCAGGTCTTCGCAAAAGCCTACTGTGTTGCCAGGTCTTCGCAAAAGCCTACTGTGTTGTCAGGTCTTTGCAACAGCCTACTCCACATTAATCATTCAGTGTCAAGAAACCATTATTTATCAATTTTAGTCAGTATTAGAAACTATATGACACGGTTGTGATAGCCACGGTTGTAACTTTCAGTGTTTAACCTAACCGTGCTCCAGACCGGTTTGGAATTCGACAAGTTCCAAAGAGAATGAAGTTCAGGCAATGAAATATTACTTTCATAACCGGGTATCAAGTCTAAATATCGTACGGCATATGTGAATCATAAGAGAACGGTTGTGACGTATTATTTTGTGACTTAGCTTTTCAATTTTTCGAATTGAATTCCCCTTCGTATACATGTGCGTGTGTTGACTTCTGCCGGTGTAAATACTGCCACTACCCCCTCCACTCCAAAATGCCAGCAAGTGGGTCATATTGAAACCCCGGAGATGGCGCCACCACAGTCGAATTCAAATTGTACAAAATTCTGACAAAACTGTTGGACAGACTGTGGACCGTTCAATAACCATGGCGTGCATATTCCTCCAATTTTTTTGCATAGAATTGTAAATCTAAATGTCCCTTAGAACATATATGCAGGTAACTTCTTTCAAGCCACGTCCTTGACGGATATTACTGCTGAAGTCCTGAGTTCGATACGGAGGACAGGCCATGGTTGTGACATTTTGAACAGTTTTTTCTCCATAAAACCGACTTACACGGTTCAGAATGGAATGTGTTTCATGGAAATAATAGAGTACCAACGTAGCTTTGGGAATATGTCGCAATTTAATCACCATTCGACCATTTTAGGGTGGGAAAATTCAAAGGACGAGAAAATGACAATTTCCGAACAATCACCCATATATACTGTACGATATTCTCTTACATATTTTTATTCTCAGAATTGATTATTAATAATTACAATGTGCGTGATTTTTGCACTTTAAATTGAGTGAAACATAGCGAACCTGCATAATTTTGATACGCTGAATCTAATGGCATTTCCCGTTTTTCTCTACCACGTCAAAATTTCGAGATATTTGACCCCAAAGTTTGCTGGGATGTCAACAACTGTAATAGTTTTGAGACTGAATTAGAGGCAGAACGCTTCAAAATTGAAGTTTGACATCTGAGTAAGAAATGTAGAGGACCTTAAGAAGAATACCAACTTCAAGTTTGTACCCCCTCTCCTCCCCCCTTACCCCTAATACATCGACAAACACACAATTGATATATTCGTTGAAACAACATCAAGTGAGTTTCTGGAACAACGCAGCGATGACCATTAAACAACTCTTGTAGAGCATGCTTTATTGCAGCAACTATAAACCATCTATCGAAAATGTCCTATCCTTTCGAATAATCGTTTTTATTTCAGTGAACTGATACTAATATACAATAATATACAAAATACAAAACCTTTAAACATATAGAATACCCAAGTGCAAGAAGAGCTTGCTGGATTATACTTTTTTGTTAAAATATTCTATAATATTGTATTGGAAATTTCCCGAACAAAACTTAAGAAATTCCCGGGAATTCCCGCCTGTATGCTCTAGTCCACACCCTAGTAAAGGGAAACGTAAATTGTGGCATTTTATGTCGATGTAAAAAAATTGTAAGACATTTTTTCAAAATTATGCTGTTATTGGTTGTGGTGCCCTTCATTGACAATTATGAATGAAACACAACATTCTTCAAATGGCTTCCACGACTTGCTTTATAGTACGTCTTTCGATCTACCCTATTTTTCCCTATATTTTCGATTGTTTGGGCCCCTACCTCGTGAACGACAATGTCGATTTGGTGTTTTGCCGAACCACAAATGCGAAAATTTTGTTGGTTAACGGAACCCCAAAGGAGAAAATATGCTTCCTCGAAAAAGATGATTTTTCGGTAAAAATTCACATCTTGGGAATTCCGAACTTTGGAAGAAATAGTGCCAAATTTTCTTCAAGCGCAAAGCTACCAATTTCGTAAATTTTGTAACTTTTAACTAATAAGATTATTCATAAATCTGAAATTGCCTATCTGGTTCGAATTAACGGAGATAATTTTAGGAACACAAAACTTGTTTTCTGTGCACCGTAGATGTTACTATTGGATATTGTGCTCTGTTGGTGTTTGAAGTTCGATCTTTACATTCCGTTGTTTATGGTTTATTAATAAAAGTGAATTTAGGGAACATCCAGAGAGCTACGAAAAATTGTTTTAATGTTTCTGAAATTGTCTTTACTTATTCATTGATACTGCTGCCCTTAACTTTGTATCCGCTCTTAGTCTAATGTACATATAAGTATACCCCAACTTTCGTGATTCTAGAAGCCGCAGTTTGTTCAGAATGAGGAATGTAGACCCCAATTTTGCGATTTTAGATTCAGAAATTTATTCTGGGCGCTGATATTATGTGTGTCGTCTCCAACAGCAGCCGTTTTTTCTGGGCGCTGGCTCAATTTTTGTTCTTTTTCACCCTGATTCTCGTAATTTTGTCTTGTAGTCCTTTGGTGTGGGCCATGCAACTATTTTTGTGCCTTTCTGTCCTATTTTTCCGCGAGAAGCTACAAACTTCCATAAAGTACATAAACTCCACCGGAAAGTACATAAATTTCATCTAAAATTTAAATAATGTATACAAAATGTACAAAAAGTACATACAAAGTGCCAACTAATTACATTAAGTGTACTATAAATTCACAAAAATGTACTTTAAGAGTAGTAAAAGGTACATAAACTACACCAAATAAGTACATAAAGGTACTAAAATGTTTACCAAAAGTACACTAAGTGCAGTAAAAAAAATTACATAATGCACAGCATTCAGACAGAGCCGAAGGTGTTCTTGCGAATCTTGTCGAATTATGGGAAGATATACCCAGCGAAATAATTATAAAGGCAATATATTTTTTTCAGTACTCTCAATGCACTGCGTTTTTGGTGTAGAATTTTAATGCATATATACTGTTTTAAAATTAACGTAGGTCAAATTAAAAAAAAAAAAATTTATATGGAAGACGAAGAGAGAAAAATTTAATTTTATCATGATGAAGGGCTGTCCAATCGGAAAATTCCGAGGCAATTGAAAAGATCTAGCTGTGGCATTGACAATTATAAAATAGGGTGGCCAAGATGGAAACACAAAACGACCAGGAAGGACACCACTGATCAGTGTCAGCGACAAAAGAGAGATCAAAAAGGTTCCTGTTAAAGAAATCTTCGGCGATATGGAAATTGTTGCTGAATTGAGCTTGGAAGCAGGGTTGCGCCGTGTTCAACAAATAATAAAACGCGACTTGAAACTGTCATATGGGAAAAAGAATGGAAAATTTGATCTCATGCCAAGACACGAAATAGCCACATTTATATTCGCTGAAATATGCATATTTTTGGATCATGGGTAATATTATCCGATGGAAAAAATTAAATTTTAATGGCCCTGATGGCTCGGACAAATATTGGCGTTCCAGAGATTATTTCAAAATTATGGATCAGCGGCAAAATTTTGCCGGTGGCACCCTTATGGTTTGGGCAGGTATGAGTTATAGAGGAACCACACCAATATGCTTCGTTTCCATAAACACGGACTCCGAGTGTTATATTCGACTACTGCATGTCGTATTAGTTAATTCTGGGGAGGAAATTTCTGTGCCAGAATCTCATCCAGCAGGACAACGCAGCAGTACATCGGTCTAAGAAAACTACAAAGCCTCTGGAGTCCTGAACTGGCCTGCATTTAGTTATTATCTCTATCCGATCGAGAACCTCTGGTCTATTTTACCTACCCAAGTTTACTACAAGGACGCCAGTTGAAGAATGTCAAGGATCGTATATTCATTCGTTGATAAACTCATTGCCAAGATGCTTAGTAGAAGATATCGGCGATAATGGAGATCAAATGTCTTACGGAACTTTTTAGAATATTTAAATAAACCTTTTGCCTTTATAAATATTTCGCACTAGTAATTAGTTTATTTTTGTTGATTTACTTTTAAGAAGTCATAGGCAAAGTATTTTTTGCTGAAAAGTATTTAATTTTGAAAGAACTAATACAATATAAAATAAAAACTTGAAAATTCCTCACAACATTTAGAAAAACCAAAAAATGGTGTTGCCTTTATATTTATTTCGCGGGGTGTATCGACTAAAAAATATTTTTGAAAATCAATCTATTCCTCGGCTTGCTTCTTCAATTTACTTCCTTTTGGTTTTGACTTAGTTGTTGTGAGACTCCAGTATTGTCTTGGAATTCTTCTTCTTGAAGAAGAAAAAATCAATAATATTTTATACAATATAATTTTCGAAACGCCAAGGAAATAAAAGAAACGGAATAAAACAATTTTCATATTTTTCATACAGGAAAGTCAAACTTGGTATCATTTCTATCGGGGTTATTCTTAACAAATTATACATGTCAACGTACGGTTGTCAATTTGTATGAGTTAAAGGGTATGAGATACGAAAAAGCTCTGCCATAGACAAAACAATTTAGTCAACATTTGGAGCTACATATATGGGTGATTCCTTGGAAATAACGTTTTCTTTGTCCATCACGTTTATTTCCATGTAATTAAGGGACGGCAAATAAATAATCGCGTAATTTCTATACTTTTATGGTACACAAGATTTTCCACAACAATATTCTCACCTGCGTCGCGCTTATTCGATAGAAACATACAGAAACTAATGAAAATATCAGAACCGTGGCGTGTCCATTTCATAAAAATCAAGGTTTATACTATATTCACTACCTCATTTCGCAGGATGGATTGATATTTTTTTATGGTCATTGAAATTGCCTAGATAGAGGATATTTTCATGTATTTACCGAGCGTAAATCTCCTATTTAGGCCCGACTAACAAGATCTAAACTTTGTCCACGCATTTTTGCCTAATATCGTACATTTACGTTTTACCGCTGTGGCGCCATGTTGGATGGGTATAAAGGCGCCCTCGCTGTGAGAACTCGACCATTGTATATCAAATGTAATGTTTACATCAATGGCTGAGAGATTTATCCACATTGAATCAATTGGAGTGAAGTGTTTTCTTTACGAAGGGTAAGTCACAAAATTAGCAGTCAATACCATGGTACCGCTTTTTTATTGCGCAATATAATACTCGCCCTCCTAGTGACGAAATTTGTTCGATATTTAGTCATCGAAATGTGATTTTCAAACGAAATTATCTCACGTCAAATTGGCATAGAATGAAGTCAATTTAAATATGAAATGTCAATACCGTGGATGTCAGAATCGTGGCAATTCTGAAAATTATAGTATAAAATATATTGATAAATGTTTTAAATTGTTGTAGTACAATAGATGTTGGTATACACTATAGTAGTATATATAAACAAAAACTGTAAAAAAAAAATCACATCCGAGGTATGTTAAAAACTAATAATTTCACCATCCGAAAAAACGTTATTTCCAAGGAATCACCCATATATGATTAAATGTATTGTAGCATCCCAGCAGCAAAAAGAGATGGCTGGAGACTGTGGGGAAAGGACATTTTTGGAGCTTCTCGACCGTGTCCAAAGGAGAGCGACAGTGTTAATAGGTATATTGCCTCCCTTGATCATCGTCAAAAATTGGGTTACTTCTCGCTGTTCTGTCGATACGTCCACGGTACGTGTTCCTCGGACATCGCTTATCTTATGCCAGGCGTGAGGATATTTCCAGGAAGTCTCATCCGTTTTTGATCGACTTGACAGTTGACCACACTATAGATAAAATTCGTTCTTCAGCCGTACAGCCCGTATCTGGAATAAACTTCCGGCTAGTGTATTTCCCTCCAATTGTGACATAAAAAGATTCAAAGCAAATGTCAACAGATACTGCTCGCTCTTTCCATCCTCCACTACATTAATTTTCCTTCTCCAAAACAATGAACTTCATTTATAGGGGGCATTTCCAGTGTTGTTTTTTTTAGAAAAAAACCTAGACCGTAATAGGAAGGGGAAGCCGGAACATTTCCCTTCTCTTGTCAGGCATGCTCGCTGGCCTACAGACAAAAGGCCTCGTAGAAAGGCTTACCTTTTTGGCCTTCTAGTAAGCCTGCTAATGGAAATGGTTTTTTTCTTTCCACGAGGTCTGCAAAGGGAGGACTGCTAAGTGACCAGCAAAAAACCATTTATAGAAAGGCTTGCGGAAACACCATGAAAAGAGAAAAATTTATATATGTATAAATTAAAGTTCAGATATTTGTATTTCCACTACACCATTTCCAATTGAAATTTGAAAAATATCAGTTCAATTTTGAAATATATCAATTGAAATTTAAAAATTATATTTGAAATTTAAAGTACATCAATTGAAATTTATGAATTCTATTTGAAATATGAAATACATCAATTCGGATGCGTTATGGCGAACATGTGGACACGTCTACTCTACCCTCTTATAGCCTTAACGCAGGCTTGCTGGCAGGCATACTAGTGATTGGAAGAACTTTGGAGGAAGGAGGAGCTTTCACTAGTATGCATACCAGCAGGCCTGCTTTAGGAAGGGAAACGGGCATGCTTATGCGATTTTTTCGAAGGTATATAGTCGGTCTCCTGACAGACCTGCATTCGGAAGGAAAACATTCATGTCTATCGGGTCATTTTGTACCTTAGATGAGCCCTCTTTCCAGGCCTCCTTCAAGGCCTGTGAATGTGTACAGAATTTTTTAGCAGTCTGTTACTACGATTGTGTGAGAGCTTATATTGCGATATCATATCGCGATATGCCAACAAAGTACGAACAGTAACACGTTCCTGGTATCACATTTTAAGTTCTCGTATAAAAGTAGGATATAGAAAAGGTTGAAGGGGCCTCAGAAGGCATATTTGGGTACGTCTGACAGCCAATAAAAAGTATATAAAATATGTATCATTTGAGTTTGGCAAACGCTTCCCGTGCACTTTGTGTAAAGTTATTGGCCTATCTGACTTTAGCTTTTCCCTTTAAGTGCTGGAATATGTATTTATTTTGGATAACAAAATAAAACATGAATTTGTTCCCTGAGTTTGAAGTGTAGTTAGTTACATAGTACCTTACCGCTCCGTTTTCGGTCTAATGTCAAGATGTACCTAAACACATAATGACACGCGTAATAATTAAAGAGCAAGCGGGGGGTGAATAATTGAAAAAGCCTCACGCTCCATCAAGTATAGTAGGGGGAATCAAACACACTTCTTCGAGGCATGTGATAAATCCTGACAAGAAACACATGCACAATTTTAATTGACATTATGACAAACGATGAAATGGTGTGCTACGCTTGATGATACATATCGTACTAATGTTAATGGAACTTGACAATTGTCACTTAATTATCTCTTAAATAATTATAAATATGTATGTTCAAATATAGTATGTACGGGTGTATATAGGATGTGGTTATTGTGGCGATGACAGTTGAATCTTCATCTTGCATGAATTACACTAGACTACAAAATAAATATTAAAAGATAATTTATGTTATCTACCAGAAATGTTTAAATTAGGTGTCATAGAATACCGATTAAAACAGGGGAGGGGTCAAGTGGTCGCATCGTAATCGATATTTTGGGAGTCCGATAAAATTTAAACTTGAATAAAAACTTAAGAATTAGTTGTATGAAAAAAATTAATAGAGGAATAAGATTTCGTCACATTTCATAAACACGTCCGTATATATTTCTATAAATAATAATTGCATATCCAATTATATTTGAATTTGTATATATTTGTGTATTTTGGGTGCATGGTAGAGATTGGCACATGAGTAAGTTTTGACTCAGGCACACGAAAGGAAGAGAGTCACTCACGCATGATCACGCACGAAGAATTTTTCGGTACTCACGTTCACGCACGCTCACGTGAGCAGAATTTGATCCTACTCACATTCACGTGATTCACGACAATCACGCAAAAATGACTTACAAAAATCTATATCTGTTAACTTTTGACAAAATAACTCTTTCAAAAACAGCAATTTTACAGGGGAGCGAAAAAACTTTTAAATTTTTAATAGTATGCATAGTATTAAATTGTAACATAAAATTGACGTGGTGATATCAATAATAATCATCTTCTAATTTGTCAATAAACTTAAAATAAAACGATAGGTTGTTTTGTTGATATTGTTTTAAAGAAATATATAAACTTACTTTACACAAGTTGCTTTGTCAAAATGGTTTTAAACAAATACGAGGTTCCTATTTTGCCCTTATCTTGTGGCGAGTTTTTTTGTTAAAATTAATAACTTCAATGCTTGAGTGATCTTCCAAAACTTTCTCAAACTTTGTGCAAAGATGAGTTGCGGTTCTGACCAGGACAGGAATCACTATAAAAAACAACGTGTCGAACTAAATTTGGTAAATCCACCAGACATTAAATATGCACGAGCCAATATCGTTTGCACCGCGCTTTGCAATAGTTTCGTTCCATATGTAGCATAAGGCTTTTTTCTTTGCTCCATCATGCACGGTTAAATTAAAGTCCACAATGGTCTCTTGTAAAAAAAACAAAGATACTCGTAAATACGGAGATGGGAGACATTGTTGCAAGTCAAATCTGAACATTTTTATATATACATTACTTATTGCGATTTCCTTGTCTTTTTCTTGGATTCATACGTGTTTTTTTTTGTTGTAACTTCAGCAACTCGTTTTCACCTTCGTCATCAGTGTTTCTTATTTTGGATTTAAAGAGTTCGCATGTATTACACAGATCAAGCTGAGGTTTCTTAAACTTTGTGTCTAGGGTTGTAAATAGTATATCTCTGTATTTTGATTCCGATACGCAATCCGAGGATTTTTCAGTATATAACCGGTATAATGTTGCTAAGTTAAGACCACGTTCAAAATATAATTTAGTTGTATGGCCACGAGTGTAATGATTTTCATACTTCGGAATGTTGTTTATATGATCCATTACTTTATTACATTTGTCGATCGATAGCTTGTGATCTGGATCGTATTTTCCACGTCTGTCATCTAGTGTAAGTCCTCCAGACGTTTGATTTTTTTTGGTTATTTACTGTTGTAACTACCTAGTTTGTTTCACCATATATTTTTAACCCTGCTGTTAGGTTAGGAAAAAAATACGAATGTTAGGTTAAGGGACCATTTGGTCCATACTGCAATTTTCATGCAGAATATCAATTGAATCGCATTCGTTGTATATATTTTAGTTCAATATTCACTAAATATTGTTATTATTATTATCATCTTTGTTTTGAAAATAAATGTAAAGAAAAGCAAAGGAAATATACTATGGACCAAATGGTCCCTTAACCTAAGATTCGTATTTTTAACGAATGTTAGCTTAAGAGACCATTTGGTCCATACTGCAATTTACAAACAAAATAACCATCTATTCGTATTCTTTGTATCTATCTTGGGTTAGTAATACTCAAATATTTTTATTATTATTGTTATTTTATATTTTGAACATAATTGTAAAGAAAATCAAAGAATATATTCTATGGACCAAATGGTCCCTTAATCTGAAATTTGTAATTTCTTATTTGACTCAGTCCTGTTTCTAGTTAGAAAATTTAATTTTTGCTCATGCCATTGGTTTATAAAAAAGATCACGTGACCTGAAAAATGAAGTCAGTATATATCACCGTTCAAAACTTACAAAGAAAACTAGCCATTATTTGGACCAATTGGGCTTAATCTAACAGCAGGGTTAAAAAGCATTTATGACGTAACCGAATCTTGTGTCCTTTTCTTCCTTTTTATTCTTGTTCTCAATGTCAATCATTTGCGAAATTGACACCATTTCGTTTGGTGTAGTCTCCAAGGTTCCAATAGGTTTTAAATATATGTTTTTGCTCATCCAATCTTATCTTTGAGTGGCATTTTTTTACGGTAGCTTAATCGTTCAAACGTTTTCGCAGGAACTTTTACATTTCGGCTAGTATAATATTCTTTCCCCAAATTTTTGTTCATGTTATTCGATTTTTTTGATGTTGTTGGAAGGTCATTATGAAACTGAGTTGAATTCGATTCACTGAGGTTATTTTCCAATTCCTGGGCACTAATTTCTGAACTCTCATGTGTCTGATCTAAATGAGGATCTTCTGATGGAGTAAAATCCGAGTCATCAAAATCTGTTTCGTGGAAAATGTCTTCATCGTCACATATTTGGGTTGGCTGTTGTTTAAATTGTGACGATTTTTCATCATT
Organism: Phaonia tiefii; assembly: GCA_963931995.1. Lineage (NCBI taxonomy): Eukaryota > Metazoa > Arthropoda > Insecta > Diptera > Muscidae > Phaonia > Phaonia tiefii. The sequence continues at coordinate 189,900,612 of OZ008369.1, forward strand.
CATAGCATCATTTTCCCTCATTCATCAAAATGGTTATCCTTACATACATTGGAATAATCCATTTATTTTATTTGCATCTCACTCATAGGATCAAAAAAAAACTTTGGAGAATGAAACCCTGTCACTCACTTTAGCTTTGAAATGCTACGCCAACCGTATTTCGAATTGTGGTTCGAATTGTAGAATGGTCAACGTGGTTTTAAATGAGTGGTCGGGACTACGTCAGAACAGAGAAGAGTTTTACAAGATGTAGTCTCGCCTATAAGGGATAAGGCTGATTGCGACAACAATCAGAGCTGATCTCTTAGCTACAGTGCTGTCAACTTCTTTCTGACGAGAAAAATAATAAGTTATATAAGTAGTATAACTCGCGTGAACTCCAAAATAACTTCTTCTGATTTAATTGTTTCTTTTTAAGTCCACAAAAATACTTCTCTGCTAATAATAATTTACTTTTTCTGTCTAAGTTTTCACATAACAATTTCTTTCCACACAAGTCGTTTAGTCAAAATGAATGTTCTCTATTAACTATTTAAAAAATTATCTTGTTTCAAAAAAAAATAATTTTTTTTCCAAAGACCAGTTTTAATAAAACAACTGATTTAAGAGTAGTTGTTTTGTTAAAAGAAAATCCGTGCATGTGTGAAACAATTAAATAAAATTAATGTGTTTTGTGAAAAGGATATAGCGATTTTATTTTTTGTATCTCAAAATATTTTTAAACTATTTCAGATAAGATGTTTTATCAAATAATTTTTCGAAATAGACTGAAAGAAGTTGATTTGTCAACTACTGTAGGTTTTTAGGCAAATGACGTATAAATGCAAGGATTGCACCAAAAGAAGCGTAATAAAATTTTATATTTAACATAAAAATCTTGGGAGAATGTCCTCTTTCGTGTCCAATGTGAAAAATATACAAAACAAAGTTCGTAAAAAGTAAGTTGTCAAATACGTTAGTTAAGATCAAATTCAGGGTTTGGATACTACTACACTTAAATTTAAATCCCGAAGTTACGTTTAGTGTCCCTTTTAATAAAATTAGCAAATAAACTACGCGCTTTTATACAGGAACAAAATTCTATCTCCTTTATCTCAAAGAAGTTTGCCTCTTATTCCGATTATAATTCTTTCAGATGAACAATGGGACCAATTGCAAAAAAAAGTGGTAATAATATCAAAAATTCTAAATTATTGGTCACATTATTTTAGAATCTACCATGTATTTGGTAATAACTTGGTAATTTCGAGTCAAAATCCTACATTGACAAAACTTCAACCAATTGTAGGTTGAACAAATTTCTTTCAAACTGTCCGGTAAGGACAACCTCATAAAGTTACAATTTTGTTCAACCTGAAGCAAAGGCGATTTGTTAGAAAGGATACCAACACCAAAGATGAAATATTAAACCTAAAAAACACTTGCGTTTTATTTGAAAACCAAAGTAAATTAATTAAATTGTTCTGCGCGAACATATTTTTATTGGTGGAATGCTAAACTTGTAGTCGGGGTCGTGCAAATGTTTACGACTCATACTCCGGCTCCAGGCTCATATCCCAGACTCCGTCTCCGCAGCACTGCATTCTTGGATTTTTTTAAATTCGGTTTGTAGTATATAATAAAGTAACAACGAAACCTTGGTATTTTTTTCACATATTGTAGCCCAATATATGTTTAATTTAATGCAATTAATATTGTTTGAGAAATAGTTGCAGAAATGTGAGCTTTTTACTCCCGAAAAAATGTCTTATGAAAATTCGAGTTTTTTTTTAAATTAAGATTTCCTGGTCAAGATTATGGGTACGAGAGTTTGGTCCAAAAAAGTATAAAAATCAAGAAGCGAAACTTTTCTAATATTGACAATTTTCTTCAAAAATCATCCAGTTTCTGCCAAGGCTGGCTTGTAGGGTGAATGCCCAACAATTTTTCTTCTTCTTTCTTTTATATCTTTCTGACAAAAAATTTAAGAAACTATTGAAATAATGATGGTACCTTTCCTAACAAGTTATTACCAAAATACTGAAGATAAAAAAAAAAAAAATGGTTTCCCATTACATCCCATGAAGGGTCAGGGGAGAGCTTCTCACAATCACTGAGCTGTGCGCTTAAAAGTTTTCGCTCACTGATTGGGACCTACAGTTTTACACCAATTCCGAACGGTATTTTGAGAAGCTTTTTCATGGCTATATACTCGATAGTGTCGCCGTCACTATGCGAGGTGACCGCCGCCGAGAGAAATTTTAAGGTGGTCTGAGCAGGAATCGAACCTAGGATCTCATGTACAAGAGGCGCGCACACTTCCATTGCACCACCGACGGTCACAAAAAAGTATGAAAATACTGAAGATAGTCGGTGCAAAATTAACATTTTAAACTTTGGATTCCAAATATCTTTGAAATGGTTAGAACATTTAAATTGGGCTACAAGTTAAGAAGTTACATGCCATGAAAGTTTGGTCACCCTGACACCGTGTAGCAAAACGTACGTTGAAACAAGTTGCCTCTAAATACCAGATTCTGAAAGCCTTACTCCTTCCCTAAAAAACCTTGTTACTTTCTAAAACAACCGGAGCTATAGTTTAGAAGTTCTGATATTATTACCACTTTTTGCAATTGGTTCCACTATAAAACGTATAAAAACTCCTTCGCTTGTAGCAGTGTTCATGGATATACAAAAGATGATTAACGGCTTTGTAAGAGGGAAATGATCTTAGAAGCCTTCCAAAAATACTTTGTTTCACAAAGTACTAAGAAAATCGAAATTCAATGATATCAAACATTCGGAAATGTGCGTGACTCACGCGAAAATAGTGCTCTCTCACGCAAATATTGGACTCACGCACGAAAATTTTTTCGCTACTCACGTTCACTCACGCTCACGTGAGAAAAATGTAGTCCTGCGCACGCTCACGCGTGAATCCAGGCATTGGGAAATCAACCAGTATAGACATTCCCATTCGCAGATTTGTTTTCTTTTTTTTATCAACAATGACCATATCAGAACTGACTCTGCCATTTTTTATTTGAAATTCTATTAGCGATATCCAGAATACAGTCAAAGAAGCGAATCCACGCATGTAAAGTTGATAATCCACATTCATATAAGTTTTCTTTCCACGAAAAATTGTACAATATTATTTGAAGGTTGTTCATATTTTTTGGTGAATAAAATTTCACCATCTAAACAGATCTCATTATTTTTCTCAAAAATCCTCCGAGTTCGGTGGCTTTCTCTCCATTTCATGGCTATTTTTGAGGTGAAATTTTCAACACTCTTGGAAATTTCAATGTCTTGATCATCGATATTTTGCATAAACATAGGATTCTACAGCAGAACATTTTTTAGAAGCGTCATCTTCCTCATACCAAACCAAAAATAACGCTCGCTTAGACACACACGGTATCTAAAAAAATACTTTTTAATAAAACTGCAAAAATATGCATCTTACGAGTATTTTGGACATGTCACATTACAAGATTCTACTTTATGCTAATTTTAGAAATAAAAATTAGACCGGGTCCACCATAGAAAAATACTTAAGAGTTTCCATTACTCTCTTCGTTGCCTCTTCATGACGACGAGGTAGTAGGCCATTTCAAAGAGTTTTAGTTGCTACGGTATTTTACCAATTTTACACTTTCGTTGGACATAAAACGGACAGAAATCAAAGGGAATGCATATTTTCTTTTAATACAAATAACATAAAACATAATTTCGCTGTCATTATCATCAATAAACACTATTTAAATTTAGTTCCTGTCTTCTTTGCTCTCTCATTCTCCATCATCGGCCTAGTACCTTTTCGATCAGCTGTGCCATAAAATCCCACTTGGTCCACTCGAATCACAGAAGTTTAACTCTTCAACAGGTGATTTTTTTGGTAAACATTATAATTCTTACTAGCACTATAAACAACAAATATAAAACACGGAACACAAATGCAGGTCACAAACACATTATTTAAGTTAGTACATGCAAAGAAAAAACTCGTTCCTCCCAAATGAAATTTCAGATAACTGAAGTTCGTTTGGGGACTGTTGTTGGGAGAAACTAACTTCTGTTATGCCATACAATTGGGAGAACCGAAAAATTTTCGCAGCAAACGAGTTATGAAAAATATAATTTGGGAAAAACGTTTACGAGAAACGAAAAATGGTTCCGCCAACTGTTCCCCCGGTTACAGAAACAGAGTTGTATTTGATACTAACTAAAATAACGTTTGCGGGAGCTGAAAAACGTTTGCAGTAAACGAGTTATGAAAAATTAAATCTGGAAAAACGATTGTGAGAAAGGAAAAACAGTTCCACCAACTGTTCTTTCGGTTATCGGTTACAGCAACCGAGTTGTAATTAAAACTTATATTAATGGCTTCCATAAGCTCTTCTTTGTTTAAATTTCCAACTTTAATGATTTTGGTTTTACCCCTAAAGTTTGTGTTAAAAAAGTTGTCATTTTTGTCTATTTTTTCACTGTCTATTTACACGTCTGTCTCGCTTTGCATTCAAATAACAACTAAAAGCGCAGCAAACTACAACGCCTCAATTGTCCATCCAAGATATTTCGACAAGCTGGTGCAACATATGTTATGTTTAAAGCTTTACAGCTGTGCGAATATTGAGAGGAAAACTAAATGGAAAATATTAATGATCTGTCTGATGTATAAGTATTAGTATTCGAATACAAAACTGTATTTCGGCAAAATAGATTTTGAAATTTGAATTAATCGGGGCTATTATATTGTCCATTTCTCCCAACGCGCGGCTCTCATTTGGTTACCAAAGCTATCTGGTCAAAGCAATGAGAGCTTATACAGGGCTTAAAAATCCGAATCCTTGGGTCAGGATGGACGATAAGAAAGGTTTACGTACAGATAAATCGAAAAGAGCGGAATGAGCTATCTCTTACTCAGTTTCATGTCACACTCTTCGTGGTGCGGTCGGTGCGATAGAGAGATATTTGACGTAAACTGATTTACACCAGGTGGAATTATAAAATTGTTTTACTTAAATTTTTCATGTCTTTTTGCTTAAGAATTGTGAAGTTTAAACGCATTTTTGACAGTTTTGTTGTCTTTTATTGATAGTAAATATTTGTGGCGTATTTACAGAAAATGTTTAACGCACAAAACAGAATGCCGTTGCTGCCTCTATCTGGTATTATTAAAACAATACTTTCCAACATGCAACGTCCATATGCAACCACACCACACTTCCTAAAGTTACTGAGACAAATTGTTACTCTAGGTATATGAATTAATCTATGGTTACAATTAGGGTTTGCTGTGTGGAACAATTTTGCTGTTTTGATTCATTTGAAGACCAATATCTGTGGTTCTATCTGCCGACTGAGGAAGTGCTTCAGATGTCAAGAATTCGGTCATATGGCGAGACCCTATCTGATAGGTCACATCGCTGCAAAAACTTTTATGTCAATTGCCATATTCCGAAATATTGTGGAGCATGTGGCAGGGAGCTAGAAATGTCCAGTGTTCCAAAAGGCGTTGAAAACTAAGTCAAAGCGAACTTCACCCAATTGAACCTGAACCACAGTGCCGTAGCCCAGGATCATCTAACACATTCCAAAATTTAATGGGAGAACGATTCCTCAGGTATCCATATGAACATGTGCTGACAAGGCAATCGAGGAGAGGATGAAACAGCCAACTGCTGGATTCGTCAGGGTAAAAATGGGCGGTATATACATATGTACGTCTATAGTTGCTACATATCACCAAATGTACATATAGAAGAATTTAAGAAAATTATCGGTAATCTGATGAGAGATGCAGGCCAGCACAAACCACTCCTCATTGGAGGGACTTCAACGCCTGGGCAATTGATTGCACTCTGAAAAATCTGTCGGTTTTTATTGTTTGGATGCAAATATAACATGTGTTTGGAGCTTGTCGCTAAAATATAATATACGTGTGCCCAAACGCATTGTGTTTGCAATTCAATATTACATGTTTGAGACACAATGATTAATACGTTATAACATATGTGCTTTGGACCTAAATATATCTGTGTTTGTGATACAAATACAGCCGTGTTTGTTGCACTGTATATGCTCAAGAGAATAAAAGAGGATCAACGAGTGTGGATATCTTGTAAGTGTGTGTCCGAATTTTTTCATTATTCTCTCAGTGAGTGATTCATAAATATTCCTGAATGACGTGTAAATTGCAGATGAAATCAATGTTTCTTATTTTGGCTGATGTATTGCGTTTTTATTTCATGTATTCAGTCGTCAGTGGTTCATCGGACAGAGGATATCAAAAGCGCTTGATCAGTGAAACAATAATAAACAAACGCTCGGACGGTTAAATGGTTTTGTGATGTTGCTTTGGTTTTAGTGTATGTGTTTCTCATATATTTATGTGTGCTACAAAAGTGAGGAACGATTTTGAGGAAAGGAAAGAAACCAAAGGTACGGGTTTAGTCTCCTTTCTCCCGAAATAACAAACGAAGATAAGGACAAAATGTCAAACCCAGAATAACAATGTATATGGGCTTGCTATAGGCCGATATAATTTATTTAAAATGAAAATAATCCTAGTTTAATCATTAGATGTTAAGAAACAAAATGTACGTATGTAAATTAATTAGTTGTAAAAATTGAACCAAAAGTTGGAGAAATAAATGAATTTAAGCTAAAAAAAAAGGAAAGAAACTGGAGAACGTGAATCCCCTTTTCTACCCGAGCCACTACTGAAAAAATCGGAATGGCGGGCCATTTGTGAAAAATAATAAAAAAAACACAAGTAATTAATACACACTTCCTGTACCAAGGTATGTGGAGGTTTTGGGGAAACACGGGAATGCTTCCACGTAAGTAAATGGATTCTTGTGGAAGCATTCTCTCAGCTCGACGTGGTTCTCGGGAACAACGGCAACGTGAACATACTAATGGAGTTTACAGGTCTATAGTGGATCTTTAATTCGAAAGTTCCTTCTTGATCAGGAAGTTACAGTGGCGTGGCAGTAAACATTACACACACAGCGACCATCAAGCAAAAATCTCTTCTGTAAGTAAGAAACTAACTGTGCGACGAAATCCAAGGCTGGACAAGAGGCAAACAGGGCGAGACAGTATTCACTGTATTATTATGACGCTTCCAAAGCGAGAAGAAGGTAAACTATTGGTATAACGCGAACATAGCGGCATTAAGGTAATCGTACCTAACAGCCAGACGCATAATTCAAGCTCTGAAAGAAGGCATTAACCAGAGAAAAGCTGAATGTTTTAGGAAACGGAGTGATGAAGAAGACTCTAAGAGCTGGATTAATGCGTACGGGATTGTAATGTCAAGACTAAAAGATGACAAGACCCTTGGACCAGATCAAATTCCCAACGGAGCCCTCAATTTGGCGATAAAGTCGAGGCCAGATCTGTTTGCTAAATTATTTAACATTAGCCTGATATACGGTGTATTCCCTGGAAGGTGGGAGAAACACATTTAATCGTGATTCCAAAGCAGGGAAACATCCTAGAGAACCCCAATCTTACAGACCGATATGTCTACTACTGCCTATTTGGAAAGAATTATATACAACATATTCTTGACTGCTGACGAAAAGTTTAAGGTTTGACTCAGAGGCAGTATGTCTTCCAAAAATTCAGACCTACTGCCGATGAAACCAGCTACTTCATAGATATGTCATTCAGGGCAAAGGTGCTGCAAGGAAATATTTGGCATTAATCACACCGACTATAAAGAACGTATTTAATTCAGGTGGATGGAAGGACATCATGACATCGCTGAGTGGACTGAAGCTTACAGAATACCTGGTGACATTAATTGGGTATTACTGTTCTGATAGGACGCTATGGTACGAGACCGCTACCGGACTGGACTCCTATAAATTCACTGCAGGTGTTCCCCAAGGCTCCGTCGTGGGACCATTATTGTGGAACATTATGTATAACGATCAGTTCCGCGTGCGACTACCGGACGAGACGATTACTGGATACACAGATGACGACGCAGTCAAAATCCAAGCACGCAAAGGGGAGGAGGTAGCACTATATGCTAATGAATCTAATCTATATGGAATCGATGAACCTCGAACTCGCAGAATACAAAACGGGTGCAGTCCTTGTTAGCGGATTATATGAACATTAGAGTGGGAAGATCGGAAATTAAGGCCGTAGAAGCCATAAAGTACCTGGGGATGATGTCGGATGACCGACTTAACTTCAAAAATCATATGGAGTCCACACGTTAAAAAGCATCTATTGCTACAAATGCATGAGCTAGAATGTTGCCAAATATAGGAAGACCACGTCAGAATCGGAGAATACTGATTTCCCATGTCCTTAACTCGATTGTACTGTACGGGTCACCTGTATGGTCGCAATTAGTTGGAATAAATTTTAGTACGAATATTTAATCTATAGTTCGAAAAAGTTGCCTCAGAGTCTGTGTGGATACCGCACAATGTCCCTGGAGGCAGCAAGCATTGTTGCGGATATCATGCCACTGGACATACCTGCAAGGGAACTCTTAAACATATACCACAGGCATAAGGAAGACCCAGGAATACACAAATGAGATCCAGGGCAAATTCCCCACGCGATGTATTAATGAATGGTATTTCCGCGGGGGTATGGTATGACGTCTGAGAGGTGTGGTTTAATACGTAGGCACCGCTGGCGCATAAGTTCAGGATGATCTGAAAGTATCTCTGGAAGATTCCACACATCTAACTCGAAAAAAGATCAATGAGTAGCATAAAAAAATACATTTGATTTTTTTTTCATGCCGAAAAGTTGATACTGTTGAGTGCACGTCCCGAATGCAGGTACTCTACACAAATTTTTCAGGGTATTTGTGTTGCGCTATAGGAGCATTCCACGGTTGATACGCGATTTATCTCGCGTTTATTTACGTTTCTGAGGATTAAACGTAAAATAAGAGAAACCCCAAGATATTAGTCGTATTTTGGTTACAAGCAAGCGATAATCGCTTGCTAAGTTGCAAAGAAACCGGCGTTTTAGCGAGACGTCATTTTATTCTCGTGAATCTCGTCGTTAAGTTCTCGCTAAGTGCTTCATACAAAACAACCGAATATAAAGGGTGGGCCAACCTCGAATGACTGATTTGAAATGCCTGTAAGTTTTATATTTTTACAGTTTTTACAGTGTTTTATTTAACTTGCTTTGTTGTCTGTCTGTATTGTTCAAATCTAGTAACTCATTTTTAACACAGTTGCAGTTGACCAATCGAACTCAAATTTTGCACACTTGTCAGTTTTGGATGACAATACATGAATGTGAAAAAAAAAATTAAAACGTTAAAAATTTATTTACAAAAAAATTAATAATAAAAATATAATTAAAAAAAATTAAGTTACAGTGTTTTATTTATAAATGCGCTAAAAACTAGAAAATAATTTTTCTCTTAGCCTCTATAAGTATATTCTTCTTCATGATGGGGTTGTACAAAGGTCCGCCTACTTAGCACTTCAACAACAATGGTCTAGATACTATCAATAAAGAGCGTAATTAAAATGAATTAGTTAATTAATTTTCTAGGGATCTCTCAAATAAAACGCTTGCATTTAAATTAAAAATGGTGACAAAATTAAATGTCAAATTAAGTGTCAAAATTAAATGTCACCATTTTTAATTTAAATGCAAGCGTCTTATTTGAGAGATCGCTAGAAAATTAATTAACTAATTCATTTTAATTACGCTCTTTATTGAAAGTATCTAGACCATTGTTGCTGAAGTGCTAAGTAGGCGGGCCATTGTACAACCCCATCATGAAGAAGAATATACTTATTGAGGCTAAGAGAAAAATTATTTTCTAGTGTTTAGTGCATTTATAAATAAAACACTAACTTAATTTTTTTAAATTATTTTTTTATATATTTAATTTTTTTAGGTAATAAACAATTTAATAAAATTTTCTAATGTCATCATACTAAATGCAAGAACGTGTACAAATTTTTCAATATTATTATTTTTTTAACAACCTCATTATGAACGAAGAAGCACATTCTCATTTTAATGGATATGTTAATAAAGAGAGCTGCCGAATTTGGGGCACCGAAAATCCTAGGCAGAGCATCAACGACAATTATACCCTCTCAGATGCACAAAATTATGGCTGATAGGATTATCGGCCCATATATTTCCGAAAACGAAGCTGGGGAACCAGAAACCGTCTCCGGGTCGGTATACCGAACCATGTTGTAAATTTGTTTACGTCCGGTAGTTCTCAATAATCATGGCAAATGGTTCCAGCAAGATGGAGGTACAGCTAATACCGCGAGAGACACAATGTTATAAGCATTTCAAATCAGTCAGTCGAAGTTGGCCCACCCTGAATAAGCAAGCTATGTAACCAAAACACGCTTATTATTTGGCAAAACTACCAGTAGATTATATTTGTGCGATTATATTCGCACATTTGTGAACAATTTAGTAAAATGTACATATTTTTACGGGACTGTGCCATTATACTACGAGTCGTAGATACTTGATACCGTGTAAAATTGTATCGAAATTATTTGAAATTGCGAAATAAAAAAAGTTGTTGTTTTGTTGTCCAATAACCAAGATAATAATAAAAAACATGAAAAAAAATTTTTAAGAAACGCTTTTCTTTACCTAAATATATTGATCAGTTGTGAACACTTAATGAAAGAAAAATACTAAAAAAATCAACTAAAAGGTAAAAAATAAGAACATTTCAAACAACATAAACTTTTAAATCAAAATGGAAAAAACAAACTGCTCAATTAGTGAAAATTCGTAGCTTTAAACCAATATGAAAAATTTTCAATAAATTTCACACTAAGCTTTATATTTAGCCGTGATGATTTATATGACATTCGCGTTTTTCTTTTACCAAACGGTTCAACTAGTTAACAGAGTAATTTAGTTTTACAAGAACTGATGATGTTACGGAAAGCGTTCGATAATTAGGATTCATTCACAATTTTTTTTTAAACGTTATAAGTGAAAACATTGAGATGCTTTTATATTCACTAAGTAACGAAAAATGCCAAGATTTAAATTATCAGCTTTTTTTAAAGAAAAATTTTCAAGTTTTGATTGAAAGTATTTGACAAGAAACTAGTGTCGACAATTAGATTGAGTCGGAATCTCATGTACGTCCATTGAATTATTTTTTTAATTGGAATTCCTGTTTTTATGTTGTATAAAATACGTCGGAAACAATTTTTGTTATTTTTCACGATTGGTTAACTAAATTTATCAATGTGGCTGCGACATTGAAACCATCACGATTGGTTGCGTTTCTTTCGGTCTGAAATGTTAAAATGTACTCACGGCAGAAATGTTTTTTTTTAAGTTCAGGTTGGTATGGGCGCCCCACGCTTTTCTTTAAGGAATGTGTAAGATTTTTTCCATTTTGATTTAAAAGTTTATGTTGTTTGAAATGTTCTTATTTTTTACCTTTTAGTTGATTTTTTTAGTATCTTTCTTTCATTTTGTGTTCACAACTGATCAACATATTAAGGTAAAGAAAAGCGTTTCTTAAAATTTTTTTTTTATGTTTTTCTTTTTTACTTTTTAGTAACGAATAGCGTTAATTAATACATTACAATTCCCAAACTTTCAATTAGATTATCATGTTAAATAAGAATACTTTTTACATATTTTGTACTTGTTTCTTTACAACAGTTGTAAAGCTAATAAATTTTGTATTCAATTCACATTCCTTGTAACTTTCTTATACAATTTCATAAAATGTATATTCATATAATAAAACTTTACACATGTGGATTAGTATTTACTCTTATGATAAATTTCGCAGTCTCTCCATCTCTTCTAATGCTGTAATATTGCACGGTTTAGGCCCTGTTAATTTTTCGCATTGTAGTTTTTCGATTCGTAATCCGTCCAATGATCGTACACGGCTCAATTCTTTTGCCGAATCGAAATCGTTCGCGACGTTGTTTGTTCGCGTCCATTTGCTTTGCCAGTCGAATTACTCTTTGACTATGCGTTTCAGCGTTACGTTTTTCGCGATATTTTTGTTTCGCTTTTTCTATTCTTCGTTTTCGTTGCGTTGAAGTTTCCGTTGCCATTTCGAACGTTTTGATGCAATAATCGATCTGACTTCTTTTAAAAACTCCGAATTTAGTTTCAATCAGATTCAAGTTGAAGAATATTGTTTGCAATAGAAAAACTATGAACAAGAAATAGAAATACGCTTACCTTTATGTATGAATTCTCGACTGCACGATGTAACTCAATCATCAATCAACAAATTTGGATCAAAATTTAAGTTTCACTTAAAATGTTTGCACCAATTATAAATTGTTATATTGTAAATCGATGAACACTGAACAACCGTCAGAGCACAATTCAAATTGCATTTTATTTGTTAACCCCGACGAAGCTTCTACAGCTCGTGGGTTTTCAAAGACTACTCGAAAATATAAAAATTTGATAAATTCTATTCCAGGAGTATTGTTTTCCTTAGTAAAGTAGGAAGCACACATGATTAAGCGTATAAACCGGAATGAAAGGATGTTTATGTTTGCACATTTGTTTTGTGCGTCAGATATAATCCGCCTTTTAATTCGACATATTGCAGGAGCATCGATGTTCAAATTGTTATGGCAGGAACGATTGAAGAAAAGCGTTTAAAATACATTTTCACCTAAGAACATTTATAAAACTTCTACGAAATTAATCGACAAATTAAAAGGAATTAAATATTTTTCGATTAAATTTATAATCATCTGTGATAAAAATTTAATTTCATTTTAAAAAGGATTGAAAACAATGGAAATTGAAATTGTGAACGTTTTTCCATTAACTTGATTTTTTGTTGTCTAAATAGTTTTGTAATAGTTGCGGAAAACAGGTACATGACGAAAACCGGGGCTGCTGAAAGGCGAAAGTGACACAACGGGGCACGCGCAGGACAATAGACCATGACTAATAAAAGGTCAGCGGAACAAATCTTGCTCGAAATTGGCAAAAATGTTGTAACTCGTTCGATTATTTACAAAGGAAGTATGCGAAAATTGAACGTGGAATGAATTATTTTTGGTTTATGAAATTCGCTACAAGTTGTAAAAATTTCAAGTCTATACCTAAAATAGAACGTAGACAATTATGCGCCTAAAGTCTGAAAAACGTTTTTTAATTTAACAACAAATAAACAATGTAAATTTACTCATACTATCATTTTCGTGTGTAGTCATCGGAAATAGGCGTGTCTGTTAATTTTTACCAATTTTTATTGAAGGGAAGTGAATTTTAAGACTCTACATTGAGTAGAACGAACAATTCAGAGCATTTTTTATTAAAAATCGTTTTTTGTTACTCAACAACAAAACCAACAACAAAAAATGTTTCAAAATGTCATATTCGTGTATTGTCATCGGGACTATGTAGTATGTCTGCAAAGTTTCATCCATTTTCATTGAGTAAATGGCGGTTAAATTAACGTTACAAGATTTGATGCTCCGAAGTGAAGGTAAAGAAAAGCATTTAAAAATGCAATAAAAGTGGAAGAATATACTTATTTCTCAAAAATTAGCGTAGTCATAACAAAAGTTGTTGTACGGGACAAGTACGTTTGTATGGGACAAGTACGCAAACCAATTATTGGTTTTGAACGACTTTAAAAAAGTAAATTTTGTGTTGACGCTGTCTAAAGCGTGTTTTTCTCATGTCACTTCAAGTTCATTAACTATAAAGTGATGAAATTTTTATATTCCTCTCAAAAGAGGCCTTGTGTATTCTCAGGGATGAACATCTCGCATTTTTTGACTTATTTCAGACTACGAAATGCAAGAGATGTTTGCGGAGGGAACTACAGAACCTGATAATGTGGCGAAATCATCAAGTGTCAATACCTTGACTTCGAGTTTTTTGGTTGACAAGTCGCTTTGCATTGCACCGACTCTGATATAAATATGTTCCGAATGTAAAAAATGCTGTCCTTATCCTTGCGCTTTGTATCAGAGTAGACGACGAATGTTTTACATTGTGATCTAAAGGATGTAGCAGTCGTAAAAAGAGTAACACATCCTCTGTCCCACAAAACTGATTGTACTTCGTTTTGGTACTCACACATATAAGACATAGCGATATCAATTTGTAGAATTCTCACATTTGTGTTATTTTTATCTGTGTGGAAATTTTATGCTTGTATTCTTTTTATATTTACATGATACGAGTTCAGAACTTGTGGTAGGTGTAAAATTAAGATTTCGTGCAATTCACCTGAGCTTATTTCTTCCGTTTGAATTTTCACTCGATGACAGTCTCCTGTTTCCACTGTTTGAAAGTAATTATTTTTGCAGGATTTATTTTTTTCCATTTCTATATGTCTAACAACTATATTTCCAGCAGTTTGAGTTAAGCGCATACACGTGAAGTTTAGGAAGAAATTCTAGTGGATTATTCATTTTCGCTGCTCTGATGGAGGGACCTTTAGCAGTGAAACATTTTCCCACCACAATGCACTGAATTTAGAAACCCCTATTTCCATATCCCTAAATCACTTTTATTCCACGTGTTGTTTGCACATAAGCAAATCAATGACTCATAATTTTTTTTATTACGCCGTCAAAACATAACACACGTTCGGCAATGATCGTGTACATTTTTGTCTGCTGACAACCTGATTCCGCGTAAGGGAATGGGTAAGTTCTTGAAATTTATTTTTCTTATATTTATTTTATTATGAAAAAAATTTGTAAAGTTTATTACGAAGCGCGTACATATGCGCTTCGGTTTTGTGCTGCTTCGGAAAACCTAAAATTTTTTTATTAGGTACATGAGTTTAGTTAAGTGAATGCGTGCGTGATTGTGTATTTTATAAAGCCCAGACGTGATTGCTTCGTCACTTTTATTTTCAAATTTAAACTCGCCGGTTATCGAGTCGTTTGGCAGGTGACGATGGGATATGGTAAGTATGTGATTTATTGCATTCAGAGAAAACTCTATAACAGCTACTAGACAGAAACTAGTTGTAATTTGAAGACTAGTTGTAATTTCGGTATTATGATTTACAACCAGTAACACAATTCGTTAGTTTTCAGTTGTGTTGTCATTTTGTAGCTATTATGACTCAGAACGGTTGTCATTCACAGCTGTTAGATATTATATAAACTACTCAATTGTGTTACTGGTGGAAATCATAATACCAAAATTACAACTAGTCTTCAAATTACAACTAGTTTCGGTCTAGTTGTCAATCCATAATAAGGGCATTAGTTTCAAATTTAAACTCGCCGGTTATCCCGTCGTTTGGCCAGTGACGATGGAATATGGCAAGTATGAGATTTATTGCATTCATAGAAAACTCTATAACAGCTAGGGTAACCATTCAATTAATCATTATTCGGTTAATCGATTAATCGTGTTATAAAATTAATCGAACATTTTAATAATTAATTTTTCGATTAACAATTAATTCGATGAAATCAGTGCGATTAATCGATTAATAAAATATAAGTATGTGTTTATGACAACGTATGTATGTCATTTGACAACGATTTGCGAACAAATTTCTTAACTTTCCACACATATCGAACATATTTGATAGTTTGTTGAGAGAAAGAAATAAAACAAATTTTCTCAAAAATGGTTCATTAAATTGGGTGCAATAGTCTGACGAAATTTCAAGACCCACTGGTTGATCACTTTGTAGGGGGGTACCATGTCAAACTATGTAAAGTCAAACTGTGTAAAATCAGGATAATAATCAGAAAATAACGTTTTGCAAAATTTGGTCAAAATTAATCAATCCAATAAGGTGTTATAGGGTGATATAGTTTCAGAATAATCTTACCCTATATACGGGAGGTACCCGAAGCCGTGGCACTTTTGGTCCGAACTTTGAGATTTTCGGAACTTTGGCTTTGTACCAAAAGTCACTAATTTTCATGTTGCTGCAACTACGATTTGTGAATTGTACCTACATGTATTTTATATAATTAAGTTGCTTTTGTTACGTTTTATTTTGTTTTAATAAAAGTGCCTAGTACAATCTTTGAACACTGTTTGATTTTTTTTTATTTTATTCGAATAACCGATTCATCGAATAATTTGATTGCGTTTTGTTTGGTTGTCAGATTGAAATTGACGATTAACGATTAACCGATTAATGAAAAAACCCGATTGATTGGGTACCCTAGTAGAAATATTTATATTAATTATTAGAAATTTGTATATCCTTAACACTTTGAAGTCCTTTAAAAAGGAGAAAAGATCACATACTGAACAACTGAGTACACTCTTTTTCAATGTACGCTCTCTAGTTTCACGTGTATATGACCTTGTTCAGGTCCAATAAAAACTGTCGCACCGTGTTCTCACATGAGTAGCTTGGAACACTTTTCCACAGATAGACACGATCAGTAGATGATTTGAAATCATTCCTTGAAGGAGAATATTTGCACAATCGGTAATGTACATATTTACAATGCTGTTCAATACTCAAGTGTCATACTGTGTCACATACTTTTAATTTTCGCCAAAAGTTGTGTTGCATTAGACCAGACTCTCCTAATTCCATCCTAAATACTAAGAGTGTCTTTGCTTTAAAACTTTTTTTCTCAGGAATAAATTGGAGAAGCATATAGTAGAGTTTGAACTATTCAGACACTTTCCAAAATTACAGATACTCGCACAAAGTATCTAGGTATCTGCATATTTAGAGGATATGCTATATATTGTACAATCTGAAATTGATACTTTCCATATTTTATGGTTGAATCTGTTACATAGAATAAATGAGTTTCGTCCAGTTTCTTACAGTGATCATTTGAATGTGGTACATTCGACTTCTTTGATATCCCTGTTCCTCGTAATCTTGTTTAAGTGAATCTATTCGAATGGAAAATTGGTGGCTAAAGTGAGCTCTTTACCTTTTTCCGGTCTCATTTCAACAATTTTGGCAATATTTTAATTACTGAATTAAAATATTTTACAGTATTTGCTAAAAATTCGTCAACCGTTGTTGCGAATATTTGAAAACTGTCTGAGGACTTTCCTGAGTATTAGACGTTGAGCTGCAAATTTTGTTTTTCTGGATTCTACTGAATTCCTTAGTATTCTCCCCGCATCATATATCCAGTTTCATTTCGATTATTTTTAGTCGAAAATGTCGCTTGCACATTTCATTCACTTAGCAGATAGCTTCGTCGAATTTGATTATGATTCTATTGATTTGCATAGGTCCGAGATCAATGTAACGTGGTCTCGAATGATAGCAACATATGATAAATTCCTTTTCGAAGTGGATAACAAACCATCGGATTCGACAACGGATACAGGGGAAGAACGAACTCCCGCGGACTTGGAATCATTTAAGGTGAAATACAAGAGCACGTATACCGCCTACTGTAACTGTTTGGCAAGGTTATCAGAGCTTCGCGATGCAAAACGGCATGAGTCTCTTCTTTTCCCTCCTCAGCGACCTCGGAAAGCTCACATAACTTATGCGATTCGTACAGCTTTCACCTTTCAGCTATCTCTTCTGAATCGGGTCAAGCAATGAAACAACTTCAACGTAATATCAATTCATGTATTTCCACTTAAGTATTGTACGAAATTAAGTCAGTCAACAGTCATCTAGCACAAGTCGTTACTCCAAATTGATTCTAATCTCATCTCCATCGTCTTCGGATTCCAAACACTCCCTCATAGAGTCCACTAATAGTCCTGGAGCTAGTGTAGTTCAAACTTGTGTTGTTTCTCACTAAATGGGAGTTTTGCTAGGCACTGCATTTGTAAATGTTTTTCATTGTGTTGGTAGAAACAAAGCGAGATCCCTTATCTACTGAGGGTCAGTGGGAACATTTATATCTGAGCAGTTATTTGATCACCTTATGCTACCAAGTATAGTTATTTCCGGCATAAATAGCACTGTCTCGGCGAATATGAAACACTCTAATTTCCACAATAGTTGACCGCATTGAAATTTCTGCGAACGAACTAGTTGTTCCAAAATTAGCAGGTGATCTTCCATCCCTAAGCGTTCATTCTTCATACTTTGAGAATCTTCCACAAATGAATTTGGTCCATCCTCAGTTCTACAGAAGTGCCCATATCGATATCCTGATAGGTGGTGATATTGTCCTCTCTATACTGCTTTTCGGAAACAATCCAAGTGACATCGTTCAGGATTACGATTTAGAGAGCGTTAATTTTGGGGTCTATTGTGCCTAATACTTAGCTAGTCGGACACTCATTCAACTGGCCGATGATGTCCATTCCACTTATTCTCCGCACTTCAATGTACGTTGATGATGCACTTGCTGGATCTTATTCTATACCAGATGAGAAGAAAGCTAAAAATGCATTTATTCTTGCTCTTCAATCGGGTGGTTTTTCATCGAAGAAGTAGTCGCAGATCTTCCTCTTGCACATTTTCTCAACGAGAACTTTTTAGATTTTGATGACAGTAGTAAAGCAAAAAATCTCGGCGTCCGTTGGAATGCTCGTTTGGACGCCTTTTGTTTTTCAACACAGCAGTTCCTGGAGTCCCCGACGTACACGAAGCGAGAGGTCCACCGATCGCGCGATTATTTTGATCCTGCAGGATGGCTATCGCCAAATAATTGTGAAAATTATGATGCAGAGAATATGGACTGATGGTACCTATTAGGACGATATCCATTATTCCAAGTCCCCTTCTCAGTGGAAAACATTCTTATCTAACTATTCATTCATTAATCACATTCGTATTCTTCAATGGATTGATTTTACTCCGAATGCTGAAGTCCAATTCCACGAATTCTGAAATGTATCTGAAAACGCATTCGCAGCCGCATTATATATCCGAATAGTTAACGGAAATTCCATATCCACCCATTTGATTTCGTCCAAATCGAGAGTAGCACCAGTTAAAACCTTGTCTATTCTACGACTAGAACTATGTGATGCTGTACTCCTTGTTGAATTGGTCGATAGTCTCCTGCCGAAATTAGACGTTGAAAAGTATTCCGATTTTGTTGGACTGATTCCACTATCTTCCTTTCGCGTCTTCCTAAATCACCTCGTGCCTGGTTGACCTTTGTTGCAAATCGGATAATTGAAATAATTAACCCTCAATAGATTTAGCAAGCCGAGGTTTGTTACCGCAAGATATTGTGTTAGGAAGGGGGCTTAGGGGCTTAAATGTACGTATAGCGGCCATACTAGGGGGATCACAGAACCACCCATGCCAGAAGAGCACTAGTACATGCACTAAGAACTACGCTTCCAAGGCTGGTAGCGTCTGTCTATCCCTTTTAGGGCGGCTACCAGTCAAAACCACAAGTGTTTGTCCTACATTACGCGAATCCGTGGTCTGCGTATGCCCTATAGCAGGCGACAGTTCTTTTTGATCCTTGTAGATCATGTCTCTGCCTGGATCTACACGTTTAAGATCAAGGTGAAAGAGTTGTGCCCAGGATCTGAATGGCCAGCAAGTGTTTTTAAAGAAACTCGTCGCTGGCTTCTCCCCTCCGGATCCAGGGCACAGTTCGGTTGTAATTTAGTTGCCTAGTGTGCGGAAGCCGTCACTGCGCATTATGGTCTAACGCTTTACGGCACATTCGTGGTATCAAAATGTCGGTTTCAAGAAAAAAACATACCGAAAAAATTCCTCGATTGGACTGGGTTGCCCATCAGAAGAGGATCTCTCGGCATTCAGTCAGGATTCGGAAGCCGTCCCCCCCCCCGTCTAAACAATCAACAGCTACAGCAACAAAATTAGACCAGTCCGGCAAGTCCGATGCGACTGTCTCTAAAAAACCAAGATGCAGACGTCCTGCTGATGCTGGGAGGACACTGTACCAAAAGGCGAAGTTCGTCCTTGAAAATATTACCAAGAATGAAATCAATGGCACAGTGCATTTACTGTTCCAAAAGGCGAAGTTCATCCTTGAATAGATTACCAAGAATGATATCATTGGCACAGTGCACGACCGTGCTGAAGTGGACAAAGCAAAATTCGCAAAAATTGTTGAGGAGTACGACAAGAAGAAGGCCTCCATACAAAACAACGACAACAGACCCTCACTCTCAAAGCGGGAACGTTCCCTGGTGGAGGACGATGAACCCGCTAAGCGAAGGAAGGTCAGGCAGACGTCAAGTAGGACTATATTACCAAAAAGGCCCTTCAACGAGGTAATAGAGGACAATTTGATGATTACCCTGGCCAAGACGAAGACCGGGAAGCTAGCTCCCGTCACAGTCTCGGAATGTAGTAAAGTGGAGTCTAAGCTGTCAGAACTTGTGATGGAACACGTACTGGCAAACAAGGCTCCCCGTTACCACATTACGACTCTAGCGAGATTCATCGAGGCTATATTGTGACTAAATGCATGGACGAGTTCTCGAAGGATTTCTTGAAGAAGTCCATCGCTACAGTGAGCGACACCTGGAATGATATCATCCTGAAGCTCAACTCCTGGAGTATCTACGGGTCATGAACCCGACTGTCCCGATGGACGACTGGTCCGTCATCCGTAAAGAGCCACCCAACGACGAGAGCATTAGTTTAATCCTTGCTATCACTGACGCGGCCGCCGCCGCTCTGAAAGAAGCAGGAGGAAAATTATTATTTGGCATGAGAGAAGACCAGGTAAAATTACTAGACGCTTCTGGCCTAGATCGCTCACCTGGTCCCGATGGCGAAGAATACGAAGATGCGAATCCTTCCAGCTGAAGAGGATCTAGATCTAGTCATCATCCAGGAACCCTACGTACAAGACAATGTGGTGAGCGGGCTCCATGGTAATTGTTACAACTAACTATACAGGGTGTACCAAAAACTTTCCGAAAAAATTAAACGCGCGATAACTTGGATCAATATGAATAATTTTTGTTCTAGCACCACTGTTCTAACGGCTACCGTTTTCGAGCTATAGCGTTTCAAAAATTTCGAGCTATAGTGTCTCAATAATACATTTTAAAACAACTTAGTTTTTTTTAAACATTTTTATCTGAGTTATGTGTCAAAAAAAAAATTGTGAAACTTTTTTTCCCATTTTTCTTGGTTTTCGTGTACCTTTAAATTCGATTCACGATGAAATTTTCAAATTCTGTGTATGCGGATTTCGTTTTTTATTATGGCAAAGCTGATGGGAATTCAGTGGCAGCGCAGCGTATGTATGCTGAAGCTTTCCCCCAAAGAGATGTTCCCCACCACACCGTCTTCAACAGTACGTTTGATCGCCTTCATGAGACAGGTTGCGTTAATAAATACAGGGGTCAGAACAAGGGGCTTTCAGCAGCTGAATTTATCTTTGAGATTCAATAACTCGAACACGGTAGGGGTTAGGACAGTGGTGCTAGATCAAAATATGTTCATATTGATCCATGCTATCGCGCATTTAATTTTTTCGGAAAGTTTCTGGAACACCCTGTATATAAAGGAGATGATAATGATAATGTCTGATTGCAAAAAAAAATTAAAAATTTTTCTCTGCCTCCAACTTAGCACAGCAGATTTCACTGTTGCTAAATTTGATCTGACTGAAGGTAAAAGCATTTATATTGCATCCTGCTACATGGCGCATTCTTGTGAAGCCCCCATGGAGGTGGGGAACGCTATGGGAAATATCCATTCACTGAACACCATCATTATAGGCTGTGAAGCCAATGCGAGACGTCATATGGGGCAGCTCTGAAGTCAACGAACGAGGTGAGTCCGTTTTAGACTTTATGAATACTAACAACCTTACAATTTGCAACAGAGGTACTAACCCAACTTTTGTCTTCCTGTGTTCCGATAACTTCGTTGGGTGGTCAGACGTTATTGACCTTAGCCTGATGTCAGATAATAGATTAGTAGATATAGACAACTGGGCAGTATCCGGAAAGAAATCCTTCTAGGATCACAATTGGATATTGTTTAACATTTCTGCTAAAACGACTTCGATCAGATGCTTTCGGAATCCCAAGAGAATTGATTGGGACAAGTTCAACAGTAAAGAATGCTTCCTAAGTCCGCGCAACACATTAATACCACATCCAAGTTGGGGAAATCCATGGATACTGCATTCAAAGTGTCATATCTTCAGTCACGCTCAAAGAAAACTTGTCCGCCTTGGTGGACAGATGAGCTTACAACGCTAAGAAAAGAATCTCGCACATCCTTCAATGCCAGCTTTAAAATTAGATACTGGCAGCCATAGAAGGATAAACTTAAAGAGTATAAGATGACAATAGCCACTGACAAAATACGATCCTGGTCAAAGTTCTGTGGATCGATGGAGAACACAAAGGATTCATCTAGGCTGAGCAAAATAATGGCCAAGGGGCCACCTATGTGAGGAGCGAAGACGGGACATTGTCAAATAGCTCAGCTGAATCGCTAGAGATACTCTTGAAAACACACTTCCCAGGCTGCGAGGGCACATCCAGGGAGGTACGAATATTATCAACCCATTACTCAGATACTAAGAGTATAGAGGATATAATCAGTCCAGACAGAATATCCTGGGCTATCAATAGCATCTCACCATATAAATCTGCTGGACCAGATGGTATTATACCAAAAATACTGCAAAGTGGAGAGGTCATAATTACGCCGTGGCTCTGTATCATATTCCGATATTGCCTGACTCTGAACTACTTACCAAAGAGATGGAACCAGGTTAGAGTGGTTTTCATTCCCAGGGCGGGAAGACGGAGTCATGAGAGCGCAAAGGATTTCAGACCGATCAGTCTCTCAGTTTCTCCTGAAAACGCTTGAAAGGCTAATTTAAGCTTACATCCGCACGAAAATGGATGGATCGCCCAAAATATCATGTAGTCAACATGCATACCGAAAAGGCCGCTCAAGCGATACAGCACTGCATGAGGTCGTCAGAACTATTGAGAGTTCGTGGGAACACAAACAATATACCATCGCGGCCTTCTTGGATATAAAGGCTGCATTGAATAATGTGAGCTCAGCAGCTATAGAAGAG
Source organism: Phaonia tiefii (assembly GCA_963931995.1). NCBI lineage: Eukaryota > Metazoa > Arthropoda > Insecta > Diptera > Muscidae > Phaonia > Phaonia tiefii. The sequence goes on from OZ008369.1 coordinate 189,923,513, forward strand.
TCACTTGAAGATGTAGGCGTGGAAACATTCCTCAAGAGTTGGATAGTGACAATTATACAGAGCAGAATTATCGACGTCTTTATTGGAAACAGCGAGTTATCAAAGCGATGGAGTCATCTCTCCCCTACTTTGGTTACTCGTGATCAACAAAATGTTACTAAAACTGGACAATATGAGGATCAAAACCATGGCAGATGCGGATGACGTGGTAATAATGTTATCTGGTATGTTCCCATCCGTGTTGAGCGAAATCATGAATGGGGCCTTGAAATCACTTAATGACTGGGACACTGGGAGTGGTCTTGGAGTGAATCCAGGGAAAACCGAGGTCATACTTTTTACCGCGAGGACCAAGATACTAACGTTTAATCCTCCTCGGCTAAGTGGAAAGAGATTCCACTATCAATTCAGGCCAAGTACTAGGGCGTAATTCTAGACATTAAATTATCTTGGATGCGTATCATAGAGCACCACGCACAGAAAAAACCCGTTGCGTACTACGCTTGTCGGCAAATGTTCGGAAGCCGATGGGGTCGCCAACCGAAAATGGTGCTATGGATGTATACTAGTTTAATCAGACCTATACTCTCCTATGGAAAAATGGTATGGTGGCCTGTCGCGGGGAAGACCTCCACCATGAAACTGATGTCTAGAGTTCCGAAATCAGCTTGCATCGGCATAACAGGGGCAATGAGGACGTGCCCAGCTGAAGCCCTTAATGCTATGCTTCATATTATACCAATTGGCCTTCATATAACAGCTAGTGCGGCATGAAGCGCCACCCGACTAATGCTCTTGGAATCTGGAAGAGCAACGCATATGGACATGCGAGTATACTACAGACAATTTCAAGAGAACTCAATATAATCACCAATTACTGCACCCCCTCATTGACGATCGATAACCTATTCGATGTCAGGTTTTCCAGAAGAATAGAGTGGGATAAACGGGAATCACTGACAGGATTTGACACCAAAGTATTTACGGATGGATCCGAAATGGAATGAGGAAACGGCTCGGATGTCTTCCCCGAAGAGGCAGGCCTCAATTTATCATTCAAACTCCCAGACAAGTGCAGCGGTTTCCAAGCTGAGGTACTGGTCATCAAGGAAGCCTTCGCCGAACTTATACTACAACGTAGAATAGAGCGCATTGGAAGATTTGTTGATAGCCAGGCGGCTCTCCTATCACTTAAATCTAGGCCACAAGGGTCTCCTTGAGAACGAAAGGGTAGACGAACTAACCAGGGCTCCATATGGTGTCAGTCGCAACGCTTATAGGGTCGGTCCATTACCATGAACGAGCTAAGACCAGATGGGATAGAACGGAAATGTGCCGCACATCTAGAAACACATGGCCAGCATATATCATTCACCGGACTAATTCCCTCATTATCCAAAATCGGGGGAACATATCATAGCTAATTTCCGTGCTGACTGGGCACTGGTCAATTGCTAATTATGCAAGATGACTAAATCTTCCTTACAATGACCACTGCCGCGCCTGCGAAGACGCAGATGAGGAGACGGTGGAACATCTCCTCTGTAGTTGTTCGGCTCTAATGAATGGACGCATAAAGACTATAGGTCGGCCCTTCCTGCACAACCTCGCTGAGGTACACGACATAGATCTAGGGGATCTAATGAGATATCTCCGGTTGACAGGTTGGATATAGACACTGTGCTTTAGACTGTCCGGGGTGATGTGGTACACAAAACGGTGTCCCAAGACACTAATTGATGCTAAGTAGTATCTTTAGCAACCACGTAAACCAGCCAGATATTGTTGAGAGCGAACTATGATGGAATGGACTGAAGTGGATTACACAGTCTGACATTTCATCGCGGTGCTCTGAATCTCGTGTCCTCAAGGGAAACAGACATTAAGTATAAGATTATTAAATTTAATTTTACCCATTTTCAAACTTTCGTTTTGGAAAAATGTTCTTCATTTCTTCCTCTTGTGCGCCGAACATTCACTAGATAATTCATTTAATTTCCATTTCAGGTCATCATGCAAAACAATTCACCGGACTACAAAATTAATCAGCAACTTCGTCGTCGTCTGGCAGACTTCTAACAAGTATAATTCGTTTCAGTGCAGGATCTGCAATCGTCCAAATCCACATAGAGCGTGTCGGACATTTTTGGCAATAAATGTGGCAGAGAGAATTCGTGCCGAACGCAGTAACAAATACTGCGGCAATTGCCTCGTAAATGACCATTCGCAAGGCACTTGCTGTAGCACGGTTGCAGGAAATGCCTAAAATTTTACCACACGCTTCTCAACAGACATCCAAGACTAACTAACGATTCGGTAGCTTCTCTATCCTCCTCTCGCTCACGGTCGTCGTCATCCTTTAATAGTGCATCTAAAGCTATTTCTCCTAGACAATCATTGCCATCAAAACCAGCGTCACAATCCACATCACTCACTGCCATTTTACGGCAAAATAGTGAAATTTTGCTCCCAACCGTGCTAGTCAAGATAAATAAAAAGACGACGCACGCTCGTTGCCTACTAGACTCCGGTTCATCTATAAGTCGAAATTAAAGGAAATTTGTAACAGAGCACGAATTGACGACAATTACACTTGCAGAGGAAACGGTTTGACTATTGACGCTGAAATAGCGATTTGATTGGAATTCTAAAATTGAAGGTACGTTTAGGGTGGACAATAGGTTTACTAGATCTGTTCAAGCACAATCAACGACTTAATAAGCAACACCAAGCAAACTTGTATTATAACTTTACTAATGAATTCCTATCCTATACTATAAGTAATTTGTTAAATACTAATGAATTTTTCTTAAATTGTATTGAATTTTCATGAACTACTAATATACACACTATGTTTAAAATAATTATTGAAGCTTAGTCCACTATCCACATAAAAGCATTATGTTTCTTAGTCTATTCTATAATATTGCATATATACTGCAAGGCTTTCTATCCTTTTCCAGCATAAATGCCCCATACAAATGTCAAATAGTTAGAAACAGTGATGCCAACTCTGCAGGAACGAAACGTGCCGGCGAAGTACTCAAAAAGTGTTAAAACACGCCGAATAACGAAAACGACCAGAAAAATCTGAAAAGTGCAACAACGCGCTTAATAAATAAGGGAATGTCCAATATGTACAGGCAGATTGTAACAGTTCTAGTAGGTTGTGTTATTTTTTTTGCTCATTTTCCTGTGAATTATATTTCCGACAATAGAGACAAATCACCGTGCCAAGTGTCGAGCAACAGGTGGGAATGATAAAACTTTATTATTAAAATGAGTGTTCTCTTCTGGCAACGCTGCGCGCTGTGCTCACGCTTTGCGACGACACCCATTGTTGAATAAATGGGTACATCAACAAGCATTGCCGGATTTAGGACGATACCAATCATTACCAAGTGGCAATCCATGTACAAAATGTCATTGTTTGCTCTGGTTTGTAGTCCGGCTACATCATAGGTCCGTACTTCTTCAAAGACGATGATGGCGTTTCTACCACCGTCAACGAAGAGCGCACCCGATCTGTGGTTCCATCATGACGTCACTACATGCTACGCAGAATTATCTAACGTAGAGGCTATGTGAACTGGTCACATAGACCGTGCGATTTGACCCACTTAGACTTTTTCTTTTGGGGTTTCCTTAAGTCGCAGATCTATGCCAATATGCCACAAATATCAGTGATGTAATGTTCTTGATAGCGCTTTCAAATAAAATAAAAACTTCCGTGACATCTTACACGCAACTTGTTTTAACTTCCTTTCAGATGTTCACCCGAAGAAAGAGATGTTTGTAGTCAGATTTGATGAATGCCAGCATTGTTTTTTTTTTTTTTTTTTTATCAAACCAACACTCAGGGGATGCCCCCTATAAATGCAGTGCATTGTGTTGGCGAAGGAAAATTGAGGTAGTAGAGGGTGGAAAGAGGGAGTAGTGTCTGTTGATATTAGCCTTGAATGTTTGTATGTCACAATTGGTGGGAAATACACTAGCCGGAAGTTTATTCCACATACGGACTGTACGGCTGAAGAACGAATTTTCTCTATAGTGTGTAGTGCGGTCAATCGGCCACTCGATAAAAAACGGATGAGAGTTCCTGGAAAGCCGCGTACTTCGGCTAAATATCCTCACGTCCCGCATAAGTTGACGGATGTCCGAGGAACACATACCGTTGAAATATCGATAGAACAGTGACACGCAACCCACATTTCGACGATGCTCAAGGGAGGCAATAGAGTTGGATACCCTACTGTCCCCTATTAACACCGTCGCTCTCCTCTGGACACGGTCGAGAAGCTCCAAAGAAGTCCCAGGAGCACCTGCCCATATATGGGAGTTATACTCCATCTTTGGCCTGATGTAGGTGGTGTAGATATTGAGAAGATCAGATGGAGTGAAGTATTTGTTGCACCGCTTCAAAAAGCCTAGACACTTGAATGCATCTTTCGACACTTCAAATACATGTTTTGCCCAACGGACATCACATTGTATTTTCATGCCCAGAACATCAAGAGCGTCTGATTCATCAATATCCATACCGTCCATAGACAATGACGACACACCTGGGTCAGCAATACGTTTATGCGACAACAAACAACACTGGGTCTTACTCGCATTAAAATCTACTCTATTCCTTCGACCCCATTCAACAATGGACACCAGATCGCGGTCGAGTGTTTCATTCATTGTCCGGCGTTTGAATTCAATCTCTTGAAGACTTGGCCTACGATCGAATGAATAAGAATGGCAGAGATTACTGTCATCGGCAAAAGAGTAGATTGGATTCACAGTCTGACCCAGGAGATCGTCAATGAAAATAAGAAAAAGAGAAGGAGAAAGAACAGAGCCCTGTGGTACACCTGCAGTCAATTTATGCTCGTCGGATGAAACCCCATCTACAACAACTCGTATAGTGCGATCTCTGAGAAAACTCGATATAAATCGAGTGAAGTTATCACCGACACCAAAAGCAGCGATCTTTGACAAGAGTGCATCGTGCCATACTCTGTCAAAGGCCTTGGAAATATCAAGAGCCACTACCTTACTCTCACCAAGCCGGTGGATGGATCGACTCCACTGTTCCGAAAGGAATGCCATCAGGTCTCCAGTAGATCTCATTCTACGGAAGCCATACTGCCGATCATTAAGAAGGTCATTGGACTCAAGATACTTCACTAGATGGTGGTTAACCATACTCTCCATAACCTTCGAGAGCGCAGAACAAATTGCAATTGGGCGGTAATTTGCAGGGTTACTTGCATCACCTTTTTTAGGGATTGGCTGGACATTAGCAATCTTCCAACGCGCCGGGAAGACTCCGGCACGGTATGCAAGGTTGAAAAGATTGCGCAGTGGACACGTCAGTGTCGAAGAGCACCTACTCAAGACCAGTGCAGATATGCCATCCGGGCCCGGGGATTTACCTACGACGAGATTCCCAAGAACCTTTTTAACTCCTCGCGTTCGAAAAAATATCTTGGGCATGGACCAAGATACGTAATTAATCACGGGGAGTGGTTGATTGCTATCCGTCAAGGAAGAGTTCCTTGCAAACATTTCAGCCAAGAGGTTAGCTTTATCAACCGGTTCAGTGAATGTTATGTCATCTTTAAGAAGAGTTGGGATAGAGGAAGAACTATCCTTTATTCTTCTTGCAAATGACCAAAAGTTCTTACTTCCACTAGGGAAAGAAAGAACTTTAGTACGAATACGCTGTTCGTGAAGAAACTTTTCGCGTCGAAGTACTTTGGCACACTTGGATCTTGCCTGTTTGCGTAGCAGTTCAGTATCAACGTTTTTATTAGAACGCCAGTCTCTGAACGCGTCCTCTTTGGATCTGACAGCATTCTTGCATGTCTGGTTACACCAACTTTTCTCCGATGGTTTAACCGAAATAATTTTCGTCGGAATGAATGAATTCATACCAATCAAAATTATCTTCTCGATCATTTCAGCAGCAGCATCTATGTCATTGTGCAGAAAACAAAGCTTCCAGTTAAAATGCTGATAAAAATTGTTGAGCTCAGCCCAACGTGCCTCTTCGTAGATAAAAATTGTTCGCTTCGGGACTGTGTTTGAAGCGAGACGAAGAGCTGAATACGAAAAGGACGCTGAAATGATACAGTGATCCGAATTACCCAGAGGTGCAAGCGTGTTAACTTCGTACTTTTCAGGGTGCGAAGTTAAGAAGAGGTCAAGTAAATTTTGGTTGTGCCCTTGAACACACGGAATGTGCGTCGGTTCATTCACCAATTGCGTTAAGTGAATTCCGTCGAAAAGCTCCATGACTTTCATATGTTTTTGTGATCTACAATAGTTTGTTGCGTATATCGAAGTGTTATGAAGCAATCATACATTTGTTATAAATACATATTGCATCATTTGGGGTTTAGCCACTTCTTAAAAGAGGGTTCTGGTCTCCATACGTTATTTTTGGGTGTATCTCGACCCAAAAATTTATACGTATTAAGCGTAATAAGCAATACAAAAATATAAGTAAACGGTCAACGATGGTAAACGGTAGAAGCAAAAGAATTTAATATTCATTAGCAAATTAGTGGTGTATAGAAAACTGGCTAAAGGGCTAAATAAAATCTCAAAACGCGTTTTTCCAAAAAAAGCGCCAATAAAATTTTTTAGCGTTTTACAAGGTCGAAAAGTGTTAAATTTAGCCCCAAAAGAGCTAAGTTGGCATCAAACGTCGTTGATATTTATTTCCGCCGAGAAGAAAAAACTTTTGGTTCTTGTCAATTAAACAGCTTAACTGGTAGATCATCCTCCAACGTATTTGTTTAAATGAAGAATTATTCCCAATTCTACTAAATTTGTTTGTTTTCATTTCACTTACTCTGCTTGGGAATTATTCATATCCTCAAATTATTGAGCACGATAACACCAAGCTCGAAACTGTATCGACTCAAGTTTTATCGCTTTACAACGATTTACACAGAAACAATCACAATTGCCAGGTAATCACTGAATTTTAAAAAAGAAACTCCACAAAAGCACCTAGTAGGGTTGGGCAGAAAATTTAGCCAAATTTCAGAATCCTCAAAAATTTTTGTCGGACGGACCCTGGGACTAATACGGTTTGCCTAGGTATAGGCTAGTGTGGGTAGGTAACTGCGTCATTAGCTTCCTCATGTGATGAGGTAATCCTATTTTGTGTTGATATATTTTCCTTATTCGGCCTCCGTTTTATTCTTCCCAAAGTATTCCAAATCAAGCTCAAGGCCAAGGGTTTCCCCCAAAAAGTTAATTAATAAGTTGAATCTTAATTTTATTCGATATTTCGCCTTTCATCAAAAGGCATCATCAGGAATATAAATTGACAAATAACAACAACTTATAGAGCAATAAGTTGGTGTTCACATGCTTTTCTGCCTTCTACAGCTTCGACTGTCTCCTAACTCTTCCTATCCCATTTTAGAATAGGGTGTAGTTGTATGAGGTATCGACAGTTATTGGTTTAATAGCGCTTTCAGCTTTTCTAGCCGATTTTGCTGAATTCTGTTTACTAAGTACTGTTTCCGCATGTATGGCCTTTGGCCGGGCTTAGTCATATTTTCCTCTTGGGTAGCTGCAACACAGTTCTCGTTACTTTAGAATTATCAATTTCAATGCTCTTTTCCAATTTGATTGTAGGAAATTGTAGGACGAGGTCAAGACCATGTTAAACTTTTGCTTTGATAATAGAACTACGTTCCTCCATTAAAAAAGAACATACATATATATTTTTTCACCAAATTTACTAAACATCTATTTCACAAACTGGTTAATGTCAAAACCAAATGAAGTAAAAAAGCATGTGAACACCATTTTGCGATAGTATGATAATCATTATAAATCATTCTCATGACACTTCAAGGGGTATGTGTAAACGCACTATAGCAAAGCGGTACAGATAGAAATTAGTCTCCTGCGCAACACATTCTACACAATATCTGGTTTTTGTATCGCGTATGTAACCGGTGCGTCTACCCAATAAAAAATGGTGCTCCGCGGTAAGCGAGTAAGAGAGAAACGGAAAATCATCGCTTACAAACCTGCTTACATGAGGCATGATTTTTATATGGCGAATTCCTACTGGAAAGCACTAGTTTGTTACGAAATAAGCGAATTTTTCATGGTATATGAGGAGCTGTGAATTCATGGCCTTCAGTAAGTGCTTCGTAATAGCAACAAGAATATCCTGAATTCCTGCCTTAAAGAAATAAATAAAAGAATAAATATTTTTTATATACACTCGTATGTAGTTAAATTATTTTATAAAAAAAACACTTTTTTACACCAATTCGTTAGTTTTCAGTTGTGTTGTCATTTTGTAGCTATTATGACTCAGAACGGTTGTCATTCACAGCTGTTAGATATTATATAAACTACTCAATTGTGTTACTGGTGGAAATCATAATACCAAAATTACAACTAGTCTTCAAATTACAACTAGTTTCGGTCTAGTTGTCAATCCATAATAAGGGCATTAGTTTCAAATTTAAACTCGCCGGTTATCCCGTCGTTTGGCCAGTGACGATGGAATATGGCAAGTATGAGATTTATTGCATTCATAGAAAACTCTATAACAGCTAGGGTAACCATTCAATTAACCATTATTCGGTTAATCGATTAATCGTGTTATAAAATTAATCGAACATTTTAATAATTAATTTTTCGATTAACGATTAATTCGATTAAATCAGTGCGATTAATCGATTAATAAAATATAAATATGTGTTTATGACAACGTATGTATGTCATATGACAACGATTTCTTAACTTTATACACATATCGAACAGATTTGATAGTTTGTTGAGAGAAAGAAAGAAAACAAATTTTCTCAAAAATGGTTCATTAAATTGGGTGTAATAGTCTGACGAAATTTCAAGACCCACTGGTGGTTGATCACTTTGTAGGGGGGTACTATGTCCAACTATGTAAAATCAGGAAATAACGTTTTGCACCATTTGGTCAAAATTAATCAATCCAATAGGGTGTTATAGGGTGATATAGTTTCAGAGTAATCTTACCCTATATACGGGAGGTACCCGAAGCCGTGGCACTTTTGGCCCAAACTTTGAGATTTTCGTAATTTTGGCTTGGGACCAAAAGTCACTAATTTTCATGTTGCTGTAACTACGATTTGTGAATTGTACCTACAAGTATTTTATATAATTAAGTTGCTTTTCTTACGTTTTATTTTGGTTTAATAAATGTGACTAGTACAATGTTTGAACACTGTTTTATTTTTTTATATTTTATTCGAATAACCGATTAATCGAATAATTTGATTACGTTTTGTTCGGATAATTGTCAGATTGAAATTGACGATTAAACGATTAATGAAAAAACCCGATTAAATGGCACAACGCTGTGCTCAGCAATGAAATGTAGCAAAATACTAATCTTGCCTGAGGCGACAAATAACACTGTCCAACAAATTAAAACTTTTTAATTGGAACAGAATAGCGACCCTATAATACTGAAACCGTTTTAGGGTTTCTTTGAAAAAATTGTGATGTGACGGCAGAAAATTCATCTGTGGTGGTATGTTAATCGTCAATATTGTTAAAAGCGATTATCATGATTTCAATGCTTTCTGCATAGCTTTGTGCTTTTGAGTTTCCGGGCAATTCTGTTACAACAAGCTGCATAAAGTCAAATTCTGTCTCTTGCATATCAGAGAATTGACTATAAAATTATTCATCTTGTAGTAATTTTCTTCTATCCGGTCCAACGAGAATTCCTAGAAAAGATATTTACATTAAATAAAATAAATTCTTTCTTAAAGGCGTATGGTACCTTCTCTTAATTTTGCTGCAGATAATCATTCCTTGTTTCTTTGTGTATTTAAGCTTTTAATAAAATTCTTAATATGCAGCGGTAGAAGAATGCCCTTATCTTTTGCCACAAGCGATTTATGGATTACATTTAAGTCGCCAATAGTATTATCTTTCTTCGAAATATGTAATACGATAATGGCTGCAGGTAGCACATGAATCCCATTTACAAAGAAAACACATATATTTTGTGTATCCATTTTGCATTCCAGCCAATATTGCCATCATTTTGAAGTCTGCGCATACTTTCCATTTATATTTATCGAATTGTAATTTATTTAAGATAGTTGAAATATTTGTGTATGTTTCCTCCTTTTTGTGAAATACGCAACCGGCGTTGATGGACGCTAGTTTCCATTCTGCAGTAAAAGATGTGTTTTGGACTATGTATTTATAAATAGTCGCCAAGCGGAAGAGTGAAGCCTTAGATATTACAGAACCTCTTCAATACTGCAACACAATACAAGGTCTTCTAATTTGTTTAAAATAACAATCAAATACCGGCGTGTCTTTTTGTTGGAAATGTAATATTTACATCGCCTATTATTACACCCCGGTTTTTCAAACTAGAACAGCATATTTCGGCTTCCCTTTTGTTAGTCCTAATTCTCTTACATGATCTGGGTCTATCAAATAAGGAGCATTGTTTCAATCAGCAAGAAACTTATGTCTGATAAGTTTTCAACCGCCGTTGTTATTTCTGTACTGGCGAATATCTCATTATCCGAAGTTGTATATGTATGTAGGCGGTAGAGGCGCCGGAACCCCTTAGCAGAGCGCATCTGGTAAAATAACATTATTTGTTGTGTCGTATGTAATTATCGTGTAGTGACTTTGACATCTACCAAATTTGTATTTACGCAGAAATAACAAGTATCTGATTTGTGATCTTCAGGTTCAATCCATATTATACGCGTAGAAAATGGCAGCGCTTTAGTACCACCTTTGCACCAGGTAAATATAACACTTTCGCAAGTAGTGCAAACAGTTTTTAGTATCCAAGCTTCAGATGAAACTGGCATTCCAAAGAAAAGAACAGAGGGTTATTCTATTGTAAGGAATATATTTCTTCTGCGCCGCTGGGGCGTTAAATGACCACAAAGAAAATAAAACCAATCTCTTAATTTGCACACAAACTCCGTCATGCTTTGTCGCAGCTCAATTAAGCTTGAATTTGTTCTTATATTGTGTTTTAATTTTAGTAAAAATCACACACGACTTGTACATCACAGATCACTAGACGTGAGTGTGCAAGCTACAGTTATTTTAGTTGGGCATATTAAAATTCCAACTATTTTACAGTTACTCATCATTCCAACCTCGTGTTACACAATGCTTGGTTTGCATTCAACCGCCATATTTATTAATTATTCTGCAGAAAGAAAAATTATATTTACAATATAAATAGTTTTTTTTTGCATAAGTTGGCGTGTAATTTTGCCTATTAAAGTGCCTTATTTACAAGTTTGGAGTCTTTGGTGATCACCACTGAAATTTTCCGTCAAAAATGTTCGTAGAATATTTTAATCCTTAAATGTCCTTTTCGGAATGACTTTTTTCATTTTCTTGAAAAAAAGGTTAATTTGAGCCATAAAGAGGGGAGGTGGAGAGTTAAAATCTTCCACAAAAAATTATCATCATAAAATTCCATAATATGTGACCTGGTCTACGGAAAGGGGGCTTAGGTGTCAAAAAATCAATTTTCACTTTTTGGTTGATTCGGATGGAAGATGAGATGCTTTTTCACGTGGTGAAAATCAGAAAATCCTAACTTGCTTCGAAGAGTACTAAAAATGTAGAGAAAGAAAAATGTAGAGAAACGAAACGAGTTGCTTACTTTTAACAGCTTTTTCACAGAAAACTAGTTTTCGCACGTAAGCTCCCTTTTCGTAGACCAGGTCACATATAATTATAAGTGATGATTTATCCGACCTTTCGTATTGTATAATTAAAGAATGAAATTGTTCGAGCGTTTGGTCGTCTTTTTAATTCATTTTATTCTTCGATATTTCGCTACCCTTTGGATAGGATCGTCAGGAAGATAAACACAATTATTAATTAGAAATGAAAACAATTGGGTTTATCAATATCGAAGAATAAAATTAATTAAAAATACGACCAAACGCTCGAACAATTTAATTTTTGAATAATATAATTATTTCGTAATAAAACTTTGACCCACTGTAAAAAAAACTCAGTCCAGCTGGACTATATGCTTATTCTACAAAAATTATCTTCTCAACATACCCTTTCAGGATTATAGGGTCGCTATTCTGTTCCAAAAATACAGTTGCACATTGTAATGGGACAAATAACCGGTATTGATTAGCAGAGCAATGCTTACTTCATATATAAGTACGTCGATAATATTTGAATCTTTAGCCTGTAATATTGACAACATTATACTGTAAACATTCTCGGTATTCTCAATGCATTGCGTTTTTGGTGTAGAATTTTAATAAATATTTGAGTCACTAGGTATATTATGTCAGAGAATGTAAACAAACATTCGATCTCTTTTATAAGTTAATTGAGAAGGGACGTTGTTTTTTTCTATTTCTAGTGCGAAATATATATAAAGGCAACATGAAAAAGAACCCGTATTCGAACAGTAGTAAATAGGAATTTAAACAGAAATGAGGTTTCTTCGGTTGTTATTTTATTGTTTTAAAATTAACGTTGGTCAAACTAAAAAAACATATCAATTTATATAGAATACCTGGTCGAAAGTAGATAAGTAAAGAAGAAAGGGGAAATTGTGAGATTATCATGGTGAAGGGCTCTCCAACCGGGAAATTTCGAGGCGATTGAAAAGATCTAGCTGTGTCATTGACAATTTTATAAAATAAGGTGGTCAATGTTGAAACACAAAACGACCAGGATGGACTCTGCTGATCAGTTAAAGCGCCAAAATAGAAATCAAAAGGGTTGCTCTTAAATAAAACTTCGGTGATAAGGAAATTATTGCTGTTCAACAAGAAATGAAACGCGACTTGAAACTGTCATATGCGAAAAAGTATGCAAAACTTGGTCTCAAACCAATACACGAATTAGCCAGTTTTAAATTGGCTGGAATGTACAGATTTTTGGATGAGGAGTGATATTTACCGATAGAGAAAATTAAATTTGGATGGCCCTAATGACTCGGACAAATATTGGCACTCCAGAAATTTTTCCAAAATTATGCGTCAGCGGCGAAATTTTGAGGGTGGGTCCCTTTCGGTTTGGGCAGGTATGAGTTATAGAGCAACCACCCCAATATGTCTCATTTTCACTAAAATGGACACGGTGTATTATATACGACTATTGGGTGTCGTCTTAGTTAATTCTGGAGAGGAAATTGGTGTCCCAGAATTGATCATCCAGCAGACAACGCAGCAGTACATCGGTCTAAGAAAACTTCAAAGTTTCTGGAGTCCAGAAATAATACCAACTCTTAACTGGCGTGCAATTAGTTCTGGTCTTTATCCGATCGAGAACTTCTGATCTATTTGACCTACTCAAGTTTACCACCTAGGCTGCCAGTTGAAGAATGTCAAGGATCGAAGGGTAGCAATTCAAGCAAATGGGAGATAAATGATCCTGCGCATATTCTTTCGTTGATAAACTCAATGCCAAGACGCTTAGTAGAAGTTATCAGCGTTAAAGGAGATCATATGCCTTACGAAACTTTTTAAAATATTTAAATAAACCTTTTGCCTTTATAAATATTTCGCACTAGTAATTAGTTTATTTTTGTTGATTCACCTTGAACAAGTCATTGTCAAACTATTTTTGGTGAAAAGTATTTTATTTTGTAAGGCCTAATACAATATAAAAGCACAACTTGAAAATTCACCTCAACATTTGGAAAAAAAACAAAAAATGGTGCTGCCTTTATATTTATTTCGCTGGGTGTATAATAATTCAAATGTCAAAATTCCGGTCCCAAAGAAGTATCAAACAGTTGTTTTCGTACGAAATAAGTTTAGCGTAGCAACCCTGTATTTGAGTTTGCCTACGAAATTTTCGCAAAGTATCAACCAAATTAAAAGTGAGCGAAATTTTCGGTTCATGAAAGTTTCGTTATTTTTTTATACACGTACTTCTTCGAAAAGTTCATAAAAACTGAATAGTCTAGTTAATTTATACATCACAGCATGCGTCAAATCCGGTAGTTCTGATTTTTGCAGACTTGTTTATGATGTTGGCCTAATGAATAATCCAAGTTTGTGACAACTTTGTTAAGAAAGGCGATTTTATCCGTAATGGACTAGTTTTTGAAAAAAACATTGTTAGGACAATACAATATGATACTAGTTATAAGTAGAATTGTCTCTATAGACCCAAAAGTTTCCTAGATTAAGCCTATCAAAGTTTATTATTTTTTTTTTCGAACTTCTCATTTTTTTTTTGCAATTTTGTCATTTTGAATGAATTTTGACCATGATTATACTAGCCCGCCAATGGTGACGTACTGGTCTATGAGACCGGCTGTGTTAAAAAATTCGTATAACTTTATTCTCCGTTATTTTTTTTTTGTTGCGATTTCGAGTAGCTGCAGCATTGCACATCCCCCACCATCAGTTAATGACGAAGCTGCTTAGTGAGCACAACTTCTAAATTTTTTTTCTAACCTGGTGTGTGAGACCGTGAGTCACCGTGTATGTAAGTAAAATAATCGCAACACTTTTGTATTATATTTTGGAAGGTTACCAATTTTTGTTCATTTTATAAAAGTTCCTATTGTTATTTTCCTTAATGAATATGTGAATTTTAAAAAATGTATTGCTAAAACATTGTTATTTTTAATGCACTATTTAAAAACAATTGTGAATTTTAATATTGAAATAAAAGAACTTAAAATGATTATATATCTTTGTTTTATTGTCAAAGTGCATAAATAAAAAAAAAACATTAACTATGTGCAACACGTTTCGAAAAATTTTCAGTTGAAAACCCCGGTGCATGAGACCGGCGTCACCATTAATCAAAGTCAAATTTGCGTCACCATTGGCGGGCTAGAATCGGCCATCGGCGGTGCAATGGTAGTATTCGCGGCTCTTGTACATGAGATCCGGGGTCCGATCCCTGCTCTGACCAACTTAAATTTCTTTCGACGGCGGTCAGTGACGGCGACACTATCGGCTTAGTGACGGCGACACTATCGAGTATTAAGCCATGAAAAGGCTTCACAAACTACCGTTCGCAACCGGTGTAAAACTGTAGGTCCCAATCAGTGAGTTTACAACAAGAACGCGCACAGCTCTCTGGTAGTGCGAAGCTCTCCCTAATCCCTACATGGAATGTAACGGGAAACCATTTATGTTTTTATTTTATACTAGAATAGAAGCCCTGTACTTTTATGATAGGATGTTAAAAAGGAAAATGAGAAGTGTGAACGATGATGTTTAAGCTCAGCTACGAATAATGAAGTAGAAAAGATAAGTACAACAAAAGTTAGTAAGTTTATTTGTTAGGAAATTGAGTAAGATTCAAAATCAAAAATTAAATTAATTTAGACACCTTGGAAGTCACTCCCAACCACGCCTGTACCTGTAAGAGGATTGCACATGAGAGTAGAAAATTATGAATGATATGCAACTGATGCAAGGACAAATTTATACCTAATGGTATGTCCGCAAGGAGTGAAATCGATCAGAGTCTCGAGTAGGAGTTAACCTGGCGAGATTGAAGCTGGTTTTTGTCGCAGCCCTGACGAGTAGTTGATACCGTAACTCGTAAAGGTTATGGGTGTTGGGGTTGCCTCCGTATAGAGCAATTATGACTCGCTCTCCTGCTGCTGCTATCTCATCAGGTGTAGCGTTGGTGTCGAGAAAAGTCGCAGCTTGGCTTTCAACGTCCGGACTTGTTTCAACTACGGACATCATTTGCTTCTTCCCTAAGCCAAAGAAGCAGGATGTCAAGTCACAACCACTAAAGGCATGGATGAAAAGGAAAAGCTCTGTTTTCAAAGAGGATTTTCCACACATTTTCTTCCACATTTATTGTAAAAATGATCAGGTTGGTTTGAGACCGCAGTAAGAATGATCAGCAAGTCAATGACCTCACCAACGACTACCACTATATCATAGGTAGAGGCAGCAGTTACAGCTATAGTGATGATGAGCCTATCAGCATCTTTCCCTGCGTAGAGTACTTGAATGTTGTGATTTCCCATTTTTGTTGTCAGCAGCTTTAAGAAACGAATCCTTTTTGTTATTTGACAAGAAGTCCAGTTGAGGAACCTGTGCCATGGTTTTCTCATCAACGATTAGTGTCGATCTCATCTCGCGATGAGTGTAACTTGGCTCTTTGAAGACGCTCAGAGCCCTTTGATTTTTTCTGTACTGCATTTACGGGGTATCCATCGAAAACTACTGCCACGGTTGAGCCATAGTGAGCAGTAATGTACTGTCTGTGTCTGTCACCTATCGCACCAAATGATGAGCTTCGAGGCCACACAACTTTCTGAAGTAGATGCCCTCCTTCCACTACTACCAACTTCGTTAGCCTTAGCTTCTCATTTAAGCTTATAGGTTGAAATAATGAATACAAGGTGGATTTTGTGCACTTTCTCATTCCTTCTTCAGAGAACAATGACATTGAGATTCGTAAGTTTGGAACTCTCGAAATTCATCATCCGATTGTTTTAAGAAACACAACCTGTGAAAGAGTGTTAGAGGATCAACAGGTGTATTGCCAACAGTAATAGTTCGTACATCTGAAGAAAGGGACACCACATTGTTTTCACGTTTGAATTTCACTTCCTGGAAGTTCTAGCCAATCATTTTTAGCATTGATTCTCTTCCTATCTCTAGAGCCATGTGGCTATTGACACTAGATTCTCCAATCGGGCCACTGCTGGTGTACGTAATAAACTCTGTTGAGGGGAATAGAGGGTGCTGCGCAAACCATCTACAGAGTTTTTCAGTATCTGGTTCATTTCTAGTGGCACGAGGTGGTCGCGTCTCAACATGTTGTTCAGTTGTTGCAGTGGTAACCTCGCAGTATGTTTCAACTTCATGGCAAATATTATGTAGATACACCTCTCTCTATCGAGAGAGTACACTGTCAGTCATACCACGTCCTCGGGTGAGCCCTCCATAGCTTTTCATAGATATCATCAGTACTTGCTCAATGCTCACATCTGACCATATGCCCGACCAAAATTTGTTAGTGCGCCGGATGGTGAAGTATCCCTTTTTTGTGAATATATCGTACTCAAGTGGGTCCATTTTCCTTTCCAATTCCAGCATATCTGGCAGATATAATTGTGCGCACTTCACGTAAAAGAAGTGGCTTTCTGCGTGGAAGAGTGGGAATATTTTGTGGATGGTGTCCAAATGCAAATTCTAATATGTTTTGTTTGGTTAAATTGCTTTATCAGTGCCACCATTCGAAAATAAAGAACCCACAGCTTTGCGGTTGGCGCATTGCTTTCAAGCAAAGCATCCGTGCATTTCGTCATTAGTGCTTGAAACTGGTCATTTTCGTTAGCTGTTAGAATTTGAAATTGAATTAATGTCTTCAGTAATGCCTTTTTCCTTTTCAGTTAACTGAATTGTTTTCCCAATTTCATTTGCCAAGGAAACAGACATCAAATTGTGGGACCTCACTGCTCTAAAATAAGCATGGCTAGCCAACATCTTATCAATGTTGTTTTCAGCAAAAATTGTCGAGAGCAGTTCCTTTAGACCACTTCCACTCATAATCATATGTATTGATCCCAAGAAGAACATTAGTAGGTGAAAACACCCTAGCCTCACAACGACATTGCTCAAATCAGTGCCCTGATAGTTTGCGAATATCTCTTTGGCTTTTAATGATTTTTGAACAGAACTACCGGATTTGACGCATAATGTCCCATACATTCAGGCGACAAAGTTACTGGATTAGAATACAGGGCTTTAATAAAGCCGTTGCCGTTCGACCGGTTTTATGGGTTTTCTGCTTCGGCCGGGTTTATGCATTTTTAAAAAATTCCTTATTTTTATAAGTTTTACAAATCTGCAAGCAATGAAGTAGGTAGTGCTGTACGTTTTCGGGTTCCCAAGCATGGTAAAAATTGGGTAACCTTGACCCACCGATTTTGCACCGCAGAACAACCATTGAATTCGTGAGAAGAATATCCTTCATTTCTGTACCCAACCACGTTAGCCTGTGCCTAGGTGTCCTTAGAGGAATCGTTTTACGAACCATGATGCCACCATGGGTCCAACCGACAAAATTTTTCGTGAACTGTTTTTCACCAAGTTCGGGGATTTTAATACAATTTTTTGAGTGGCGCTCCACCAATGAATTTAAGTCAAAAATTAATTGCTAATATGTTTTGTAACATAAAGTCAATGTGAAAACTCAATATATTCACCCAAACTGAATATAAACTGGGCTGGAATGAATCTTCACATAGAAATGCAATAATTAATTGTTTGTTTCTTGTTATCTTTGCGTATAAAATATTACATCTGAGCAAGTGGTTTAGGAAAAACGTAATTTTTATTCAACCCTGAGTGAAAATATACCATAAACAGACGATTAAGCACCTACGCACAGTGGTCAAAATGATTGATCTAGCGGGACTTAATTCAAATTTCAAATTATTTAAATGGGGTTAGAATTGTTTTTCCTCTCGTAACTAAGTGTCTACTAATATTATTAATACTATCTGTTTTGTTTTGCTTTGCATATTCGCACAGCTCTGTGCTTTCAAACATAACAAATATTCCAGCAAGTGCTGTGCAAAACATTCCCTCCTTTTTGCGATGCGAATCGAATTTCTCTACATTCGGAAATCAGCCATATTTTAGTGCAGTTGAAATATTTTGATTGAAAGTTAGGAGTATGAATTAACTAAAAAAAAATATTGTTGTGATGTGTGTTTGTATTTTTCAATGATAAAGTGTAGATAAAGTTAGTATTCGCAATAGCTGTTTAAAATTAGTTAATGCGAGACTTCCGTGGAAGGTAACTAATGTAACCGTATTCAATCTAATTCTTTTTCTGTTTATTAATATCATTCGTTGTATCCTAAGTATTCAAAATCACGTCCTAGTTTGTACAAGTTTTTACAAAATTTAACTTTTTAGGAACAACGTCGTTTTCCAAAGGAAAATTTTTGCAATATGGCGCGATGAGGAAATGCTTATGATAGCAATGAGCTCCAGCTTACACAATGAGGGAAAGCGAAGTGCGTCCAAAATAGTGTCAATGATGATGAAGGTGCGGTTAAAAAAATTAAGGCATATCTTGAATCAGATGCCTAACCTCATATTAAGTATACACCAGAGGAGGCTTTGGCCTTGTATATAGATGGCGGTCATACAAAGCATTCGTACAAGTTAATGCAAGCTGGTGCAAAAGAGCGACATGCTAGCATCTATCCAGCGTATCATGTTCTCCTGTCAGCAAAAATCAACTGCCATCCCTATGGTGTACACGTGTCTCTGCTGAAGTACCTTTGAAGAACTGGTGGACCATACCATTGCAAGAATCGTTGAGGCTCACTCAAATGCATTTCAAAATATTAATATTGATGCGCAGTCCATGGAAAAGTAAGATGGAGGTAGCGGACATGCAACTTATAGGTGAAGTTTTAGCGATGCTGAAAGTATTATGACAGACGAATATCTACTCACAATTAGCATGGATCCTTTGCCAGTGCGATATGGATCCACTGTACTTTGGCAAAAAAGTCGAGGCCATCGTTAAAATACTTTGCCGGAAAGAAACACAGACTTAGTTCAAGTTGAAGTAGATAATGTAAATGCTCAAATAGTAAAAATAAAACCAACATCTGTGCATAATTGTCATGTTCAGCATAATAACTTTCACATCACAATTATCGATGGAAAAACATTTAGTGTAATTACGGAATCTTCATCCCAAACTTGCGGTATTTGCAAAGCTATCCCGAAAATAATGAACGACCTTAATATGGTTCAAACTCTTGCATGTGCCGAACAGTTCTTTAAATTTGGTTTATCTACTTTGCACGCATGGATTAGATGTTATGAGTGTATTTTGCATATTGCTTAAAGAATACCAATAAAAAATGCCAAATTCGAGATGCAGACAAAGACGTTGTATAACAAAATAAATTCTGCATTCAAGAAAAATTGAAAGAACATATGTCTCTGCTTGCTGATATTCCAATGGCTGGTTCTGGAAACACCAACAACGACAACACTGCCAAGCGTTTCTTTCAGCAAAAACATTACACTGTGTGTAATTTTTTAAGTCATGGCAAAATAACCATATACGGTCACCACTACGTGATAAAAGACTAAAAAAAAAAGACCCGTGTTTCCCAATTTTTCGAAAAGTCATGCACTTTTTTTTTTATGGGCCGCCAAAGATTTGGGGCCTAGGTATCATTTTCGTAAAAATGTGATCATTTTCTCAGGCTCATATCTTGCAAACCGTTCAGAATAAAGAACATAAATTGTCATAAAGAACAAAAATTTCGAACATATAAAATCAAAAAAACTTCACCTTCCAGATCAAAATCGCAAAAAACTTAAAAAAATTCGATTTTTTTAACCTTTTTTCCCGTGTTCAGGTCCATAGGTAGCAAACCGTTCAAAATTCAAGGAAACAATCAACAACAAAAATTTACCTAAGATCTCAATAAACAAATTTCTAGAACATATAAACTTCCTAGAGATGATTCTTAACACTGTTTAGGTAGCACGCAACAGTGAAAAATTTGCCGAAAATTTTTTAATTTCATTTGTTTTACCTTTTTCTCCTGTTCAGGCCCATAGGTAGAAATATGCCTATATATGTTCGCAATTTTTGTTCTTTATGACAAGAGCTACAACTTTGCCTCAGATAGTAAATCGAAATTCTGAACGGTTTGCAAGATATGAGCCTGAGAAAATGATCACATTTTACGAAAATGATACCGAGGCCCCAAATCTTTGGCGGCCCATAAAAAAAAAAAAAGTGCATGACTTTGGGAAAAATTGGGAGACACGGGTCTTTTTTTTTAGTCTTTTATCACGTAGTGGTGTCCGTATATGGTTATTTTTTTCGTGTTGCACTGTGTTACCATCCCAATTACCAGGTGTAAGCGAATAGGTGATACATAGATTCAGAGTGATCCTATTACCTGCGGATATCAAATTAATATTGAATCTTATCGGCACATATTCTATGAAAACAGCTCCACTATTTGTAAAAGAATATCCGTTGTTTTATATACCTTGCTCAATTCATAACATTTTAGTTAATGGAGCTGACATTATAAATGCCGTCCCACTTCCTATTGGACTAATGTCGGAAGAAGCATTCGAACCAAGAAACAAAGATTTCCGAAATTGCCGCGAGCACCATACACGAAAAAGTTCAAGGACAAATACGATGGAGGATTTGATGCATGTGCTTTTATGTTCTTCCGGTCCTGTAATATCATCTTTGTGTAAAAGCCAAAGCTATTTAAAAATAAATGTTGTGTTGGATAAAGAAGTGTTTGAACTTCTATTTGATAAAAATGTAGAGTATGAGGAGCTTTGTTCAGACGTAAACTTGTCATCTTCTGATGAACAATAATTACATTTTCTGTATACGCTATGTAACACAAAAATATTGTCATTAAAATACAAAATTATAATTTTTTTTGCCTAACTTTGAAAAACTAACTACACAGCTGGAAAGGCGGGAAAATTCCCTTTCTCCTGATGGTACATGTTATACCAATCGGATTTTATTTGCCAGAGTTATGCATAAAAAAACGTTATACCTTATGCATAACTCTGTAACCTACATCCGATTCGTTAAAAAAACGAACGAAAAAAAAAGAATTTTTGCAAAATGGGGGAAAAAATTGTGCGCAATATGAAGAACGTCATTAAAAGAACTCAAAAAAAACATAAAAACAACAAAGTTAATATTTTTGTTTTCCATTGAAATTGATAAAAACGGAAAGTAGTAAATTTCGTGCCTAGAGAAGGCACCCCGAAATACTCAAAAAAAATAAATGTTTTAAAAAAAACCGTTTTTAATATTTAAGTTTAATAAAATTTTAGACCGAAAGAATGTGAAACATTAAATATATTAACTTTATCATGTTTTCCTGAATGAAATAAACAATGTCTAAAATATGAAAAAAATTCCAACTTTCACAAAAAAAAATATAAATATATTTTTTAAACATTGTAGTCAAACATTGTTTAGCATCGTAGCTCAATCTATTTGCAACTAAAAAAAATATTACACAAACAAACAAAAATTTCCCTTAGCGCTATTAGTTAAATACCGCTAGATGTACCTTTTCGACCACGGTGCTACGGTTTAAAATACTATACTTGTATACAAAATAAATTAGATCATCCCCGCATTTCCCGATGACATTCGTTCGTTGGGAATTGCACAATATGGCCATTAGAGTTCCATAACCCTGAACCATCAGCTGTTTTCTTTCATCAACAACAACACTTAGCGCACACACGGCAGGAAATTCAAAACTTGCGTGAATTTACGGACACCCTAACTCCCTGGCCACACATGCAAGTGAAAGTTAGAAAAACTCAATACACATACACTTTTTCACTAATTCGCCTGTTATACGATGACTTATGACCCAGGGACACTAGTCACGACTTACTATGCTTCCCAGTAAGGGGGAAAAGAAGAAAGAGGGGTAGCATAAGTGTCACGAATTGGAAATTCAGGAGGCATTTTGATATTTCTCTTTCACCTGTTCCGTGTTTTGACATGGCGGTAAAGCAACAGTATACAAAAAGTCGAGGAAAATAGTTTTGAAGCAATTTCTTAATAAATTAAAACTATACAATTGCAATTTTATCACCCATTGTTCATTAATTTTTTAAAATGTTGAATTTGAGATTATTACGAATGGAAAAAAAATTAAGATTGACTGGCAATAGGTCACAAAGAATCAAAGAGAGTTGTCGTCTGAAAGCTCATGAATTTACGAAGGGTCACCAAAATAGAAGGAACACAATGTGTCCAATAGTTGGAAAAACAGAATTAAATGGGATCCAATTCCTTCATGGGATGTAATGGGAAACTATTGTTATTGTTGTATATAGTATGTTAAGAAACTAACAAAATAATATCACTTAATAACTAGGTAGGAAATAAAAATAAAGTTTGACAAGTAATTCCGAATAAAACGTATTAACACAAATTTTGAACATATGCAATGTAGAGCATTTTTACTGTAAGACTACTCAAAATTATTGTATGTAGACACTAGTGATGCCAAATGAGAAATCTCGAAATCCCTGGATTTTTCGGGATTGATGAATCCCGGGATTTTAATAAATAATAAAAGTTATTTTTTGGCAGAGTCGAAAGGTGCACATTAACCAAAATGCAGTTTGTGCAATAAGGTTTTAAAAACAAATGGCGGTTCTACAAAAGGCTTAAAAAAACATCGGAACGTAAATTAATTTTGGCTTATGTCTATTATACGGCTTTCTCTCCAAAAATTACAAAAAGTTATTGCGTCGGGTAGAACATGTTATTTTAAGCAATGAAAGTAAAGTAAAATAACAAAGTCGTGGCAAACTCATAGTTTCGGAGTTATGGGCCCCGAAATTTCGGATACATGAGAGGGGTATGACGTTAACGTACCGTGTGAAGCGATTGGTATCACTTTTCTGCCTAAAAAGAGTCAAAACAAACCCAAAAAATAATGTAGCATTTTTCGATAAGTCGCTTATCGAGTTATCGGATGTTGAAATTGATTTTGGAGTGTAAGCCGTAAAATAGACCTTTTTCTTAATTTTGAACAATTACCGCTTTCAATAATACAAAATACAAAAGGCATAGATGTATTTATTACCACGCAATGTTTAAAATTAATTTAAAAGTACATTTCAACTTGGCAGTCAACTAAAAATTTAAATGAATTATAATTTTTGTTAATTGGTTATAGAAATATAACATTTAATATTTTTGTTTGTTTTTTGTTATGTATTCTTAATAACTCTTAATAAACGGACATTTATATGTTTGCAAGTCCCAAACTCAGGTGTATTTAAATACAAATATTAGCATGTTTACTGACAAATATGTATGCTTTTACGTCGAAACATATGCGTGCTTCATCCCAAAGATCCATATACTTACATGGAAGAATTCGCGTGTTTCCCCCAAACCGCCATATACTTATAATTGTATTTAGAAACGAATTATTCTTTCTTTCTTTAATTATTATAATTAAATTTGTCAATATATATCCACATTTACTTATATAAATAGGTAATACAAAGAGTTAAAAGATTTAAATGATTTTTACATTTACTTGCATTGAATGCATTATTTGTTTTGTTTTGCATCTGCTGCTCTGTTATTTCTCCTTTCTTTGTTATCTCTCACGTATTTGTCTTCAGAAGGTTTCAACTATGCGTTGGTTATCACTATGCAAGACAAGCGTGTATTTATTACTTGTGTTTTTGTTATTATGTTTCACAAATGCTCCGACATTCCGATTTTTTCAGTAGAGGCTCGGGCAGGAAGAGGGTTTCACGTTGTTGCCCTCTCCAGTTTCTTTCCTCAAAATCCATTATCACTTTGGTAGCACGCATAAATATTTGCGAAACACATACACAAAAAACAAAACAACATCACAAACCATTTAACCGTCTGAGCGTTTGTTTATTCTCCTTTCACTGATCAAGCGCTTTTGATATCCTCTGTCCGATGAACCATTAACGACTGAATACATGAAATTAAAACCCAATACATCAGCCAAAATAAGAAACACTGACTTCATTTGCAATTTGCACGCACATTCAGGAATATTTATGAATCACTGACTGAGATTATAATGTACAAATACAGGTACACAATTACAAGATATACACACTCGTTGTCCCTCTTTTATTCTCTTGCTCTCTAGAGCACCACAAACACAGATGTATTTGGGTCGCAAACACATATGTTACAACATATTAATCTTTGTGTCTCAAACATGTAATATTGAATAGCAAATACAATGTTTTTGGGCACAGGTATATTATATTTGCGACAAGCTCCAAACACATGTTATATTTGCATCCAAACAACAAAAAATGCAACAATTTTTCAGCGTGTAGAATTTCGAAAATCCCGAATCCCGGGATTTTTTAACATCAATCCCGTTCAGCATCCCTAATTGAGACCGATTGTAGAGAATAATTATAAAGGGATGAGAAGTTTACAAAACGCAACTAGTATTACAACTAATATTACAACTAATATAATTAACGAATATAATTAATACAATATATAAATGAATAAGAAATATGATACAATATGGAATATGGAAATAGTAAATTATATTTTGTAATTCACGGATAACCGCAATTGTAGTGACAACCTTTGTCTCCGACGACATTGTGCAAATAAAATATGATTTGCAAGTATGACCAGGCAAAGTATTGCAGGAAG
This sequence comes from Phaonia tiefii, assembly GCA_963931995.1. Lineage (NCBI taxonomy): Eukaryota > Metazoa > Arthropoda > Insecta > Diptera > Muscidae > Phaonia > Phaonia tiefii. Next base: position 189,948,731 of record OZ008369.1, read on the forward strand.
TTTTTCGAATTTTCGATTATAATATGTATTCATTTCATGATAGTGATTACTTTCATGTGTGGCTTCTGCGTTAGTAATACGTTCATGACACGATTTTTGGTAATATTGCACATAACTGGATATTTGTAGAACTTTATGATGATAATTACGGACGAAATAGCCAATTTAGCCAAAATTCTATAATCCAATAAATCGCTTGCAATCGAGGTCTAAAAGGGTAGTACAGAAACATTTACAACGGTAATATTGTATAACCAATTTCTTTGACCTGATTGTTGCATAGTGTCGTTTAGTGTGCCAATAGATGTAGCTTTGTGTTAATAGCGATTACTCTGTTTGGAAATAACACTATGTACGATATACACATGTAATTAATTATCAACTTTGAGTTTCTTCATAAACATGAGAACATATGGTGTTGTAAAACTGTTTAGCAAACAGTTCATAATATGGATGGACACATTAGATAATTATTAGTGCTATGATTTTGTGTTGTCAGCCAACATTTCGTTCATATGGAATGTGACAAGTAAGATTAGGTTAGAAAGACTAATTACTCTACAAGATAATTAGTAAGTAATTGTGGGGGTCTGAGCAATGAACGTTAGTTCGGCCTTTGGATGTTGGGTTAAAATATGTTTAAGTTAAAATATGTTTACTCACCCACCATAACTGCCATTTTTTTGCTTCACATATCCTTCGTCACAGAAATGAAAATGTCTTCATTAACTGACGAATGTTTTGGTTGTTGCAATGAACTTGTTTCATTGATGCAATGAATTTGTTTTAATAGTGCAAATAATTTTTTTAATTGTTGCAAAGAATTTTGTTCATCGTGGACATGAATACTTTTCATTGCTGCAATATAACATTCTTGGAATGGGGGACATGGGACTGTCCTGGGAGGTTGAAAGTTTCAGAAAGCCATTCACTTGGGAAAGGCCAGAAATGAATCCCTCATTGGGCAGTCCAAGCAGCTCACTACTTCCACGCGGTATGTCCTGGGCAATGGCTTTATCGGAAAACTCCGTTAACTATCTAGAGTGAGAAGGCGAAACCAATGAGCAGCTCACTAAACTATAGGGCATATTCTTGCGACCTTAAAAGGCGGATAGAAACCAAAAGAAGAAAATCCAGGTTCGACATATTACATCCTGGTCAGCGTGTGGTCCATAATGGGCGGCTGCAATCAAATAACCTGGCAGTAGGTAAAATTCAAAAACCCAGCGGGCTGGGCTTGCTTCTGCCACCGTTCATAATGGCAGTGAATATAGAAGAACGGAAAAGAAAATATAAACAATCCCTATTTGTTGACGACCCCTCAAATGTTATAAGGACCACGATTTTGCAATGTAAGAACTCTATATAGATCTGGTGCAAGTATCCGATTGGCAGTTGCACTCGAAAGTTATAAGGCTGACATTTCCGCTATCCGCGACATACACTACAGCCGCCATAAGAATAAACCTGCATTTGGTTGGGGATTTGTTGTTGGCAATGGACTGCGACATCAAGTCTCTAGGTGCAATACGCTGCCCTGGTCGTGACATTAAGATTGTACTAGGAGATTTTAATGCCGATGTAGGCAGGGAGAATGTGTTTCAGTCTACATTTTGCCAGTTCCGACAACGGTATAAGACTGATTGACTTTGCCTCGGCTAAAAACATGGTCATTAGTGGTACAAGATTCCAGCACAAAGACATCCACAAGGCTACTTGGGTATCCCCTGGTCAAAGAACGAAGAGCCAAATTGATCATGTGGTAATTGATGGAAGGCACTCATCCAGTGAAATTGACCTACGAGTGATCGCAGGAGCTCACATCGATTCTGACCACTACCTGTTAGCAGCAAAGGTTCGCACAAGATTAAGTAGATCGAAAATCATTCGAAACCAAACGCAGAGAAATCTAGACATTGGAAAGCTGGAATTACCAGCGGTAGCCAAAGCCTACACAAGGAAACTCTCGTAACTTTTGGCACAGAACCCACCTCCTCCCGATGACGATCCTGAAGCGCACAGAAACCTCGTTTTCGACTCTATAAAAACTGCCGCAACAACCGTACTCGGTTTCGAAAAACCGCTTCGCAAAAAACTGTGGTACGATGAAGATTGTTGCACTGCAAATGATGAAAAGTACGCTGCACGTAATGCGTAATTCTTCAGTCAATTGCAACGCGAGATGCGACTGCGCGGTATAAGGGCAAAAGGATGGCGGCAAACCGTCTCTTTAGGCGTAATAAACGGCAGTGGAGAAAGCGCGAGAGAGAGAAATTGAGACATACACAAGGACGAACGAAGCCAGGAAATTCTACCAAAAGGTCAAAAACGGAAGTTATGGACATACATGTTGTGAATATGGAGACACCATTTCTCCGCGCTATTAGTACCTGAGATATCCAATAACGAGACAATAGATCACAATTTGGACGACGACGTCGATTGTCCCCTTCCTAACTAAGACGAGGTCAGAATAGCTATTGCTCGCCTTAAGAACAACAAAGCCGAAGGATCAGATGGATTACCGGCGAAGCTGTTAAATGCTGGCGGTTAGATGAATGCATGCCCGGCGATTGGAGTCTTATTGTACTATATCTTATATTTTTAAAAGGTGACCCCAGTCTCTGAGCCATCTACTTTATCCTTTCATCCTTAGCATGTTAGGTGCTATCAAGTATAGGTGCGAAAGACTAAAACCAACTATCGCTGACCTCATTGGACCATTCCAGTGTGGTTTTAGGCCTGGAAAATCAACAATTGGCCAGAATTTCACGCTACGCCAAATCCTGGAGACGACCCACGAAAAACAAATCGACACCTATCATATATTTGTCGATTATAAGGCGGTCTTCGATAGCCCGATACGGGAGAAACTCTACGAGTATTCCTGCAAAACTCATACGCCTTTGTAGGATGACCTTGACGTACACCAAATCCGCAGCGAAAGTTGGTAAGGATCTTGCCGAACCATTCGACAAGGCGACACTCTATGGTGCGATCTCTTTAGCATGTTAAGACAGATTATTATGAGAAGACCTGCAGTCAACATGAATAAAACCATCAGCAGCAGAAGCCACATGCTGCTCGAGTATGCTGATGATATTGATATCATTGGGCGCACAGTTAGAGATTAGACCAAAGCGTGAACATTGACCACCGTTATAAGTTCGAGGTAGTGGACGAATTTATATACCTCGTATCTGCTGTAAACAAAAACAACGTTAACCTTGAGATCAACCGGAGAATTGTGCTTGCGAATAAATGCTATCCTCTCTCGAGTAGCAAAAGTCCAACTATTGCAGACTCTCATACAACCTGTCGTGCTTTATGGCGCAGAATCGTGGGTCTTATCGCAAGCAGACGAAACATCTGAAGCAGTTTTCGGCAGAAAAATACTCCGAAAAATGTATAGCCCTATAGTGTATGCTCTGTATGAGCTACATTTAACATTGACATAGTTAAACGGATCAAAATAATTGCGGTGGTTAGGCCATGTCAGTAGAATGGATGACGACGAACCAGCACAAACGGTGTTCCAAACCGAACTCGAAGGAAAACGAAAAACAGGAAGACCAAGACTCCGCTGAAAGGATCAGGTTAACAAATCCCTGCGTACACTTGGTATTGCCACTTGGTAGAGTATTTGTAATACGAGTCATCCTAACATACATTAACATAAAATATATGTCAACCACTCTCATCTGTTATCTCCTTGTATCTCTATTGATATAACAACAACACACCCACATAAACTTACTTACATTCTTTTAGTACTAAGCCACTCTTTATATTGCTATGCATTTCTAATAAACACTCAGTAAGCATCTGAACTCAACACCAACCAGTGTTTCGTCTTTCTCTGGGTTCTACCAATACATTACATATTTGGCGACGAGAATAAAACGGAAAGAATAACAGAACGGACTTGGTGGGTCAATAACTACATAAAGAAGAACCGAAACTAAAGTGAATATATGTAAATACGTATAACACCAAGAAGGAATAACATATGTAAATACATATAACACCAAAACGAATAACATATATGTAACATACAGCAAACATAAACGAATTAAATAACAAACAAGTACTACACAAACAAATATCAAAATAATGGCAAATAAAAGTGAAGTTGTGGCAAATCAAAGCTCGAACCAAATTTCTGTGTTCCAGACATCTAATGTGGCTGAATTTAACCCTACTTTAGAGTCGTGGAATGTATGGAGAGAGCGCATTGACATTCATTTCTGCGAAATTAATTGCACGCAAGAAAATGTGAAAAAGTCAATTTTGTTAAAATCAATTGGAGCCGTAGCATATAAACTGTTGCATAGTTTGTGTAGTCCGGCTTCTCCTGTTTCGAAGAGTTTCAACCAGATTTGTGAAATATTGCACACACAGTACACACCACCAACAATTGTGTTTAGTGAACGGAAGAAATTTTATGTGGCAAAGAAAAACGACGGTGAATCCGTTGCGGAGTGGTATGCCCGGGTTAAAACCCTGGCTTTGAATTGCAAATTTGGTGCTAATTTGGAAGCGTTTGTTCTAAACCAATTTGTAATGGGCTTGCCAAATTTCATTTTCGAGAGGTTATGTGAAGAAGATGAAAGTCTAACGTTGCAAAGTGCATTAAAGAAGGCGATGATAATGGAGACGAAAAATTTAACTAAGGTAGCAGAAAAAGAACACAGTGCAGTGAATTTTGTCAACCGGCAAAAGTTTGCAAAGAAATCCAACAGTAATGGTGGTGGTAGCAGAGGCAGCGGTAGCAGTGGCAGCAGAGGCGGTGGTGGTAGCAGCAGCAGCAACAGATGCAATGTTGGAAGTGGCAGAGACTACAGAGGAGAGGGTGAAAGAAAGTCGGCGTGTTCTCACTGTGGTTGGTGAAATCATAGCTCGCAATCGTGTAAATACAAAGAGAGCAAATGTCATTCCTGTGGAAAAATTGGTCATCTGGCTTCTGTGTGTTATAATAAAAAGAGAAGTGTCAATTATGTAGCTAACGAGAATAATGATGAAAATGATGATAATGATATTTTTAATTATTAAATTTTTAGTGTGGCTGAGCGCAATTCTAATGATGTGTATTCTCTTCCTGTTGTCATTGATGGTATTAAGCTGGAAGCGGTTTGTGATACTGGTGCTCCTTGTACATTGGTTCCTGTTTCGTTTTATGAAACCAACAATATCAGGAAGAATATTCGCCCATGTCAGATACCGTATATGAATTACAGTGGGGACAAGTTGAAGCTATTAGACGAATACGATGCGTTAATTACATTTAAAGGTAAACCCAAATCAGTTGTTGTTGTGGTTGTAGATACAACAAACCCGCCCCTACTCGGTCGTTCGTTTTTACGTTCGTTTGATTTTGAGTTGTTGCAAGTAAACAACATAAAAATGCAAGAATCAAATGTTGCTTTAGTAAATTTCCGTGAGAGTTTGGGGGAATTTAAAATAAACAAAATTTCGTTATTAAATGAAAATTACGTGATTTAATTGAATCCGGGGTATTAGAGCCCGTAGATAATTCCGACTAGGGAACACCTTTAGTACCGATTCTAAAACCCAACGGTGATTTGAGAATCTGTGGCGACTACAAAGTCACCCTAAATAAGTTCTTAGTGGACTTCAAGTACCCCCTACCCAGAATTGGTGAAATTTTTGCATCATTGGAGGGAGGTAATGTTTTTACGAAACTTGATTTGTCAAATGCTTATTATGTGCGTAATGTAATTATTATGTGCGTGGAGTACTCACATTGGTACTTTAAAGGTAAAGCGATTACCCTTTGGCGTCAAAACGGCAGCAACCATTTTTCAAAAAACTATGGAAAACTTGCTAAGAGATATTCCATATGTAGTTCTTTACCAAGATGACATTACAGTCACTGGCAGAAATATGCAAGAGCATATGAAAACGTTGAAATTAGTATTGCAAAAATTACAATCGTCTGGATTGAAACTTAATATTTCGAAATCTGTATTTTTTCAATCCGAAATTTCATATTTGGGGTTCAACATTGACAAAAATGGATTACGCAAAAACAATGAACGTATTTCAAGCGTAATATCGGCTCCTATTCCTAGCAACGTTTCGGAACTTAGAGCTTTTGTCGGAATGGCAAATTATTATTCAAAATTTATCGATAATTTTGCACAAATCATGTCCCCGTTATATAGTCTATTGAGTAAAGATGTGCAATTTGTTTGGACGGAAAGGTGTCAAAGTTCTTATGATGACATAAAGAAGGCCATAGCGTCAGACCAAGTTTTGGTCCATTTCAATCCTGATTTGCCACTTGTATTAACCACTGTTGCTTCAAATATTGCTGTAGCTGGAATTTTAGCACATAGATTTTCGGATTCTACTAAGCCGATTGCCTTTATTTCCAGGGCACTTTCCAAACGTGAAAAAAATTACAGCACATTAGAAAAGGAAGCTTTATCGATTGTGTTTTGTGTTACGAAACTCAAGCAGTACTTATTGGGAAACCCTTTTTGTTTGCGCACTGATCATCGACCACTTCTAGCCATATTCGGTAGCGACAAAGGTTTACCAATAATGGCTTCAGCTCGAATGCAGCGGTGGGCATTAATCCTTTCTGGTTTTAATTATACCATCGAACATGTAAAAGGAATTCAAAATGAAGCTGATAGCATTTCGAGAATGCCACAAAGTAGTTTTGAGGACAAACCAAAATTTGAAAATTCGTACGTCAATTTAATAGAAAATGAATCAAATGTTAGCGTGAACTTCAAAGATATATCTCGCGAGACGAGACGAGATTCCGTTTTATCAAAAGTGGCAGAATTTGTTTTAAATGGAACTCTAAGTAATATTAGAGATGTTGATTTTACACCATATCGTGAGAAGGATACTCAACTCACTGCTGAATATGGTTGTATTTTGTGGGGATACAGAATAATTATTCCACAAAAATTAAGATCAAAAGTTCTAAATGAACTGCATCGTTCACATCTTGGAATAGTGAAAACTAAATGTCTGGCTAGATCATATATGTGGTGGCCAGGTATTGATAAGGACATTGAAAATTTAATAACAAAATGTTTGTCATGTCAAAAGTTGCAAGCTAGTCCTGAAAAAAGTAACTTAATTCCATGGATGTCCAATGATGCCGCATGGAGTCGAATACATATTGACTTCGCTGGCCCAATCAGAAATTTTCATTTTTTGGTCATTATTGATTATTTTTCAAAATTTATTGAAGTCTTTAAGACCAAGGAAATAACTACAGCTTTTACCATAAGTAAACTGCGAGAGACGTTTTCCCGTTATGGTTTAGTTGACACACTTGTAAGTGACAACGGCACTCAGTTCACGTCTTATGATTTCAGGCAATTTTTATCCTTAAATGGTATAAAGCATATCCTGACAGCTCCGGGACATCCGTCCATAAATGGTCAGGCAGAAAATTTTGTTAAAACATTCAAAAAATCAATTTTGGCGAACTTAGACCAAAACAAAGATGCCAACTTAGATCAAATTCTATGCCGATTCGTGATGTATTATCGAAACATGACGCATTGTAGTACAGGCGAGTCTCCAGCAAAAATTTTCTTCGCAGAAAACTTAAAACACGATTTGATCTTCTTAAACTTCCTACAACAAGAGAAATGATAATAAATTCGCAAAACAACAACATAATTAATCACAAAGGAAATCGAAATACAAAATTTTGTGAAGGTCAAAAAGTAATGGTACGCGATTATCGTAATCCCAATAAGCCTAGTTGGACTCAAGCAATAATAAAAGAAAAACATGGACCACAATCGTACTCCTGTATCTTACCACACAACAATTGTGTGATCAAACGTCTTCTTGATCAAATAAGAGGACAACCTACATCACAAAACCAACAACTAAGCGAATCCAGTGCACAAATCTCTTCAAGCAACGAAAATTCTTTAGTCGTACCACAACAGATACAGGCGACGGAAAACGTTACACACATTAGAAGAGAACTCAGACCACGAGAGGGAGGTAGAGTAATCAGAGCCCCTGAAGTTGTTAAAAAATTAAATTAAAAGATTTTTATTGCAGTTCAATTTAAATTCATCTTTATTCTTGTTCAATTTAAATTTAGACTGATTGTAATTCTATTTAAAATAATCTTCATTTCATTTGTTTTATATTGCCATTGATTTTCATTTCGTACATTTAAAATAATATAACAACTTTAGGAGGAGCATGTAGAGTATTTGTAAATACGAGTCACCCTAACATACATTAACATAAAATATATGTCAACCACTCTCATCTGTTATCTCCTTGTATCTCTATTGATACAACAACAACACACCCACATAAACTTACTTACATTCTTTTAGTACTAAGCCACTCTTTATATTGCTATGCATTTCTAATAAACACTCAGTAAGCATCTGAACTCAACAACAACCAGTGTTTCGTCTTTCTCTGGGTTCTACCAATACATTACAGAGAGATAAGGCAAAAGATCGAACTGGTTGGCGAAATATATTATCTCCGTTTTGTGAGGTCCCTGTCCCCCCGGGATTGTTCGAGATCGGATAAGTAAGTAAGTAAACTTGGAATGGATTTGTTTTCATTAGTGCAAGAATTTGTTTCAATGCGGCATTGTATTTCTTTGATGGCTGCAATAAATTTGTTCATTGCTGCAAAGATTTTGCTTCATGTTTGAAATGAACATTTTTCATTGCTGTTATGATCACTTCATGTCTCATGTATGGACCGCCATCGTTTTGTATGTAAAGTCGTCTTTCACTGATGTTTGTAGCGTGTTGGTAATTTTTATTGTCAATTGTATACTTATACATAAGTAGATACTACACCATTAATCTTATTTTCTCAAATTTTACATAACTATAAGTATGTTCTAATTTATATTGCTGGAAAACTAAAAATATGTGTTCGTCTGCTTTAACAACAGTTTTTGGGATTTTTGTTTTGAAAATATTTTTAAGGGTTTAGAAATATTCGTCTCATTTAATATTTGTTTAATTTTTTAAATAGAAAAATTTTAGTATTTGAGGATTAGTGCATTGATGGGGATATTGTCTGCATATCCTACAAATAAAACCATATGTAAAACCATAACGTAAGGTTCGCATTAAATGCCTGGACAAGGCCATTTGAATGCTTAATTTATTTTACAATTTGCAACTAATTATTCGTTTCTCCAAGAATTTTCTTTAATGTGCATTTTGGAGAAAAATGGGATACAATTTAAAAATAGCAAGTGTACGAAGTTTTAAATATTGTTATTTCGTTTATACATGTGGCACCCGATTTAACGCACAGGCGTATTATTTACTCTGAATAAATAACGAAAAATTAAATTTTTACACTTGATTTAACGAACCTATACAAATATAATACAAAATAATATTTATACAGATTTTATACACATTGGAGAAATTCCAATATACCAGTATTAGTTCTGTCACTTTTCTTTGTTAACAAGTGCATATTAACAGTTAAAGTTAATTTTGTAAAACAAAATTATCAACTTAAATAAACCCGAATATAATTTTTTTTAAATCGAACCTTACATATAAGCAGGTCAGATATAGTCACCGCATAGGCAACATTAACTTATGAGAAACTTATCCTTTTTTAATAAAATCGAGGTTTCTGAACATGTTTGAAACCCAAATTTTAGAGTTTTGATTTCCGGATTTTCAGTAAAGACATATTTAAACGATTATGTTCCATCCACAATAATGGTTTTTCAAGACAGAATGATAAATATGAAGCTTTATAAATATGTGCAAGCTTGTAAAACCGCTGTCAGAATGTATATGTTTTTTTGTCTTTATTTAAACTATTTAATACAATCTAGTTTAAATGCATACTACAACTAGTCTTATTATATAGACTAACGAGCAGTTTTTGTATATTTAGTGTATTTTATATTAGTGCATTTTGTTTACAGGTTAGGCGATAGAATCAAGCATCTTCATCCTGGATAAAGCGTTCAATCAAATCATGGGGTTTAAACCTTCGGAGTCTTCTGAGCAATCCATTAGTGTTCGGTAATGGCGACATTTCCATGTTAATGTGATTGAGAATTCTGTTTCTGTGAGCTACGGCGTGACGTCTTATTTCATCGGGGACCAAATTTATGTCGAGGTCTCTGTGAAGGTCACTTTTTCTCGCATACCAGGGAGCGTGTTCGCGCAGAAACTCTTTATTTTATTAATTTAAAACAATTTTGATTTTTTACTGGAAATGGTGTTTATTGTTGAACTTTATTGTTCAATTTCTTTTCAACAACTCATGTGTAAGTGATTTCGACAACTGATCTTACAATGTTTCTCATTGATGTTGTTGTTATATTCTTTTGCATCGATAATGTAAACAACAAGCAACAACATACATACATACGGTACAAAACATAATGACCAAAACCAGTATGTATGTTGCTGTTGCGACAAAATTATTAGAAAACAATATTAGGGTTGCCCGCAATTTCAATATTATACAAATTTAACAAATCAAAAAAAATACAAATTAATTTTATGATCGATGTAGGGCGATCTCACCCAACATGCTCCCCCCGTTGAAAGGCCTCTCTTTCAAGGAATCATTTAGGATGGTGAGAGAGCTGGTATTGGTGTTGGACAAGGAATTGTAATTTCAGCAATGTAAAGCGAACTAGTCCAGAGTTGACAATATATTTAAAGTTCGAGCGAAAAGCGATAGTTACGGTGGGGTACCGTTATCATCTCCAACGACTTGAGGGTGAATGCAGCATATTTACTGATTTCTGGATTTCTACGAACGAGTGTTGTCGTGGTGAATAACCATTCATTAGTACTGCAAACACGAATCCATATATCGGCTAGATTGTTTGTTGGAGGAATGTATCTCCACCAGACACTTCTGTATTCTTCGGCAAGGCGTGAGATACGACTTTCGACGAATTTGTTCAATGTTGAAGAATGTTGTTTTTGCCATTGCTGAGCAATTCTTGAGTTGGTCAAAAACTAGAGCGATGGGACAAATTTCAAATTGAGCCACCTTCTCCAGAGCAAAACAGTGGCCTAGATTTCACGGCGAGTTATTGATTGTTGCTGTATTGTTGAATTGGCGATAAATAATGTTGGTTTGTAGGTACATTTTACGCAGTGTACCATTTGAACGGTGTAACCGATGTGACGAATTTGACCAAGAATTACAGGAAAAGTGATGAAAAGTTTTGTATGTGACAAAACTTCATTGATGTTCATCCAAACAATTTTGATTTTGAGGATTCGTGTGGAAAACTCAATAAAGCGATAGTCCTTTCGCAGTAGGTCAGAACCACGGTCAAAACTCGAGCAACGCTTTTCTGCAATGAGACACAAAATACGAAACGACAAAAGACAAGCGGTACCCAAATCATATGTTATCATATTCAAGTACTGTACCTCAAATTCTTTTTTCCTGGTCCTCCACCAAACGAGTTGATATTTTCTTATACGTTCATCGACACAAAATTGTCGATACATTTTTGAATCCTCAGATGTGGATTTGAGATAGCGATGATGTGTGATGTAGTTCGAACTACAAAGAGACTGCTTGGAGTGGAAATGAAATTGTAGTGAAGTGTTCAATTCTCGTTTCCTCGTTACATACGACGTTTTTAAAGGCAATTTGAAAGGGATTCTATTGCCAATATCAAAACAACTTTTTCCGACGAAATGTGGTTCGATTTTTTGTCCATTGGGCGATGTTTCGAGGGAATGGTTTAGAGTTGAGTTGGCTTTATATTACCGACTGCGAGTTTCAACGAGACTTCTGCCGAGTTGTGTGTTGATTTGGATATCCCATTGATAATCCAACCGAATGCTGTATTAGTCAGGCAAAGTGTGCCATCTCCCAGTGAGATACGACCATCGAGCAACAAATCGAAAAATACTTTAGTACTGCGAAGCATGTCAACAGGTTGTGGTTTGTTAAACCATGGATCAGCTAATTTTATAATTCGGGGTATTATCCAGTGCGATGTTTTGATGTACTTAACAGGTTGTTGAGCCGAAATCGTCTTCGCCACAGCAAAAAATTAAGACCACTGGAACGAACTAATGCGAGATTTTATTGTGGTGTCGATAAAAGACTTGATGTTGTTTCTGGTTTCACCGATGCCAAAAACTTCTGGCTGGTAAGCGTCACAATAATCGTTGATGAGAACCACGGCAGTTGGAATTATCGCCCTATTGGCCGAGCGAGCAACTAACGAAAGATGATTGCTGTGATTCTCCGATGTTGATTGAGAGTGATCTGATTTGGGAGGCCCAAGTCGTTCAGGGCCACAAAAACTGTGCAGCAATGTATGGTGAGAAGACTGGCAAACTTTGCAGTTCGATTGCGATGTGCATTTTGAAAATTGATGACCATTGCAAAGGCAGTTTATGCACAGTCCATTACGCTTTACGAAATTAAAGCGTTCAACAACAACAAGCGATGAAAACGAAGCACAAGCTGATATATTGTGCTCCGATGAGCAACAATACGAACAAAGTGAGGTTGAGGTTGCAAATGTATCAAAAGGGTGACTAAAATTTGAGTTTGAGTATGCCAGACGAGTCGAATTTGAATCACCAACTATCGAAGCGTTGAGAAAACTGGGTTCCATCGAAAAAAGGCCACGATTTTTCTTCAGCAAAACAATTATTTTTACCCTTGCGGCAATAAAAATTTCCTCCAAATCGCTTCTGGCATTGTCTGTGGGGCAAAGTTTTTCAATTTGTCCTTGGATGTGAGACAATTCCTCGAAATAGGCCTCCAGGACTTGTAAACGGCATTCCAAAATAATGGGATCGAAACTGCCGCCATCTTTTTCCACTTTCTTTTGAATATTAGAGATGTTTCTCTTCATGGAAGTACGCTGTTGCTTGAGCCAAAACAATTCTGAGCATCTTGCGTTTACTTCCCCTTTGACTTCATCAGTACCGGCTATGCTCATATTGACAACTATATATGGAAGACACTTCCACAAAACCACAGAGTGCAAGTAGCGTTCCTTTGCTATGTTAAGCGCCAAAATACTGTGTTATGTACACTTTCAAATATCTATGGGCGACAAAATTTTGTTTCCCGTAGCGGTACTTTACAAAAATATATCTATTTATGTTTGTGTGACACAATTCCAGGCTATCAATTAATGGCTTCAAATCAACTACAAATAAATCACGAAGAGCCACTAAACTACGAAATTCGATATGTGTTTCAGCTAAAGAAATCATACACAAAAATGATTCTTTTCAAAAATAAGCTTTTCACGGAGGCACAGCAATTTAGGTTGATGCACGAATATCAAAATATGTTGTTCCAGCAGCAAATTGATTGGTGCATCTATGAGTAACTCCAACGACGAAAACCAATCACCGTACAATTTGCAGCTTCAAACTTGGTACATTCTTCGCACAATGGTTTTATTATTTTTTATTTTATTTTATAAAACGCAACTAAATTTACTGGCCGTCCTGTCACGGTCGCCAAAATGTTCGCGCAGAAACTCTTTATTTTATTAATTTAAAACAATTTTGATTTTTTACTGGAAATGGTGTTTATTGTTGAACTTTATTGTTCAATTTCTTTTCAACAACTCATGTGTAAGTGATTTCGACAACTGATCTTACAATGTTTCTCATTGTCGCGGGCCACCAAATCCATAAACATAGAACGACAGTTAATCCAGATAGAGATTCCAAAAGAAATAACAACAGTAGAACGTCTGAATGACCAAACTGAGCAACTGACTTCGTCAGCGCTGATGTTGTTGTTATATTCTTTTGCATCGATAATGTAAACAACAAGCAACAACATACATACATACGGTACAAAACATAATGACCAAAACCAGTATGTATGTTGTTGTTGCGACAAAATTATTAGAAAACAATATTAGGGTGGCCCGCAATTTCAATATTATACAAATTTAACAAATCAAAAAAATACAAATTAATTTTATGATCGATGTAGGGCGATCTCACCCAACAGAGCGTTCACAATGTTTCGTAAACTTTATTTTGAAACCTTTGAATGATGTTTATTACATGTTTTTCTGCACATGTATATGTGAAACAAAATTGGTTTGCCAGATCTAAAGATTGCCAACTGACATCACATAATTTTATAGTAATGCCACATTTCAACAGTCCCAGTGAATCGCATTTCGAGAGGCAAATAACCTCAAACCAACTCAGAATGTGACTACAATTTAATCTTTGAAAACTGAGGATTAGTTTTTTACCCCATTTTACTATCTGATGCAGTTTTACGAAAAAAGTACAAAAAACGCAACGCTGTTTGGACAGCAACCGGCGAAAGATTAATAAACAGGTTATTGCTACATTGCCTGTCGATAATCTGGTAAAATCACTGTGGAAGACAAATAAAATAACGAGGTTCTGACAACGGATTCTGGTAGAGGGGGTTAAAAAAATATACGTGTATCGGCGTTTTGAAGGTTTCCGTATGAGCTTTTTAAGGGGTGGTGGGTCAAATTTCTTATGATGAATCGGCATAGGAAATCATTATATTTTAGGTGTGTGATGTGATCAGAAATTGCACGTATGTATGTACAAATTTACGAGAAACATTTTTATGGTGTGGTCTTACGGGTTAAAATGTACTGCTCAACTATTCCTCATAAAATTCTACCGTAAGTTTTTTAACACAACGAGGGGCAGAACTCAACTTGAGTGTCAAAAATAAATCAAAACTTAAAATCCATTTAAAGGTTATTTTCGTACTTATCTGAGTTGGCGCTAAAATGTTACACAAAAAATATTCTACGTCAAATTTCACTATAAGTCACTGAACAAAACAAAGCTTTAGATTAATATCTATAAATAAAAGATAAGAGAAAATATTATAATTTATTCACATTGCGCTAATTACGCACGCCATACCTTGTCAGCTGCACTTTGGTTGATAAGGTCCGTCGTCCTGCAACAAAACACTATGAAGAAGCAAAATCAAAACCTGTTCGAATTGGATTACATTTGTGGCATTTCACGTAAAGGGGCCACCCAAAAAATTTTTTTCTCAAATTTGTTCATATTTGGCTTAACACTGTTGCGTTATACAGTACTATGGGACGCGGCAATAAGAATGAAAGGGCAGTTTCAATACTACCTGTTAACATTTTTGTTTTAAAAACTAAATACTTACATGTAAGTAAACATTTTTATGACGGCGCATTGTGTTTTGCAAATGGGCCTTTTATTACGGCTGTGAAGTCTTTTATGATAATTTTCTGTTCAGTTCTACCTGTAACCCTTATTGTTCTCAAAACTGTACTTTCATTCTAATTACCTCGTCTTGTAGTACGTACATAACGCAACAGGTTTTGTGAATGGATATTCGATGTGTGTATTATTTTATTCACAAATTCGTATAATTTTCATTCACAGAGAAAAAAATATTTTGAAATCAGAGATTTGTATTTTTGATAGAAAAAAATTCCATAAAAACATTAAAATAAAAAAATCAGTTGTATTTCAAAAAAATTTTTTTTTAAACAAAAGTTCCGATGATATATCAGAAGTTTCTTGGGTGTAATTTTAAGACCATTTCCATTTTCGGTTTTTATTTGTAGCTACACTTTTTAGTAGCAAGTCCTGAAATTTTAAGCTTGGATCCATAACTTTTGGAGAAACAATGCAATCATACCTACGGGTTTGTGCTTTCATATTAAATGTTTGAAAAAAATTACTCTATGATAAGCTTTTTGAAATATTATATATTTTCTGTATATACTCGTTTTTAGCATTAATGAAAAGCTAAATGCCATTTTTTGATAAGGTTCCTTAAGCTACAATTTCCTTTGATTAATCTGAAAAAACGCGCCATTTTTCTTTTCTTTCAAAAGTATAACCTGTTGATAAGTAGAAACTGTCAGAAATTCAGACCCTAACGGTAATGGTTACATTGCTATTTTCATACTTCACTATTGCATTTCCGTCTATATTAAATTGGAAGTTCTCACATGTACGCTGTACGTTGTTTCCAAAAAATTTTGGTATATAAAACCAGAACAGGGAAATTTTTTTTGGGAAAGTATTTACTCTGATTTTCATAGCTTTTTTAAATTGCGGAATATATTGTTGTATTTACAAGCTATTATAAAACATAAACAATTTCATATTCGCAAAATTGGATTACATTAATACATTTATTTTCTCCAAATAATTAGATTATTAGTGTTTAATTTTTGTTTTCCCAAAAAGATTCCCGAATCATTTCATCCAAGGGGTCACTCACTATACCAATTTTGCACGAAATGTAATGTAAAATTGTGAAATAAATAGCATAGAAATAAATGTTTGTTAGTCTTAAAGTTTTAAAGCCTAAGGCTCCATCAGCCAAATCGTTTTTGACCCATGAGGCAAGAAAATGTATTGAACAGATGTTTCGTTCCTCATGCTTTGGCGTGTGTTGGCTCATAAGACAGAATGTATTGTTCCATGAATCAAAATATAAACGTCCGGTGTGTTTAAAGCCTAAAGATTCGATATTTATTCAGAAATATAACTGTTACATTTTATTAAAAAGTAAAATACAAACAACTTTTGATGGAAAATTGTGCAAATTTAAAAACTTAAGCTAAAAATTTCATGAAAACCATAAAATTATGGGGAAATTTGGTGAAAATTATGCTAAAAAGCATTTAGCATCATGTTTCTAAAAAATTATGCTGACGCCAAAAACTATGCTTAAAAAGCATTATGCTAGCTGGTAACACCGGGTCTGAACATTTATATTTACTGAAAATTCATATTTACACCTATACTTTTATTCTTATTGAGTTTTTCAATTATCGTGTTTCAACACACACTAGATTTCTTTCAGTGCGGTCCTTCTCTCTCTCCCAAACACCAACTCATTTCATTTTGGACAGCTATGGTTTAAACTTTAAACGTTCACTAGTTCTCGACCTCGTTCATTTACGACGCCCGGACATTACAATCACGAACATACTCACCGTATCGAACATGTGCATTATGTTCGTAAGGGTGACGTCTGGTCACCCTAAATGAACTATTTAGTTAATGAACTACCCAGCTCTGGTTTAAAGCCATTCATACATATCTATTTTCATACTTCTCTAATGGTGGTTTTCATTCTCTTTCGACAATTTCTGTCGTTCTTGCGATTAAACGAATCGTGTAGGAGATGTGGAAATTTTAATCATTTATATTAAACATATACTTCCGTATTCATAAAAAGTTGTGAGAGGTTTGAGAGACAGTTTATCATCGTTTATCACAGGTTATCTCTCTCAAACCTATCACAACTGTTTATGAATATGGCGGTTAATGTTTATCAACCTATTTCTCTATCTCGAACGAAAAGCTAAGAGAACGAAAATCAGTCATTCATATTCGACTCAAATTTGGTTCCTCAAAGTCGAAATTTTCATTCGCCTGACTCTATGTTTGTTCCCAAATGAGAGCACATTCGAAATAGAGAAACAAAAATTTGTACTGCCAACTTTTGAAAAAAATTATGTTTTAATTCGACTTGATTGTGAAACCCAAATCAACTTTCTTTCGTATAGAATGCCGTGCTGTGACTAGGAATGTAAATCGGGATTTCCCGAATGCCCGGCCTTTTTCGGAATTTACAAATCCCGAAAACCCGACATTTATGCAAAAAAGCCCGGGACTTCAGTTTTCGGGCTTTAGATTAAAAATAGTGGCCTGAAATTGACAACAAGTCGTTTATAAAAAAAATGGTTTCCCATTACATTCCAAGATGACGAAGAATTAAATCTTTCGACATTTGTTTAGCAGAGACAAGAAATGGCATTACAGAAAAATGCCACATCAGACCACTTATGGGAAACGTCCTATAAATATGTTAACCTTTTCGTAAAAGTCCAAAGGAAAAGAGCTCATGTTAATTTTAGATTGAAAATCCTGCCTGGTAAAAAGGTGTTCATAGATCTAAAACAATATCTGATAAGCAATTTAGCTTGTTGCATAAAACAATTAAAACTATTAATCCAATAAAATAATCGGTCGGAGCATTATGACAATCTGACATGAAACTTTGGAAAACAGATGTTGCTTTGGCATTCATCATGAAAGAGAATTAAACAATTATTAAGCGACAAGGTAAAGATTAAATGAACGAAGAACAATCTAATTCAATATTTTAAAAAATCCAAACATGTAAATATTCTGGTTTGGACATAAATGCCATTTAAAATCTGACAGAGAAAAATTAATACATCGCACACTGGGACAAATGGATAATTTACTGCGACAAAATTATTTACTTCATATGGATTGAATAAATTTTAATAAAACTAGGTACCTTAAGGGTTTTAGGCTCGCTGAATACGAATCTGATGTCAGTTTTTAAATATTCAAAATGGCGGATCCAATATAGCGGACAATTTTTAAAAAATTGGTCGAATTCGCTTAAAACTTCTTACAGGGATTTTTTGGGGTCGCTGATTACGACTCTGATGTTAGTTTTTAAAAATTAAAGATGGCCAATCCAATATGGCGTACAATTTTTAAAAAATTTATCGAATTCGCTTAAAACTTATTAGGTGGGATTTTTGATGTCGGTTTTTTAAAATTAAAAACTCAAATTTCAAAACATTAAGCCTAATTAAAAACTTAAAACGAGAATACTTAAATAGCGGACTTAATAATTATATTTTTTAAAAGTTTTTATTTACATTTGATCATCTGGTGATGATACTACTTAAAATATGAAGAATTATAGTTAACTGTTTCAATTTTTTTTTTAAATTATCAAGATATATAATCCTCTTTTGTCAATCCAAGGTCCACTATATGAGCTAAAGCTTCTTCAGGATTGTAAGGTTTTACCGAAGCAGAAGATGAAGTATGTATCATGTGCCAATTTCATTCTTTTTAAACTTATGGGTGAAGAATTGATGGTTAACTTCACAACTTCAGCTGCACTTCTGTTGCCTGATTTCACCAAGCTTGTTTCTGCTGGCAAACATAATTTTCCTGAATTAAGATCTGATACAATTGCTCTTACATGTCTTTGCTTACTGCGATGAGAACTTTTTTCAAATAATTTTCTGGGTCTGCCTCGTATATTTTGTTCTGAATGTGTTCCTACCGATAATGGAAGCAGTGGTGGTTGTATCTCCGGGAGTTTTAGGTTTTTGTCAAGCCAGTCTATGTGCGTCTTGTTAAATCGCTCATATGTATAATTACACTCACGAGACTTCGTAAATATCTGTGAAATAAACACTTTAACTTCCTAATTTATTTCTTTTATTAAATCTTCAAAAAGCTCACTAACACCAATTTTGCCCAAACTATACTGAAATAGTTGGTCATTACACTTTGATGACGACAAATTATAAAATTGTTGGTTTTTAAGTACATCAAATAACTCGATTCTCTTCATTTTCATCTTCTTTGAAGCCCAGATCTCCGTACGCAGTTACGGAATACCCCTTTCTAATATATTTTCGTAGCAGTTTAAGTATACTCGTGCATTAGTGGTGCACACAAGTATTTTGTGAAGAGACTGCACAGAATGAAAAAATTAGCGAATGAAATAAATTTTATTTGCATGTGGGATTTTGAGAATTAGGTGTACTACCTAAGAAAAATGTGCTCTATTTATTGAAAGGGGAAACGGGGGGACCTCCACTTGACTTTATTACACTTATTAATAATTGTTTTATTTAACTTATAAGGAAAAGTCGTGGAACTGTTTGGCACTTTCTTTATAGCTCTAGCTAAAGTACATTTTTCAATATATTTCATAATAAAAACAGTATACTATATCTACACTACATATAATTGCTATTTTAATAATAACTGCAAATTAAATTATTATATACCTGATGCTTAAAAATATATTTCAAAAACTTTAAACTGTAAATTTTCAAAAAATTGTCGAGTGAAGCAACAATAAACGCTATGGATGCTGCTGACAGGTATAAGTGCGTGTAACAGATAATAATACTTTGCACACACTTACAGACGAATGCGATGCGTTAAAAAAACAAATACTTATACGCTGATTGCGTACTGATATATAGAACATATTAAGTGCAATAGTGGTTACATTTAACAAAATAAAAAATTCCATTTTTGTCGTGGTAATTCAGTTATTTGTCCCTGTGTGCATCGCCTTAAAAAAGCCATAGACAAACAACATAACGACAGTTTTCGTTCAAAATGCAATCGATTTGAACGCAAATATTGCGGAAGATTAAAATCAAAATGTTTCTATAGGCAACAAATGTAACGACGGTATTGACGAATGCAAAAGTCCTGTAAACATTCAATACAAATCAATGTATTTGCTTCAGGTGCAATGAGAAGCGATAATTTGCAAGTTTTTTGTTGACGATTTCACCAACAAGTATCGATTGTGGCATATGTTTTTCGTCAGCAACTTTTATACACAAAAAAATCAGTTCGAGATTAGCAGATGACACTTTAGATGATGCTCTAATTATGTTGCGGGCTTTCCTGACAAAATAATTCCTTTAATCTTAAATTTAATGTACGCATTTATTACACATATGTATATTAAAGAAAAATTGACTTTCCTTATGTGCTTACCTAAAATAAAGGCGGAATGAAGACGGGCGGGCCCCAGAAAATAACACCCCAATTGAAAAATGAAATTGGGCCTCAAACAAATACACAGGTTACAACAAGAAATTTTGGGGTGTTATTTCGTACATTTGGAGGTCAATTTCGCTTATACTTGGCGTGTTTTTTCATTATGATTGTGGGCCCCAATGAAAGTGGACCCCAATTATTTTTTGGGGGACATTTTCATTTTACTTGGGGCCCGTCTTCATGTTTTGGGGTGTTATTTCATAACTAAATTGGGGTGTAATTTCTCGGGGTGTAATTTCGTATGGCTACTACAAAACTTAATGAAAAAACACCCCAAAATATCAACTGAAATTAGGCCCCAAATATTCCTAAAAAGTACACTACTAATATAAACCCGCTTCTATTCAAATGAAACATTAAGGATATTGAGGTGCAATCATTTTTATTAGGTGTAGACCTACATTGTATCATGCACTACTGTACGACAATAAGGACATTTCTGTGGTCACAAAGCATAACAGCATAACTCGAGTTATGCTGAAATTAAATTTTTCGAGAATCGAGATGTTATATATCGTACTGCACACTATATCAATTTTTGTGAATAATCCAATTTGTAGTTCCCAAGATATTGGACGAGATTTATTAGCAAATCTCGATCAGTCACAACATTACAAATGAAATTTGAACCTTCAAAACTCTCTCCTAAAAAGTTGCAAAAATACGCATATGTTGTTATGCCTTGTGACCACAGATTTATAAGATAAGTTTTTCTGCGGCGTTTCAACACACGATCAACACAAATTTGAATAAACTATATTTTACTGTTTTAGAAAGAAATGAAAAGAATTTTTCCCAAAAAAAAAAATACGCGATTTTTGTGGGAAAAATTGTTTGCCTGCGGCCCTTCAACACTTGTATTTCATTGTGCATGCATAGACTTGCTTAGGAGAGCCAAATAATACTTTGTGATACCATAAACTATAATAGAATGTTATTACTGCAATATTGAATAGAGTGTAGAGTGAATTATTAAAAAATTTAACACTGATATTGACACAGAAAACAGAAACGTCAGAAAAAGGGGGGACAAATATTAAAAATAACTATTCTATTCTATCTTATTTTGTTTAATGTTTCATGGAATATGTTTATGTCTATATTGTATTGCATTCTGACATTAATCAAATCGATGGATAAAACAAAACCAATTTTTTTATATTTGGGCCGATTTTCTTGGGCTGCCATTTTTTTTCATTAAAATTACATTTCAAGAAAATACACCCCAAAGAGTCAATGAAATCTGGTCCCAAATTTGATCAGTATACAACAAATAATTATTTTAGAGCCCTCTTGCGCTTATTGGGGCCTTATTTTTAAACGGTTTAAAATAAAAAAAAGAAAGACAACCCCATTGAAAGATGTGGGGTCGTGCTTCACAATTTTTTGGGGCCCATCATCATTGCCGTGGCCGTCGGTGGTGCAATGGGTAGTGTGCGCGCCTCTTGTACATGAGATCCTGGGTTCGATCCCTGCTCTGACCACCTTAAAAAAAAATATATCTTTCGGCGGCGGTCACCTCGCATAGTGACGGCGACACTATCGAGTACTTAGCCATGAAAAAGCTTCTCAAAATACCGTTCGGAATCGGTGTAAAAACTGTAGGTCCCAATCAGTGAGTGAAATATTAGAAAGCGCACAGCTCACTGGTTGTGAGAAGCTCTCCCCAATCCCTTAATGGGATATAATGGGAAACGTTTTTTTTTTTTATCATCATTGCTTGGGAGGCCATTTCATTTTGAAAATTGGGGTCCACCCCTGGGTCCCGTCCCCCGGCCGCCATTATTTTTCAGGTTTAGTGTAAGAAATATTAAAAAAGTTAAATAATTATTCCACAAAACAAAAAAGTATTTCCTATTTATTTTAGGCGCCCGGAAGACGGGCCCCAGGAAATAACACCCCAATTGCACAATGAAAATGGGCCCCAAATTTAGGGTTTGTGCGATTTTTTTGGGAGAAATTCTTTTCATTTCTTTCAAAAATAGTAAAATATAGTTAATTAAAATTGTTGTTGATCGTGTGTTGAAGCGCCGCATATATCTATTTTTGCAACTTTTTAGGAGAGCGTTTTAAAGGTTCAAATTTCATTTGTAATAACAAATAAATGTGTGCTGTTATTTCGCTTCCAAAAACAAAAACAAACATTTTTGCATTTCAGTAAAATGGTCATAACTTTGGAACAATAAGACCTCTGGGCTTCGTTTAGGTCATTTTGGATAGGTAAGAGGTATGGCTAACATAAGTAACATAAGTTATCTGCCATCTGGCTGAGCAAATTGAGGTTATGTGAATTGTTTTTCCATTTTTTCCGAAAGCTCTGTATCTCGGCGATTTTACTTTTTTGTTTTTTTTTATTGATTCTGAAAGGCCTCTTAAAGACCTTTCCAACAAGCCCAAAAACAAAGGAATACGCTGGAGAAATTTGTCCGGAACTTCCTGAATCACCCTGTATAGTGACTGATCGAGATTTGCTAATAAAATAAATCTTGTCCAATATC
Organism: Phaonia tiefii; assembly: GCA_963931995.1. Taxonomy (NCBI): domain Eukaryota; kingdom Metazoa; phylum Arthropoda; class Insecta; order Diptera; family Muscidae; genus Phaonia; species Phaonia tiefii. Next base: position 189,971,865 of record OZ008369.1, read on the forward strand.
TTGGGCACTACAATTGGATTATTCACAAAAAATTTATACAGTGTACAGTACGGTATATAACAGCTCGATTCTCGAAAAATTAAATTTGAGCTTAACTCGAGTTATGCTGTTATGCCTTGTGACCACAGAAATGTCCTTATTGTCGTGGAGTAGTGCGTGATACAGTGTAGGTCTACACCTAATAAAAATGATTGCACCTCAATATCCTTAATGTTTCATTTGCATTTTTAGAAGTGTGTTTGTATTAGTAGTGTACTTTTTAGTAATATTTGGGGCCTAATTTCAGTTGTTATTTTGGGGTGTTTTTTCATTAAGTTTTATAGTAGCCATACGAAATTGCACCCCGAAAATTACACCCCAATTTAGGTATGAAATAACACCCAAAAAAATGAAAATGTCCCCAAAAAAATAATTGGGGTCCACTTTCATTCGGGCCCAAATTCATAATGAAAACACATCCCAAGTGTAAGAGAAATTGGACCCCAAATGTACGAAATAACACGCCAAAATTTCGTGTTGTTGTAACCTGTATATTGGTTTAGGGCCCATTTTCATTTTGCAATTAGGGTGTTATTTCCTGGTGCCCCTCTTCATTCCGCCAAAAATAAGTGCCCCGAAAAATCCCAGGCTCTCGGGATTTAATTTGTCAAAATCCCGAAGACCACGCTTTTTAAAACACAGTCCCCTTTGACATCCCTAGAGGTGACTAACAGTGGGTAAAACCCAGTGGGTAAAACGCAAGCAGTTTTTGGTTTCAAATGCAAAACAAAATATAAATATACGAAATTAGTTAACAAATTATAATTATAAGTATAAAAAATAAAGCGTTTTATTTTTTATCAATCATTTTGTTAGTTTAAATTTCTGCGACGCTTCAGCACACGATCAACAACAATTTTAATAAACTATATTTTACTGTTTTTGAAAGAAATGAAAAGAATTTTACCCAAAAAAATCGCACAAACCCTAAATTTGGGGCCCATTTTCATTTTGGAATTGGGGTGTTATTTCCTGGGGCCCGTCTTCATTCCGCCAAAAATAAGTGCCACGAAAAATCCCAGGCTATCGTGATTTATTTTTCAAAATCCCGAAGACCGGGCATTTTAAAACACAGTCCCCTTTGACATCCCTAGAATTGACTAACAAGCGGGACACAGTGGGTAAAAAGCAAGCAGTTTTTAGTTTCAAATACAAAACAAAATATAAATATACGTAATTAGTTAACAAATTATAATTATAAGTATATAAATTAAAGCGTTTTATTTTTTATACAATAATTTTGTTAGTTTAAATTCAAGTCGATACTGCGGGATGGTTGGTCACGTTAGGTTAGACTTTTATTCCATTGAAATTGTAATCACAAATGTTAAGCGTTTTCATGAGTTATGAGTAGAGTATTCAAAAACCGAAGCCGAAATCCAGTCCAAAAGTGTTTGGACGTCCACCGTTGATACTTGCCCTAAAATATCCAACATCAAACAATTTCGTCTTTTCTTGACCCATTTTTATATTTTGAAGTATATAGAATACATGGTATATAGAATACAAAATACCTTGTGGGGGAAATTTTTTAAGGAAATAAGTATATACAAAGTATATAGAATACAAAATACCTTGTGGGGGAACCGATAGTGAAAGTTGCAATGTGGAATATGTAGGTACAACTAAAAATAAACTTAACACTAGAATAGAAGAATATAAATCAGATCAAAAATATAGACGCATCTCAACACAAAAACAGCATTATCATCACACTGTGCAAATTTAAATCATTTACCAAACTTTCAAGTTCAGTTTTGATTAGGGAAAATAATTATAAACGTCGATTTATGTTAGAAATGTTACAGATAATAGGGACTAGAATACCGAAGAGAATAAACTTTAAAGCATATACGGATAATATAGCACAGAATTATAGACATTTAATTAGTAAAATGTTGAACATTTCACCGAAAATTGTTTGATGTATCATTGAGTTTGTCATTAGGTAACATTTTTTTTTTATACAGTCCGGTTCACTTATTTAAAGGCACTAAAAATTTCGTTTTCAGTACCCTGTATCTTTTGCTATTTGTAACCGATTACAGAATTTTGGAAGCTAGACATCTTGAGATATAAAAAACATCACGACAATAGCGGTTTCTTAATTAAAGAACTTTTTTTGAGCAATTTACAAAAAAAAAGTCAAAAAATGCGCAATTTTTTGTTTGGTTCGCGTACACCCCCCTATGTTTTTAATAACTTCAAATATACGGGTTTTCAGTGAGAGATAAAGAGAATTTATGTAATCCAACGAAATTTGTATCCAAGCATCCTTAATTGCCTGAATTAGTAACTGTGTGTCATCAAATTGTCTACCTCCTTCATAGACCTTACAAGATAACTAACCCCAGACATTTTCGATAATGTGTAGATCTGGCGAATAGGGTGGCCAGTCAAGATTATTAACATTTTGGCTTGCAATGAAGTCCTTTACTACTCTGGTGTAATATCCAAAATATGGGACCAAATAGTTCACTGAACTTCGGAAAAGCCGACTCCAATAACGTTTTATAGCTTGCACCAATCATTTTTGCACTTTGAAATTCAAGATCCTTGCTGCCATAGTACGTAATAGCACCCAACACCATAACGCCGCCCTCTCGGCTGTGATGTCGGTTCAATAAACGCTTTTCTTTGAGCAAATTACAGAAATAATAGTTGTACCAACAGGCCCATCCAAATTAAGCTTCTTCTCATACGTAAATACAATGGTTCTCCAGTAATTTACGTGACCTCTTGACTGCACATCCCATACCATGTAGTCTCTTGCGAATTGAAGCCGCTTTTCCTTACGTAGGGCATTATCTGGCGGCTTTTTTGTAATTTCAGGTCTTCAAGATACTCACAGCTCTTAATTACTCTGCGTACTGATGACTTGCTCGCTTCCACTCCAGCTTGAGCTCTTATTTTTGACAAGGATAAGGCAGAATTAGAAGCAGTTCTTATGATTTTACTTTTCTCATACGAAGATAACGGCAATGAAACCCTTCCTTTAAAAGTTTTTCCATACCCCTCGGGGTCCTTGATGTAATTGTCGACAACTGTTGGGCTCCGTCCAATTTTTTTAGCTATTGCGCGGTTAGAACATTATTCAGAACGGTAAACATCGATTTTAGTTTTTTCCAATAGATTTAAAATTTTGACTGGTACAAAAAATCATCGTTTACTTTAAAAATAATAAAATAAGTGAACAAAAAAAGCAAATTTTTTGACTTTTTTATAAATTGCTCACAAAAAGTTGTTTACTTAAGAAACTACTATTGTCATGATTTTATTTATATATTAAGATGTCTAGGTTTCATTTCCATTTTAAAACTCTGCAATCGGTTACACATTGCAAAAGGTACAGATTGCTGAATATTTAATTTTTAGTGCCTTTAAATAAGTGAACCGGAGTGTATGTATTGTATATACTTTTTTCAACCTAATTATTTTTCTGGCTGTAAATTAGAGAAACTACATCTACACGAATTTTACTGGCTGTAATGTAAAACATTTTTTCATATGACAAGAAAAATTCTTCAATTGTTTAATTTATTTTTTTTTTCTCAAATGACATAAGGAATATTTTTGTTTATTAATTTTGTTTTTAATAAAAAATTGTGTTTTATCTTCCTGACGATGTTATCCAAATGCCAGCGAAATATTGAAGAATAAAATTGATTTTAAAAAAACGCCCAAACGCTCGAACATTTTAATTTTGAAAAATAGCATTCAGAATTGTTAATGTGTGAGACGCTCATACTACAAACTTACAAGGTGGGTTTTGTTGGAAAAATAGACAATTCAATTAAGCACACACACTGTGGCATGACTATTTTCGAACTTCGTAAAAGTTCATCATCAGATTCCTAACTACTGTGCTTAACTTGATACCATCGCTGGATCATGAATCGTATATAAAGAGTTTTCCAATATGAGTGATATGATATCTTTAAAGAAAACCACACTAATTATTAAGGAAATTCAAATGGTTTTAATTTAATGTGAAGTACAATCAATACAATTAAGTTCTGAATAAAACGTCTTCCTAATGGCCTCCATGTCTTCTTTTGCAGGAATGAATTCCATGAACCCAATTTTCGAGCACTTTTTCCAATAAATCAAAAGACAGTCTGGTTTACGGCTAAAGACCAATGACTTCAAATAAACCTACAAGAAATAGTCTAATGGTGTTAAATCACAACTTCTTGGAAGCCATTCAATGTCACAGTTTCTTGAAATAATCGAATCGCCAAACTTTTCTCGCTATAATTCAGTTGTTCCATGTGCATTGTGGCACGTAGTACCGTCCAGTTGGAAGCAGATATTGTCAAGATCAACTTCTTCCAATTTCGGCCATGGAATGTTGGTTATCATCGATCTATACCGCTCTCCATTGACAGTAACCGTCTTACCAGCTTCATTTCGAAAGAAGGACGGACCGATGATTCCACCAGACCAAAAACCACACCAAACTGTCAATTTAGGTGAATGAAATGGTTGTTCATGAATAATTTGTGGATTTTCTTCGCACCCGAGATAAAAGTGAGCCTCATCGGAGAAGATGATTTTCTTAAAAAAATCGTTATCGTTTTCAAGTTGTTCCAAGACAAAATCAGCAAATTCATGACGTTGACGGTAGTCCATTGGCTTCAGTTCTTGAGTGAGAATAATTTTATACGGATGCAAGTCCAAATCCTTTCTCAAAATCCGGCAGGTTGTGGTTTGCCTGAACGGCAGCAATATTTTCATTACTTCGAGCGGTTCTTTATCGTATTGGCACTTGAACATAATGTAAAGAAAATGTACGCTCGTAATTTGCAACAATTCGACGAATAGCGAGCAGAGGTGGACGATTATTACGACCATAAAAGGGCGAAAGCGCACGGAAAGTTGCAATTGGAGAACGATTATTTTGATAAAAAAAAAACTGAATAAATTGTAAACGTTGTTCTTATAATTCTATTATAAACATTAAAAACATAATTATAAACATTACTGAATACAACGAAAAAAAATTAAAGACCGTGATATACTACAGATGGCGGAAACGCCACTTAGAAATCATATCACTTAAATTGGAAAACCCTTTATGCATACTAACTCAAATGTGAAATTTACATATGCGAATTAGTATCGATCGAAGATCCCTAAGGCAGTGTTCCCAGAAGCTATCAAAAAATGTTCGAAATGACCAAAAATAAAGGTGCAAAATTAACAAAAACGATGCTACAATTTTATTAACTTAAAACGACTTGAAAAGATCGATATTTTACAAACGTGTGTATGTTTGTTACCCATTATAAAGTTTTAACATAAAATTTATATTTTTCGGGATTATTATTGAATTTTCCATTTAATTTCATATCTCAACCAATGGAATAGCTTGTATTGATTATTTCCTACTGTATCTCCAGCTGATGCGCTTTCTCTTCAAAATAACCTGTATTAAACAATATATATTTGGAAGTTTTCTTTCTAATGTAATCTTGTGCTTTCATTTTATCCTGTGGTCTCTGTAAATTTATGGTGGCAAGTTTATCTATTTTAATTACATAATTTGTTTAACATCAAATTTCAAAAATATTTGACTAAGTTAACTCTAGTAGTATTTCAACATCTGTGGTTATGTAGCTGTTTATTAGTTTCAGAACATATGCCTAATCAAACAAATTTGAATTTTTAACATTCTTTCTGATTCAGTTCTATCTTAATTTAAAAACTAGGATTTTCACTGACAATCAAAATAGTATCACATATATATCCCACATTACACTGTGACACAAATTGCAGTTTAATCTCTGCAAATCAAGCACCACTATGACGGTTCGTTAGTGTATCCAAAATGATGACGATTGCCTAAAGGATTTTTTTTCCTGAGGTACCCGTTTTCGGGGACGCCCGGGCGCGCTTCCCTCCCCCTTTTGTTATCTTCTGGGATGCTCAATATCGGAGTTATGGCAAGGATATCAGCTCGATTTTTCACCTCGTCCAGGCGAACTAATCGTCGCGATAGCGAGTATCCCAATCGCAAATGAAACACATATGCTTTGGATATCCGCCAGTATATTGATGACTTTGATATCGCAGCATATCTTCCACTTGTGTTTATCATATTGAATACTTGCAGTATTATTTTCATTGTCTCGTAGCATTCTTTCATGTCAATGCTGTAGGCTATGGGTACTGACTTAATTGTGAATAAAAGCGGAACGCGTTTATATATTTTCATGATATATACACATCTCATTTTGTTCATAAGTTATGTAGGTTTACGCGAAAGTAATAAGCTTTGACACATTTTTCGTTTTGGATTTTTAATGATTTTTAAAAACAAATAATTTACAAAGCAAAAAATTATTTATCTTCTTCTTAAATTGATTTATATCTGCGAAACTGATATTAATATAAAGAAACAGTATAGGATAGATTATAAGAATAGTAATTCTTAATGATTCAAAATTTATTTCAGCTAAGTCGGCTCAGCCGTTCTCGAGTTATGACAAACAAAAGCCCAGAAGATAACAAAAGAGGAAGGGGGAGCGCGCCCGGGCGTCCCCCGAAACGAGTACCATAGGAAAAAATCCTAAAGGCAATCGTCATCATTTTGGAGACACGAACGAACCGTCATAGTGGTGCTTGATTTGCAGAACCACTGTTGCACTGTGTTATCAGTTAAAGGGGCACGACTCAAAATTTCCACAATTTCATTTGCTGATTCAAAATAATCACCAAGACCCGTATCTATCCATCATATTATGGCATCATTTACTCTTACCCATTATACAAAACAATCCCGCAAGAATATGTGCTATATTTAGATTTTTCATATATTTTCTATCTTAACAAAACCAGTTTAAAATTTTTAAAGTTTTTAAATTTTAAGCTGTGCCTTTTTAATTGATAGTATGCGACATGTCGGCCGTCGGTGGTGCAATGGTTAGTGTGCGCGCCTCTTGTACAGGAGATCCTGGGTTCGATTCCTGCTCCGACCACCTTAAAATTTCTTTCGACGACGGTCACCTCGCTTAGTGACGGCGACACTATCGAGTACTTAGCCATGAAAAGCTTCTCAAAATACCGTTCGGAACCGGTGTAAAACTGTAGGTCACAATCAGTGAGTATAAAACTATAAAGCGCACAGCTCACTGGTTGTGAGAAGCTCTCCCCAATTCCTTCATGGGATGTAATGGGAGACCATTTTTTTTTATGCGACATGTGAAAAATAGCCGTACAGTTGCAATTTCTCTGTGTTTTTATTGTTCATAATTTAAAATTTTTTCCGAAATATAAATCGTTTTTGATAACAAATTTACGATATAATGCAGCACTTACAACGACGGAGATTAGAGCATTAGGAGAATTACTAATGATAAATTTCAGAAGAAAAATACCGATAATTCTGATGATACGATAATCTAGTTTTGTTTAAACTCCGTATAACACTATAAACTTCAGCGTCGTAAGTGAATTTTGTGAACTACAAACAAAAAACAGGTGCTAAAATGGGTTAATTTTTTTTCAAAAATTTGCCCAAAAACCTTCAGGCACACCCACTGAAATAATTCCAACACAAGAACAGAAAGCTTTTGATGTGTTAACATCTATAGGCACGGGTAGGGCCATCTATCAAAGTGAACACATGCAAACAACACACAGCGTTAGCATCACATTTGTGGCTGTTGTACGACAATAGTCTCTGCCTGAAAATAAGTATGATGGTATTGATGAAGCGGCAGCGAACCAACAAGCAGGTCGTCGTCGCCAAACAGTATTGAATAGTATAGAAAACTCATGGAACGAATTGTATGCAGTGCCGTAGCTACCGTAGGGCCAGTGCCCCCGGGGCCCCAAACTCAAGGGGCCCCTCGGCCTTCATGAACGACGTTCGAAAAATTTATATATCCTGATTTAATAAAGAATTTTCGACTTTCAACTTTTTGGCCCCTGGTCATCAAACCTCAAACGGTTGGAAGTGAATTCACAAAAATTTTTCTCACCTCCAGAACATAAACGCATAGAGAGAGAATATAAGAGAAGCCATTAGTGTTTCAATTCCACAAGTTTTTCGTCGAGAGTCACTGCATAAACGAAACAGGGTGCAAAGCGAAATTCATATTAGTTATGTTCCCGTACTTAGTATTGTTATTGATTTGTTTGTTTTTTGTATGGCAAAATTACAAAATTTTCTTTCAAAATTGGAGAAATAGTAAAACTGTAACAAATTATTATACCATATTATTTATCTTGCAACAAGCGAAATAGGCGAGGAGACAACTATCTAGTTTACACAAACAAAACCACTTAAATCATTATATAAGCCAAAACATAAAAATGGTTATAGATATACATAAATATACAAACAATCACACAAATAATGTCTAGGAAAAATAAAACCAATCACATGACAGCGTCCTCCACTAAAAAAATTTGATTTCATCAGTACACAAAAACTTTAGAATTTCGCACTAATTTTCACTCGTCCACTTTTCTTGTCTGTATTTGTTTTCACTGCGCCATTTGTTTTTATCGATAACAGCAAAATTTACAAACAGGTTTGAAAACCAAATGATTTATCGGACGACAGGTGTTCACAAACACAGATTTCCCTTAGGTCAGATTTTTTGTCCGATAAATCTGATAATGTGAACTTCGCTTAACACTCCTGTGAGAATGGTAACTCAATTGGTTGTTAGAGAATTCCCTTAATCGTTCTTATCCCTAGTTACACCATATTTGCAGGGGATTCCCCCGGTACTCAAATTACGTTTCTCTTTCAATAAAATCAGTGCAGTGCGGTGAGAGCTCGATGTTTGTTTAGTTTGAAAAGTTTTTATTAAAGTAAATTACCATAATGGATAAAAAGAAAAAACCCAGTGGAGCGTTTAAACGAAAACAAAGCCAGGAAAACGAATGGAGTAAACAAAAATTGGCCAAAATTAACAAATTTTTTACTCAACCTTCTACAAGTACTTGCGACCCAAACATTTCTGTTGATAGTGACTCAGATAATGTGGTATCTGTTCAGAAGCCTACTGAAGACGATCCGACAATAATTGCGGTCAAAAATATCACCAGCCACGAAGACTCCACCGATCATGTCGACGACGACGGAAGGAACCATCTACGTCTACACTTTTCGAAAATGTCAATAAAACATTTTATGACTTGGGAACTTCACGAGCAAGATATTGAGTGATGAAGAAAAACGTATAATTCTTGATATGGGACCGTTACAGTCTTCAGGACCATTTCGCAAAGATCCCCACCAGAACAACAGGTGTTTTTCAACATCGTACTATGTGTCAATTTCTAAGTATGGACCAGTCAATCGTTTTTGGCTGTGTTATTCCAATATTGTAGATGCTGTCTATTGCCAACCTTGCTGGTTGTTTGCTTCGCAAAGATATAATGTCTGGTGTACGGGCAATTGGGACTGGAAGCACTTATCAGAAAGAATAAAAGAACACAGTTTCTCGAGTAGCCATACGGAATCATGTGCTGTGTACAAATTTTCGAAAAACAATAACACTATCGACAAGGAAGTCGAAAACGAAATTCGTAAAGAAGCAGCATTTTGGAAAATGGTTCTTACCGTTATTCGACATCATACCTACTCTAGCAAAAAGTTCATTGCCTTTCAGAGGACATCGAGAGAACTGGAGTCAGGAAGAAGAATATCATGGAAATATTCTGTCCATTGCAGAGATTGTCTCCCGGTATGATCACATTTTGCGACAAGTTTTGGATATGCCCAAAGGTAATGATTTTCAATTTTGTTAGCATTTTATTTTTTGTTAATTGTTTGTATTCGAAAACATGCCTTTTTGATTTTAGGACCTACAAGATAATTGAGTCCAACCATTCAAAATGAAATGGTTGAGTGCTTAGGGAGTAAGCTAGAAAATAATCTTCTAGAAAAAATTAGAGCATCCCCAATTTTCACCATTATAATGGACACTACACAGGATATATCGAAGGTAGGTCAGCTAAGCATTGTTCTGATGTATGCAGCAATAACCGGACCGGAGAATGGACAACCAGTCGATATTGAAGAAGGAGAAGTGTTTTTAGGATTTTATGCAGCCATCAGACATGTAGCAACAGATTTAGTCAATCAGGTGACTACATTATTTACTGACAAGAGTATTGACTTAAAAAAGTGTGTGGGCCAAGGTTATGATGGGGCCAGTGTGATGAGTGGTATTTATAATGGTGTACAGAAACATATTAAGATTATTCAGCCAAATGCGGAGTATGTACATTGCGCCAGTCATAATTTAAATTTAGTGATAAATGATGCCGTTAGCAGTTGTGTGGAAATACAGAATCTTTTTACAACGGTGCAACACGTATATACTTTTTTCGGGAATAGCAACAAATGCAAAGTTACGAATTCTTATTGATTTGTGAATTCATGCATCAAATATTGAAATTTTACAAAAACGCGATATCGAAGTAGAGCTTTGGCAGATGTTAAAACGAAATTGAAATTTTATAGAAATGACTTTGACTCATGAGCAAAGTTAGTGAAACTGCAAAAATCAAATACGACATATGTAGATCCCAGCTTTCACGAGAAACGGCAAAAGAAAGTCAAAAAACATTTTGATGAACTAGCTTCTGATCACCGATTTCAAAACAGGGAAGAAGTATTTAAAATTAATGTTTTCAATAATGTACTAGACACAATAACAGTTCAATTAAGTACACGTTTTACGGGCATGAGTACAGTCTGGCAAATATTTACTTATCTAATACCACAATTTTTACTCACTGTAGATGAAGGACCTTTGTTATCGGGATGAAAATATTCTATGTCTACCCTTTGTTGAGCTCTACCCGTGTGCAAAATTTCATCCAAATCCATTTAGTAGTTTATACGTGAAAGTGTAACAAACGAACAAACTTTCACCTTTATAATATTGCTAGGAAGTACGATTAAATATTATCTGCTGTGTTACACATAATACTTAGTAGTAACCAGCCTTGCATTAATATTCCCTGTAGGGTCGATAAGGAGCAAATGATGAAGTAGTTTTTCACATTTAAGTTATTTAGTTTAGGTTAAAGAGGACCTCAATTGCATATTTGACCCGGGGCCCTTGGTAACTTAGCTACGCCGCTGATTGTACGGCACCGTGTAACAAAAAGGTGTTAACACATCGCCCGCGAGTTCGAACACTCATTATTTTTTTTCTCCATGTTCTTCTTTTCCTCTTGCATACACTAGAGAAAAAAGCCTGCGCAATTTAGCAACCCTAGTAGAAGAGAACCACAAAAGTCGACGCGATTCACTCAAACGCATTTCTCTCTCGCGTCATATCTTGATTATTTCACACTTTTTAAATACTTTATGTAATTTTATTTAAACATGGTTAAACATAGTAATATACTATTTCCTCATCAGAAAACTGATCGTGTATTGAAATATCCAACGAAGAGAGTAAGAGACAGAACAGAGCAACGAGGCGCTTCAGTCATTTTCTTTCTTGGCTTTCCATCCCATAAGTAAATTTTCTTCTCTTTTTAAAATTCCATACTCTTTGTTACATACTCACAGTGTTGCAGTGCTTTGAGGTGAGTTTTAATCTATAACACATATATAGTTGCATTTTCCTGTGGTATGCTTTTTTATGATCGGGCTAAGTTCAGTTACGATTTTGAATTTTATAACTGATTTTGTTAGTTTTAGTTAATGTAGTATGAGAAGTTCATACTACAAGATTACAAGGTGAGGAAAATTTTTCTAATATGAAAAACGGTTGGTTCGATATAATTTGTCGAAATTTTTGATGCAAAATTTCGAACTTCTTACAATTTATCAAAGTAAAAGCCAAAATTAAATCTAGACCCTCAGCCGAAAACTTTTTAGACTATTTGTGACAATCAGGAGCAAAGCCGAGCTTTGTGATACAACGTCCATGTAGTTTCGTAATCTGTTAGTCTGGTTGATGCCCTAAATCCACTTTCGCACAGTGTAATCCACACAATGTGTACAACGCATGTTTTAAAATCCGTAAGAGATTCAAACAACATGCACAAAATCGTTTTTATAGACTTTTGTTAAATCTAGAATGCAACAAATTATTTATTCCTGTATTTGCTACAGATTAATGTGGCTCGTCGGTATCCAATATAATACCATACTCGTAGTCACTATAAATTTTGTCGTCTGGGTGAAACACTTAAACGTCATAGTATATATTGAATATTTGAAGACAATGGGTTAGGTAGTCAAAAAGAAAGAAAGTGTGCGCAATATACCACACGACACCTAAACCTCAGTAGCGAGGAAGTAGAGAAAAACACCATATAAGTATATGAGACACACTTTGATATCAACATTTTGTGTATGTGCTCATTTAAAAGACAAAGTGAATTATCATCCTGGCAAGTGTGCACCTCATTGAAACAACGCACCAATCCCATTGGTGTTGCATGAAACTTTCATGGTCTCGAACAGAGTCAGATGTTTAATGTTGTGCTTGAAATCGAACTGGCAGCACTTGCAGCCACTACTTGAGTTGTTATTTGTTAAAGCAAATAAGCTACTAATATCAACCCAGAATAACACAAACATTAGCAACCTATATCTATTTCCGTTATTTGCTTTAATAGTTATTGTAGGGAGTGAAAAAGTTTTGCTGATTTTATGTGCATTTTTAAATACTTAACATGACGTATAGAATCCTTTGAGTTCGGTAGGATAACTTGGTTCTGCTAAACAAATTCATTAAAACAAACCACCCCAGGGAACACATTGTCCATAGTGGAAATGCAGAATAAGCTGGAGTAAAGAACATATGGAACAACTTTATTTCTCACCTAAATTGAAAATTTCACACTTGTTATTGTTACTGTTGTGGCAGTTGAATCCTCGGTTGTTGGTGCACCATTGTCCTGACAACAAGTTTCGCTAAAATGCAAGCTGGGTCCTTGCTTGCCTCTGCTTACTTATGCTATTTGCAAACAACGTTTGTACATTATAATTTATTATTTAGTTTAAAAGTTTTGCACAGTCAAAATTTCAGCTATGACTCCGAGTGAGTCCTTAGTGAATGTTTTATAAGCGAGTGTGTGCATGTTTGTGTAACCAAAATCTGTTGGACAGTCCATTATTTATGTTTTTACCCGGCAACTAGGCTGTCGGCTGATTCACCACTGTATTCAACTTTACTTTGCTCTCCCACTCTTTCTCGCTCTCTCTGTCTTTCTTATTCAGTATAACTTTTCAAAACATAACACGGTAGTTTGAATGATATATTTTCAGACCAAACTTTTGTAGTCATGGCATTTTATTAGCATTGCAGTTCTTTGTTCTTATATCTGGTATTTATGAATAAAATCTTATTGTAATTCAAATTTGAATTTGCCTTCTACATCGGTAAAATAACTACGTTCAAGTACTGGTGGGCATAGTGCATTTACAACTTTAATGTATCACATATCACATCATTGGTTAAATAGAGCACTAACAAATGCATTGATAGAAGTGTTAGTTTTTCGAACAAGATTCTCACTTAGAAGCACTTGATAATGTCACCAGAAAACTGTATATTTTGTGCTTCTGAAAAGGGCTTTAGTGATAGCAGAAACAATTTTGTAAAATCAAGTGCATTTGAAGAAGCACTAGCATATAGCCTGAGTAATGTGCAATGCAAAGCCATTCTAATACTCCTTACGTATTCACTATTACGTATTCATCCCTCCCTTCTGCCTGGATATTATTGCAAACCTTCGAGAGTTCAATTTATAATGTAGAACAAGTAATTCTTTGTGTATAAAATAAGACTCAAGTTTTTATTTCATTTAATAATTTAAAATAAAACTTAATAATTTAATTTAAAAATGAGCGAAAATGAGTTTTTGATGGGATTATGTCGTTTGCACCTCCTCAAAAAATGTTGGGGTTACTTTTCAATATTTAAGTTTCTTTTATCTAAAAAATAAATAAATAAATGGTTTCCCATTACATCCCATGAAGGGACAGGGGAGTACTTCTCACAATCACTGAGCTGTGCGCTTTCCGGTTTTCACTCACTGATTGGGACCTACAGTTTTATACCGATTCCGAACGGTATTTTGAGAAGCGTTTTCATGGCTATATATACTCGACAGTGTCGCCGTCACTATGCGAGGTGACCGCCGCCGAAAGAAATTTCCAGGTGGTCAGAGCAGGGTTCGAACCCAGGATCCCATGTACAAGAGCAGCGCACACTAACCATTGCTCCACCGACGGCCACTCTATCTACTTTCTTATTTAATTTTATATGAAAACCCCTCTATCCACCATTAATTTGTATGGAATTTTTCGATTTTAAAAATAGAATTTGTAGTTTTTGAATATAATGTTTATTGTGATTTGTAGGAGAATTGGAGACATACAATGTCGTTTAATGGTTTGCAACGTATCTCGCTTGACTATAACTCTTCATATGAGGATAACGGAGATGAGTTAATAAAAGGTTACTTACTTACTAAAGCTGGATCAAATGGAGAGCCATTATTGCCGAAGGGACTCTAAGAAAGAAAGACTACGTTGCTCGTATAAATTTTCACATTTTGTAAATACTCTTTGGAACTAAATTTAGCACTTTTCAAGCCTCGAAAAGACTAGTGTGATATTTGTGTTGGGTTTAACGCACACCACACCCTAATTCAGGAGTATAATGCAAATATTCTGAAAAAATAATGTGCTCCCATTGAAAAACATTCGAACACAGTTGCAGCTACAAAGGAGCGTACAAAATGTGTCCGAATATAAATACATCCGCAATTTATTTCAAACATTTTACCATTTATAATGTCACGAGTCATCAATGTACAAACTATTGGTGGAGCGATATTGATGGCGATATTTCAGCTCCGTTATACTTGTACATCTTCTTAAAACACACTGTTCTTCTGGTTCCTTACCAATTCTCATATATTCCGACGACTGTGGTTATCAAAACCGAAAACACCTTCTGTCGAATGCATTGTCAACATTTGCAATTGAAAATAATAGGATAATCGAGCAGAACTATTTAGAAAAAGGATATACACATATACACAATTTTCGACAGTCTCAAAAAGGTGATATATTAGAGAAAATTTTAGTCTTTTGACCATAACTTCAAATTTATTGGTTCTAGAAGTCTGATTCGATAGCTAGTGTAATTCTTATCAATATTTATTTTATACATTTTTCTTGTATGTCTTATAGTTAAAGTAGTATTTAGCATTTATTTGGTTAAATGTATAACCCCAAATGTAATGGTCGAAATCATTCAAATAATCAAAATAGTGCTGGCGTCCGATCCTCGCATATTCGACGCTAGAGTGTTTAATTACTTGACTTTATCAGGAGTTATTCGAAATTCTATATTTTTTCAAAACCCGGAATTCGAATAACCGACCTGTTAGAAACCCGATTTTATTTGTATAACCTTCTTTGAAGGAATAAATATTAATATGTAAATAGTCAATTTAATTGTTTTTGTTTTGTATTTAAATTAATGCTTACAACTTTAAAAATTTATATGTTTAATCCATTTTATGATTAACTTTTTTAACTCTAAAAAAAAATTGATGTATTTTGTTGCGTTTAATTTTTATAAGAGTTGTATAGTTTACGACCGAACTTATGAAGCCAAATACAATTTAGAATCATTTGATGACTTTTATGTTCCTATTTAATCCATAAACCCGGTTTTCATAGATCGAAGGAAACGGACAAAAAACTCGAGTTAAATATTTAATTTAGAATTTAAAAAAATGTGGATCGACTGACAACTTGTAAGGAATCAATGGGCATGAGTTCAGAGGGAAACCGATAATATTTATTTAATTGGCCACATGTCTCATCAAATCACTGGCAGTAAGTTGCCATCTAATTGCCAAGTGTTACGTGTCCTATTTTATAATATGCGTCAAGTAAAGTTAAATAAACGAGAAGCAGCAAACCTTACAATTAAGGCGGTTCTTCTATTTTGGGAGAAAGCTAAGATACCAACCAAGGATATTCAGCATTGTGTCGCAAAGCTGGAAAAATTTTACGAAATGTGGAGGAAACTACAAAAAAAATGCTTAAGATCAGCATACGCATCTCAAATTAAAAAAGAGGAAGATTTTAAATCAAGTTTTGACGACTTGTTTGACGTTGCTCATCAGGATGCTCTCACCAAGGCATCTGAAGAAGACAAACAATTTTTGTTGCATCAGAGAAATACAGGTCGTCCTGGCTGAATGGGAGATGTCGCTATGAAATATGTAATTGCTGAAAAAAGAAAAGCATCAAGACAAACAGCTGAGATGACAAGACTCAAAAAATCGATTACAAATATAGGTAAGACAATGCCTTCAAAAAAATTTACTAAATACTAATATTATGAACTGACTTTACCCTCTCAGAAGATGAAAAATATGTAGAACTGGAATCTTCATCAAGCAGCGTTTCATATGATGAGCCGATGCAAGATGCCGACTACAATTAATCCAATCAAGACGAACCAGAGCCAGAACTAAAAAAAGAGAAAATACTGTCCAAGTACCGAAGAAATCATAACTGAAAAATTATCTGTATTATTAGACCGGTGCACCATTACTGATAGAGATGCATAAGCTAGCAGAAGCGTTAGGACATAACCCCCAGCATTTTGTCCTAAGTAGAAGAGCCATACGACTACGCAGACAACAATTTCGGCAACAAAGAACGAATCTCATTAGGAGTAGATTCAAAATTTCCGATTTACGGGGTGCTGTTGTGCATTGGGATGGTAAATTGCTTCCAGATTTGTTAAGTAAAGAAAATGTAGAGAGGCTATCGATTTTAATTTCTTGTGGCGAAGTAGAACAGCTAATAGGAGTTCCAGTTCTCGAAAACGGTACGGGGATAAATCAGGCTAAAGGTGTAATTGGTTCAAGCAATGTGTTTTGATACAACATCTTTAAATACTGGATGCCGAAGAGGAACTTGCATTCTCCTAGAGCAATTATTCCAGAAAGATTTTCTTTATTTAGCATATTGTAAATTGTTTTAAAGGAAGTCTTCAATTGCAAAATCGGTAGTACTTCTGCTCCTCAACCGGATATATTTCGAAAATTCCGAGATGAGTGGTCAAACATAGACAAAACAAAATACAAAACGGTTTTAGAAGATGAACGTAGTAGAAATAAATTAAGAGATGCAGACCATATTTCAATTTTTCTTATTGAAGAATTAAAAAACTTGCAGCCCAGAGATGACTACAAATAATTTATTAAACTTTGCCTGATTTATTTAGGACACTTTCAATCGGAAAAAAATACTTTTAGACTACCAGGAGCTACACATCACGTCAGGTGGATAGCGAAGTCAATTTACTGTTTTAAAATTTATCTTTTCAGAGATCAATTTACACTTACAGAAGAAGAAAAATATGGTATTGAAGATATATGTTTATTTATAGTCAATATTTATGTAAAAGCATGGTTTAATTCCCACAAGCCCATCCTAGCTCCTAATCAAGATCTTCAGTTATTAAAATATTTAGTTGAATATAGACTTATTGATAAAGAAATTGCAGACAAGGCATTGAGTAAAATAATTAATCATCTGTTGCATCTCAACTCCCAGCAAGTTGCATTTTCATTTTTCGACGATTATTTGGGAAAACCATCAAAACTAGGATGGTTAAAAAACTAACATCAGCAGTATATAACGATGCGTATGATATTGATGATAGGGATGTAAAAGCAAAAATTAACTTTCAAGAAGTTCATAATTTTATAGACAAGGAAGTCGTTATTTTGTTTCTCCACGGACTTAGAATTTTTTTAAAAGGTTTGAAATAAATACATCGTTTTTAAACACTGATCCCGATGTATGGGTTGAAAGTCAATGTTATCTAAAAGCTTAAGAGTTGTAAATGATACAGCGGAGAGAGGAGTAAAGTTAATACAACACTATAATCTATCATTGACAAAAGATGAGGAACAACGACAATTCCTTTTACAAGTTGTAGCCGAATGCAGGCAAATTTTCCCGGACTTTTCAAAAGCTACTTTATCTATGCCTTTACCTAATTAATTTCTAATTTTGTATAATTATAATATCAAAGTATATGTTTTTAGATAATGTAATAAATGAAATATATTTAAAATAGATGCAGCTGATTTTTTTAATATTTTCCACCATTGCATAGAAATTAACATTTGGGGTTATACACTTGACTCTAACCTAATAAAAGTTAAATACTACCTTAACTATAAGAAATAGAAGAAAAATGAATAAAATAAATATTGATAAGAATTACACCAGCTTGAGTCAGATTTCTAGAGCCTATAAATTTGTAGTTATGGTCAAAAAACTAAAATTTTCTCTAAAAAATCACATATTGTTATTGGATTGAGCTCAAACTTTCCCAATCTCATTTTTTAGTCCGTTGTCACATTTTAGGGGGTTGAGACTTATGATAGGAAGTCAACCAATTTTCCCCATACACCTTGTAACCACCCTAGTGCACATGCATGCATCGAAAAAAACTTGAAAAATCAAGATATATTTGCAGCCAATTGACTACCTTAGAGTGGCACAGCCGTATGCATCCGTGAAGGCATTAAAAATGAGAGGATTTCTGCGAACATAAAAGGAATAGAAAACACAATAATAAAGATCAAAGATAAGAGGGGCAACGAAATCTTCATAATGGCCCTATACCTTAAACCCGGAAGAAATCTTCATACCACTGACCTCGATATGCTAGACAATATCGTAGGAAACAGTGAGGTGATTATAGGTGGTGACCTAAATGCTAAGCATCCATACTGGGGAGGGAATGTCACAAATGCTAGCGGAAAAGTACTAAGAGAATGGTTGCTAACATCCCCTAACATCGATATAAGACCTACAAATACGCCAACAAGACAATTATCATACTTGGACATCTTCATAACTTCAACCACACTTATACCAATAAACTACGACCAAAATGGACATACAATACGAACATTAGACTTTGAATCGGACCATAGGGCAATAGAACTCATACTCAACATTAACGAACTTGAAACACAGGAACCAACAGAAATATATGACTATGGAAAACTGGACAGAAGACTTCTTAATAACGAAATACTAACAAGCTGAATACCATAGACTTACCAACAAACCGCAACATGACTATCGCCGAAATTGATACAGCTGCCACTGGAATAAGTGCAGCGTACAGAAGCGGAATGAGCGTGGCAATTTCGAAAATTAGGCCACTGAAAGGGACCACAGTACCACTCCCGGAAAACATCAAGCAACTAATGAAGCGGAGAAAAAAACTAAGAGAAGAGCTTATCGGACTAATGATCCAAATCGGGGAATAACTCTAAAAGCGGAGATAAAATGCATACGGAAGTTAATAGACGAGTTTATTTGTAAGTACGAAGAAGATTACTGGGTCGAAAAACTTGAGAAGATCAGGCCCAGTCCAATGATGCACCGCAACGTGAAGAAGTTTGGCGGAATTACAGAGCGAAAGAGGATTCCCCGATTAGGAGAACAGAGAGATAGAGGATGGAAAATGAAAAGCGAAACTGCTAGCGACAACACTCGAGAGTATACAGGAGTCAAGAGTCACTGAAGATATAAACCCCGAAAAACGTCAAGCCATAACAACCCACTAGTAACGTTTTCGAACACACAAAGTGCACAAGATCCGATGAATGTGAACAATGCGATAAGACTAATAACATCTGATGAAATAGGAGCAGCCCTTAAAAGGACGGTATACCAAACTTCATACTGAAGAAATCCGATAAGAGAATATGGGGGGCCTAGCAATTCTGTTTAATAACTGTTTGAATATGGGATACTTTCCCGCTGAATGGAAGCATGCTAGGATAAATCCTATTATAAAACCTGGAAAGGACCCCACGCTAGCCTCAAACTACAACCAATTGCCTTACTATCTAATCTTGGAAAATTTTTTGAAAAATTAATATTGGACAGATTGGACACACAGATAGAGGAAAGGAGAGTATTCATCGACTCGCAATTTGGATTCAGAAGAGGCTTATCGACAACCCACGCACTCATGGCGGTCACCGACTGCATAATGAAAAATAATAATCAGAGGAAGGCAACACTGACGGTCGGGTTGGACTTCGAAAAATCATTCGACACGGTATGGCGCGAGGGATAATCTACAAGATGAGGATGAAATATGGTATAGATAACCCAATGACGAGAATAGTATACAATTACCTTATGGGGAGAACATTCGCAGTAGAAGTAGAAGGTGAAAAGTCGATGACCAAGACAACAAAAGCTGGAGTGCGGCAGGGATCCATCCTAGGCCCAGTCTTATATAATCTATATCTCGTGGACATACCGCAACCTGAAAATGAAGAGGGGCTTTATGTATTCGCAGATGATATACTTATAACCACAACACATGCCGGAGCCAAAACGGCAAATAAAAAAAATGCAGAATTACTTGGGAGTACTGGAGACATACTTCAGAGAATGGTCCTTAAAACTGAACATACCAAAGTGCACTTGCCTAATGGCCAAGGGAAAGAAGGCAAACCTGTTCAAAAACGCGAGAAGGTACGAGCCAAGAATACTAATCGGAGGGGAAGTAATTGCAAATGGAGATAAGATGGTTTACCTAGGAGTAAAATTCTCCCAGAACATGCAATTTAAGGACCATGTTGATATGGTCCTGGAGAAAATGAGGAAATCATACGGAATGTACGCCAGGCTGCTTGGAAGGAAGAGAGGGCTAAGCGAGAAAGTAAGGTTATTAATATACAAACAAATAATGAGACCTATAATAGCTTACGCCTTCCCGGTGTGGTTCATGATAACTTCAAACCAAATGGAGAGATTGAGAAAAGCGGAACGACGCATTCTCAAACAATGCCTAGGACTAAGGACAAGAAGAGATGATAGGGGTAATTGGATTAGCCCATCTTGCAGGAGCATATACGAAAAGGCGGAAATGGCAAAAGTCAAGAGATTGGATGCATGGATGGTTGACCTAGCCATCGGTTTCCTGGAGCGTTGCTCCCAGAATTATGATAACAATATGCACATTGAAAAGTGCAAAATTAGCACAGAAGAATATGAGAATATGATTCGATCAAGTGGGAATTTAACTCCCATGGGGCTCCTCAAACTCCATGAGGAAGGTAAACTTTATAATATACGGAATGAACTTATATTTTACCACAGGAGGTGTGGGTCTTATGATTTAGACCTTGTATATAACACGGCACAATAGGCCTTGTACACTGGATTAATTTTTATTTCATTTTATTTTATTTTATGTATATATATTTTGTAGTTTTAAGTTAGCTATAAGGAAAAACCACTCGAAGGTAATGGGTTTTTAAATCCTTTTTTCCCACAAAATTAACTGATAAGGAAAGTATAAGAAAAGTAGAAAATGGGCTGGCCTTACGGCTTATTTAACTATATTATATAAGATTGGCAAACCTAGATCGCTAGGAGGAACTATAAATATACTTAAGTATATAATTAATACCTTGAATTTAAATATGTAAATGAATAAGGAATAAACCGAATCTAATGCTAAAAAAAAAAAAACTACCTTAGAGTAACAAAAGGAGCTCGGATGACTGTTAAAGTTGAGAATAAAAAGACTAATCTACCATACGATGCAATAATGCTTACGTTACACTTACTTTTGCAACTATAACGACGTAAGTCTTCTTAGATTTCAAATTATACCCCCTAGAAAAGTGAAAAATCATCCAACTGTTTGTGACTTAAAATCGCTCCAGTACTTACCAGATGGCAGCGTCAAATATAAATTCGATTTTAATTATGAATACAGTGATTTACCTCACGCAATTCACAAATGTAATGGCTACAAAGAGCGTAAGGCTCTGCATACAGGACCAACTTCAAGTTCACCCAAGTAAATGGAAACATTTGCAAGCTTTGAAACCTGTTATTCCGGTAGAATATCAAAATTTTTACGAATTTAAATCAATAGTTAGAGTCTGTATTTATTAATTATTTATCTTCGTTGCATTTCATATTATTTTAATTTTAAATTTAGTTAATTTTTTTGTTAATTGATAAAAAGAAGGGTAAGAGTGGCAGCTATGGGTTCGCTAGATTGAAAAAAATAAAAACCTCAAATAATTTCCATTGAATAATAATTGAAATGCAAACATAGGTATCTTATTAGTTGTCAATTGAAAAGATACTATAGCCTTAGGGCCATACATAACCTTATGGTCTATTAAAATAAATAAAATCGTCTTTAAGAACTCAAGCATGTTGCACCGTTAAGTAAAATATGTAAATCAAAAAACCAAACTAAGGCAAGAACCCAAAATTTATTCACTTTTTCCTTTAACATGCCACAAATAATTGAGTTCTCTACACTCTGAAAAATCGGTATTTTGTTGTTGTTTGGATGCAAATATCAAGTGTGTTTGGAGCTTGTCGCAAATATAATATACCTGTGTCCAAACACATTGTTTTTGCTATTCAATATTACGTGTTTGAGACACAATGATTAATATGTTATAATATATGTGTTTGTTTGTACAAATATGTCAACCTCTACTAGATCAGCCTTTCTCTCAACCAGTGATTTGTAAATATTCCTGAATGTGCGTGCAAATTGCGGCAAAGTCAGTGTTTCTTATTTTGGCTGATGTATTGCGTTTTAATTTCAGACAGAATATATCTAAAGCGCTTGATCAGTTACGAAAGAATAAACAAGCGCTCGGACGGTTGAATGCCTTGTGATGTTGCTTTGGTTTTTGTGTATACATTTGGTGTACATTTATGGAAGTCTCAAGGTGTTTGTTTGGGCTTTGGATGTCTTACATAGCTCATATTTTCCAATATGTTTCCTGACATCCACAGCTAATTGTGGGCTATCAAAATATCTTCGGATTTGTTCTACCGTCTTGGATAATCCCCCATGTGCCGAGCTAGGTACATTATGAGCTGTGAAAAGAACGTACCTTCGCAATTTAGGTGGAATTTAATATGTTCGAGGGTATCAGCTGATTCGTGTATGCTCTTGTATATATACTTGTCTGATTAGGATAATTATAGTATCCACCTCACATATTCTGCATCACCAAATCGAAGGTGTGATCCGTCACAACCTTAAATTCCAGGCCTTCAATACAAGCTCGGAATTGTTTAACTGCCAACACAACGGCCTAAAATTCCAATTTCGTAACTGTATAATTCCTCTTAGCCTTATTTAGTATTTGCGACATGAGTGACATAGGTCTCTCGACCTCGTTGTCAGACAGACATTACCGCTCCAACTCCCACGGTAATTGTGTCACATTGGAGAATAAAACGGTAACCAATACTGATGCACTACGTAATCTGGCCTTTGACATCTCAAAAGTAGTTTCTGAACTCTCTGACCATTTAAATTCCTTCTTCCTGGTCAATAGATCCATTAGGGGGTATGAAACAGTGGAAAGTCATTTATAAATAGTCTATATCACCCTATAAAAACCCCGTTTCCCATTACATCCCATGAAGGGATTGGGGAAAGCTTCTCACAACCAGTGAGCTGTGCACTTTCTAATTTTGCACTCACTGATTGAGACCTACGGTTTTACACCCATTCCGAGCGGTATTTTGAGAATCTTTTTCATGGCTAGGTGCTCGAGAGTGTCGCCATCACTGAGCGAGGTGGCCGTCGTCGAAGGAAATGTGAGGTGGTCACAGCAGATATCGAGCAGTATATCACTCCGATAAACTTTAATCGGACATTGAGATGACGACCCTAAATGAGTTAATACCAACCATTTCTTAACATTTATTTACAGAAGGCCTATATTCAGAATACCTATTACATGTACATTTGTATATTAAACAATTTTGGTATCCAAATTTTAATTACTTAAATTTAACGTTTTATATGTTTTATGATTTCGCGCCAAATACTTTATTGTAGAAATAAAAAAAAGTCCTTTAAAACCAACAAAGGAAGTAATTTTCACAAAGCTTGCGCTGCAAAATCAAAAATTCATAAAACAGCAACTGAAATCAAATAACATTACAATAAAAGTAAATTGTTAAAAATGAAACCCATAAGACTACTAATTGTATTTTTCTTTATAGCATAGTTTTAGTGTGTACATTAGACCGGGTCACTATAGATCACATCGAGACAACTTAAAAAATATTAATTTTCCTTTCCGAGACCGTGAAAAACAGTCAAGATATTTTTTTATCGTAGTTTTTTCGTTTGTCATAGAAGACATCGTTGTATAGGTCTCGATGGGTACTATATTTGTCCTATAGATGTCGCTGACGTTCGGCATCATCTAGTATAATCAGGGTTTTTTTGTCCTTTTCATACGAAAATTAAAAATAAGCTGCAAAGTAATTTGTAATAAAGAAAATGGGCTGGCCGTAGACATTTAAATTTACTGAAAAACTAATTATAAGTCTAGAATTTTCCTAGGATGCTAGAGAAAGAACTGAATTTGCATAACTACTTTGGACAATAAATAATTAAATACGAAAAAAAAATCATCTTCTACTGAAGGCCCCATTTAATGCAGTTTCTACCCATATAATTAACATTTTTTTTCTCTAAGATTAAAGTCCTTTAAAAGCCAAGAACATTTTGCTTTGGAAGTATAAAATTTTAAGCAAAAATAAAAGTTACGTATGACAAGATATATTTACAGCATTAATATAAATATGTCTTCATGTTGTTTGCATTATTACCGCAAATTATTACATACTTTGTATGCAAAGTTTTTTAAATACAAATTATTGCATACTTTTTAGCGCTATCGAAATTTTTTTAAATATTTACCTATATTATTCTGTTCAATTACAGCAACAGCAACAAACATACCGTTTTTGTTGATTTGTTTTGGTCAGCCTGAGTGTTGTTGCTATTTATTTATACGATAGAAGTTAAAAATAACAACAACAAAAGAGTTTATTTACGTACATCAATTATTTCGCCAAGTCGCTGTATAGTATTTGTAACTTTTGTTTTTATATTTTGTTGATCCATTAACATTGTAAAGTTTGATGAAATCCAGACATGTAACATTTATTAGTGTTCAAAACTAAATCCATCAAAACGACGAATAAATAATTGAAACTATAAAGTGCAAAGTGTAAAAAATTCCATTTTAATATTTGTACGGGTTGTAAGTGAATTAGCGCTTGCGTCTGAGCCATATTTTTGTAAAACTAGAAAGTCGTGAACGGTACACCTAACTTGAGTCACACCAAGATTTGCTATAATTATTTTTACTCTTTTTCGTATTTTATTTGTAATAAAACCAAGGTTTTAATGGTAACTAGATTAAAAATGAATTATCCCAGGGAAACATTTAAAAAAAGTATGCAATAATTTTTATTTAAAAAATTGGTCGATAGCACTAAAAAGTATGTAATAATTTGCGGTAACAATGCAAACAACATGCAAAGATATTTATATTCATGCTGTAAATATATACCTCGTATACCTCGAAAGCAAAATGTGCTTGGTTTTTAAAGGACTTTAATTCCAGAAAAAAAAATTATTTTAAGTGTAAAAACTGCCTTAAATGAGGTCGTCATTACAAGCCATCTATATGACAAATATCGTACTCGTCGAGACTTATACATTTATATACACTTATATATCGATAAATTTTGTCTTGACAAATAAAAAACTACGATAAAAAAACGATTTTGTCTTTTTTCAAGTACTCGGAAAGGATTTTGCTTCAGTTGTCTCGAGGTGATCTTTAATATTTTCCCTCTACTTTGGAAATTTTTTTATATGGAGGCCGACCTTTAATACCTTTAAAGGGTTACTTCCGCCTTACCTTTCCATATGGGAACAAAATCAGCTTGCTTAATTTTAGTTGTCTATGGTCCGAGTTGTTTATAGAAAGTTGTAATTCTTTTATGTATACAGATCATGTTTTTCCCATTAGTGAAACAAATGTAAATGCGACAGGTAGGATTCGAACTCAAATTCGCTGGTCGATCGTTTCGATTTTTGCGAATCATCATCTTTATCAGCCGCTGCACTGTGCATTCACACTTATCACTAACAGAAAACTTTTACCGAGTAGAGTGATATTCGGCACTACTTACATGTTGCTTTCGTACTTACACACAGTGGTGCCGACATTTTGAAAATTCTATTTATAGAGCGCAACTATACTCATTACGAAAAAAGGACGTTTTAAATCTTTTAATTTTTTGTATTAATTATTTATAAATGTGGATTTATATTAATAAAATTAATCCTAAAAAAAAAATTTATATTTACTGTATTGAAATCAAAGAATAATTCGTTTCTAAATATTATTATGTTTGGGAGGAAATACGTATGTTTCTACGTAAGTATACGTAGGTTAGGCTTAAATGCGTACATGTTTGCTAGTAAACATGATACTGTTTACAGTTAAATACTTGTACAAGTGAGTTTGGGACTTACAAACATATGAATGTTTGTAGTGTGTTCGAAACATGTACATGGTTTCTGAAGAATAGGCTTGGGGGAATATGTTAGAGAGGCCATTATTTTTCAGCGTGTAATTGTTTATTTATTTCCTTATGTGTTTAATGCATATAAAGTAATTTGTTTTGATATAACTCTACATTTCTTTAAAATTTCACTATAAATTTTCAATACTCTAAATGAAAAATCCTCTATCTGCCGTAGTGCCGGAAATAATGCGAATAACTCAATTTTTAATATCAATATTTTAATATAAAATAATAATTTGCTTAAAGTTTAACAGTTTGCCAAATATTATGTTTTTGAATATAGAGGATTTCAAATATACGCCATCGATATGAACGTGAAAAAAAATAAAACAATGCATTCGTATTATATTATATTATGTAATTGAAAACATTTAAAGTACCTCGAATAAAAGTACAACAAATAACTAGTAGTACAAGAATTGCCGATATTGTTGACAACTTAAACGTCGGCATATTATTTGACAAAAAAAAAGGAAATGAAGAATAACAATCGTTCGTTCTCATATGATACAGATACACATTTATTAAATGTGTAGTTAAGTTGACGAGAATTTTGTTTATATGATTTACAATTTACAGCAAATATTCCAAGATACTGAGAGCTTACTGGTTCTACAAATAAATCTCTCGTGTTTGCGCAAACTTTAGAATTACCATTTCTACCTGGCATAAATTCGGTAATTTCGACAAGGATGTACGATTATTAGTACTATGAATTGCAAAGAATCCGTTTTCTTACGCGTCTGATTTTAAAAATAAAATCACGCTTAAGTCCTTTATATTCAACTTCATTTATTAACGGAGGTTGTTGTTCAATCTGTTAAAGATTTTTATCTGTACATTTATAAGTTAGCATTGTCTTTTCAAAGGGGTATGCATTTAAAATCGAACTAAATCATATGAACCAGTATTTATTTTATCAAATTAATTAAATACAAGTGTTTTTGTAATAAAAATACCTTTAATTAAAAAATATTTCGGGTAAAAATAACACGCATTTTTTTACTTCCCTTTCGAATTTAAAAATGTGGCCGTCGGTGGTGCAATGGTAGTGGGCGCGCTTCTTGTACATGACAACCTGGATTCGATCCCTGCTCAGACCACCTTACATTTCTTTCGACGACTTTCACCTAGCTTAGTGATGGCGACACTGTCGAGTACTTATCCATGAAAAAATACCGCTCGGTACCGGTGAAATACTGTAGGCGGAAAATTATTTTACGTTACATGTTTAAGTTTAGGAAAATCGTCGAATATTTCTCATATGTTAATTATCAAATACTACATAACACTGTTTTAAGGCTCTACCTAAATTGGGGTGTAAAACGTGACATGTTAGTTTGTCCCGAACAACGCGCAAAAATAAAATAAACTATTTGCACAATAAAATAATACAAAATTATTCTTATATGTATTGATTATACTTGACCAACTTGATCCTTTGTGCTCTGTCAGAGATACAATTTTCAAACTGAGCGAAAACGCTCTCATAAGAATCTAAAGAAGCAAAACCCAATTGTGAATGGGTTTACGCCTTCCGTTCGAATTGAGCCCTTCAATTTGCAAATATTAGAGTGAACTGCGGTAATATATTGGTGCTTAAATTTGAAATTTATATATCGTTATCGACATATAAATTTAGAGTTAAAATTACATGGCGGCAGGTTTTCACATTGATAAATTTCTTTCAGAGTCGACATTTCTGTCAGATCTATCTTGCATTTAGAACGCTGGCAAAGGAAGAGTAGAAAAGGAAAGACAATTTTCGGAAAATATGCATTTCTGGCTGGACACAGCGCCGCTTTGAAAATGGCATATTCCATGCCATCATATTTATTGTACTTTAGATGAAGTCATATTAATGCTTGCAGACTGTGTAAAAATATTTATAAATACTCGTATTATTCTGCTAGTGTGTATCATAGATAGAGGCAATGGTTAAAAAAACCAACAAAATAACAACAACGGCATTTCGTTTTGAGTGTTAAAATTATTGTGTTATATACAACACAAATGTATGCTAACAATAAACAGGCAATATAAGAATGTAAAACACATATAAATTTCACAGATTTTCACCAATTTGACATGAAAAATTAAAGTCAGAAGTTCTTGTAATTTTACCGGTCACACCGACCGCATCACGAAGAGTGTGAAAGGAAACATCAGATGAGTCAAGGTTTTTCTCTTTAAGGAATTACTCTATGGTGTAGATACTACTCCTGATGGTTTGATACGGATGAATTGGCGTTCATTATTCCTTACGTTTTGCCTACAGCCATAGTGGAAAATGTTGTATGGAAAATGCTGTATCGTCGGCAATTACAGAAATACTGAAATTTGGCATTAGATACTGCCGTCGACAAAGTTTTGACAAGGACGGCAACATGGCAGCAAGATATAAAATACCCTAAAGGAAAGAAATGCACCTGTATTTTCCGATATTGTTCAAACTTCTGGGCTTCTGGTCTGCAGCAGACTGTAGTGATGATTCAGAAAAATTAAAAAAATTATTCGGTTTATAAATATATAGCACGCCTCCATAGCACTTATGGTGGAGTGCTCGACGTAATGCAAGCAACGCATAATACAAGTCATACGATAAAATTACCTCTGCGCTGGGACAAGATAAATAAGTATGCACTTTAAAATACCCATACCATAACTAAAGCAAAACTGATCCATGGTAACGTGAAACCTTAGGAAATGACGATAATGTTTTATTTTTGACACGGCGTCCTGCACCAGTTCCAAAATATTATTACAGGCTATTACATTAAGTACAGGGTGTTAATATAATATAATTAACCTGTAGTTGTGAATCTATATTAATCACTTATCCCACCTGTAAATGTTATCCGGGAAGAAACTAAACTAATACTGCAGAAAACAAAGCCTGGTTTATGTAATATATGGAATTTGAACCCCCTTATTTCGAAGCAGATGACCAATTTGACATTTATGAAGGGAGAGATTAGTAGTTAGAAAAATCATCTTTTCCGATTAAGCTCATCCTTGTAACGCTCATATATTACAGCTAAAGTATAGTGTTGACTTGGATGCAACTTTCCCCTCAGTATCTACTCATTTCTCCAGTTTTTAAAATACCAAAAATTCGTAAGCTGTGTTGACTCAGTTGAAGACAGATTAACTCTAAAGCAATTTCTGCAGCTGATAAAAAATTTAAATCCTGGATCAATATACATATACTAGCAAATGCCCGCTACTTCGTACGCGGCTACATAGTAATATATTGAAAAGTATCTATAACAATTTTACCACATTAAATTGCCATCTTCGTAAAATAAACTCTCGCCATTTGTTTAAATTTTCCTTTAAAAGTCACAGAATTTGCTATCCACATGCCTTCACTCTGAAAAGTTCTTTGCTGAGAGAGTATTATATTTTGAAATCAAAGAATCAATCGTTAGTCGACATTACTTTCATACTTAGGCATGCTTGGTCAGCATTTTTCACTCACGCGTCTTTTTGATATATATATACAAAACAGATTCTTAGTTAACGTCTTCTTCATGCAGCAAATATATTCTCCAAATTTCATCGTTATAGCTCAGAATGAATAGTATTCTGCGAAACTCTCTTTACGACATCCTGCCGAATTTCGAAACTCCCAATATTATATGTACATTTAACCGTGCTAAATTCGAATTAAAGTTTCAGTAGCATCTTGTCTCCATGGTAAAAAATTAAACACAAATATTTCCACCTGCTTTGGTGAAACGCTCTTTTTTCCCGTCCATTATTAGAATTTAGGTAAATCCTTTTCCATATTAATGTGTTTTAATTTTAAATTTATTTTGATTTTGTAATTTTTTTATTCTGTTCCCCAAATTTTATGATGCTGGCTTCACCGCTTTGTTGCGTATTTGGATTTATATAATTTTGTCCCACGCCTCTAATTTATCGCCCAACTTAGATTTGCAAGTGCATATCTGTCCGTGGCTAAAGTCTATGTTATAATTGGAAAGTTTTTCCCAAATGAGTGATTCTGGTTATGCACATTTGGATTTGAATAGAATGATAGATCTGATTCAATGCCACGCGGCGATTCTATCGCCACTAATTCATTTCCGCAGACAAAATTCGAATATTGAGAAATATCTTATGGACTGAGATTTAGCCACTACAGGTGTACCGTTTCTTTAGAACTATTAATAATCAAATTTACTTTCACGCTCCCTGCTACAGCTTCCACAAGTCTAGCTTCTAGCATTTGGACCGAAATCTCATTAATCTTGTTGAACTCCAAATCTCCAATGCTAACGTCCCCAATTATAAATTTTCAAAACCAAATTTAAAACCCTCTTTCCTGTCAATTTCTTCCTCCTTGATGAACACTTATTACTTTGACTCAGTACGGCGCCTATTTCTACCGTCCCTTAACCGATTTCAAAAAATTCCTTTTAGCTAATATACAATCATTAGGGAACACACATCCAAAATTTTAATCCTATTTACTGCGACAATCCGATTTCTACTGCGCCCAATTTGAGTGTACCAAAATCCCTAATAGCTGTATCTAAAATATATACTCTACCAGCGTTGAACTGTAACCCAAAACATGGCTCTTAATTTACTTGTATAGGAACAACAATGGCATAATAATACATGAGAGTAACAATATTTCAACAATTGATTTCTTGTACACCGTTCATTAAACACCTCTGATACAACCAAAATAAATATGGTTATAGCAAATGTATGTATCAATTATGGAAAGGAATAATAACTTAAGTCGACAGTCAGACATCAAATGATTTTGCAAAAAGTGGAACCGATTATTTGAAAAAATTGGAACCGGTATTATTTTCGTTAAAACTGGGATTTTTTGGGCTTTGAAAACGCGATTGTTTGTTTTAAACAATTGGAAACTGGTTTTATTTTCGGTAAAACCGGGTTTTCGGAAAAATTGTTTCCACTTTGTTTACAAAACCATTTTTAGAAATAACCGGTTTTCGGTAAACGATAACCGGGTTTCGGGGGTTCCAATGTAATGCAAAGCCCCTATTTCTTCGGCCCCTAATCCAATTTCGGAAACCCTATTTATACCTACTCTATAATAAGAACATCCACCCACACCAAATTTAATGATTCTAGGACAAGTCGTTTGCAGAATGCTTACTAGTTTGATTTAGTGCAACGCCATTTCTTCCACCCGTAATTTAGATATTCAAAAATCCCTTATTAGCTGAAGTCTACTTCATTAGTTGTTTGATGATTATTTAATGTAAAATCACAAATTTTTTACTATTTGCTCATGCTCCATATTCTCCAAACTTTATGATTATAGGCTCAAGCATTTGGTCACAATGCGAGGTCTCTGATTTAGTGCCACGCCCATTTCTACCGCCCCTTATTTAAATTTTAAAAAATCCTGAATTCATGGGGATTTGGGAGAAACATCATCACCAAATTTCATGTTTCTCGAATGACGCGTTTGGTCAGAATCCCAATTTCTCTGATTTGGAACCACGCCCATTTCTTCCACCCGCAATTAGAATTTCCGTAAATCCCTTCTTAGCTGGCATATACTCCATAACGGGGACAACCACCCCAATTTTCATGATCCTATCTACAGCCGTTTGGTCAGGGTGATGATGAATCATCCAGACAGTAGGTCAATTTAATTTACATATATAGAGAATAGAAGCACTACCGACAGTACCACACTGTGAAAATTTCAATACAATCGATCTATTATTGTGGGCGATATAACGAAGCCCGCCCACTTTCTACAAAAAAGTATTTTTTACTGTACGACCAACATATGTATCAAATCACATCTTCATACCCCTAATGGCTCTTGAAATATGACCGATTCAAATTTCGATTTGAGTGGGCGGTGCCACCCCCCTTTGTCAAATTACGTTCGTACATAGCCTATAGGCATTACCGACAGTACCACACAGTTAAAGTTTCATAAAAATTGGTACATTCATTTGGTCGATATAGAATTTTTTAAAGGGGCATGGCGCCGCGGCGCGCCGCCCTCTTTCCAAAAAAACAATTAAGTTTTCTTGTACGACCACCGTATATACCAAATCTCATCTTCGCACCTCTGATAGTTCATGAGATATGACCATTTAAAATTTTAAGCTAGGTGGGCAGTGTCTCGAGTGATTAATAGGGTAAGAAGTAATTTTTCTTGTACGACCAAACATGTACTAGTGTATTCAAAAACCAGTTTTTAAAAATATCGGGTTTCGGTTTCTCCGAATATTCCGATTTTGGGGAAACCGGTTTTCGTTTAATCCGAGGTGTAGAAACCGGTTAATAACCAGTTTCGGTTTTTATGACAAAATGGAAAACTGTGCCTTTTATTAACATTGTTTATTTTTAATTATCCTCTTTGAATGCTTGAAAATGGTTGTCAAAATACTGCTCCGATGTGGTGTAAAAGCCTATGCTTGTGTGGTAAGGCTCAGAACTTTGGATGAAAGATTTTAATATTTTCCAATTTTGTTCAAGCTTAAAGTGACCCATTTGTTAAAATTACACATAACTTTTAACTAATAACATTGTGGAAGTCGAAAAAAAAGACATGGTAGGAGAGGACGGTTTTACGCTACTTCGGGTATGAGGAATCGAACTGCATCATTTTTTTTTACAGTTTCATACAAAATATATGTAGGCTTACCAGATTTACTGTTTTCAACAGTACGCACACTTTTGTTGAACTGTGTTCTGCATAACCCATAAAATAAGTAGACGAAACTAGCTTTTTTTACACCATTTTACCTTTTTTTAGTGTTTTATGTTTTTCTTTGGTTCAAAGCCCAATTAAGCAAAGTGTTTTTATCCAAAAAATCTTTTCAGTGATGACAAAAAGTAAATTTAATTGAAATTGATAATTCAGTGGAATTTGATAATTGTAAATGATGATGAGTAACTAAATATAGGAATATAGTGAAAGGTTTTCTCTTATTTGGCGAAAGAATGTGATCACTGGCAATTTATCAATGGAAAAATTACTTTTCTGCCGATGTTATAAATCAAAGAGCCCCAAAAACCTGGTTTAGAGATAAGCTGTGTTCTCAATAGTTGAAGCCCAAAACGTTTGGAACAACTTTGTTGGAGAAAGTTTATCGGTACAACCAACTAATTAGTAGTTAGTTCCTGTCAAAACCGAAAAATCAATAAAATCCACTCTGATAGTCACAATAAAGAAAATAATTTTGTATGGAACCGTAATTGTAACTCAAAAGACTAATGATCTAGCTTCATTCCTCGTACCCGAGTTAAGGTAAAACAGTACCCTCCGGCTTTGTTTTAAAAAAAATTTCCCAAAATTGATCAAATGATCTGTTGGAAAAGTCTTATTTGTTTGTCTGATGGGGTTAGTAACCAAAGTGAGCTCTGAAAAAGGCTTTAGGTTTGTAATTCTGCGTTGTTATATCAGTTTCGTAGAAACCGAAACACGTGGTTAATCGAGTTGAAATAACCGGTGAAACCGGTTCTTCGAAAGTAGGAATTTTTAGAAACCCGACATACAGTTAACCGGCCGAAATTCGGTTAACCGGTCTCGGTTTTGAATACACTAATATGTACCAAATATTATCTTCGTACCTCTAATAGCACCGGAGATATAGTCATTTCAAATTTCGAGCTGCAGTCCCTTTTTACCCCCTTGCAGTCCGAATTTCTAAAAAACGCTTCTTATCGCGCGTCTACGTTATAATAGGAACCTACATGCCAAATTTCAAGCTTTACCCGTTTGGGCTGGGGAGTAATCAGTCAGTGAGTCAGTAACGCCAGCTTTTATATAAATATATAAATAGTAGAGAGATTAGCGTTAAAATAATTCTAAGGATTTCTTGACAGTGGTCGTAACTAATCGCTTTAAATGAGGGTACTTTTCGGCATGAAAACGAGTTACAAATTATCTACGTGCCTGCTTTGATATTTTCTACACAGCGTGTAATATTTTATCCATCTTGTCGTTTGTCTGCCAAAACCCAAAGCAAGACGTTGAAGTTTTATATAATTAATTAAATTATTCGTTCTTAACAATTTTACTGATAGAAAACTTTTGTTTAGATAAACTTGTAAATAATTTTATTTTATTTTATGTACATAAATATATATTATTGAAATTTATTAAATTACGTAAATTTTGCACTTTACATAAAATTGATTTTTCTGTAATATTTCGCTGGCAAAATTTGTATTTTCAATACAATTTTAAGTAAATAATATATTTTTTCACCGCAACTAACAGCAAAGGCAAATTATATTCCATTATTATGAATGGGTTGAACTTACCATTGACAAATAACTACAAGAAATAAAATATATCGTCGACTTATTATTGTTTTGTCGTAAACGCCAATTGTTTGAAACGGAGATACCAATATTCACAAACAACTAGCAATTTTTAGGCATATACAAACAAATTTGAGTAACCATCACAGTAATGGTAAGATATATCAAAAATCTGACAACAGATCCGGAAAGAGCACGTACAAAAACCTGTAGATACAATACCAAAAAAACATAAATGACTTATACGACGAAACAATAATCAACCGAAGATATAAGTAATATATATATTCAAGAAAATTACCGCATAATATATGTATTTCATGTGCATACATACATTCATTTTTTTAATGATAAAAATTAAAGTTTAAAGTATGCGTACCTCCTTTTATCTATGCTTCAGTAAGTTTTGGAAACAATGTCTTAGAAATTTTAATGGAATTTTTTACCACACCAAGTTTTGTATGCAATGGGGGGGTCAACAAAATTTTTTCAGTTGGTACCAGCGGTGGATGAAGGATATCGTGCTGCCCTAACGGCCGTTCAACTCTTGGATCCAACTGTTTTTTGGAATATTGGTTCCCCTTCCATCTGCTATCCCATTTGCATAAGAAACATCCATATCGATGGCTTAATATAAAAAGGGCCTAAGTCAATTTTTTGGTACTTGACAGGAGAAGGAAAAACTTAATAAACTCCGTAAAATTGTAGATACAACAAAAAATTTTAATGCAATTTCCAAAAATGTGTTGCTTCTTTTTATTAAAAATTGCATTAAAACTTTTTTTGTATCTAAAATTTTACGTATTTTATTAAGTTTTTTCCTTCTCCTGTCAAGTAACAAAAAATCGAGTTAGGCCCATTTTATATTAAGCCATCGACACTTAACGTATCCAGCATGCATACACGAGAGGAAGCTAGCCACTTCTAAGTCACAATAGACCCGCCATTATTGCTCCTTATATTTTCCCGCATCCAATTTATTTTTTATCTAGTCATAACTTTCCTTCCTGCCGATTCCATACGCAATTGGAATAGGAATCTTGAAATTATCGTAATAAAGTAGTGTAGCTTCAAGACTTTTCTTGGATGAATCTGTAAAGATTCGCCAGTCCTCGGGGTTATATTCGATACTCATTTCCGTCATTAATACTTCAATATCGTTGCAATTAGCAAACGTGTTGGATTCGTTAGCTGAAGCAGATGAAGTCTTTTCATGTCTGCAGCTAATATTTCTGATGTCTTTTTCGACAGACTCAGTTTCCGGGCCAATGCATTTAAATGCTCTTGCGCTATTAATATTGGACTTGGGGCTGGTTCAATTCCCGTGATATCACTGCCATTGGCTTCTGTTTCAACGCATGTATTGACATCAAGATGTTGACTAGGACTTCCAGGATGATGCTCAAGTAGTGGTAGTTCATCGGAATATGGTACTGGGAGCAAGGCTGGTGTCACTGCTTTATACACAAAACTCTTTCGCCTATACCTATTCACTTTTAATATGGCGGAGTTTTGACATACGTAGCAGTTGGTGTCGTCATGCTCACCTGCATTGATTGTGGTATAAACTAAATTGTGGTATAAACTAAAATTAAAAATTAAATTACCTTTGCAGTGTCTTGGCGTTCATAGCTCATCAGCAATAACTTCCAGTTGAAAATATATTTTATAGATGTCTTCTACTTCTCTGATGAAACACATACATACATAGCAAAACCAATCATAGTTTTAATTTAATGCTCACAGTATTTTACAAATCAAATAAATTTGCTTACTCGAACTTATTTTTAGTTAATAAACCACTTAGGCAAAAAGTTTGTACACAATAACTATATCACAGCGTGCAATAACACGTTTTGTCAGAATATGAGAAATGTAATGGAATTAAAAAAAACACAACAAATTTGCCTTATGGTAAATTGCCATTTCCACGCACATCTTCCCAGTGTGATCAAACATTTGATTTTGAGTTTTCTTTTGGCTTTGCTTCTTCTTAGTGTTTTGCTTCCAAAATGCAGCTGATAAGTACCGTTGCTCGGAATGACGCCCCAAATTAGCCCAATATAAATAAATTCCAAAAATTACTCTTATTTTTTGACGAAGAATACGTCTTACCTTACGGTATGAGGAGTCATGTCAGGCTTTTATTGTTGTAATCTTTATTTCATTGAATTTGAGGAAACGGCTAGATGAATTTTTTTTTTGTAGGTAAACGAAGATGTTATCTTTCGTTTGATATACATTTCATATTGGTTGATATATTTCTAGTATTTTAATTTCTCAAATGAAAATTGTTTAAACACATACACTCAAACATATGTGTGGTGTTTGGTTGAGTGTTTTTGGTTGCTCAACATTGCTTAGGAACATGTATCTAGTAAAAAGTGAAACGAACAGCAAGCTAATGTTGCTGGGCAACATGTATCTAGTAAAAAGTGAAACAAACAGTAAGCTAACCTAATAAAGCTTTTTGCGAAAGCTTCAATAAAGCTGTTGTAATATTAATTTTGAATTGTAAAGCGTAAAGCTTTCACACAACGCTCGAATGCTAATGCGAAGACTCGATAAGGTAAACCTTTTTTAATATTAGGGCGGCCCTCTCAACATTCGCAGAACTTATTTCAATAAAAATATTAATTAAAATACATAAATTAAATTAAGTTTAAAAAAATTGAACATAATATTTTTTTTTTAAACGGACTTGAATCAAATGCCGTTGGTAAATATAAAAATTACAGCAGACAGTTGTCCGAGGCCTTCGGCCACGGACTGTCCCTGCAGGCTGTGTCAGAGACACGGCCATTAAGTTTAACGTAGAATACGCCATCCGATAAGACAGAAAACATATATAACAATAAATGATAAATAATATAAGCAAATGAATTTATTGTTATATATGTGTTCTGTCTTATCGGATGGCGTATTCTACGTTAAACTTAATGGCCGTGTCTCTGACACAGCCTGCAGGGACAGTCCGTGGCCGAAGGCCTCGGACAACTGTCTGCTGTAATTTTTTTACTTATAGATTTTATATCTACGTCTTTCTTTTGTTCACTGACTTATACTGCAATGACTTTTTCATACACACCACCCCTAAAATTCTGTTTTTTGAGACGTTTTAGCACCAATTCAGAATAAGTAAGAAATTAATCCATAAAATACATAATCAGTTTTGACATATTTCTGGCATTTATGTTGAGTTTTGAGCTTTGGTGTATTCAGGGACTTATTTATAGTACAATTTTACGAGTAATATTTTTGTTGTACATTTTAACCGGTTATGCCCCAGTTTAAGGATTTTTTACTTGTACTTTTCCCCGCACAAGGGGTATAAAAGACAATTTTTCAGCAACAATATTTCCCGTAAAATTATGCACAAAATTTCTGAACAAATCCTATACCTAAAATGTCAGGATCACAAGGTTTCCTATGACGATTCATATTAAGAATGTACAAAAATTCTAATCCGCTACAACCCATAGAGTAATGATTATAACAAGAGATAATATTTGACTCATCTGACGTTTCCTTTCACACTCTTCGTGGAGCGGTCGGCGTGATAGAGATGTTTGACGAAAAGTGACATATACTTCTGTATTCTTCTTCAATTTCAAATGTTTACGGGGTTTCCATCAATACCCTAACACCCTGTTCCATCCCTGACAGTTCCAAATCGAATTATCCTCAAAAGAATCTGGCAAAATATTTATTCAACTGATATATGAAGATTTACAACCACTCAATTTTATAGCCGTTCCGCTTTAATTTCCCAGATTTTCCCTTTCCTTCATAATTTTTCTTTGTCAGATTTTATTTGGCACAGTGACCCGCAACACTTGTTGCCTTTCTTTCCTATCAGTTCCTATCGCCACAAATTTTTGGCAGAATTTTTTAATTTTTCACAAATCTGTTTAAATTTTATTTGCTGCTCATTGTTACCTTTATCAAATTGAGGTTATTACTTATTGAATGAATTTACATTTTTCATTCAAATACTTCAGCAAACACACACGAATAGACCTGTCCTCTTTTACTTGGATCCAGCTCAGCTAAGGCTCACATACTAGTAGGTAGAGAGAATTCTAAATTAGCCTCCTATAGTGTCTAATGACTAGTGAGACTTGACTACTTTAAAAAC
Source organism: Phaonia tiefii (assembly GCA_963931995.1). Classification (NCBI taxonomy): domain Eukaryota; kingdom Metazoa; phylum Arthropoda; class Insecta; order Diptera; family Muscidae; genus Phaonia; species Phaonia tiefii. The sequence goes on from OZ008369.1 coordinate 190,010,792, forward strand.
TATTGGGGTCTTATAGGCCGCTGATATTGAATTCGAAGTCCGCCGGCTTTAATTTGGCACCGAATTCATTATCAGCGGCCTAATATATATCGAAAACAATGTCAACGCTACCAGGTTAGAAGTTGAAGAATAGCTACAATAAAACGCATTAATATTTTTGTATTCATTACGTGTTCCATTCGTATCAAAGTTTTGTATACAAAAATCTTCACTAAATGAAAGTGTTTCGTTAAGCTGATGAAAGTTCTGGTTGTTGCTTCAATTACACTGTTTCATTGCTGCAATCAATTTGCTTCATTACTGTCATGAATTTGATCCATTGCTGTAATTATTTTGACTCTTTGCTGCAATGAATTTATTGCAGTGCCTCAATGAATTGTTGTTCCATTTTTGTAATGAATATTTTCCATTGTTGCAATGATCATCTGTCTGTCAGTATTTTTCGTTGTTGCGATGAACATGTTTCATTGTTGCACTGAATATAAGTATATTAACAAACTTCTAAACCGAAAGTATAAGCAAGTTATAAACCGTCCTCAATCAAGGTGTTGCTCAGTGCAACAAGAATATGTTTTTGAAATTTCCAACCACCTCCACAATTTTGAGTTTCGGGTTTTTCGTACCTTCACTTATAAGCCATACCAACCGATTTGAACCAGCAGATTTGGAAAGAAGAATCTGCGGCCTTCCGAATGGTGTGTACACCATTGAGAAATCTGTTTGTATTTTTCCTGCAAACAATTTTTGTCTCAATTTTTTCGTCGCTTTTCATATTTGAACATGTTTCTAGACAATATTTTATATATCACCCGCACCATTTTTGAATTGAGTAATAAAAAGTGTTTTCTAATGAGTAAAGTGCTACGTCGTTTTTAAAAATCCATTAGAAATTGATTGACTTATTGTACTTTTTATTAAAATAAAATTTTTCCAAAAATGGATACATAATGTTTTTCCGTGTTCTTTGTGTCATATTGCTCGATCGCCATATGTTTATATATTTGATTGAATGTGTTCGTGCATCTATTGAGCGGACGGCCTCGTATGCCATGCGTATGCCGGGCTGGTAAACTCGCCGGACGGGGGGGATCTTCCCGCTCGCCAGATGCTACAACGATCGAACTCTGAGCATTGTTTACATACGAGCTTTGCACACACAAAAAGAAATTCCGGACATAAAAAAAGAAACGGAGCCCGAAAGATATTGTCAATTAGTCTCACACACAAAAAGCGTACTATCGAAAACAAAAACAAGAATACTCTGCTCTGAAAGAAGTTCAAAAGCGAAAAACACTTATTTTGCATTACATGGGCTGACTGATGTTGTTGCCAGCTGGTGATGCCCTCCCTTATGAAGCCCTCTTAGCTTCTCCATGATACTGATACCACTTCAGTATCCCAAGAACGAAAAGCTACCACGATTACTTACCCCGAAGACCCCACTACTCCATCCCGGTCGTCTACTCGACCATATTTACAACCTTCATTATTTAACAACGTTATAATTTTCAATTTATTTGTTGCCAACGCAACCAAAAACTTCAAAACTTAAATATTACAATCTTAATAGTCATTTATCTAATGACTTAGAACAATAGATAACAATGCCCCATGGGCGAAGCGAAACTCTTAAAGGGTTAAGGAATTATGATTAATCTTAATTTCTAATTTCATGATTGGTTTTCTTACTTTCTAAAATTTTACTAATACACCAAGCCAAAACACAAACTTCCTACCAGGGATAAATATGCTCAATCATTTAGCCGAGTCGTACTGGCTGACTACTTCGTACGGCCACGAATGAAATTCAAAATGGGCCCGTGCCCTTACAACACGACGAACTACGAACGCCTAGGCTCCACTTCTGTAAGATCGGCCTTCACGATCACGAATCTAAACTAGGCCGGCCTAGACAAACGCGCACGATTTATGCGCCCAGAGGCAGTTCGCATGGGCAAGATAAAATAAATATTCAATATATTTCAAAATAACAAAGTCAATATAATGTCATCTGTCCGAAAGTCAAAATGTGGGCACGGAAGCAGGCGCAAAACGCTTCGGGCTTAGGTTGGCTCCCTGACCAGTTACAAATTCACCTTCTTGATAATTTGGGCTTGACTTCACAATATAAAACTTACTCTAATTAATGGACCCCTTCATGGGTTAATTGTCAAACGAATTCTAACGAATTCAATACCGTTTCAATTCGTTTAACAATTCTCTAACTACAATTTCACACTTTCTCTTAATTCCTAATACTTCATTATTCACTTAACTTCTATTACTTCTTAATTTCCTTATATTATCATTTAGTTTTAGTTTTCATTTACTTTCCTGAATCTTCATTAGTAATTTTCTTTAATTTTCTTATATTTTCTTAATTTTCTTAATTTTCAGGAATTTTCTCTTAATCACTTTCTTTCATTTTCATTTAGTTTTAATTTTTATTTATCTTTTTGAACTGTTCATGAATTTTTCAGTTTATCATTTTTAAGTCTTCATGAATTCCATATTTATCCTCTTCAAATTTCCATGAATTTTCAGTTTTCTTAAAACTTCTTTTAACTTTTAATTTCGTTTGTTTCTCTTCAAATGAATTTTCACTCAATCTTCCCTACTTGAATGATGTAGGCCCTCTACATGAACTTAATTTAACACTTAAAAAGGGGGTTCTGTCTGTCCGTATAAATAAAGAAAAACGGACTTACCTAGGCCACCAGAGTGGCTTACTTGCTTATGATACTTTTGCTGCTGCTGATGATGATGTTAATGTTTAATTATCTGCTGCTGATGATGATGTTATCGGCAGCTGATGATGGTGTTGCTGTTTAATTATCTGCTGCTGATGATGATGTTATCGGCAGTCGATTATGATGTTGCTGTTTAATTATCTGCTGCTGATGATGTGGTTATCGGCAGCTGATGATGATGTTGATTATTTTAGCAGATACTGGACTATGGTTGCCGTTGGAGACTACGGAGGTTATGGTCGTGACTTAGAGATGTTGTGGGGTCACAAAATGGCGGTATTCTGGACTAAAAACTTGAGCGTTTAGCCCATGAAAAGCTGCACGAATGCAAGACTGAAAAATTCCGTAGAAGCTTGTAGAACGGACCACTAAAACACACCTTAAGCAAGCACTTTACGACAGCGCCAAGCGCATTTGACACTTGCGCGGCTAGGTTACCCAATGCCCCTCCGGACAAAGCGCCTCCTTTACTACCCCTTCCACCTGCGGTCTCTAAACCGATGGGTTTCGGCGGAGGGGTGAAGTACACGTTGCCGCGGCGGGGTACCAAGCTCCTTGGCCGCGTTTGTGCTTGAAAAAGAGCGCAAATTGCGCTTAAAAGCTGCTGGCGGTATTTAGTGGCTCGCTGAGGAAAGCTCCGGAACAAAACCTAAGGAAAAAGACAGAATTACTACAGGCCGGACAGACAACTTTTCTCCCTAACCTACCTTTTGGCCGGAGAACAGTCGCATGCGTGTATGCGCACTTGGGGTTGTTTTCCACAATTTTTGACCTGCAATGGCTGGAAACAGGTTTAATTTTCAGCAGAATCCTGGCGAATTCCTGTCCGCTGAGGATTGCTACTTACTTGGTCGTTGGTGGTGAAGGCTGGAACTTGCTGGAACTTTCTGAGTCGGTCACTGGCAATATCAACTGGCACTTTTACTTTAAGCAAATCTTCTTACACTTCCCAAGGTTTGGGCACAAATAAATGTTAACAAACTAGAACGGTGGTGGATCGGTGGCGTGGTCTGATTGTCGCCGTTATTTTCTTCGTATATAAATGCGGTTATTTGCTTAGCCGGCTGTGTTGGTTTGTAAAATATGTATGTGTCAAATAATTTGACAGTCACACATACATTCACTGCGGGCGGATAAAATGTTAACAACATGATACAATCATGACGGTAGCGTTAGTGTACCGGGTGTTACTCGACGAGGGTGGATTAATACCAGGTGGTGATGGGTAATTTTAACGCGATAGGGCACCGCCACAAACCCGGTCATCCTGATGACGACCTCGACGAAGGATGAGAGGGAAACCTACCAGGGAGGATAAATAGAGCATCGGGTTTGGTCGTCGTGGTGCCACCACCTGGAAGACCAGTCATCATTCCGAAGAATAACTCAGGCGCTCCCAACTGGCAACAACCCTTCCGACTTCCCCCTAGCGCTACATCACCCCTGCTGGGCTTCTTTCCTTGCGTGGCTTAGGAGCTGAGCTCCTTTCGGTGTTCTCTGTTCTCCTTACGATCCCCTGACAACGGAGTGTTTACGGGTGATCCTGACCTCTCGAAGACTGAGGCAAATTGCTTATGAGCTCTTCCAACTGCTGTTCGTCCTCGATCTCTCGCGGATTCGCCTCTCCGGACACGTGGACGATGACCTGGTCCTTGATGAGCTTGAGGAGGCGGATTCCCTTCCTCCCGGACAAACGTTTTGTCACCTGCTTATAAAAGGTGGAGACAGCGTCACTGTCTCGGATCTCTAGAGCGCGAAACTCTGACCGTTCGCTATCGCAGAGCCTTCCGAACCGGTTGAGCAGTTCAAATTTTAGACCTGGCGATCTACATTTGACAATCATTTCATGCCTATCTGGGTATGCGATCATGGTGGATGTCTCGACTACATTCCACTCCTCGGTGGTGCTGAGGATTGCCAGCTGGTCCAACAACTCGCGGAACTCATGCTGGGGATTCACTGGTGCAGGTGTCGGTAGGTGTCGGATGGTGACTTTGTCGAACGCATATCCCTGGCCTTTGGTTAGAAGAACGCTCTCCTGATAACGTGCCTTGGCCAGCTCCTGTTCGCGAGCTAGGTGTATATTTTGGCGCTGCAGCTCTTCTAGCCTGCGCTCTAGGCTCAAGTGTCTCTCCTCCCACTGCTGGCTTTTCACCTCCGCTGCATCCGCTTGCCGCTTTAGGGCTGCCATGCCGCACTCCAGTCCGGCGACTTGCCTCCGAAACTGAGCTTGGGTAGCCATAAGTTCGGCCCTAAGGTCTTCCAGAGCTGACTGGCCGCGTAGACGCCGGTTCTCCTCCAGTAGCTGGACAATCTTAGCCTGGGCGGCTTCTGCCTCACGAAGTAGAGTCATGGAGTGGAAATCATACTGTACCTGCAGATCTTCTAGCCGGGTACGGTATCTTGCCACTTCGGCTTCTGCGGTGGTACAGCGCTCTTGGTGGGTGCGGACATCGCGCCTGAGAGTCTCTAGCTCTCCCCAATCTGCCACTGCTTCTCCTACTCCTACGTGGATACCCCTCAAAACGACAGACAGGACAATCGGTGCGGTCTCCGGCTCTCCAGGTCTCGTGACACTCTACGTGGAACAAGTGTCCACAACTGGACGCGCATATGGACGATTCCTGCTCGGTGAGCGAGGCTAAGCACACGTTGCACTCGATAACGTTTGCCATTTCGATGGATTCTTAACTTATCCTAGGGGGGGTCTTGCTAGCAGAATAATTGATTGGGTCTTGACTATTGCTTGCTGTAACGAAAAGGGAAGTCCTAGTAATTACTACAAGGTATTCTCTACAGAAAAACTATAAAGTTCTAGGTCAAGGTCCTATCTAAGATTACTAAACTCCTGCTCCTGGGATAAACATTTCATTATTATTCATCACGCTTGCGTGGTAACATATAATCTTCACAAGTACCATAGGGTACGGTGACAAACTAATGGATCGATTACAAGAGAAAAGTTATCAGCAAAAACTCGAACCCACGCCCGGATCTTGCCATGACTTATCATTGCTTTAAATCCTTCGCGTGAAACACACCCAGACGTTTACCCTTCAAGTCTTCGATCTCGTACATGCTATTTCCAACTGGTTTTACAATGCGACATTTCAAGAATTTTCGAGCCAACTTGGCATTAAAACAATCCTTGAAGCTGCTTTGTTGGAAGTTGCGCCTGTATACCTCTTGACCGGGTATGTACTTGACTGGTCTGCTCCTGGTGTTGTATGTTCTCGCGTTCTTCTCATAAGCCTTATGCAAACTCTCTTGTATCTTACTTCGAACTAGATCTTGCGCTACGGACTTAGGCACTTGTCCATCTCCAAGATCGGTTAAATTCTTCAAACGCCTTGCCAGCTGATACATGCTACCATGTATAATCATGTTCACGCCGAACAATGCGAAATACGGTGTCACTCCGATTGCGCTGTGCACCGATGATCTCAATGAACATTCAATCTCTGAAAGGTGTCGGTCCCATTCACGATGGTCCTCCTTCATATACGATCGAATCGCTGATAACACCGACTGATTCACTCGTTCCGATGCATTGGCCTGCGGTGAGTGTACAGCTGTTCGGAAATGTTTTATTCCATAATTGTCAACAAAGTCGGTGAACTCACGACTAACAAATTGTTTGCCATTGTCTGAGACTATGGTCTCAGGCACACCAAACTTGTGACAGATCTCGTTTATCAAAAAGCGTATTACGCCTTTGCTGCTTGCCTTAGGCATAGCCTTCAAAATAACAAACTTGGTAAGGTGGTCGAGTATTATAAAGATGAAGCAATTCCCATTCTTGGACCGTGGGTATGGACCTAAAAAGTCCACAAATATTCTCTGGAATGGCCGATGGATTACAACTTCTTTACCCATTGGTGGTCTTAATGTCCTGTTAGCCGCTTTGGTTTCTCGACATACCTGACACGCATCCACGTAACTCTTCACCTGAATATTCATATTGGGCCAATAGAAATATTCTTTAATTCTCCGCAGAGTTTTATAAAATCCTCCATGAGCAACTTTGGGTGGATCGTGTGACTTTACTATAATTCCGTGGGTCAACTCGTTGGGCACCCACAACTTCCATGCGGAGTCTTTGTGCAGAGGTATACCATCGTAAGGTATTGTCCTCTTGTACACCATCCCTTCGATGACTCGTAAATCTGGCAGTCGGCTCTCGTTGTCTTCTATTGTCTTTATCAAATCCTTATAGTCGGAACCTTGGAAAGCCTTGTCTTTCAAGTCAATCATTTCCATCACATCTGCAGAGATTTCTTCCATCTCATATCTTGATAGTGTATCGGGTACCACATTTAATTTACCTTTGCGGTTTTCGATGACAAAATCAAATGACTGCAGATGCAAACTCCAACGCGCTAGTCTTCCACTCAGATCGCGGTGGGACATCAGCCATTTAAGGCTGCTGTGGTCTGTTATGACTGTAAAAGCCATAAGCTCAATAAATGGTCTGAACTTTTTGATGGCTAGAACCACTGCCAAGCATTCTCGCTTCGTCACGGTATAATTCCGCTGTGCTGACGTCAACTTGTGCGAGTAATATGCTATGGGGTGTTCTTCGCCGTTGCCATCTGTTTGAAACAACACTGCGCCCACTCCTAGGTCTGACGCATCGCACTGGACGAAAAATCGTCTCGAAAAATCTGGATGCACTAGCACTGGGCTAGTCACCAAGGCATCCTTTAACTTGTCGAAGGCCACTTTAGCCTCTTCTGTGAAACAAAAGGTCTTATTTTTTTTTAGAGTGTCCGAAATCGGACTTGCGATCGTCGCGTAGTCTGAGATAAATTTTCGGTACCAACCGGTGGCGCCTAAGAAACTCCTAACCTGTTTCAAAGTTTTTGGATATTTGTACCTCACTATGGATTCAACTTTTGATGGATCGGGCTTAACTTGGCCGCCTCCAACGAGGTAACCTAAATATCGCAATTCTTTAAAACAGAAGTTTGATTTTTGAATGTTGATCGTAAGACCAGCATCTTCGAGACACTGCGCAACTTGCTGCAGTAGCTCCATATGGGTCTGAAAGTCTGGTGATACCACCAGAAGATCATCCAGGTAGACGAAGACGCGATCACGGATGGCGGAAGGTATCACTTTATCCATTAACCGGCAAAGTCTTTGGGCCGCATTACACAGCCCAAAAGGCATTACCTTAAAATGGTAAAGTGGCCTTCCGGGTACCGTAAAAGCTGTCTTCTCCCGACTGGATGGATCCAATGGTATCTGCCAGAATGCATCTTTTAGATCTATACTGGAGATGTAGTGGGTATCGCCTAACCTGCTGAGCAAACCTTCTATGTGCGGAAGTGGATATGCATCCTTGACGGTTAGAGCATTTAGCTTGCGCGCATCCAGGCAAAGCCTATTCTTAATTCCCTTGCGTACTAACGTCACGGGATGGCTCCATGGACTTTCGCTAGGCTCGATGACCCCTAGGTCAAGCATGCGATCCACCTCTGCATACAAAAGTGTCTGCACTGCCGGCGAAACTGGATAAAAACGATCCTTCACTGGTACTGCGTTCCCAGTATCAATTGAATGGGTCTCTAATGGTGTTTTACCGAGGCCTTTCCTGGTGTAGCAAGGAAAACTCTGGACCACGGTTTCTAATTGTTCCGTTTGCTGCTGCGTCAGGGCATGGGTATTAACCGCCTCAGGGAGGTGAACGTCTTCGCATAAGTCTACCCCCTGAGTGGTAAGACTCGCAATGCCCGTCAGCAGCTTGAACGTCTTCATAAAATCCACGCCCAAATAGAGCGCACGTTCTAAAGTCGGCACCAGATAGATGTCGATCTCCTCTGACTGTCTTCGAAAATTAATTCTTACTCGTATTCTACCAAGAATTGGATGAGGACTTCCATCGGCTGTACGGATGGACGACCCGAACCGATATATCTGCAGGCCAGCTCTATCGACCAGCTCTTGACATCCCTTGCCTAAGCAAGTCACGGATGCTCCGCTGTCTATGAGCCCCTCAACCTCTATGCCACCAATATCGACTTTAGCATAGAAACGATTGTCTTCACCCTCAATCAAGGTAGTTGCGGCAATCTCTCGTCTGATCTGCCGTCGTTTCTCAAATCTTGCTCTTGCTCTTAGTATTCGGTCAGATGTTATGCCAAATATTCTGGCTCGAGCCTTCTGGTATTCTGCCACTCGTTCATGCAATGGCTTCAGCTTTCTTAACTTTGGAGTAGCTGGTTTATCTTCTATCCTGCCTTTACTTCTTAAAATCGTCACCGCAGGATCTCCATCAGGTAATGGTGTCGTAGATGTAACGATGGACGCTGGATTATTAAACTCTGGTTCATTAACAACTAGACTGGTGTTATCAGGTTGTGTTTGAGCTGAGTGGGTTTTAATTATATTGGTAATAGGAGTGCTGGGAATGTCTGTGTTTGATGTAGCAGGGTTTATGGTGGTTGTGCTGGTGGTGGCTGGGTTCAAACCTCGGTTGTCCTCACCTCCCCAGTCTGAGGTGGGCGTTTTGTCTGGTTTCCCTGACAATTGGGACATTTGGGTGTGACGGTATTTTCCTTACCACATTTATAACAGAAGATCTTCCTCGTTGTCGAAAGACAATCTCGGAAGAAATGTCCGGGTGCTCTGCAATTCCAACAGATTAGTTTGCTAGATGCTCCCAAAGCATCAATCTCCCCTTCTGGTAAAACTGCAGCTTCCTCTTCCTCAAACACTACCTCGTGTACTCGTGGTGGTGGTATTGGCTTCTGTGGAGGCTGCTGCCGCTGCATTGCCAATAAACTTTCAGCTCTTTTCACCTCTCTGCTGAAATCGCTGAGATTATCAACCTTTATAGGGAAAATCAAATTCGCCAAAGACGCTTTCAAGTTGCCCCTCATAATTTCAATCAAATGCGTCTCCAGGTAAGGAGTACGCTGCTGGTTTCTCAACCTCATCACAGCTTTGAAAAATTCCTGGAAAGTCTCGTGAGGCTGTTGCTTCCTGCTCAAGATCTGAACCTGGATCTGGAAGTCGCTGTCAAATCTTTGGAATTGACTCACCATTGCTTTTTGGATCTCCCTTCAAGTCAGCACAGGCGTTAGCTTCCGGTAATTCCAATAAAATTCCTTTGCTGATCCTTCTAACAAATGGTGCAGGTTCTTGATTAAATCTGCCTCTGAACAATCATTATCATTACATAATTCTCTTGTTTGGTACAAGAAATCGTGGATGTCCATTGTTTTCGAAGTTCCATCAAACTTCAGTCCCCACTTGGATAAGTCGGGTTTACGTCCCCTTGGGCTGTAGGACTCTCGGGTTCCTAACCCATGCGGGCTACGTCTTCTCTCACGCGGTGGCCTATCCAATGGCGGTGTGGATTCCCGTGTGGGCCAAAAGTTCCCTCCTGGTATTGGTCGGCTGACATCCGGTCGTTGTTGCGCACTTTGTGCCACTGAATTTCTCATTGAAACAATCTGCTGCTCTGCCACTGGTTGTGGCTGCGCTTCTTGTCTCAAAGTCTCGATCGCAGGCGTCGGCTGGTAGCCTGCGGGTGCAGCTGTCAATGGAGGCATTACTGGTACGGTAGGGTGATTAGCCCTGCCTACTGAGGCTGCCTGCCTTGTGGCTGCTAAGATTGCGGGTAAAATTCTCCTTATTAGGGCCTCGTCATCGGCTCCTATATCAAGATCGCTAGGCGCTTCTAGTCCTGGTCTGGATGCTATACCAAACCTCGTTGGACTCGAGTCTTCCGCGCGTCTCCGTGCTGCTTGTGCTTCATGTGCCGTAAGCGTGCTGAAATCCGGTGATTCTAAAGATTCCGCCTGGTCGGAACCAAGAAGATTCTCCAAACCCTCTGGAAATTCGTTGCCGCTCGACCCCACGACTGGTGCAGGAGCGGTGGATGCTGATGCTGCGGCCGATCTAGCCGCGTTCGCTTGCGATCTCGTCACAGGCGCTGCTTGTGGCTGCGTTGCCCTTGAGACCGTATCTTGGGGCAATTGTGTCCCCTCGTCACCTCCTCCAGGTGGCGAACGTTCGACAGGCATTGTGGCTTGTTCTCACAATCCCGAAAATTTAAATTAATACGAAAGTTTATTCCCCTTAAGGGATGCCAAAATCAATAATTTATACGAATTGAATCGAATTGAATTAAATTCCAAAAAGAAAATATTTCAGACTTACGTCTGAATTCAAAAATTATTTATAAAAACGAAATCAAAAGCTGAAAATCAGAAATAAATTATGAAAAGAAATATATTTTGCTGTATATTCAGTTTAAAATTAGATGGATTACAATATAATAATCTACTATATGAAATGCTATGAGAATAGGAAAATTTCGAAATACTTAAAAACGAAAATATAAATTACGACAAAATTAACAATTAACCCGTACTCGATAATAAATTCCAAAAGTAATCAATATATTTTACCGTAACCGGCCTTTTAAATTCTAAATTTCTATATCCTTGACACGATATATATTCGTATGTAAATACGACCGCAAAACTTTTTCTTTATAACTGACAAAAATAAAATGAAAGTTTCTCAAGAACAAAATTAATCTGGGATCATACACCCATAAATCAAAACTCGAAAATCAAGAACGAAAATCCAAATTCACAAACTTTAAACTCGGAATCTTTCATCCGAAAAACCAAACTAGGATCATACACCAAAACTCGGAGTCTTTCATCCGAAAAATTTAAACTCAAAAACTAAACTCGGAATCTTTCATCCGAAAAATCTAAACTCAAAAATTTAACTCGGAGTCTTTCATCCGAAAAATCAAAACTCAAACTTTAAACTCGGAGTCTTTCATCCGAAAAATCAAAATTCAAAAACTAAACTCGGAGTCTTTCATCCGAAAAATTTATACTCAAAAACTAAACTCGGAGTCTTTCATCCGAAAAATCAAAACTCAAAATCTAAACTCGGAGTCTTTCATCCGAAAAATCAAAATTCAAAAACTAAACTCGGAGTCTTTCATCCGAAAAATCTAAACCATATCACGAAATCAAAAATCCAAACTAAATCGATAATCAGAAATCATAAATCCAAAATCAAAATTATTAATCAAAAATTAAATCGATAATCAAAAATCATAAATCAAAACTCAGAATTATCAATCAAAAATTCGATAATCAAAAATCATAAATCAAAAATCAAAATTATTAATCAAAAATTCGTACTCAAACTAAACGGTAAGTGGGGGTACGGATTGGTAAGTAAACTTGGCAATTTCCCAAAATAAAAAAAAAACACATAATGCAAAACTTCTTCCAAGGCAAAATAAACATACTCAAAAACTTAATATGTGGTGGTCCACTGGAAGACAACGAGAGGGCAAACGTAATGAGTCTAAAACCACGCTTACGTGACTCACTCTCCCAGACTTCCCTGAATACTTCGTTCGTATTCAGCCGAGTTACAAAGAACTCGTAGCTACCGAAAAATCAAACTATAGACTATCTAATACAAAATATAATGCATGACTTGCTGCCAAAGCATTAAGCAAAACGTCGCAACTCGGTTAGATCAGACGACCTCCACCGGGACTTACGTGCTGCCTAACGACGCTGACAAGCAAACGCAAATTAGTGCAACCGTGTGTCCTGGCAGTTAGACGCCGAGCAGAAACGTCGCTACGCGGTTAGATCCGATGATCTTCGCCGGGACTTACGTATCGTCCGACACCCTAACTACTAAAACACTTACTATTGATATTAACAAACGGAAATTTAAATTGATCATCAAAATTACTTATGCCTAGTTCATATTCTGAGCAATTGCTCCTGACATTAATGCAGGAACAAGACTTCACGAGTATGAACTTTGCACATAAGCACTAACAAGAGAAAACAATTGCCCCGTGGCATTCCCGTCGCAACGCGTCAGAGATAAAACTCCCAAAACGGGACTTACGTGAAGCGTAAGGACAACTAAATTCACTAAACTAAACTACTGAACTAATGACAAAACCTATCGGGCCCCACGTTGGGCGCCATTATGTCATATCAGTGACATAACAGCACGCGTCAACGTGGATATGAACCTCTCGACTCACGATGTAGATCTTTGAGGCCCCACGTTGGGCGCCAATATGTCATATGGCTCGATCGCCATATGTTTATATATTTGATTGAATGTGTTCGTGCATCTATTGAGCGGACGGCCTCGTATGCCATGCGTATGCCGGGCTGGTAAACTCGCCGGACGGGGGGGATCTTCCCGCTCGCCAGATGCTACAACGATCGAACTCTGAGCATTGTTTACATACGAGCTTTGCACACACAAAAAGAAATTCCGGACATAAAAAAAGAAACGGAGCCCGAAAGATATTGTCAATTAGTCTCACACACAAAAAGCGTACTATCGAAAACAAAAACAAGAATACTCTGCTCTGAAAGAAGTTCAAAAGCGAAAAACACTTATTTTGCATTACATGGGCTGACTGATGTTGTTGCCAGCTGGTGATGCCCTCCCTTATGAAGCCCTCTTAGCTTCTCCATGATACTGATACCACTTCAGTATCCCAAGAACGAAAAGCTACCACGATTACTTACCCCGAAGACCCCACTACTCCATCCCGGTCGTCTACTCGACCATATTTACAACCTTCATTATTTAACAACGTTATAATTTTCAATTTATTTGTTGCCAACGCAACCAAAAACTTCAAAACTTAAATATTACAATCTTAATAGTCATTTATCTAATGACTTAGAACAATAGATAACAATGCCCCATGGGCGAAGCGAAACTCTTAAAGGGTTAAGGAATTATGATTAATCTTAATTTCTAATTTCATGATTGGTTTTCTTACTTTCTAAAATTTTACTAATACACCAAGCCAAAACACAAACTTCCTACCAGGGATAAATATGCTCAATCATTTAGCCGAGTCGTACTGGCTGACTACTTCGTACGGCCACGAATGAAATTCAAAATGGGCCCGTGCCCTTACAACACGACGAACTACGAACGCCTAGGCTCCACTTCTGTAAGATCGGCCTTCACGATCACGAATCTAAACTAGGCCGGCCTAGACAAACGCGCACGATTTATGCGCCCAGAGGCAGTTCGCATGGGCAAGATAAAATAAATATTCAATATATTTCAAAATAACAAAGTCAATATAATGTCATCTGTCCGAAAGTCAAAATGTGGGCACGGAAGCAGGCGCAAAACGCTTCGGGCTTAGGTTGGCTCCCTGACCAGTTACAAATTCACCTTCTTGATAATTTGGGCTTGACTTCACAATATAAAACTTACTCTAATTAATGGACCCCTTCATGGGTTAATTGTCAAACGAATTCTAACGAATTCAATACCGTTTCAATTCGTTTAACAATTCTCTAACTACAATTTCACACTTTCTCTTAATTCCTAATACTTCATTATTCACTTAACTTCTATTACTTCTTAATTTCCTTATATTATCATTTAGTTTTAGTTTTCATTTACTTTCCTGAATCTTCATTAGTAATTTTCTTTAATTTTCTTATATTTTCTTAATTTTCTTAATTTTCAGGAATTTTCTCTTAATCACTTTCTTTCATTTTCATTTAGTTTTAATTTTTATTTATCTTTTTGAACTGTTCATGAATTTTTCAGTTTATCATTTTTAAGTCTTCATGAATTCCATATTTATCCTCTTCAAATTTCCATGAATTTTCAGTTTTCTTAAAACTTCTTTTAACTTTTAATTTCGTTTGTTTCTCTTCAAATGAATTTTCACTCAATCTTCCCTACTTGAATGATGTAGGCCCTCTACATGAACTTAATTTAACACTTAAAAAGGGGGTTCTGTCTGTCCGTATAAATAAAGAAAAACGGACTTACCTAGGCCACCAGAGTGGCTTACTTGCTTATGATACTTTTGCTGCTGCTGATGATGATGTTAATGTTTAATTATCTGCTGCTGATGATGATGTTATCGGCAGCTGATGATGGTGTTGCTGTTTAATTATCTGCTGCTGATGATGATGTTATCGGCAGTCGATTATGATGTTGCTGTTTAATTATCTGCTGCTGATGATGTGGTTATCGGCAGCTGATGATGATGTTGATTATTTTAGCAGATACTGGACTATGGTTGCCGTTGGAGACTACGGAGGTTATGGTCGTGACTTAGAGATGTTGTGGGGTCACAAAATGGCGGTATTCTGGACTAAAAACTTGAGCGTTTAGCCCATGAAAAGCTGCACGAATGCAAGACTGAAAAATTCCGTAGAAGCTTGTAGAACGGACCACTAAAACACACCTTAAGCAAGCACTTTACGACAGCGCCAAGCGCATTTGACACTTGCGCGGCTAGGTTACCCAATGCCCCTCCGGACAAAGCGCCTCCTTTACTACCCCTTCCACCTGCGGTCTCTAAACCGATGGGTTTCGGCGGAGGGGTGAAGTACACGTTGCCGCGGCGGGGTACCAAGCTCCTTGGCCGCGTTTGTGCTTGAAAAAGAGCGCAAATTGCGCTTAAAAGCTGCTGGCGGTATTTAGTGGCTCGCTGAGGAAAGCTCCGGAACAAAACCTAAGGAAAAAGACAGAATTACTACAGGCCGGACAGACAACTTTTCTCCCTAACCTACCTTTTGGCCGGAGAACAGTCGCATGCGTGTATGCGCACTTGGGGTTGTTTTCCACAATTTTTGACCTGCAATGGCTGGAAACAGGTTTAATTTTCAGCAGAATCCTGGCGAATTCCTGTCCGCTGAGGATTGCTACTTACTTGGTCGTTGGTGGTGAAGGCTGGAACTTGCTGGAACTTTCTGAGTCGGTCACTGGCAATATCAACTGGCACTTTTACTTTAAGCAAATCTTCTTACACTTCCCAAGGTTTGGGCACAAATAAATGTTAACAAACTAGAACGGTGGTGGATCGGTGGCGTGGTCTGATTGTCGCCGTTATTTTCTTCGTATATAAATGCGGTTATTTGCTTAGCCGGCTGTGTTGGTTTGTAAAATATGTATGTGTCAAATAATTTGACAGTCACACATACATTCACTGCGGGCGGATAAAATGTTAACAACATGATACAATCATGACGGTAGCGTTAGTGTACCGGGTGTTACTCGACGAGGGTGGATTAATACCAGGTGGTGATGGGTAATTTTAACGCGATAGGGCACCGCCACATTTGTATGCGCTCTGTTTTTATGGAATGAAGGTACAATCTTATAATAAAAAACAATGTTATAAACACAAGCCGAAATTGGTACAACAGTGTTGGCCAAACTTTTTTTCTTCAGAGCATCAGTTGTCGTTTGTACAAAACTTTAAATTTTGGTCTTAAAATTGATTTTGCTGGGATATATACCTAGCAGTAAATATGATGACATACTGCAATGGAAGAGAACGGGTATTTTATTTTTTTAACGCCAGTTAGAATTACAACAACAATTTTCAATAAGGTTTTATATCATATAAATATTGTTTTTGTTTATTTGTTTTATTTTTACGTTTTTTATCACTTCTTTATTAATTTGAAACTGTATTCATAAAATAAGTTAGCAATTTGATAATAATCGTATGTAATTAACATAAAAATGTGCGTTAAACGCAATAAATTGTATTAAATGTATGGCTCATTTACGGATATCGATCATAGGCGTGATTTTCAAAACCATATTGGAGTGGCGGAAGTAGTATACAACAAAGTCTTCAATCGCTCTTATAAATTCAGTCACTGGTATGAGCCAGAATTTGTTTGTCAATATTTCTTCTTATTTCAGGCCACACTTTTAGAACCAGCAAATGTTGCGACTATTACAAAACCCATATCTGGTAATGATGAAGTTCCGACAACTAGCATATCTGCTTTTGAAACTGAAAAAGATTTGGAGGAAGAAGAGTACCTTCCATCCAAATCAACGGAGCGACATTTTGTTTCAAATGCAGATTTCTGCGATCTCGTTCGCGATTTACATTTGTCAAAACGACAGTCTGAAATCCTCGGGTCGCGATTACGGCAGTGGAATTTGGTGGAAATGGATTTTCGTGTAACATCTTCTAGAAGAAGAGACCGGATTTTGTTATTTAAAGAAGTTTAAAGACTGATGAACATGACAGTAATCCCGTGTATTGTACGGACGTACCCAAACTATTTTCTGTATTAAGTCAAAATTATAATGCAAACGAATGGCTACTGTTCATTGATGATATTTCATGCAAACGTAAGTTATGAACAAAATATTCCGATTCGTCAACTATGCCACTCATAAATGGAAAATCGTCGCAGGTTTAAGGGGTTTGACAAGCATCCTTTATGGAATTGTTCCACAAATAATACCGCTGGCAATGCTTTGAATATGTTGCAACAGTCTAATAACTTTTTTGTCTACAATCCTGATAGCCCTACCTTGTTCCCGCATCAGAGAAATAGGAACTCATCTACAATAGACTTAGTATTGAGCAACTCACCACTAAGCATGCAAATAAAGACTCTGGGCTACGATCTTCCGTCAGATCACAGACCAGTTTTGTGTACTGTAAATTGTTCAACGTTTAGCACAAACTTGGCAACTCTACTCTCGTTTAGTTAGTTTTTAGTTGTGCTCCGTGAATTTACTTTATTTTCGTATTTTAAAAGTTTAAATAGTGCTTGTTGTGTTAATAGTGCAAAGATAAGTTAAAATACATTGCTTGATGTAATTGTGTGTTCAGTGCAGTGCTTGTTTATACTGTTTTTGTATTATTGTGTGCAATTGGAAATTCTGTTGATCGTGAAAAACACAAACAACAACAATAATATTTGTTTGTCATTGTTGAGAACGTCTAACGTTGTAGTTGTTTGATTTTTGTTTTTTCTTTCATTCTCTTTGTTTCGTTATTTGTGTGTTAGAGTTGCCATCTAGTTTTTGGAATTAATATCAAAGGGATAATAAGTTCATACGTTTTTGGGAATTTTGTCGATTTTGGAATTCTGTTTTTAGTATTTGTTTCTTATTTATTTATTTATTTTTTTTTTTTACTCTGATTTAATTATAATGATGACTTGCATGAACAAAGACTGTAAGGTTAGATGGGATACCGATACTCTTACTTCGTGTTGGTTGTGTGATGGCTTGGTACATGTCAAATGTGTTGGCCTTTATGCAAGAGTGGCGGACAATCTTAGTGATGACAAGGGTCTTCGTTGGTGTTGCCTGGATTGTAGAAAATTGGATGTGGAGTTCTACAAATTTTTCAGGAGCATGAAGTCCGAGTTTTCTGATATGGAAAAGGAGCTTTCGGCTTTATCTGGTCGATTTTCCAAGTTTATTGGGATGTTTAATAAATATCCGGGATTGGAAAAGAGAGCGGGTTCACCGAAAGCTTCCTCGCCGAAAAGGAAGAAGACGGCTAAGAAGGCCCCTCCATTGTTGGTAATTCCTTCCTCGCCGAATTTAATGGACGTTAATTCTCCAGTTACAGTTTCAAGTCCAATGAAATCTTCTGCCCCTTCTACTTTTGCTGAAGTCGTTTCTGTAGTTACTATAGCTTCCACGGACAGCGATAAGTCTTCTCCTCCGGGTGGTAATCCCGCCCCGGTGCCAGGACCTGGACCAAGAACGTCGACTGTCGTTCCGGCAAGCAAGACAGTTTTTGTGTCCAGACTTTCCCCCGACACGACCGAAGAGGATATACGACTTTACATATCGTCTAAATTAGTCGGGAATAATTCTAACGATTCCATACAGTGCTTCAAGCTGTCACAATTTTCGGAACGTAGGTCGTCTTTCAAAATTATTGCATCGGATGATATATTTGTCAGACTGGTGGATTCGGAATTTTGGCCTCACAGAACATTCGTAAGGGAATTTGAGTATCGGGATAATGGTAGGCGTGATAATTTTGCTAGATTACCGTCTGGAGATAAGGCAGCTCCAAAAAACTAATTGGGAGTTTGAGTATGGCGTATCAGAATGTTCGCGGTTTGAATACTAAATTGTCCAGATTATTTGTTGATAGCTTTGGTTTTGAGTTTGATGTCATTGCATTTTCTGAGACATGGCTTAAACCTAATGTTTTTAATTCTGAGTTGTTCTGCAATAAGTACGTAGTTTATAGAAAAGATCGTGTTGGTAAAATTGGTGGTGGTGTTTTAATCTCAATTGAGAATTCTTTATCTTCTGAGTTGGTTACAGTTGATGACATTGGCGATCTTGAGTTTATTGTGGTGTCCATTAATTTAGGCGATTTGAAATTGTTTGTCACGTGTTCTTATATTCCGCCATCTCCATGCTTTGAGGTATATCAAGAGCATATTGACGCTATTGCAAAAGTTATTGCGTTAACCAGTAGAAAGGACCGTATTTTAGTATTGGGTGACTTTAACTTGCCGACTATGACATGGGTGTCTTTACCCGATACTAATTCTCTGACTCCATTGACACCATGTGATTGGTCATCTGATTTTGTTACGCACATTTCCGAACTTGGGTTGATTCAATTGAACGACATTCCCAATTCTATAAATCGAGTCCTTGATCTAGTTTTAGTGGATGATTCTAACAACTTTGATATTTCTCGAATTGATCCGTTAATTTCTCCTGAGGATAGTTACCATCCAACGCTGGGAATTAATTATACATATGATACCATCCATTTTGGTTGCAATTGCTCTTCGTCCTATGTTGGCCTAATAATATAATATAATAATCTTATCTTTGATACCGACTGGCATAGTATTTGCCAGTGTGATCATTCTTTTGAATTTGAAATCGCCCTGGATGATTTCTATAATATTATTAATGGCTATATTTCTAAGTCTGTACCCAAGAGGCCAATAATGGGTAATACTGGTCCCCCATGGGCCTCAAGGGCTCTAAATAGCCTCAAGAATGTAAGGAATAGATGTTCGAAAAAGTATAAAAAATCTGGACTGCTAGCAGACTATGCTAGGTATATTGTTGCTAGGAGTAGACACAACTCTAAATCTCGTGAGAGTTACAGATTATATTTGGATAGGTTGAAGGCTAATTTTAAACGGAACCCCAAATCATTCTTTAGATTTGTTAACTTGAAGCGTAATTCGTCTTCCACACCTTATAGGATCAAAATGAACGGTACTGAATATTCAGATGAATAGTCTATTGCTAATTGTTTCGCCGATTTTTTTCGCATCTATTTATTCCACCCGAGCCTATAATGTTTCCAAATCATACCCGTACACTGTCCGCTCTACCATTCCGTTTGATGCACCTGTCGTAAATTCTTCGTGGTTGCTAGATAACTTAATCAGCTTGAAAGCCTCGAATAAAGCTGGTCCTGATGGTATCCCGGACTCTATGTTCAAATACTGCTCGAATTCTCTCAGCTTACCATTGACTCTCTTATTTAACGCTTCGTTGAAGTTCGGTCATTTTCCGGCACAGTAGAAGAGCTCTTATATAATCCCTCTCCACAAATCTGGTAGTTTAGTAAATGTTGCAAATTATAGGGGAATTGCAAAATTGAGTGCTATTCCTAAACTTTTTGAGAAGTTAGTCACAGAGGTAATTTCTCATCAGGTTTCCTCTATTTTAGATCCATGTCAACATGGCTTTCGGAAGGGTCGTTCCACCGTGACTAATTTGCTTCAGTTTTCCTCTTCTATTATTGACGGCTTTATTAATGGAGATCAAACTGATGTGATTTTTACCGATTTTAGTAAGGCTTTTGATAAAATTAACCACAATTTGTTATTATATAAAATAGGGGCAATGGGTTTTAATTGTAACATGCTGAATTGGATTAGTTCTTACTTAATGAACAGAGAACAGATGGTATCATTTGGTCGATCATTCTCAAGATCTATTTTTGTGTCATCTGGGGTGCCTCAGGGCAGTCATCTTGGGCCGGTTCTATTTTTGTTATTCATTAACGACTTACCCGCCTCCATAATGCACTCTAAATTGTTAATGTACACTGATGACGTGAAGATCTATTTTTCTTACAAGGATCCTTGTCAATATACTTTACTTCAGAGGGATTTGTCTACTTTCCAGACGTGGTGCGAAACCAATTTGATGGCGCTTAATTTTACGAAATGTAAGTATATGCTGTTCTCTAGGTCATCATTATTTTCGGCAAAATACATTTTAGGTGGCAATGTTCTTGAATCGGTGGATTCATTTGTTGATCTTGGTGTTCTCTTGGACAGAAAATTGAATTTCAACTCCCACATAATTACGATGGTAAACAAGGCTTATGGCGCTCTGAACTTTATTAAACGTTGGGCAAAGGAATTTTCAGATCCCTGCGTTACGAAAAATCTTTTTACTTCACTAGTCCGCCCTATTCTCGAATATGGATCAGTTGTTTGGGACCCCCAGTACAATTTGTATGTTAGCCTATGTCGCTAGTGCTTTAGTTCCTAAGATTTATTGTAATTTTAATTATAATAAATATCAAATCAATAACATAAATAAATAATGATTGAATCGGTCCAGAAACAGTTTCTCATTGTTTGTCTGAGAAATCTTCAATGGAACCCGAACCATAATCTTCCTTCGTATAGCAGTAGACTAGCATTGATCAGATTGCCGACTCTTAGTAGTAGACGTACCATGATAAACTCTATTACAGTTTTGAAGATAATTGATGGATGTATATGTTCTGAATTTCTGTTATCTAAGATTTTCATAAATGTCCCATTGAGACCCACGAGGTACTATAAACTCATTCACATCGAGTTTCAGCGTTCGAATTATGCGTCCTTTGATCCAGTTAGGAGAATGTGTCGTGACTTTAATGAGCTATATCAGTTTATTGATTTCACAGGTAGTTGGGAAACGACAAAGTCTAGCATAATTTGTCATTTGAACCGATTGCATTAGTGCTGTATATTCGTTAACGTACATATGTAAATTTAATTTACTTTATCCTTACTAGCTGTTCTGATTTATAATTTGGTTTTCGTTTTGCTCGTAATTATTATATATTATGAAGTCTGTTATGTTAATATCTCGTGATGTGCTTTTATACTTATTTATGTTAGTGTAATACCAACTGGTGAAGAATTTCTGTAGTTGATTGTAACGTGTGAACTTATGATCCTTGCTCTCCCGTTATAGACCGGTCTATAAAGTGTACGCTGTCCTCACGTTATTGGGACGTGGCCCTCTCGGTCGGTAGGGGCGGGTAAGAGTGGCTGCGATTGGAATTTGTATAAAAGCGAAATAAATCGAAAAATCAGAGTATCTGTTGAAGCATACAACTCAAAACCTGCGATCCATAAAGAAATCGAAGCCTTTGCGAAACTTATCCTAACGCCAGGAGACGTTGCCACTCCCAAGATAAACCAAACCAAAGACAACTCTTTGCCGAAAAATGTTGTAAAACTTATAGGTGAAAGAAATAAGCTTAAAAGAAAACAACAACGTGCAGCAGACAATCAAAGTTTAATTTTCTATGAACAATGCGCCAAGTTTGTCAATAGGATAATAGATAAAAAAATAAATAATGAAAGAAATAGTAAATGGTCAAATTTGTTGAACAACATTATTCCAGGAGACAAACGATTTTGGCAAATAAGCAGAAGCCTGAGAGGAAAACGAAAAATCCAAATTCCGCATCTCACAGATGGACCCAACAAATTGATTTCAGATGTAGAAAAGGCTGAAAAATTAGCAAACACTTTTGCGCAATCACATTATCTGACGATAAATTATGTCCATCCATCCGAAGAAAAAATTAACCTGATAGTTAGAGACTTAGGACTTGAACCTCCGAATTTGGACGGAGTTGAATTTATTTCTGTAATTGAGCTCACAAATCTAATAAATTCACTAAAGACATCGAAATCTCCTGGTTTAGATAATATACCGAATACCTTACTAAAGAATCTACCTGAAAGGGCTGTAAACGTACTATTAATAATATTTAACAGTTGCATTAAATTAAATTATTTCCCAAACGCTTTCAAAAAAGCCAAAGTTGTTGCAATTCATAAACCTCATAAGCCCAGGAACTGCCCGATCAATTACAGACCTATAAGCCTTCTAAGCAATTTAGGTAAACTTTTCGAAAAACTAATATATCATATAAGCAATATAATCAATTTAGGCAATTTAATATAAGCAATTTAGGTAAACTTTTCGAAAAATCAGATGATTTTTAAACGAAATTAGAATCAATGACTTTGTTTCTACACACGACATAATAGCAAAAGAGCAATTTGGTTTCAAGAAAGATCATAGCACAACACATCAAATCAGTGGAATTAAAAAAAAATTCTTTCAAACAAACGCATCAAAAAATCGACGGGTGTTATACTACTGGACATCGAAAAGGCATTTGATACAGTTTGGCATAACGGACTAATTTTTAAATTAATTTCCGCAAATCTACCGAAATACCTCTGTAAAATCGTAAAAGATTATCTCAACAGCAGATCCTTTTCTGTGTCTGTAAATAATGTTCTCTCATCTACCAAACATATCCCAGCGGGTTTAACACAAGGCTCAATACTGTCTCCACTCACTACTGTACGCAGTATATACATCGGACTTCAAGGCTCCAAAACTGATGGATGTAGCTTATTACGCAGATGATACAGCCCTGATCTCAACATGTAAACTTACAAGTGCTCTTTTGAAGAAAATGGAAGAAAGTCTTGAAGCATCCAGTAAATATTTTACGAAATGGAAAATCAAGATAAATCACAATAAAACTCAAGCCATAATCTTTCCATACAATAAATCACCGAAAAGATCACCAACCCGACAACTTTATTTCAGTGCCAACTATATAGATATTCAAAACCAAGTCAAATATCTTGGAGTCCTATTTGATCGAAAACTTCTATTTCACCAACATATCGAAGCAGTTTGCGGAAAAGCAATTAAATCGTTCCGATCACTATGGCCTCTCTTACATCGCCGTTCAACACTAAACTTTAGAAATAAAAATTTATTATTTAAGTGTGTCATAAGACCAATCCTAAGCTATGCGTCCCCGGTGTGGTATAAAGCTGCTAAATGTCACTTAAAGAAAATGCAAATTGTTCAAAATAAATGTTTAAAAATGATAAATAACAAGCACTGGCGATGTCCCACGAAAGCGTTACACAATGAAACTGGATAAGAAATGTTTCAAGAGTTTGTTCGTAGACACAATTTTAATTATTTTAATAAAATTATAAACTCTTCTTATGATATAATAAGAGATTGCTTAGAATTAATATAATCGTACATATGTATCTCTGAAATTCAACAAACTGAAAATGCCTGTATATATTTGATTATTTTCTAAAAACTATCTATATTTATATATTACAGGAATATTTTTCAAATAGTGTTTGACTTCTCTCTATCTCTAAATCAAATGATGGTTTTACCCCACTTTTGCCTATAAACAAAATCTATTACTATTAAGTACTCAGTTGTTAATTTAATTAGACATAAGTATTACCTGATGCAATATCGTACCGATAAAACCCGGAAAATGTTTATATATATAATTATGTGATATAATTAAGAAATTATGGAAGAATAAAAATGAATGAAATGAATGAATTTGGTATGCAAGGTGACTACACAAAACATCCATGATATCTTTTGTGAATGTGACAGTCGTGCACCAAATCGCAAAGAATGGACATCTCGTGACACATATCAAATAGACAACAGACACATTTTAAACGTCCCATTAGTTAAAGCTGAAGTTATTCTGCCTCCACTGCAGTTACCCACTAAAGTTACGATACATGAAACAATTTATACAAAATCGATGTAAACGGTGAAGCTTTCTGCCATCTTAGAGGGGTGTTCCCAAAATTAAGCGAAGCCAAAATAAATGCAGGTATTTATGAATTTCTTTCGAAATCTAATACTTTTTTTTTATCGACTGTTTTATCTCTTCTGATGAATTTCAGGTATATTCGATCTCAAATTCGTAAAATTACGAGAGATGAGAATTTGATCAATAAGCTAAGTTCTGTTGAAAAACGAAAAAACGAGAAATTTTCACCAAGAAATGGTTACAATGGAAAAAGGTTTTGAACGAAAACATAAAATAGAAATGATTTCCGAATATTGCTGGTCACTGAAACGGGATACTGATGACGATGAACTAAAAAAACGGTCAAACAAACATTTCTGAGTGGTATGTATTTTTGCAATTCTTTTGTTTAAATAAAAATTTCAATAAGTCAATCAATTTCTGACGGATCTTTAAAATCAAAGTTGCATTTTACTCATTAGAATACGTTTTTTATTATTCAAATCAAAAATGGTACGGTTCCAAACTTTAAATATTGGTCTTTCAAAAACATATTCAAATTTGAAAAACGACGAAAGAATTAAAAAATAAACGCAGATTTCCCTAGACTATATTAAAAGTGTATACATCTTTCGAAAGGCCGCAGTTTCTCATTTCCAAATTCGCAGAGAAACTTAAAATCGGTTGGTATTCAACAACTTTACTGGCTTTACCGTAACTCAAGATATTGGACGTGTTTTTTGGGAAATTTCAGAAACAAATTCTTGTTGTACTCTTCAACACCTAGCAGAAAAATAGTATCACTTCCTAGGTATTTCGACCTCATTCTTTTTTTATCACTCCGAACAATTTAATTTTTCATTTTCTTCTACATTAATTGTTTAATGTTGTTTCTTTAATTCTAAATGTAATTTATGTTGTAACTCTTATTTCATTGTTTAAAGTGTAAGATTATACCTTATGCTTAATATAAGACAAAGTGTTGTGCGTAAGTGACACAAATAAATAAATAAAAGCGTAATTCTACACTCCGGTTCACTTATTTAAAGGCACTAAAAATTCCATATTCAGCAGCCTGTATGTTTTGCAATTTGTAACCGATTGCAGAATTTTAAAATGGAAATGGAAGCTACACATCTTGAGATATGAAAAAAAATCATGACAATAGTGGTTACTTTTATGAGCAATTTATAAAAAAAGTCCAAAAGTGTGCTATTTTTTTGGTTCACTTGAATAAAGGCACTTTAACTTATTTTAATAAGAAACAGTTTTTCATGTTTTTTTTTAATGTATTTTACCTTATTTAAGAACTATTAATATTGGGTACAACTCTTTTATTTTTAGTAATTTCAAATATACGGTTTTTCTTTGAGAGATAAAGAGAATTTATGTAATTCAACGATATTTGATTCCAAGTATCTTTAATGGCCTGAATTATTGACTGCTAGTCGAAAATTATCTACCTCCTTCATAGACCTTAAGAGATGACCAACCCGAGACATTTTCGATAATGTTTAGATCTTGCGAATAGGGTGACCAGTCAAGAATATTAAAATTGTGGCTTGCAATGAACTACTTTACTAGTCTGGCGTTGTGTATAGGGGCATTATCCTGTTGAAATATCCAAGATATGGGACCAAATAGTTCACTGAACTACGGAAAAGCCGTTTCCAATAATGTTTTATGGCTTGCATCGGTCATTTTTTTTTTTTAAATTATCTCATTCTTTATTGATATGCATTAATTTAACTAGTCCCACAAAGCCATTTGGCTTGTCGGCAGGCAAAAGTTGAACATAATTCATTACACAAAAGATGCTTATTTAATACTATTATTCACAATAATTACACTTCTATAAGTAGCTTGTTCTAATTTAAATTTATTGATTCTCCTTAAAATATTTTTTTAATAATTTTTTTCTCTTAGAATTATTAATTTTATTTAAAAGATGTACTGGTAGTTGGTTGCAAATAATTGGCAGTGTTGCCGCTAGGGTGTTCTTCCCATAATTATTTACATGTCGTTCAACATGGAATCTGCCTTCAGCTCGACGTCTGGTATTGTAAGAGTGGTTGATTCGTGTTAGATACATCGGGTCTTGATAAAATTGATTTATCAGTGTTGTGTGGTATATACTTTTAATATTTAGAATGCCCAGTTCACTTGCAACATTTTGAACTCTAGTGTTGTGCCTAGGTGCTCTGATAAAGTGTGTTCCGTTGTTTATTGTTCTATTGGTGTTAGATATGTGGTTATTTGATTTTATATTTGGAAAGTTGTGATTGGCATAACCGTGGTTGTTGTTACTATTATTTAGAATATAGTATCTGTTGGTAGGTGGTATGATGAGCAAAGTTATTGATGATATAATTTATGTCGCTGCTGTCTGCATTCTGGTATCTGCTGCTATAGTTGGTGTTGTTGTTGTCGTAGTATTGGCGATTGTTATTGGGTTAGTGGTTGTAATAAAATTGGTGATTGATGACACTATTTCTGGTAATGTTCTGATTGCTGATGGCATTGTATACGCCGGTGCAGTGTTTTTTTTACGGTTTTATTGTCAAATTCAACTTACAAAATACTGAGTACACAATAAATACATTTTACTTAATATTAGTTAAAATTAATTCCCTCACACCCATTGGGCGCCTTTTGGAATCTTCTAACCTTATAAATATTACATTGTATGCTTATTCTAATACATCGATCTTATTCTAAAACATTATAAATACGTTAAAAATAGTTTCCTAAAAAAAATTTAATAAAAAATGGAACACCTTCGTTGTCTTTTCGACCCAAAATTAGAACTTAAAAAATAAATAACAAACTTAAAAACTAAATAAAAAAGGGAACAAAATTCCAGCAAGCTGGATTACATTGTTAGTACATACATTAAAAAATTTAATGTTCGAATTGATCTGGTGTAGTGTGTGATGTAGTTGTTGTATATTTCGTTGCTGTGGACATAGTAATCGTTGCTGATGTTGTAGATATCATAGTTGACCTAGTCGATGTTTCTGTTTGTTGGGATGTTGATATAACTGTCGTTGGTTTTGTGGACATTGTGACATTCGCGGATGTTGGCGATGTATGGAATAATGTTGTATAATACATTGTTGTTGTGAGTGTTGCAATTGTTTCTGTTATAAATGTGGTTAGTGCTGATGCTTTGATCGAAGTTCGTGAGAATCGTGTCGTTCTGTATGTTGTTGTGTTGTGAATTGTTGAAGTGTGAATTGTTGTTTACACAAGTGTGTTGATTAGTGTAATTTCTGTTTGTATTGTCGTAAATGTAGTAAGCAACGTTGCTAGTGGCGATTTGTTGCATGTTTCCATCTAATTCTTCATTGTTGATTTGTCTATCATTTTGTTTAGTGCTCAAATTGACGGGCTGTCCGCATTATATTTTTTCCAAATGATTTTATGAATGCGGTTTTGTGTTAGTTGTAGGATTCTACAATATGTTGCGCTACCCCACGCTGTTATGCCGTGACGTAAGCCTGATTCTGTCAACGAAAAATATTCCTTTCTTAAAACAGCATATGTGGCACAGTTGCTTAAGTGGAATAGACTGTAAGCGGTACTTCTTAATTTATTTTGGAGGTGTTGTATATGTGTCAGCCATTTGAAATTTATTTATTTATTTATTTATTTAATTATTTATTAATTCCTGTACACAAGACACAAGTCTTATATTGCAGCACAGGTGTTATAGTAGCAGATAGAACATCACAAGGTGGATCGTTATGTTTTTAAAATAAGAATAAAAATAATTATATATGTATGTATATTAATACCAACATTTTAAAAGAAAGAAGAAAAAAAAAAAAAAAGTGATTGAAACTTTTAAACATATAGCGTAAACAAAAGTAAGGAAAATAATCACAATTAAAATAATGCTTTATAAATACGTAAATAAATAAGCAAATGGACATAAAAAAAAAATAGAAGTAGTGACAATTAAAAATGCTTTATAAAATTTAGTAATTGAGTAAGTTTAGTAAAAAAGAAAAATATAAATCACAATCAATAGAATTTGTATTAGAAGAAGAAAATAAGGAGAAATGGTGAAATAAGAATTTACGAAAACAGATCAGTAATATTTTTTCTAAAGTGCCGTGCATTACTTAACAGTTGTGTGTTATTAGGGAGCATGTTCCAGAGACGGATTCCATTTATAAAGAAATGCCATTCGGATATGTGGCTGTTATATATGACAGAATTTATTCTCCTACCTCTACCTGAACGAGACAAAATAATACGTCTGTAAAGGTGAAGAGGATGTTTTGTGTAGATAATCTTATGCATAAATACTAAAACCTTTATTTTTAACAGCATGATCAGACCATGTTAAGTTTGCATTAAATATGATTCCAAGATTCTTCGCTGTTTTAACAAATTCGATTGTCTGGCAGTTAAGTGAGATGTTTGGCACTTGAGAAAAATTGGGTAATATAGATCGTTTTGCAATAATTAAGCATTTTGATTTACTAGGATTAATAGTAAGGCCCTTTGCCGATGCCCAGCGGTTAATTCTCTCAAGATCTTGATTTAAGCTTCGAACGCATTCATCTATATGTTCCGGCTCACAACTTAAGTAGATCTGTACATCATCAGCATACAAACGTACATTACAATTACAAAGGTAGTTCGGCAGGTCATTTGCATACATAGAAAAAAGTAAGGGTCCGATGATTGAGCCTTGTGGAACACCTCGTTTTAATGGTAACAGTGAAGATTTCGATTTCCCCAAGTCAACATATTGATACCTATTTGTCAAGTATGACTCAATTAACTTAGTTGCAGTATTGCTAAAATTGAATAGTTGTTTTAATTTAGTACACAAAATGGAATGGTCGACTGTATCAAATGCCTTGGAGTGGTCCAGTAGTACTAAGAAAGTAAGTCTGTTACTATCAAGCTCTTTTCTAATATCCTCAGCAACGTCCATTAATGCAGTAATGCAACTATGTCCATGGCGAAAACCTGATTGACGATCAGTAAGTAAAGATCCCGCATTTAAGAAGGTGAATATTTGGGTGTGTAATATACGTTCAAATGCCTTTGAAAGATATGATAGAATTGAAATGGGTCTGTACTCAGAGCTTGATTTTGGAATAGGAATTATTTTAGCTATCTTCCAGTTATTGGGGAAGTGACAAGTAGTAAGAATCTTATTAAATATAAATGTTGCAAACGGTAAAATATTTGGTAATAATAGTTTAAGAAATTTAGGATGTATGTCATCAATTCCAACAGCATTTGATGTAATTGATAAGCATGATTCCAGGACATCAGATTGATTTACACCAATAAAGGAGAAAGCTCCAGTAGGGACGCAATGTTGCCCTGCATAAAATTCAGCATCTGGCTTTGCCATGGGAATGTCCAAGAAACCTTTGTTAATTTGATTAACATCTAGATCTTGAGAGATGTGTTTAGAGACTTTACCAATACCAATTTCCCGAATAGTCTCCCATTTTTTCTTCGACCCTACGGCATTAGTAAATTTATTGGCATAATAGTTCGCTTTAGCCTTTTTAATGAGTTTATTGGTCAGTTTTCTTAATTTGCGATAAATCTCGTAAAACTCAAAGATTTTAAACCGCTTCCATCTGGAAAAAGCAATATTTCGCTGCGTAATGACATTTTTAATTTCCTCAGAAAACCAAGGCTGTCCGGTGCGACGAACGATTTTAGTCTTGAGTGGTACACTCATGTTGTACAAATATATCAGATTTTTCTCGAGAAAAGATACCTGTTCTTCAACTGACATCATCGTGTATATCAACTTCCAATCAATTCTGCAAAATTCATCTTCCAGCTGTTGAAGGTTGATATTTTTAAAATCTCTGAAAGTAATATACTCTTCTCGAATAAATAATTTAAAGTCATATATTGTAAAAATTAGATCATGTTTTGAAAAACAAGAGGCAGTTAATTGATCATACATTAAGACTTTAGAAGTATCACATACTAAGAAAATATCAAGTAGGGTATTTCGGGTGGAAGAACAGTGTGTCGGTAAGATAGAGTTAATTGGAGAGAGGCCGATGGATATGACTTTATCAGTTAAGTTGGATTCAGTAAGTAAATTAGAATTAAAATCACCAGCGATTAAGATATCCGTGTACAAGATGGCGTATGTCTCTAAATTAGATACAAATGGTTCTAAACAAATATTTTTATTTGGTCTTTACACTGCGCCCACAAGTAATTTTTCGTTCTTGTTTTTAATCTCGACTAAAGCATATTCAATAAGGTCAACAGCAGATGAAGTTGAAATGGAGTGAAAAAATATACCTCGTTTAATATACATGGCTACCCCACCACCGTGACCATTTCTATCAACTCTCACCACACTTTACCCTTCCAATGAAATTGTGTAATCGGATATTTCCGGCCTAAACCACG
Source organism: Phaonia tiefii (assembly GCA_963931995.1). Classification (NCBI taxonomy): domain Eukaryota; kingdom Metazoa; phylum Arthropoda; class Insecta; order Diptera; family Muscidae; genus Phaonia; species Phaonia tiefii. Next base: position 190,041,632 of record OZ008369.1, read on the forward strand.
TTTCAGAGACACAAATTATATCAACGTCAGAGCTTACAAAAATGTGCCGAAATTCGTCCATTTTATTCATCAGACTTTGAGCATTTATGTGGCAGATTTTCAAACCTTCTTTTTGCCTGCATAATATTTTAATCATATTGGCAGTCCCGTCTTTGGACTGTTCCCTCAAGCTATGTAAGGAAGGCATGATTAAATATATTAAATTTAACGATATTAGCAATGCAATTCTGGTCTGGAAATTCAAGATCGATGGTGCCGTATTACGTAATAGCACCCCACACCATAACGCCGCCCTCTCGGCTGTGATGCCGGTTCGAAAAACGCTTTTCTTTGCTAAGATCGCGGAAATAATATTTGTAGCCATCAGGCCCATCCAAATTAAACTTCTTCTCATCCGTAAATACAACGGTCAAACGGTCATTTACATGACCTCTTGGCTGCACATCCCATACCATGTAGCGAATTGAAGCCGCTTTTCCTTATGAGGAGCATTAAGTGGCGGCTTTTTTGTAATTTCAAGTATTTAAGATACTCACAGCTCTTAATTACTCTGCATACTGATGACTTGCTCGCTTCCACTCCAACTTGAGCTCTTATTTTTGACAAGGATAAGGCAGAATTAGAAGCAATTCTGATAATTTGTCTTTTCTCATACGTAAATAAAGACAATGAAACCCTTTAAATTTGTTCAATACCCCTCAGGGTCCTTGATGTAATTGTCGACAACTGTTGGGCTCCGTCCAATTTTTTTTACCTATTGCGCGGTTAGAATAGCCTTCAGAACGGTAAACATCGATTTTAGTTTTTTCCGATAGATTTAAAATTTTTTGTTTTGCCATTTTGACTCGTAAACTGATTAAGATGTAATAGTTTGTATTAAACAAACGCTCCCTCCAAAAAATCATCGCTTACTTTAAAAATATAAAAAAAATTATAAAGTGCCTTTATTCATGTGAACAGAAACATTTAAAATTTTTTTGAATTTTTTTATAAATTGCTCAAAAAAGTTATTTATTAAGAAACCACTATTGTCATGTTTTTTTTATATCTCAAGATGTCTAGCTTCCATTTTAAAAGATACAGGCTGCTGAATATGAAATTTGTAGTGCCCTTAAATAAGTGAACCGGATTCTATATTTATTTATTGCTTATTTAATAACGTAGACTTCAATACACTTTTGTGTGTTGCAATACATACTTACATATTTTACGTTTGTTATTTCTTCTTTAATTAATCTTATTTTAGTTTGTATGTTAAATATTAATTCAATTCAAATAACATTATTATTATTATTTATGTGATTAGTTATTGTTACAAGTTAGTTAATATGATTGGTTAGGTTTCTATTGATAATTGTTTGCTTATTTATGTTATTATTTAAAGTGATTAAGTTTTCAAGTTCGAAATCCTCGCGATCAAGTGCACCTGTGATATACTATTTAAAAAAATTCCCAAAGCATCTATGGACCTTTATTGTCATGCATGTGAAATGAGTAATTTAATGGATGTAATAAGTTCTGTGGTTTGTGTTAATTCATGTCGTATTTTAGTCAGAATTTTACTAGTTTCTTCTATATCTTCCAAAAATATTTCGGATTAAGCCATGTCGATGAAACGATAACATCATCCCCCTAACATCAATTCCCCCTTTAATTTTTGCTGGCATTCGATGCATTTGGATCCAATAGATTGAAGTATAGTCTATTATTTTTATTACTGTTCGAAGGTCAAATATGTATGTCTGGAAAATGTAGTGCCATTAGTTTTTCTTTCTTTTGATTTTAAATCATGGACTGCCTTATTGACTGTGGTAATAACTGTTAAATTTTTATAAGTTTTGGTTTTATGTTTACATATCTATATCTATATAATTCTGAATTTTACTCTATTTCTTCAGCGTTCTCTCTATTCGAGTTCAATTTCTCAATTCTTTGATTAGTGTCTTTCTCTAGTTTTGCGTTAATAAAGTCATATGCTTAAGTTTGAAATATATTGAGTTTTTCAAGGTAGTCATGCTGTGACGTGTACTAATTCTTTCTATTAAATGTATGTGGCCTTCCATAAAATAATACTAAACATTATTACATTTCTTTCGCCGGCGGTCACCTCGCTTAGTGTCGGCCACACTATCGAGTATTTACCCATGAAAAAGCTTCTCAAAACTCTGTTCGGAACCGGTGTAAAACTGTAGGTCCCAATCAGTGATTTTAACTTGAACGAGCACAGCCCATTGGTTGTGAGAAGCTCTTCCTAATTCCTTCATGAGATGTAACGGGAACCTGTTTTGTTTCATTACAAACAACTTGTTTGGCTATAGAATATTTTTTAGTATTTCTGTGTTCCTTTTTAAAAACTGTACCTAATGTCATTGTAGAAGCTTCCCCTGTCTGTACCAGTAGAAATTGGGTAAGAAGTTACTGAGAAAAGTTTTTCAGATATTGGGACATCATCATTTGTGTCTACCTGTGCTAAATGGTCTGTTGTGCCTGTTCAATTCAATCCCATTTTCTGAAATAATCAATGTCTTTCTTTGGAGTATACATATGTGACGCGCAAAATAGAAAGGGACCTAAGAGTAAAACCCGGTTTTGTTCAGGAGAGCGATTTTAAAGATTTAAATTCGTGTATCTTTGGTGTACCATCACTAAGCGTGTTGGTATTGGTCTCATTTGAAAGCGACACATCTCATGACGTCAGGAACGTGTAGGTCAGCCTTGGAAACGCGCGTAGATCGTCCCAACCTCTTGTTTTGTGTAGTTGGTTTTTACTATTTTCTACCTAGCGCAGCTTTATTTTCTGAAATTATTAATTGTGAATTATAATAAATACTCATTTATAATTCTTTTAAATCGTGAATATCACTCTGTTAGTACGAAAATTTTTTTACATAACCTTATTATGTTATTCGCGAAAATAATTTAAAACTGATAACATTCTTACTGTTTGTTTTAGGATGAAATGGTGGACGAATTCGAAGAAGTAGATTTACTTTATCGCTTCCCTGATGACGATCACTTCTCAGAATTATCGGATATTGACACTGAAGATGATACCGATAATATGTACCTTGATAAATCTGATCTTGATTTACGCGAAGAAAAGGTAGTTGCTCGACTGTGTGGATCAAAAATACCTCCGTGTTGTTCAAATCAATGCAATGAAGTGATCCCTAAGAAGATGGCTGTGGATTTTCGTACGTCTTTCATGAATTTAGATAAGGAATCCCAAGATTTAATTATTCTCGCACATCTGGCAGCTCACCGTGACGATGCAATGCTCAGGTCAAAAGTTGGTGATCGATCGCGAGCTATGAAGAAACGGTACAATCAGATATATTATTTTCGAAGTTTGCCGATATGCCGTGGTATGTACTTATTCCTGTATACAATGGGAAGTAAACGCTACAAAAATCTAATCGAACATTACGACAAAAATGGTGTTTATCCACGTGAACATGGAATGACGAATAAAGTTAATCGTACAGATGCTTTAACTACTTTGGAAAAAAAAAGAAATTGTTTCATTTATCTGCCGTTTTGCTGAAACTGTTGCTATCACTTTACCTGGACGTCAACCAAATCATCGTGATTATCGTTCATTGAAGCTTCCAACTACTGAAAGTAAGACTTCTGTTTACACTCGATATACCAACAGCGTCGAACCGGCTGGTAAAATCGTAAAAATTCGCACTTTCCAAACGCTGTGGAAGAAATATTGTCCCCACATCGTCACTATGAAGCCGGCATACGATTTGTGCGAATTTTGTCGAAATCTTGCAAACGATGCTGTTAATACAGTAAACGGTACTGAAGTTGAAAAAGAAGCAGCATTGAAGGTGTATTCTGATCATTTGCAATCTGCCAGCACTCAGCAAGGGTACTATAATGACTTGAGAACATTAGTCAAGCCTGATCCAAATGCCATGTATCCAGGTATTCCAGAGGAGGATTATCTAGTAATATCTATGGATTATGCTCAAAATGGTAGCTTTCCGTCGGGTCCACAGCAAATGGGAACTGCATAGTACTTTAAATCAGGTCGCAAAACAGCAATTTTCGGAATTACAAACGAACGTCAAAATGTTCAACACATCTTCTGTGTTGACGAAAGCGATTCCATTGGAAAAGGTCCGAATTCAGTAATATCAATGCTTGATTACTACCTACGAGAAGTGCACTCAACTAAAAAATTAGTGATATTTGCTGATAACTGTGTTTCACAAAATAAAAACAATGCGATGATACGATATTTACAACACCTTGTCGATACTTCCAGATGTGAGTCAGTTGAATTGAACTTTTTGTTAACCGGACATACAAAGTTTTCACCTGATCGTTTCTTCGAAGTTTTCAAATCAAAATATGCCCAAACTAATGTCGACTGCTTCATGCATGTAGTTGATTGTGTTAGAAAATCATCTCGTAATGGATTTAATGTTCCTGTACCTATTCGACTTCCAAACTCAAGTGGAGAAAATTGGATGAATACTTCTCCACTAAATATAAAACTTTAATTGGAATATCGAAGTATCATCACTTTGTATTTATTGCTCAGTCACCAGTGCAATGTAAACTGTATGCGAATTCAGCCAGCATCAATGAAAACATACATCTGAGTAACAATACCAGTTTCGACGAATAATTACGTCACCAGGGTTTCGATGAAGCGTCAATGGTACTTGTATAACGAGATTCGGGGTTTATGTTTTGACGATTCAAAAAAAGATTCTGTTGCTCCTCTTCCTTTGGTCTCTGGAAATGGAAACGAAAAGGAGGATTCGGAGGAAGTGGACAATCCTCAAGAAGTGGAGCCAGCAGACGTTAAGAAGAAATCGAAAAAAAAATAAAGGACCGGTACCGTCAAGTTCTAAGGAACCAATTCGCAAGAACCGTCGATTAAAATGATTTTTCCATTTTTTTGTTAATTGTTCATAAGGAAAAAAATTAATTTTTTGTAGTTTCGTAAAATCATGTTATTTTGTTAATTTAGTACGGGAAAAAATTAAAATAAATTAATTTTACCGTTAGGTCCCTTTTCTATTTGCGCTTAGAATCGTCGACTTCACTTTCATAAAACGCGCATATCTCTGGGAGGGAACACTTTTGGGGCATGGGATCGGTCTCATTCGATGCTCAGATGTTGTCCACATCAAAAAAAAAAGTGAAAATTTATTTTTTTACCCTTAGGTCTCTTTCTCTATGCGCTGTCACATATATTTTTATATTTTATTTTTTTGCTTTTGTATTTGATTTCCCGTTCTTGTAAACCATATCATAGTTGAATTCTTCCACTTTCAATTTCCATCTTATTAACTTTGAATTTTGCTGTTTCAAATTCATTACCCATGTTAGGGGTGTGTAGTCTGCAATAATTTTAGACCTACCTATAGTATTTAGTAGCCCATAAAATGACGAGAAGCTCCCTCTCTATAGCCGAATGGTTAGTCTCCAAACTTGTCAATGTTCTGCTAGCATAGAAAATAGGCTTATCGCTCCCAATACGACCATGAGAAATTATTTCTCCAATTGCACATTAAAAGTTTTATTAAAGTTCGGTTATTGCAACACTGGGTCATACATCTTTTCACATTTCCAACGATTGGAGGTATCTTTTACTATCGTCAGTCAAAATGTGCTTTGTGAAAAAAATCCTACTTTCAAGTCACCTTCTACTGTGAAAGCCGTTTTCCATATATGCCTCAGCTGCATTTCAATTTGATGAAATCCACTAGCGAAATTCAGTGTTGTGAAATACGATCTTTTACCCAGTTTGTCCAGGATTTGCGCAATATTTGGTATATGGTAACGATCCCAGATTGTTTTTTCGTTGAGCTTACTATAGTCTATTACTGAACGCCATTTTTAACGTTACTAGCATATCTTTTCGTTGGCACTACCTACACTTGAGCACTAAAACTAAACGATTTAGCGTAAACAGGTAAACCGACCGTTGTTTTGAATTGGTGCTTGATATTACTGGTGAAACTTACGTATAGGTCTTCATAAAAAAACATTATGGAGTGATTTTCTCTTTCTTCAACCTGCCTGTACCAATTCTCAGCATTATAAATTCCCACCGATATGTATAAAAGAGACTGAATGTATATTAGCAACCGGTATTTTGACAAATTTTGACGTTGGCGGGACTTCAAATTTATCAGAGGTAAGATTTAGTTTTGAATACAATGAAATTATCGAATTGTCAGTAAGAAGGGAACGATTATAAAGATCAATAATCACATTTAACTCTGAAAGTACGTCTGCTCCATCGAAGTAGTTATGAAGCTTACAAATGTAAAAATCCATAAAGTACCTCCTTGCTCTTGAAATTCAACGAACATAGTTATAGCCACGTTCTTGTTTAACGTGTGTTTACTTAATGCTGTAATTTTGTAATTGACTCACAATTTTTCCAAATACTTTTGTCGAAATACTTGGGATCAATAAATGAAGATGAGGAAATGGTGAAGAAAAATTAATATATGGTAAGATATTCCCATTTATATTAATATCTAGGTATCGCGTGGGTCATGTGAAAATTGTGTTGATCTTCATTAAAATTTACGGTCTTCTGTCCAATATCACAAAACTGGTCCATTTTCTGCTGATAATTGGGTTCCACACATTGTTTTGTGTTTTCCCACTAATGTTTTAAGCTTTAAGATAGTATTCGTTAGGTGGAACATTTATTTATTGTGGTTTCCACGAGAGAAACTATCTTGTTTTGTCTGACCTCTTTGACTTGTCTGTCTGCATTAGTATACTGACCTTGTATCCATTGGTTCAGGAGTTGGAAAATTGTTCCTTGGTAAGAAATGGGGGTTAATTGCGATCCGAAACTGAGGTTTTGATTTAATATTGTTCTGGCATTGGTTTTTTGAAGGACTAGGTCTTTGATTTGATATTGAGGTTTTATTTTAATTAAGTTTGACGGCGTTTTGAGGTGTAACTTTGATATGTTTGAGGAACGTTGCCATGTAAATCGGTGAGACACATTTCCTAAAATAGTAATTTTTTGTCTGAAAGTACATTTATTTGGATAACTGTCGTGCTTGTATAAATTATTATTAATAATTGGCATTTTTCTTAATAATTTTTCCGGTTCAGGGCATATCATCAGCTCCCTTCTCCACAAGTATTTAGGTATATCATCACACACTATAGTGATAAACAAATCTCAAGTAACCGAGAATTGTCTAAACTCCTACTTGTGCGATTGCCATGAGATTGGCGTACAGTGTACCGTCTGCGTCTTCTTCCATTTTTGTTTTATTACTCGATCTTTAAGATGTTATTTTCTTAATAATTTTTTCGGTTCAAGATCAATTTTTATGAAAAAGTATTTTTATAACAAAAAGTACATTTTCATAGAATGTATTATTAAAAAAAATAATGGGAAATTGATTATTATAGTGGATGGTTGGGAATATAGCCATTTCAATGCCCACCAAGGCATATCATAAGCTCCCTTCTCCACAAGTATTTAGGTAGCGACCTAGCGAGCCGTTTATTTATCAAGATATATGTTCAGAATTCTCAGTAATTTTAACATTGATGAAATTTCTCTTCCCTTGCGTCTAATGACTACTCACGGATTATGTAATTAATAACTAACATAAATAAGCCATAAGACCAGCCCATTTCAACAATTCTTTCTACAGTTCGCTCCTATTAATCTTCTTGGAAAAATACTCTTAAACTAAAAAAACCAAAAAATAAAAATAAAAAATAAATAGTAAAATTCATGTTCACCACACACATACAATTATTGGGCGGTATTATAGACGGTGTTATTGAGGTAGTATGACTCGAACCTCCCATGATAGAATGTTAGCCTACCCATTGGGTTCTCCAGCATATTGCGCCCTTTGAGCATTGTAAGCACATCGGAGTTAAAGCCTTACCCGACTCGATAATGCCTTCGAATTCACTAGGTGAGATTTGTGATCTTATCACTATCTCGTTGTTAATTTCACCGCATTTCTCCAGGAAACCGATGGCCAGGTTAACCATCCGCGAGTCTATTCTCCTAATTTCGCTTTCACGACAAGAAAGTTCACAAGGGGGGCTGGTGAAACTCCCATCTACGTTCCTCTTGAGCCACATCCTCATGCAGTACGTTAGTGTCCGCCTTTCAGCTCTTCGTATTCTTTCCATCTGGCTGGCCGTTATGCAGAACCAGATTGGGAAAGCAACCGCAATTATGGGTCTTATCATTTGCGTTTATATAATCATCTTTATTTTATTGCTCAAACCACGTTTGTCAGTTAATAGTCTGGAGTACATTATGAAGGTGCCTCTGGCCTTTTCTAGTATATTATCAACTTGTGTGTCGAATTTCATGTTCTCGGTGAATAGTACTCCCAGGTATTTTAGTACCATGGTATTTTCGATGACATCGCCTCCAATTTTAATGTTCGGTACATACCTCCTTGCATTCCTATATATGTCCTTTTTCTTTCCCTTCACCATTAGGCACTTACATTTGGGCACATTCAGTTTAAGGTACAACTCCTTGAAATAAATTTAAAGTTTCCGGAGGTAGTCCTGCATTTTTTTTTCTGCAACATTGGCATTTGCACGGGTGGTGGTGACCAGTATTTCCCCCGGCTTAAATAATCAGTCCAACGTCATCCTCGGATCCAGTATCGAACCCTGTGGTACGCCGGCGACACACAGTGGGATTTCTTCATAGAAGCTGCTGCAAAAAATCGAAGGAATTGGGGTAGGGCTTTGAAATTTGGCACACATCTCTCATATTGCCAAATTAGATGAAAAAATTTTTTTGTTAAAATCCGCCCACAACCACGCCTACCTCCCATATAACGTAAAACTAAAAATCGTTGTATTTTCCTTATTTTCATATCTATGTTAATAAATATTACTACCAGTGTTTGCATCTGAGTCCTCAATTATATTAAAATTTTAAGAGCCACGCCCAACGCCCATATAACAATTTTAATTTTTCACGATTTTCGAAAAAACAGATTTAAGCCTTTGTAGTTTGTGATCGATGCCAAGCAGCACTTACATCTATATAAATAACTACAGCCTAATATGTTAGCTGAACATCTGCAAAAAAATTAGGGGGCCATGGCTTACCGTTTTTTTTTAATTACCAAATCATTCCAAATAAAAGTCAAATTTGTACTATAAAATTATCGAAATTTATTAATTTTTCAGCATTTCTCAGTGCATACTTTCAGGGATATGATATATGAAACACAACCAAAACATAATGTAAATAAGTAAACAAGATTCAGTCGGCTAAACACAAACAACAACAACAAACACAACCAAAGCAAAACTTTATTCTTCAACTATCATTTCTTTAACTACATCATCTAGTTCTAACAGATTTTTATTGGGTTGACGTCTTATACTACTTATATATGGATCAGATGATGCAAGCAGACGATGGAAAACATCAGTATTTGTTGCAGTTCTATTGCACTTTCTAGAAAACATTAATCTATAGTTTCTGTAATCTTTATTTCGTGCTTCTTCTGCTTCCTCGGATAGCATACCAATAGGGAGTAGTGCTGCATCAATTATGTCCTTTCCATGTATAAGTACTTTATGCACAGTAAGAGGCATAAAGTACCACTTATATTTTTGAACAAATATCTCAGCTGTATCCCATGCAAATTTTTGAAACTTCACACTATCAACTTTCTGTCCACATGTTATTATCTGCAGAATGATTCGAAAGCGATCTATAAGTACTTCATTAACACCTGTTATATCAGCAACAAGTGCAGGATTGGAGAAGAAACGCCTTGAGGTATTGCCATTGTTCGAAGAGCCAGATCCTTGTTGTATACCATCCACTCGCAAACTCATTCTTTCTTTAAATGCCGTCTGAATTCGATCCTTGTTCTCTTGTTTTAAAATCTTATTTCTTGCTTCGATCGCAGACCACTTTTGAAAAGGCAAGTTATAAGCTATATGGAGTATACATTCCATAAATTTTATTCGGGCGTGTAATGACGAAATGCCCAATTTACAAGCCTCATTGTCAATACTCTTCACTGAAATTTTGTCCAAATCGTTCATTTCAGAGGGCTTTGCTTTACAAATATAACTTACGGCTGATGAAGGTGTACGTGTAACTGTCTGAGCCGTTTTTCCATCTAGCATCGTAAACACTAAATTGTGCGTTACATTGAACTGTGTGCCGAATACTTCAACATTCGTTTTCCCCAAAGCAGCAATATCGGAATTAATGTTCTCAAAAACGGTTAACACTTTCTCTTTAGTCTCCTTAGTAAATTCGAAGAAAAGTGGTCGACAATACCTTGTTGATGATGGACTTTTATTGCGCCATTGTTCTTCTTCAGTGTTTGTTTTTAAACTTAAAGGTACCATCGATGCTAATAGCAGACTTCTATCGCTTACATCAGGTGACAAACTCTGATTGTACTCTGCATGACCCGAAGAGCCATCGCAACCCCACTTCGACGTAAGAGTGTAATTTGAATTTGTCATATCATTAACCTTTTCGCGCGAAAAACTTTCAAAGAGACGCTTTGTGGTGTGATCCATCAAACTTTGCAAGCTTACAGACGCTTCCTTTTCTGATACTCGGATTTCATTGGGATAACATTTTTTCTTCTCCTCAGATACCTTTATATAAGGTGGTAAAATATCATATCCCTCTCCTTTCAAAACATTTTTTATTGTTTCGTATTGATGTTTTGTTAACTCTGCATCCAGCAATAACGCCAGCGCAGTAGACGAAGGAATATATGAAAATTATTTAGTTTTTGAGTCGGTTACTCCACTTGCCATTGTTAATTGTTGTTGGGTGTACTGGGATGTTAAATCGGCAGCTTTGTACCTTTTACTACGATATTTGCAATCATCGAATTCCTTAACTGGCCTTCCCTTGTTCCTTGAACAAGAAGGTTGATCATCAGCAAGTGATACTTCAAATATATCTTAAAAAAATTTGTTATGGTTTACAAAGTTCACAATAAATTATTTTTGTTTCGCAACTTACTTTTTAGCCAGGCATCATTTTTCTTCAAGAAATACGATTTTATTTTGTGCGATTCCGCCCAGCGTTTACAAAAATTACTAAGAAATCGCTTACGAATGTCTTTTGTCACTATTTGGATTTCATTAATCGTAAGCACCGAGTTTTTTGCTTTTATAAAATCGGTTAATAAATTAACATTATTACGACAATTAATAAGTTCCATACACAATTCACTATATGACACAGAAAATGAACTCATTTCAATATTTATCTTTCACAATTTTATAACACTTTTGGTCTACCAAATTTTATTTACCAAATCATATGTTTTTGTTTGTTATTTTGTTATGCTTTTCTTTGGAATTGCTGTCAAGCAGTTATTAACAAATTGTTGTTATAATTCATAACTGCAAATACATTAAAAAAGTGCACGCCTAAACGTAGGCAGACTTTTTTTTATTACATTTTATTACAAAAGTGCGATGTAATACTATTGCTTTTTTTTATAAAATTTATACGTTTGTAAAATATTGAGAAAAGTTGGTGGATTTTTTTGGGTAAATTTAAAGAAGACAGTCCCACCTTTCATTTTTTTCCAACCACAACACAAAGATCGATAACGTTCACCTTTTTTTTGTCCAAGAAAAACTAAAAACACTGACTTTTTGAGTGCCATAAAAAATAACCTAAATATTTGTTAAAATATTATGGTAATGCAATTACTTTTTTTTTAAATTAATGCTGAAATACTATATTTTTCAAATATACTTACATAATATAGATACGACAAAAAGAAATTATGTTTCCAGCCCATTGAAATGGGATGAAAATCTAAGGCAGTTACTGCAGAATTTCGTTTAGGTGACTTTACCGCGTTATTTTGTACAAAAAAAATTTTTTTTAAAAAAATTGTATGATGGATTTCTCTTAACTAAACAATTCTCTACAAAACTGCATCATTACATTTTTGATATTTTACACTCGAAAAAGGTTATTTTTGCAGCCAAAATCCCACTGTGCGACAGTAGAGAAGACCGCTGAGCTTTCGTCTCCAATTTCGATGTAAAATGTCATATCGTTCAGGTAATGGCATATCCATCTCGCGAAATAATCTGCAAAGCCTTACTTTGCGTTCATCTTATATACTATGCCTTCTTACCAGACCATGTGAAATGCCTTGGCGAAGTCAAAGCTTACCGCTATCGTTGGCCTTTGCTCACGAAGTCCCCTTATGACCCTGTCGGAGAATGCCATAAGCGCGTGGCTGGTGGACAGGTTAGCCCTCTATGTGCAATCGCACCCTGTGAAACATGAGCCTCTCAATAAGTTTACCGATGTTTGACAAGAGTTCGATTGGCCTGTAGCTCTCGGCCTTTGTTGGATCCTTTCCCGGCTTTAGCACCGGCACCGTTCTCGAATGTTTCCACTTCCGTGGAAAGTACCCCAAATTCATGCAGTTGTTAAAGATGATCGCCAGGTACTCCTACAATCCTTCATCATTTCTTTTCAGGACATAGTTCGGGATGCTGTCCTTCCCACTGCTCTTTTTACCATTGAGCCTGCCTATCGCTGCGCCTATTTCCGCCGGCGTGGCCAATTCAAATGGCGCTTCTGTTGACATCATTCCATTTGCCGTGTTGCCGTCATTGATGCAATGGTTAGTGCGCGCGGCTCATGTTCTCATCCCTGTTCAAACCATCTTACATTTCTTTCGACGACGGTCATCTCGCTTAGTGCTGGCGACACTATCGAGTACTTAGCCATGAAAAAGCTTCTCAAAATTCCGTTCGGAACCGGTGTAAATCTGTAGGTCCCAATCAGTGAGTGTAAAACTAGAAAGCGCACAGCTTACTGGTTGCGAGAAACTCTCCCCAGTCCCTTCAAGGGATTTATTTATTTTTATTTTGATCGGTTAACCCGGGTATCTTGCGGCGCTTAGATACCCCACCGATTAGCTTAACTTTTCTGCTCATGGTACTATCTACCTTAATCATTTCAAGCTTCCTAATCCTATTTTCCTCCTCAAATGATTCGATCAGCTCTGCGATTCTCTTTCGTAATATCCTTACCTCCGCTTTGATCGTGGCCTCTCTTCGTGGGTCTACAGCTCTGTGAGCTCTCCGCTGGAGGAGCTTTTTCTCCGCCATAAGGTTCCTAATGTTGTCAGGGAGCCTACGCATAGACTCAGTCATCGGCTTGATCTTGTGGATTGATTTCATTGACTGTGCAGTTGCGGTTGATCGGTAGTATATTTTGCTCGAGTTTTCCAGCTAGTACATCATTAAATAGGTCACGGTCCATCCGTCCGAATCCTATATTTCCAATTGGTCCATAGTTTCAAGTTCGTCTGTGGTCCCTGACATTTGTATAGCTCTATGATCAGACTCGTAATCGTAGGTCAGTATTCCGATTTGTAGTTGGTCGCGGTCTCTTGGGGCAAGCCCCGTGGATGTCATGAAGATGTCTACATATGACGCACCTCTTGTTGGCCCGTTCGTGTGTCTTATGACTATGTTGGGTGACGTAATTATCAATTCTCTAAGGGCATTTCCGCTGGGGTTTGAGAAATGTCCACCCCAGGAAGGGTGTCTGGCATTAAGGTCGGCGCCTATAATCAGCTCACTGGATCCTACGATACTATCGATAGTGATCGAGGTCAGTGGCTTTTAGGGTCACCCGCGGTCTCAGGTACAGAGCCATCAGAAATATCCTGCCACCGCTGTGGCCTTCAATGCGCACGATCGTGCATTCGATCGACGGTGATGCGCTTTCCCTTAATATTATCTCGGAGACAAATGGCGGTACCGCCTCCCTTTCCTCTTAATCTGTTCTGCCGGTAGGTGGTGTATCCCCTTATCAGGAAATTATGTCTTGGTGAAAGCTTGTGCTCCGCCAAGAGAAGAACATCAGGTTGGTGCTGGTCTGTAAAGACCTGTAGATGATGCCGCTTATATAGCGACACAATAGAGTTTAAATTAATGAAAGTACACTTCAGCGTCCTAGCCATGAAGACGTATGCTCATGAGTGGGCCGAATAGGGCCCTTGTTTTGTCACCTTCATCCGAAATTCTACCTCGTCAAGGTATGTCAAGAAGTCTTTGCAAAGGAGTCTGGAGCAGTCATCATTAATTCTGTTGAAGGCTTTATTGGCCCTTACCATCACATTGGCGTTTCCAGCTGTTCTAGCCGTTGCAGAGGGCCCAAACATGGCCCCTCCAACTACCCCCGCGTATGACCTGTTCGCCGTTCTATATTGCGTTGCAACCCTGGCGGGTAAGACGATTGGTCGAGCTCTGGTAGCTCTCCGCTCATCGAGCTTTTTTCTGATCTGTTGCCACTTTGGAGATATCTTAGCGCTGGCCACGTGACCAATTTCAATTCAACTCAATTTATTCCAATCTTTTTGTACAAACAATATCAATTTAAGACATACTTATATAAATTCTTATTTCGTCTGCATTTAAAAATTTTTTGAGGTCTAGCCTATTGGTATATTGGCCTGTAGCCATGAGCCCGGCGAAGCCGGTACTCCCAAAGTACCTTCAATCTCTTATCAACTAGGATGCCATAAAAAGGAGTTACAAATAAGGCAATATTCCGTCAGGGAAAAACTTAAAATAACTTAATAAAAACCTACAACTAACTATACAGAATATTTACATTGGCCCTAAGGCCATTAAGAGTCCCATGATAGCCTGGGATTTCAGGTCATCGCCTTCCAACTTTGCGTAATCTCGCATGAATGGACCAAGCTTGGTACGGCAGGACGTAAAGTCCATGCCAAACATCCGACGGCAGTCGGCATCAATGGTCCCGAAATGGGCCATTGCGCTCTGCAGTGTCACCCCTATGGGTGCTGCTGCAGCGAAATTTGTACCGTTCGCAGCATTCGCCGTAGGGCGAGAGGAACCGCGGGCAGCAGCAGCGTAGGAAACGCCGCTCAGAAATCTGCCACTATCGCGAGAGAAACTGATTCCAGGAACGACTGATTGTCGCTTCCTGGCTTCAGTCTTCTCGCGAAGTAGTTTCAAACGCAACGGACATTCCCTGGCGCTAGCCGTGTGCTCGTCGGTTAAACAATTAACACATTTGACCACGTGATCCGGCCGAAGAACTGGCGCACCAGTGACCGGATCAGGACCGTAAGTCATCCCGTCAGTTTTGGCGGGGATGGTGCATTTGCCCGGGCCGTGGGACCCGGCACATTTGCAGCAGCGGTCGGGCATACCACAGTTTAGCGCTATGTGACCATAGCGCTGGCAATTTCTACATTGCGAAACCCCTGTCCTCATATCCTTACGGATTAGGACCTTGCAATGCAAGATGAACTTTACAGCATAAAATGCTGTAATGTCCGAATCTCTGGACAAGTGGAGAAGCCACTTGTCCCCACCAAGTAATCCTCACTACATGAAGATTAATCCTCATACCTGAGAGGAACGTCCTCAAAACTTGCTCCTCATAGGAGTCAGATAATCCCACGACTACCACGGAAAATGGAGTCTGCGATTTTGGCGTGTAGGTGTAATACGCCATACCCCCATCTTTAAATAAACTCTTAACGGACTGATAGTCCGAAAGACTCAAAGTCTTGACGTTCATTAATGAACGTCCCATAATTCTGATTGTGAAATTTTCGTGCTGTAGTGCATCTTTATTCCTATTTATGCGTCTGTTCACCCCGTTGTTGGCGCCTTTTGTCGCCATGGGGCCATCCTTCTTCGTCTTGGCAGTTGTGTTCGCCGTCCACCGTGCCGGCATTGCACGGGGCCCAACTTCCTTCTTATACTGCTCGTGGGCTTCTTGCTCGAGCAGTATTTCCCTAAAGCTTGACGCTTCCTCATCCATGGATTCAGAGATTTCTCCAGGTCTTTTACCTGATAAGTAAGTTCTTCTATCCTCTTCAAGGCTTCCTCGAATTTTCTGCTAATGTTCTCGTTTTCCGTACGGAGCTGGCGGATTTCATTTATTACATCAGTCTCAGTCTTCCGCTTCTTCTTGGCTGAGTCTTGAGCGGTCTTCAGACTTTCAGCCCTAGCTTGCAACGTTGACAGGCGATCATCCACGCTCTCCCCACTCGTTGTGGCGGGTTCTTGATCGGGCTTGGCTGCCTCGAAAGTACACAGTACTCTCGCCCTCGTCTTCGACTTCCTTCCCGTAACCGGAGTAAATCCTGAGTCTTGGGGATCAGCCATACGTCAAACAATTTTTTTCGTTTTGCCGACGGCAATTGGAAAAATTATTTTTCTTCAAAATTTTATCTTTATCCAGTTTTCAAAAGTCTTGAAAAAGACTTAGAAAACTTTTCAAAGTTTGAAACTTTTCACCACTTATTATTTTCACTTTATTTCACTTAACTTCACTTGTTGAGCTCACAATTGCTTCTATGGCCACGTGATCCTCCACGTCGCAGTTTATACATCTAACAGGCAGTCCTATTCTCTTGGTAACAACTCCGGTTTTTATTAACAATTTTTAAAGAAAATATACTATGCCCTAGTAATATTTGCATTTTTATGGTTATCATCATTTATTTTTATGACTTTATGCAAAATATGCAAAAGACGACAACACAAATTAATTAGCACAATTTATTTTTCCCATTACCCATATTTTTAAAATTTCAAAAAATTTTCGGAAGTTTGTTACTAAGTTAACTAATTACTCTGTTAACACATTAGAAATTTAGTTAAATCACTACAGCGGAGAAATACATGTATACATGTATGTATGTAAAGGTACGGTAAGTTTGGGCAAATATTTGGCGGAAAATATTGACCGCAAAAAAATATTTTTGTGTGGCAAATATCAAAACAGCTGATTTTGGGCAACCAAGATTATTTGCCTTCAAATAAAAAATTGTTCAATGTGACCAAAGTGTGACCACTAAAAAGCAAATAGTTTTCTCTTTTTTGGGCAAATATTTATTTGATCTTACAACAGAATTGTAAGAGCAAACAATGGTAAATAACAGGTGATACAAGCAGTGTAGTCAATTTTTAAAATGAAAAGAAAAATACAAACACTAAACTAAAAAGAAGAAATGGTAAATATTATAAACACTTAAAACTATTTTGGTAATTTTGTTCAACTATAAAACTGTGTACATAGTTAAAAATGGCAAAGTTTTAGCGTTGTTAATATGTACTAACTTTTCAAATCGTCTCTAATCCGACTGGACTTATTAGGTTATAGTAAGGAAAATTTGGCCATATTTAGAATGTTGAGGCTACTGAATATTTTGAAAATGGTTTTTTAATCTCCTCTACCAGATCTTACAATTATGCTAGGTAGTGTAAGAGCAAGCATGTCAACTCAAAAAAAGAATTTAAAAAATCTTCGATAATTTTTCGAAGCTTAAACTATAATTAAACGAGTTATCGAAAAATTTCATTTAATTTTTTTTGTCTTTATTTTGACTTTGTTTATAACAAAAATATATCAGAGGTCACATAAATCGCTTAACCCTCTAACCGGCCAATTTTTGTTTTCAACGAAAAAATTCATATTGGCGAATCTGAGGTCAAAAAAAAAAAATAATTTGAAGTCAAAAGTTCAAAACAATCAAACGGTTGCCACCTAGAGACAAATTTATGTACCCCGCCTTTAGGCGGACTAGCCTGTCGTGGTGTATTAAAAATAGTGCACGAATTTTCTTTATATTGATTTTTATTATTGAAAAAAGCCACTAAACTATTACAGTTGTTGAAAATAACAGAACTTATCAAAATTATTGAGTTTGAATAAACTGAAACCATTTTTTATTTGCCGACAAACATAAATTGAGGTTGCATTTGGTGCAAAACATTTGCGTTTCGATCTAAATGATCGGGAATATAACCAATGTCATCGTACCTTATGTCAACTGGAGGTTCGTAAGTTTATCTCATTTTTGGCTCCGAGTCATTTGAGCAGGCGGTAGAGGGTCGTCCAACTGGGTTTTTACTGCTTTTTTGAATACTGCACAGCACGTCAGCTACTTCTGCACGAAAATCAGAACGCTTTAAACACGAACAATCTCTTGAATGAATGCGACGGCAAAGTAGGTACGCGTTTACCGTGGCCATATATATGAAGTGATAGAATAGACGCAAGGTCC
Source organism: Phaonia tiefii (assembly GCA_963931995.1). Classification (NCBI taxonomy): domain Eukaryota; kingdom Metazoa; phylum Arthropoda; class Insecta; order Diptera; family Muscidae; genus Phaonia; species Phaonia tiefii. The sequence goes on from OZ008369.1 coordinate 190,059,712, forward strand.
ACTTCTTTGTTTTCATCCGAATACGATAGCGATCTAACAAACAATCCATGAAATCGACGCCTCCCATGTGGTAGTTGTACTCCTTGATTATGTTTGGGCACTCGATTTCAACGTAATATATCTTATTTCTATCATATTTAGTTGCTTTAATTGGTATAACATCAGCGGTAATAAATGGCTTAACACCTGCATAAGTCGAAGCTAAACGCAAACACTTCGTATCTTTCCACAATACGGTTGATATTTCTATTCCGTATGCTCTTCCTACAAACTCTTCGGAATAGCCTTTTTCTTTTTTGTTGGCATCTTTGTCAAGAGACAATTTACAATGCAGTATGCGATTAGCGCGAATTGTACCAAGCGAATAAATACCTCTGCTCCGCAAATACACCAATAGTGGCAGAGAAGTGTACAAATTATCAAAATATAAAATATGATTTTTAAATGGTCTGGGATAAACGTACAAGGACATTAGATGTCGCACCTAAATTTGGTGCATTTTCTACCACAGTATTGTCACCTACACACTTATAGACATCAAACCTGTATGAATATCCGTTAGAGTCACATAGAACAAACAATTTCATTCCATATTTATGTGGCTTATCTGGCATATATTGGCGCAAAGCAATTATCATTTTTGTCGAACACATTTGCTCGTCGATGCACAATCGTGGTGTCGAAGCGTTTGTTGAAATGTTCAGTAATAGGTCTTACTTTATAAAGCTGGTCGTAGGCTACTTCACCTTGTTTTTTTCATCAAAGAGCTGTCGTTAAAATGAAGGAACTTGCGAATCTGAAAAAATCGCTTTTACGACATTATTGCTCTGATGGCTCTGAATACGTGTTGTGACCAGTAGCTCTCCGTATTTGGGTACCGAAAGACAGACGTGTATGGCAATATGCCAACATACTTCTTCAAATCGGCAGATATAATATTCGCACTGCTTTCAATATTCTGCTAATGAGCATACAAATTGCTTTCTTTGGCGATTTTATCAAAAAATTCGTCGGTGAAGAAGTACAGGAACCATTCAATTCAAATTGCTTGAAGCGCTCGGGTAAACTATGATCACCACAAAAAACAATTTCATTGCGATGTAGCTCCAAATACATCTTCTCTATAAAAATGTTTTTAAATTCAGAAGATTGTGGATTTATATCTGTAGCAGTACCAGTGAACCCGCCTGCAGTTGGTGAAAATCACCGTAAGGTTTCGCCAACTTCTGGCAATGCAGAACGATTACGCTTTGGCCGTTTTGGTTTATTCGTAGATGGCAGAGGTGTGCTGGTTGATGCTTTGCTGGAGCAAGTTGGCGCCGCTGCCAAAAGTAAAGAAATTAAAATTATTTGAAAGGTATAAACTTATTTTCGTTATAGTATCTTAATGGTTTGCATCGAAACTGCTAATTGCTGAGAAAAAGTCGCTGCTGGATGCATTTTCCAATTGCTCAATATAGTTACTCATTTGTGCAAGGTCATCATCATATATCAAAAACTCGTCATCTTCACTTTCTCCTTCGCTCAACTCATATTCAGAATCATTGTTTTCATCTTCCGCAGATTCCATAAAACTAACTATCTCTTCTTCGGTCATCCGGAACAAACTGCTTTTCTGATTACGCGAATACATTTTCTTCACTGCTAATAGACCAACCTCATATGACATAAATAACTTTGTAGTTAAATTATGATAGTTCATGCAATAACAACGATATAGAGTGATAAAACACATAATGAGCCAACGGAAAAAATTACCCCGCCTGGGGTTTTTGGGTCCTTGAAGCCTTAGCTTTTCCGGAATGCAAATTTGTATTTTCTTATCACATTCTACAATAATAAATGTACCTACAGATAATTTTTTGTCAAAGACCAGAGCACTTCAAACCAATTTTTTTATTTTTCGAAAACTCATTTTCTACACAAATATTTTTTTTTTCAAATTGTAAACAAACTTTGGACTCTGATAAGCACAGCAATTAACAGCTGTCACCCACAACAATAAAACCAATATTGGTACATTATGCAAATATTCAACGAAACGGGGAAGTACAAATTGGGGTAAAATTATTTTATTTAATGTGGTTTTTGGCGGTTTATATTAAGCCCGCCTTTTGACGGATCCGCCAGTTAGATGTCAACATAATATCTTTCCGTATATCCGAACTTTGGAGGCTCATAACGCCGAAAATAGGGGCCGTCACCCAGTTTGTTATTTAACATTTCTACCTCAAACCAGTGAGCATTTTTGGCTATACCAGTGGGAGCTAAACTAGCGAAAATTTGCTTTATAGATTTCTCATCCTCTTCGAAAACTAACACCGTCGCTGCTTAACAGCATAAAATAAGAAAACATTCATCCTCGTGCATCATAGTTATTAAAAGAATTTTCCAGCTGTTTGTTTAAAACTTTTGGAAAAACAAAATTTACTTCCAATTTGTTTTTCAGAAAACAAATTTGTGTTTTCTGACAGCTTGCTTAAAATTTTTGATCAAACAATTATAGTTATGTTGCAGATATTAGGTCAAGTGTGACCACAGGGCAAATGTATTTTCCCTACTGTTTATTTGACACTATTTGATACCTGTTTGATCAAACAAAAAGAGGCAAATAAATGTGCGTAGTGTGAACACAAAATCAACCCTTTATTGATTTGACAACATTTTGAGCAAATATGGTGAAACATAATTTGATCAAATATTGCCCAATCTGACCGTAGCTTAAGTCTAGTAATGTAGGTTGTTGTAAAGGAACTGATTCAAAATATTTACGTGACCTACTTCCCACTCATGCTGACAGTGTTGCCAGAGATCGTCTAAAACATTATGCCAAATGCCCTTAAAAATTGTGGCCTTTGCAAAACGATTATGCTAACATTGGTTTTTAGTCGCTTTGGTAATTCGGAGTCCAAAACACATAGAGTTAGAAATGGCTGCTTATATCGGCTTTAAACTGCTGTTCCACCTTCACTCTTCAACTTAAAAATAAGTATTATTATTATTTTAATTTGTTATAGTGTGTATCTTAATTTCATACATAAAAAATAACTTGAATAGTTTAAGAATTTCTAACACAACAACAAAAGGTAAACTAGGGATGACTAATTTATTATTTTGTTTCAGGTTCATTGTTCTCAACAACTTCATTCGACGTTTTTGGAATAGAATTGCGCAAGTTTTGAATAATTTATTTTGGAATCCGTTCCACTTACCCTGGAGAAAATAGTGAATAAATCGAATTACCGTCCAAATTTACCACAAGCTACCGATTAAAATGATGGAAAACTAGGTTTCTCAGATAAATTTCAGTACGAAAAGTCACTCGTTGCAGCAACGAAATTGTTTCGTGAACTTGAAATGTTGGCAATAGACTAAAAAATAAAGCATACGACGAACGTGTAAACGCAAAGAAACGTCAGAATAATCTACAGTCAACTTCACGTTGAAATGTGCGAATGAAAATAACACAACGAATTGTCATTACGGGTAAGTTTTTCTCTCTTTCCACCCTTCGTACCTCTTATTATAATTGCCCGTTTAAGCACACGCTAAGTTAACAAGTCTAGTTCCAACTCAATTTACCTTCAATGGCTTTTAACTGTCGACTTTAACATGGGCTTGTCATTGGAGGTAACCAATGCTCTGCTCTCTTCATTACTCTATATCCACCAGTTCTGACTTAGCAACTACGTAACTTGTAAACTAAAAAAAATCGTTTCCCACATCCTATGACGGGATTGGGGAGAGATTCTCACAACCAGTGAGCGGTTTAACACTGGCTCCGAACGACATTTTGAGAAGCTTTTTCATGGCTAAATACTCGATAGTGTCGCCATCGCTAAGCGAGGTGGACGTCGCCGCAGGTAATGTAAGGTTGTCAGTGCAGGAATAGAACCCATGTTCTGAAGCACAATAGCCGGGCACACTAGCCACTGCACCAGTGACACACGTAGAGCAAACGAAGTTGGAAAATGAAAATTTTCATTTGCGACTACGAAATTTTGACTAAATCCATCTAATAGGAAATTTGTCAACTATTTCAACTATGCAACCGATAGTAATATCAGATTTTTAGTTTTGAAGCTATAATCTTTCAAAGTTGATCGACTTTCGGATTTCAAAACAACACACCATTTTTTGGTAATTTGGTCCGATTTCAGGTGTAATATCACGAAATCTAGGCTTTTTCGTATTTTTTTATTTCTATTGATTGATGTATTTATTAAATGTATAATAATAAAAAAAATTTACTATTTGCTTTGTTTATCTCCATTTCTTCACTATTTTTCAACTTTCAAAATCTGTTCTTTGATTATTCTTTTACATAATTCAAAAGGATGCAGAAAAAACTACTCATTGAAATAACTTAAAAATTACTTTGGCGTACAAATAGTCAAGCATCCATTCACAAAACAATATTGACTTATGGACCCTACACGTAGGCACAAATCTTATTCGGACACGTGTATAATATCAGCATTGCGTAATTCAACCTAAATCCGTATGTATAAGTATGCAGGTAACAGGTACAATTTTAGGGATGGTAGCATAACCCTTTTTTATAAACCTTTAATCCAAAGGGTACCTAATAGGTAAAACATTAAACATTAAATCCCTCGATTAGTCTACGACGGAAAGTTGGCGCAACAAGAACTGAAAACATGGCGTTGAACAATTTCACATTATTTGACCTGTTGAGAAAGTTAACCACACCAACGTTTTTCGCGGAAGCTGCTTTAGAAGAGAATTGACAGAAGCGAAAGTATATAACAAATAATCTGATATAAGCAAATATTAAGGCAAAACGGATAAAATCCAATCGAACCATTGGGAAACTCCACTCCAAATTCAATGACTGGCTTAATGGCGACACCATCCTAGATACATTGACAGAACATGAACCCACCGGGAGGATAAAAAGGAAGGTCAAAAAAAGTATGGAGGAGTGTCCAATTATCACAAGAAAGAGGAAAGACTTGATCACAAAGCATTTGTCGGAAGCGCTGTCTATTAAATATACAAAGGATAATGAAAAAGTTAGGTCGCAGATTACAAAATCTGTTGCTGATGCAAGCACACTGCGACTAAAGAGGATTAAGGAAAGCTTTCCCACGCCCCCAAACGCACGCATTAAAAAGTATGGTTCCGAAGCAGCCTTGGCCTGGTTTATAGACGTAGAACTTTCCAAAGAGAAATATGAGATACTACGGGCATCTTTAATGCGATACGGGGCTGACATGTTACCGGATACAAGCCACAATAAATTCACGACCACTGCATACGGAGTTAACGGAAGTCTCTGTGAAAGCCAATCTGCAGGATCTTATGGCAATACTGCAAAACGGCTGTTGGAGAGTCTTCCTGAAAATAACTCCATAAGAAACTGACACTGATCAGTAAATGGGGCTGCGATGGATCATCCGGACAAAGCGTTTATAAGTAAATGATATCTTCTGATTACGCTACAATGTCGGACGGAAATATTTTTGCGGCTAAAATCTTATGTTTCCCTACACTGAAAAAATCCACGGCCGCCATCCGTGCATTATAGTCCACCAATAATGTTCAAACCCATAAGGCCCACAGTGAAGTACAATGAAGAACAAATAAGCAAGATTAAGCCCACAAAGCTGCAAATTGGAGAAGGAACATTTATTGAACATAGTTACGAGTGCAACCTGACCATGGTTGACCAACATTGTCAATCCCGATTTGCAAAAAGAGTCAGAAGAATTTCGGCAATTTGAACAATTATATAAACGAGGAAAATTACGAATATGGAATGTCGCCATTGCCCGCAAGGACATGGTGTATGGTATATGTACGATTTTGAATATTGTAAACTACAAAAAAGACGTAAATTCTACAAAATATGGAGAATATTCATCGAAAACTGCATCACTTTTAGCGGAAATGTATCCACAGGAAAAGTTGACCCCGACATTCTTCAAAATATTGGCGAATGGCAAAGATATAATTGAATACCAGTCTTTGCCAATTGGAAAGCTTTCTGAAGAAGAACAGGAATCTCTTAACAAACTGTATACAAATATAGATTGCAGAACACGTTCAAAGCATCAAGGCTGAGTCAAAATGAGGACCTCTTCAACATGTCATGAAGTCAAGATTACAGTTAAAAGTAAAATTTCGATCATTGAGACATGCACCCTACATTCAGCATTCTCTGAAACTGTGAAATTTTTGCACAAATAAACCCACCGGGAGGAGAAAATATTTAATACGGGGTGTTTCATATATTTTTGCTGTAGATTAAAATGTTCTTATTCGCCAAAAATAAATAGATCCTACTCATAACTGAGCTCAGGAAAGCTTAATACAGTGGATTCCCGGTTTAACGAATACTCTCTTTAACGAATTCGCGATTTAACGAACAGGCGAAAGTTTACATTGAGTGCCTTATATTACGAATACAATTTTTTTTGTTCTCAGTTTAACGAATAGATCGAAAAAATTTAAGAGAGAACTGAAAAAAATCCCCGCGAGAAATCTCATCGTGTTCAGAGTATTAAGGCGTCATTCTTGTGTTTTAACTTCTGCGGAAACTTCTAAATGTCTTGCAGAAAAGGACTAAATCTTAAAGAAAAAATGAAAATTATTGAAGATTATGGAAGAGGTGAATGTTTAAAAGCGTTGTGCATTAAATACAGATTAGCGAAGTCAACCATATGCACCATAATTAAATCAAAAAGAAAGATTTTGAACATCATGGAAGCAACAAATTTCGGTTCAAAAAATAGGCGAGCGATATCAAATGGTGAGTTCCCGCAAATGGAATTATAACTTTTTAATTGGTTCCAACAAGACAGAAAGAGACACACTCCCATAAGTGGTCCTATCCTAAAAATGAAGGCTATTGAATTACACAAGTCATATTATGGAGGAAGCTTTAACGCTAGTAATGGCTGACTAACACGATTTAAAAAACGATTTGGATTGCGATTAAAAAAACAAAGTGGTGAAAAATTGTCTTCTAACGCTGAGTTGGTGGAGCCTTTCCTTGAAGAGTTTGAGAATTTGATTGCTCAGAACAATTTAAGTAAGGATGCAATATTTAATGCTGATGAGACGGGCCTTTTCTGGAAAATGCTTCCGGATAAAACGTACGTACATTCTTGTGAAAAGGCAACGCCTGGCAGAAAACTTTCAAAAGAAAGGGTCACGGTACTCCTTTGTGCAAATGCCAGCGGCTCCAAGAAAATAAAGCCACTTATGATAGGAAAATCACGGAATCCGCGAGCTTTTCGGAATAAAGTGCTACCCGTGGACTACACTAACTCCAGAAATGCTTGGATGACTTCTTATATTTTTAAAAATTGGGTTTTCAAGTAAGTGTATATGGGTATAAATTTCTTTGTTGGTTTTTTTATACTGTGTTTTGTCGTTTTTTGTTGGTAGAATCGTTTTTAAAAAGCAGCAACTTGCCCCAAAAAGCATTACTGATTTTAGACAACGCGCCTAGCCATCCTTCAGAAAATGAATTGGTTAAAGAAACTTGTGATGGGAGAATTTGGACCATATTTCTGCCCCCCAACGTAACTCCGTTAATATAGCCCATGGACTAAAATGCTATTAGACTCCTAAAGTTGCATTACAAAAACAGTCTGCTTTCTAAAATATTTTCTTCGGGGCAAGAGGATACTGTAATATCATTTTTAAAAAGTTTAACTTTATTCGACACAGCATCGCTGGTAGCTTTATCTTTTCAAACTGTAAAGAGAGAATAGAACTGTAAAGAGAGAATAGAGAGAAGAGGATGACATCCCGTTGTCGAACCTTTTGCAACATGATGAACATATATGTACTTTCCCTTCGAAATGGAGTACAACTGCTTCACCAAATTTCATTATCATTAGTTCATTAAAATCATTAGTTTTACGAGAACTACAGGAGGAGGCCATACAAAAATCATTGAATGTTCCTCGAAAACAAATTTCCATTAAACATTTTTTAAATAGTTTTAAAATGTGTTTATAGATGTCGCTGCCAAATGAATTAATATTTTATTTGTTTTTTGTATTTGCTTTCTCATTTAGTTTTATAAATTTTTGTCCGCCGGCGAAATGTGTAACCTTAAGTTAATAAAAAACTCTTTGAACTTACATCTGATCTTAATGTTTCATTTTTCCATTGGAATTAAGACGACGAAAAATTATACTCATTTTAACGAATTTTTCAGTTTAACGAACGGGCCTGACATTGTATGATTCGTTAAACCGGGAATCCGGAAAAAAAGTTGACATTTCACAGGAGATTTGTTCGGGATTAAAATCTGATTTTGTTTTACAATATGGAAAAAAAACTTAATTTGATTTAATTGGCATTGGCATAGGTCAATATGTACTTATCTACTTTAAATCAAATTATAAAAAAAATTTCCAAAATTATTTGTTTTGAGTTTTTTATCGTTTTTTTCCTCTTCTACAGAAACTTCTGACACAAACTTTGAAGCAGTATTTTCAAGAACATGTGAGAGATTAATTCCTTCACTAGTAACATCAACATACACTCCGAAAACATAGGATAAGCCTCACATAAAATTTTAAAGAAAAGTAAAAATTTTGGTGTTTCCTTAATAAGTAGCAAATATGTATTAATGTCGTTGGCAAGAGGGTACACTGTTGTTATATTGACAAAAATTCCGAGTGGGTCATTAAGTGGGTAATAATTGTTTTCGTAAGAAGCAGCAATAATTTGATTATTTCAGTGTTAACTTAGATTAGCCTCAGGGCAGAACTTTAAATTATTCTTTGGTTGGTACGCGACTTTGAATTAAATTACGTTTAATTGCGGCAGACAAAAGTGCTCTTGTTAAAAAAATAAAGTATGGGGAAAAAACCGTCGCTTAGTTCCACGGAAATCGCAAAAATTGACGCGTATCACGATCAGGGGCTTTCTAACCGCGCTATTGCTAGAAAAATTGGTCGAAGCCCAAAAGTTGTATACAACTACTTCAAAAATCCATCAGAATATGGAACACGGTACAAAGGCAAGACATTCAAAAAGGTTTCACCTCGAGATAGACGCTAAATTCTCCAAATAGCTTCGAATTCAGCTATGAGTTTAAGTAAAATTGGATCTGCTGCCGGAGTCACGGTCAGTAAAACAACGATTCACAATATAATAAAATCCTCTGCCATATGACGTGGATAGTTCTAGAAGGTGTTCAAACGAACGATTGGAAACGAGTAATTTTTTCCGACGAGAAATGTTTTTGTATCGATGGACCCGATGGGTACAATTACTATTTCCACGATATCAGGAAGGAGGAACAATTTGTAAGTCGCCACCATAGCAGAGAGGGTGGCGTAATGGTATAGGGCACTATAACGTATTATGGTGCAACCAGTTTAGTTTTCGTAAATGAGCGAATGACGGGAACGAATTACAAAAACTTAATCCAAACTGCGTTTGTGGACATTTTTGGTCCCCTTCCTTTTATTTTCCAACACGACAACGCCCCCATCCATACCCCTGGTGTAGTGAAGAGCTGGATTCAGGATCAAGGCGTTGAAATATTATCGTGGCCACCATATTCTCCGGACCTGAACATTATCGGAAACGTTTGATGATGGCTAACACGCAAAGTATATGGCAGTTCCCTACAAAGGAGGAGCTAATGGATGCAATAAAATCGGCCTGGTCTAAAATTTCGTTAAATTACATAAAGTCTTTCTACGATTCTATGAAAACCCGAATATACGACGTTATTTTAAACAAAGGGGGGAATACAAAATATTAAATACTGTGAAACAATACTAGAATTTAAATAAAAAAGAAATTAGTTAAAACAACAAATCAAATTTGTGTTTTATTTGTTTTAAATGGTGTGAGGCTAATCTAAGTTAACGTTAAAAACCACTCTTTTTGATACCGTTTGCGCAAACACTTGTAAAAGTGCTATTAAGTTAAAGTTATGCAATTGGTATTTTCGTCAATTAATAAATACAGTACAGACTTGATGGCATCGTTTTTATATTTTGAAAAAAACTCGTTGTATGCTGAAAATTTCTACAATTATATCCAATATGTATATGAGGCTATCCTATGTTAACGGAGTGTACGTATATATATTTCTGACGACAAAACTGTAGCTCTAGTAGCTTTCAATACATACTTTCGTTGATGGTAAAAAGACCCAACGTTTTTGAATAAATGCTTGCCTCAAAATTTAATATTTGTTCCTCGAGAGCCCTAACTGTAGGACTAGAGCCAGCGAGTCTCACTCGGTAAAGTCAGTGGAGTCTGCATCTGTGGGGTGACTTTTTAGAAATGACGATTTTAAACTATCTCTCATTAAACTTGTTTAATATGTATTAATAATTTCATCTCGATTCTTTGTCTTGTCAATGACATGATTGTATTCCCAGATTGGCCGAGAATACACTTTTTTGCAAATTCCTATTGACAGCTCCAATTTTCACCAATCTTCGTACTTTTCTAGAAGTTTCTGTTTTGAGTTATTACAATCATCCATTCCTTTTTATACACATTCAAAGTTAAAAATTTTCTGCCTTACACCATAAATTGTGTCAATGCTAAATATAAGGGTCTCCAACTTATCTGATGATTGCATTGTTTGTTCCAACACGCCTAAAGCGCCCGTTGACAAATACGATAATTTAAATGGATCTTTCAGAAAAGACACTTTTGTAAAATGAAAATTTTTTTTAAATATATTTTTTTATAGAATGTATTTTTTAAACGTATATTTTTAGGTCCTGTTTGTAAGAATATGTATTATATTTTCCAGAAAAGGTCCTTTTTTAAAGAGAAGTACTTCCTTTATTAAAAGATAATGTTTTTTTAAGAAAACGTACTTTTTGTAAGAGAATTTACTTGTTTAAAGCAAAGGACTTATTTAAGAAAATTTTCTTTTTTCAACGTCTTTCACTTCGGCTATTCTAAATTTACTTTTTATTGGGTTCAAAACTACAATATATACTAAATTAGCTGGACCCGGCAAACTTCGTTTTGCCCTTCAAAATTTTTGTAATGCCAAAGTCTGAACAAGAACACAGTGGGCAAATTAACCTGTAGTTGTCTGGAATATTATGAAGAAGAATGTAAAAATAACTGTGTAGGAAGAAGAATGTAAAATAATTTGATTATATTTCGATCGTATGCTGATTTGTCTAAAAAGCTTCTCATTATACTATCATAGCTGTTCCCGTAGCGCTTCGCTACCTCTGAATTGTAATTTTAATGAAACACAATTTTGTTTTTTTTTTTATTTATTCAAGTGCGCTAGTTTTGTCATCTGGTGCAAATATATATATGTAAGTCTGAAGGTTTACTCACACGAGACAATGCAACATATATTGTCCGTGGGAAAACACGGATTTGTCAAATTTAAGCCACAGACTTGAAGCGACTGCCCTTGCGCTTTAGAAGTGGTCATCGCAAATGGCAGCCGAATCGGAAACTGAAATCTTTTGAAATCGATGGGCATGTCTGTTGTATGTATCATGGGAATACGCGGAATCAGGGCATCGGTTCCATTATAATTTCAAGTGATTCTAGTAGCCTCTATAAGATTAAATAAATAAATAAATGGTTTCCCGTTACATCCCACGAAGGGATTAGGGAGAGCTTTTCACAACCAGTCAGGTGTGCGCGTTGCAGTTTTATACTCACTGATTGGGACCTACAGTTTTACACCGGTTCCGAACGGTATTTTGAGAAGCTTTTTCATGGCTAAATACTCGACAGTGTCGCCGTCGCTAAGCGAGGTGACCGCCGTCGAAAGAAATTTTTAGGTGGTCAGAGTAGGGATCGAACCCACGTCCTCATGCACAAGAGCCGCGCACACTACCATTGCACCACCGACGGCCACCCTCTATAAGATTATTCCCAATTTTTTTAAAAAATGCATTATTGGGAGATATTTAGGATGCTCTCGAAACTGACCTCAATGATATTCATATTCATTCGTACCTGTGGTCACTTTTTTAGCTTCATAGTCTGACCTTTTTAATAGTCAAATTTTCATTGGTTTTCCCCAAAAATTAATTTGCATCATATGAGTAGTATATGTACCGAACCTCAGAATATTATTGACGTGTGTGGGCGACGCCTTGTCCCTTTGTGGCAACTTTCTTCCAAATAGCCTGTTCGTATCTGTAGGCCAACTGTAACATACTGTTTACAGGACGATCGAACTATTATTATGACTGATGTAACGGTTTCTTTTAAAAGGGGCGTAGCACATCCCACTTTCACCCTAGCTGTAATTCGAATTGTACGAACAACTTATATACCAAATCTCATCTTCATACCTCTGATAGTTCACGATATATAATTATTTTAAATTTGAAGTTGTATGGGCGTTCCTTTATCAAATCTTTTCCAGGTATAGCCAAGGATTATCAGAAGGTCCTGGGTACCTTATTGTGAAATTTTCATAAGAATCGGTCTATTAGAAAGCCATCAGAACGATTATTTAAAAGGGGGAGTAGCACCGCCCAAATGTCATATTCATACCTCTGATAGTTTATGGGTTACAGCCGTACAAAATTTCAAGATGTATGCCACGCCCACTATTGCACTCCAGCCCATTTTTTGTTGGATCACGAATATTGCTGCCAAATACATCCACACAAATTTTCAAGGCGATTGGGGGAAACAGTCCTCCAGATATTGCGTTTTCAAAAATAGAGTCCAATAGGCGGGGCCACGCCCACTTCAGATATCAAAAATTCAAGTACCCTATTTCCTACATTCTGTGAAAATTTCAAAAAGATCAGTACAACCGTTTTCGAGGCTATACGGTACTAAAAAATGCAAACAAACAAAACAAACACAGTATCTGATTTACTCAAAATTAATCATTACCATTGAAAAAGTCTTTAAAACTCATAATATAATCATTAATATATCACTTTAATAATAAAACTCATAATGATTACGGTCCCTGACTTCAGTGGATGAAGGAACAACAGACGACGACGGTTTCGGAGATAAGAGAAGGCTGTCCAAATTATCCAAGTTATGAGTTACTGACACAATTAAATTATGTCACTAGAAGCTTTTTTTCAGTCTTGGAGAGTACGAGATATCTTCAGGTCATTTAAAAGTATCAAACATATCCTCCAACGATTTAAGTTTCAAACTAATAGAGACAAAATCAGTATTTGTAGTTTGAAATCCTTTCTTTGCCTCCTTAAATACCTAAGCTCGCTTTCATTAGCCGTGATTATATTATAATGCTTACCATTGAAACAAGCACACTTCACATGGGCATGACAGCAAAACTATTTTACATCGAGAAAAAAATTTCTTAGACCCAAAGTATAAATAAGAATCAAGCTTTCTGCTGAAGGGAAAATATTTTCGTTAAAACACATATTTGAATAAATAATAGGTTTTTATATTCTGTCACGTACAGACAAATGGTGTCACGTATACGACATAGTTGAACTTAACCTTATAAAATAAATAATAATCAATCGTCAAATACAGTTTTGTGTACAGATTTTCTATGCTTTCTGGACTCCAGGACTTCCTCCTAACCGTTAACAAAATCAAAGTTTGAAATTTCAGGTATCGCGTTGGTATTTTTCCATGGCGATGTGGACGTAATTTTGATGAAAAATTCCGTAAATACATTCGAAGAAATAAACACTTATTTTTTCACTCTAACCAAATGTGAGTATTGCACAAAAGTGATGCACATCTCATAAAAAAAAATGGTTTTCCATTGCATCCCATGAAGGGATTAGGGAGAGATTCTCACACACAAGTGAGCTGTGCGCTTTCTAGCTTTACACTCACTGATTGGGGCCTACAGTTTTACACCGTTTCCGAACAGTATTTCGAGACGTATTTTCATGGTTAAATACTCGATAGTGTCGCCGTCACTAAGCGAGGTGACCGCCGTCGAAAGAAATTTAAGGTGGTCAGAGCAGAGATCGAACCCACGTTCTCATGCACAAGAGCCCGGCACACTACCATTACACATCTCATAATTTTTATAAATTATTGTAGATAAAAATACAATTGTGCTAATTTATGCACAATAAAAAACCAATATTTTGGAACGACTTTTTCATGGAATGCTCCTACTGACACATATCTACACAATTATTTCTACACCGTGTAGAGATGACTGAATATTTACCAATTTATTTAGTTAAACCATGAACCAAAAAATATTCGTTTTTATAACGGTTGTACTTATTTATCGGAGGAGGTCATAATTCCAAAGTAAGTTTTGGGTCGATTTATTTAGGAATTACAAGTCTATATTTATCCGAACTTAAACTTAAATCATATTTTATACAACAATGTTGAGTTTGAAGATACATTGTAAATACTTATGAAGACTAGAAACATCACAAGAAACAATACACAAATAATAGACACTTTTACTTTTACTGTGAATGTTCCATTCGTTGAACACAATTTTGGAGTGCAGCTTCATTCAGTTTTCTCAAAAACAATATAGTTTGATCCCTTGGAACGATAGCGGCACTCAATATTATTTTATGCATATTTTTGTACTACAATATATTATCATCAACTTTTATCCATAAGAAATAATGATGCTCGCCATATATATGTGGTTGTTGAGGTGCAGTCATGTAGAGCGTCAATTCCAATGTTTTCCTCATCGACTTCGATTGCAAACAAAAGTGTGTCTTCTAAGTTCAGTAGTCCATTAAACTTTAGTCTTTGTATAAAACTCTAAGTAAACTTTTAAACTTTACTCAATTTCGAGTTTTTTCATGCCTTCATGTAAGTATTGATGGGAGTATAAAGGGTATATGGCATATTCACTCTATTGCTTTTTGGATTTAGACCGATGGTGTTGTTTTTGAATTTTTTTGCATGGTTCTTAACTAGTTTTCTTTTATGGAAAAAACCCAATATTTTATGGACATGAACCTCAAATAGCAAAAAAAATCATCATCATTCTTTTATGCCGTTCTTTTGCACTTGATGCTATTGAAATGTACTAACTTTTTTTGTCAGTTGGTAGAAACTGAATACCAACCGACGTGGCTTAACACACAACTCGTCGTATGGCTTTGGCGGAATGGAGGGTCAACGGTACTGTAGTACTTACACAAAAACTTCGATAATAACCAAACACTATTGTAACAGTTCGTAACTTGTCCATTTTATCTGTAGGCTTAATCTCGCACATACTCTTGAACATTCAATTTCCTACCTTTTTTGGATGAGCGTAAATGTTTGTGTGTTTCTTTTCTGTTAACACCAAAATTCTGGCAGTATAGAAAGGGACACTGAATGTTTGTTTTTTATTTTTTTTTGTTGGTAATCAGATTTTGTGTGAGTACATTTTGCCTATAGATATACCGAATATACAGTGGCAAGTAAAATTGAAACAACAGTCGACACCGCTACACGGAAACAGCATAAATGCAAATATTACCTTTGAGTTATCCAAATTTTCCTATCAAGCGGAAAAACATGAAGCTTTTTTCATTTGAGAGCGCTTGTTTAGTTGCCAGACTATTTTGTCTACTGCTACACTCTATTGCGTAATTCAGACTAACGTAATATAATGTATACATATATACATATAATTAGTGAACTAAAAATTTGTTAATGTTGAATAAAAGAGATTTTATTTTAAAGTTTGTATTCTTTTTAACTTTTCGTAATGAAACTACACAAATACGTTAATATTATTATATAATTGAAAATCTAATCGTTTTATTCATTCGACGATGAATTTGTATATGAAGGACATTTTTTCTGTAAAAGTCGACACCTTGCAATTTGAATTGAGTTTCTTCTTCATCGCGTGTTAAAATGTAATTATAATCTTTCATAAATTCAACTCCACGCTCTGCAGCGCCATTAACGACAAATACATTTTGGAGGAATTACGAAGAAGTTTGAGCTAGGTCTAAGTCGAAGAAGTCAGCTAGAAGTTCGAAATTGATAAAGACACTCTGTTTTACTTTATACGACACAAAATCAGATAAATCACATGTCAACAAATTTGGATATGTACGAAATTTAAAAAAATTTACAGCAGAAGCTTTCGCTGTCAAACGATTCACCGAATTTGCTTGTTTTAGAGGTAAAAGCTCGGATCGAAAAATGCTCGTCCTACTGTTTCGGAAATCAACTACCACAAGTAATTTTGTAATTACCGAATCATATACATATAACTTCATCGATTTTTGAAACTTCGAAAGCGGCGCGAAAAAATATCAATTCTGATTAGGGCATTTCATAGAATAATATAAAGTTGAACGAAAAAAATTGGAATATCTCAAATACAATTCAGCTCACTACACTAAAAGAATAATGCTTCGTCGTGTGTCTGAAACATTTTCGTTAACGTTTTTACGTTGCTACAATGAAAAGTTTCGAATATCAGATAATTTGGTAGTCGTTGCAACGAAATTTTTTTAATTGTGTAGAAAAATGGCTGAAAACTCAAAAAGGAATTGCATGAGATTTAAACTATTGATATTTGGTGTATCTCTAACTTTTTATTAATTATTTTTATTATTTATTTATTTTGATGTTTTGCCAACATTTATAGGTGACGAAACAATTTCGTTATTGCAATGAAACTAAGTTTTATGAAGATAAAGGGAGAAAGCAGTCAAAAAAAAGTGAGCATAACAAAGAGTACAGCAAAAGGAAATGGTGAGCGTGAGTGCTGGGTCACGTACACATCTTAAATCAGTTCATTTACAACAACCGAAAATGGTAGCCATTTTTCTCCACCGGAATAATTTAAATAAATTTTTTAAAACAGCCAAATTAGTTCAACTTAGTAAATTAATAATATTTTATTCAGAAAAATAAATTGTGTGAATTCATGTGTTTGCTGTGATTTGGGTTCAGGTATTTGTAAGACGATCATAAAAAGTAACAATTTAACGTACAATAAAATACATCCAATCGAACTTTTAACAAATTTGGCTAAAATATATAAAAGGGCAGTTGAAGAAAATGCTTACAGAGCGATCAGTGGCTTACAATTGAATGATAGAACCCTCAACACAACAACAATTGCGTACTTTAAGAAACAATTACGTGGTTCTATGTTAAAGAAAATTTGGAATATAGATCAATTGTTGTGATGAAATCCTTACCGGAGTAGTTATTATGTTCATGGTAAGAACAGACATACGTAGATATGTACATGTCTTAAATAAAAATCTTAATAATAAATTCCTCACATTTTTTGTTAATTGCAGGACCTGAGTACAACATCCACAATAACACTCAACCCCTCGACTACCATAATCTTTCTCCAGACGAGTGGAATGGATATAATATATTTAGCAAATTCAGACCAAATTCAAAATTTTTTTTATCAACACCTCCAATGTAATACTAACAGTGTACTTATGTACAATAAGCAATAAATAATTTCAAACACACTTCAACACATTCATTACATCAGTGAAACAAAATCATTGCAGCAATGAAATAAGTTCATAGCATCAACGAAACAAATTCATAATAAAAAATAAGCAAGCAACTTCATTGCTGCAATGAATTCCAAGAACGATACTTATACATTGCAACAATGAAACAAATTCGTTGCAGCAACGAAACAAAGGGATGAAAATCATTGCAGCAACAACCATACGTTCTTCGCAGTGACGAACAATTTGCAGTTGATTAACACATTTTCGTAGCGGGAATGAAACTGTACGTTAGCTCACTTTCGATGACGAAAGTTGTTGAGGTGATGAACATTTTCATCCCTGTGGCGATGCTTCTCCATTCAGTGTAGCAGTCAACTTGAAGTGATAACGAAAAAAAATTGGAGGTAGTAAATTGTCTTCGACATGAATCTGATATGATATGTTCGACCACATGGACGAAAAATACCATTATTATCACCATGGAATGTGATCGTAAGCTCGAAGAGTTCCTCATAATCGCCATGTATCTGAATCTTTTTGATCTCATTTCGGAAAAACTGTTTGATTTGTTCACATTCATCGTCGGAAATTTTCCATTTAACACTTGAACTATCGAGGCCACTTCTGAATTCATCCCGTTCATGTTGTTCCATGATTCAGCGAACCGTTTGAAATTGAGGGTTTCTGGTACACAGCTTTTACCGTACTTCTTCTCGAATATATTTATTAGGAAAATCTGATACATGTAATGACGGCATGCAAAATTCTGATCATCATAGGATCAGCTTCCACTGCGCTCCCCTTTCATGGCGAATTATAAAGGAGAGAAGTACTAATTGCACAATTAGACCCCAGGGGCCCCAATCAAATTACTTACGTGATTCTTACAATTCCAATGATTTTCCTTATTTCAAAAATTCCAAAATGT
Source organism: Phaonia tiefii (assembly GCA_963931995.1). Classification (NCBI taxonomy): domain Eukaryota; kingdom Metazoa; phylum Arthropoda; class Insecta; order Diptera; family Muscidae; genus Phaonia; species Phaonia tiefii. The sequence continues at coordinate 190,078,024 of OZ008369.1, forward strand.
TTTTCCAAACATTCTTTATCTTCCTCATTTCTCGTTGTCGACAATGCATCGGCAGCCGCAAAGCCAAAAATATTGTCTAACGCTCCAATGAAAACATCATATTTTTGTTTCATTCCAGCTGTCATTTTCCCCACTTTCAATTTGTTAAAGTTTTTACTATCTTGGATTATTTTAAGAAGCTTTCCAGAACATTTCTAAGTATCAACGAGCTTGTTGCCAAAATATTACAGCCGTCTTTCAATCCATTCTGAGGATAGTGTTAAGAATCGCATTATCGTAACTTGGCTCCCACAATTGCATGTGATACATGCCCAATAAAAACAATTGGTCGTTGTTTTTCATCCGCTGTACGTGTTTTCAATGTCAAAACAGAGCATGTCCATTTTCAGAGCACGATGACATTAATTTAGAATAAGAATTAGAATTAAGACAATATATCATAGGTGAAATTGTATTTTCGCTTCTTTCGTATACTTGCTGAATGACGAGACTAGTTGAATGAACACCTACAAAATTATTACGCTTTTCTCATCTGAATTACCTGTAAAAAACTGTTTCCACAAGTTTCCTAAAAGCTACTAATGAATGGGCGAAACTGTCTTAAGTGCTACGAATTTTTACCTGTAAAAGTTTTTATCGTATGCAACATTTTCTGAAAAGGCCTTGCGAATTTGTGCGTCTGTAGCTATTTAAAATTTAAGGATTAATGATAACACTACAGTTAAGTGTGGTATAGCTACCAGTTCAGTCTCATTATATCTTTGACGTTTGGGAATAAGGTCTTAAGTCAAAAAAATGCATTTTGGGTTTTTGATTGGGTTTAACTCAATTTTTTTTCTCTTTCGTTTGGTATTAATAACTTAAATCTAGCACAACTCCATCCAATCGTAATCATTTGCTCTTTAGGCAATAAGTCAGAAAATTTCATATATAAATAATTTTCAATTTAAAATTACGAAAAACTACAGTTTCTGACTTAAGACCTTATTCCCAAACGTCAAAGATATAATATGGTGTTTTGGTTTCACCCATTGCACACTGGTCTAAAATTAAGTTTTTTTGATGTTTAATGGTCTTAGAACAAACCCATTATATACAAAATTAAATTTGTTTATCATTTGTATTTGTTATATCGTAGAGGGTGATTATACATAGAATTGGATATCTTTCTTTTGATCTTACCTGGTGTTTACACGGGCCAGTTTTGCTCCGACAGTAGCAACACATTCACATATTTTTACTACCACATTTACACTTCTCTCACTTGCCTCGCAACTGTCTCTGATTTTTCGCCGACAGTCTCTTCGGCAAGAGATTTGACATAAGCGGCCAGACAATGGCTGAACTAGTAAAGGTTGGCGCAATAGAACAACTGATTTTACTTTCTTATGACTCCATCTGTTAAATTCAGTGTATTTTGTTGTTGTACTTTTTTGTTTACTGTGTTCGTTCATATGGATCTGTGTTGAAGTTTATGATTAGTCATGAAACAAAAAACAAATGCCTGTTGTTGGTTCACACAATTACAACAAATCCTACTGCGTCAACCTTTACTAGTTCAGCCATCGGCCATATCGGTGACGTTTCGTAGTAATTTGAAAAAAAAGCAAAACATCTCAAACGACTTTACAAATTGGAAAATATATTTGTATTTGAAAATGTTGATAATACAAACATATAAACATGAATACATGTCTAATTTTGTAGAGTACATCAGTTCCATTGTAATTTGGAGAAGTAAGACAAAACACAATGGCAAAAGAGCGAAGAAATAAAAAAATCAGAGCACGAAATTTAACGAAACGACACTGTCGGCGGTTGCTTAAAACTGTACTGTCATTATAACTGGCTGGACGCGTACGTTACACAAACAATTTTTGTCTTTGTGGCAACTAATACATATTCTCAACTATCTTGTCTCAAACTGTCCCGTGTAAACGCACCGTTAGTAAAGTTGAACTAAAAGGACACTTTTACTACTCTTACACGTATGTAAATGGGAGTCGGAGCTGAGATTTCCTAAATCCTATCATCCACCATCCGTTGGGTTGTATTTCGATCTTCCTTTGCATATTCAAAGCCGATGGTACGGCGCGAAATCTTGGATACAGGTGTGTTCCATATATCTTGAACCGAAGATTCAGTTGAAGATTTTTGTGATAGCGCTTTTTTAATGGTACACGGGACGACAAAGAATTGTTAAGAAATCTGCATCAAATACACTTTGTTGATTATATTCTGAATACCCCATTTACATATTACTCCATCTGTTAAAGTCATAAGAAAGCAAAATCAGTTGTTCTATTGTGCGAACCTTTACTAGTTCAGCCATGATCTGGCCGCTTATGTCAAATCTCTTGCCGAAGTTACTGTCGTTGAAAAATCAGAGACTAATACTTATAGTAGATCCACTAGTTCTCCCACCAAATTTAAGACATTTGGCCTGGTGTGATATTTACGTTTGATGTTGAAATGAATTGCTTTACTTATACCAGATAGAGGCAATGGTTCAAAACAACGAACAAAATAACAACAACGGCATTTCGTTTTGTGTGTTAAAATTATTGTGTTAAATACAACACAATTGAATGCTAACAATAACAGTCAATAAAAAAGTTTAAAACACATTTAAATTTCACATTTAAATTTTCACAATGGCATGAGAAATTAAAGCAAGAAGTTATTGTAATTCCACCTGGTGTATATCACTTTTCGTCGAACATCTCTTTATCACACCGACCGCATCACGAAGAGTGTGAAAGGAAACGTCAGATGAGCCAAATATTCTCTCTAGTCTGAGATTACTCTATGGGCGAGGCAAGTTAAAGAAGTGTAAGTGTGGTAGTAAAAATGTGTGAATGTGTTTCTACTGTCGGAGCAAAACTGTCCCGTGTAAGCAAAACTGTCCCGCCAGGTTAAGGCCAGCTCAGAGTTATGCCAAAAAATATTTCAATAAGCGCTTGCTTAGAATTTTATATATCTACCTTGAGAGCCCTAAGTTACGAACTAACGCCAGCGGTATACTTTCTAACAATCGTTTTCTACTGTCCGGTGAGGCTGTTGGTAACGTGTCCAGTATTCGACCTGCATCTGTGAGGTGAGTATTATGTAATGACGATTTAAAACTATCTCTTATTAACCTTGTTGAATAAGAATTAATAATTTCACCTCGTTTCTTCTTCTTTGACTTGCCATTTTCATCATCATATTTCTTGTTTGGACGACCTGAAATTTTTGTTAATTTCTATTGACAGCTTAAACTTTATTATTTTATAAATTTCTGTTTTGAGTTTTTACAATCATCCATTCTTTTTTCTACACTTTGAAAAAGTTTGTAGTTTCCGCGGTAGCGGTATTGTTCCGCCTTAAACCATAAATTGAGTCAATATTAATTATAAGGTTTTCCACCTTCTCTGATGAAGACTTGATAACCCAAGTATTGTATTAACACAGAATATTGTATTTAATTACAATTTCTATGTCGATATTCTTGTAATTATAATTTTCACGTTTTACAGAGGTCCATCTCGCCACATAAGTAAAAAAGCTGACGTTAGAGATGATTTTACTTTCATCATTTCCCTTATGGGATGATTTTACTGAAGTACGAGTATTTATGTTGCACAGACAATAAAAATAATAAAAAAATTAGGTGTTTTTTATCACAGAAAATCGTTTTATGATAAACTGATGATTTGGTGTGGTTTTGGGACACTTTGAGTACTTCGAAGGAAGCGTGAAGAACACAAATTACACAGAAGGAATGGTGTAGGCGTAAGACACTTAAAAAGGTGCACAGAATGTGCCACTACAGGTAGAATTTGAAAAGGACTTCGCCAAAATTAGGCAAGTTAGACGCATTTTATGATCCGAATCCATAGTTTCATAAAATAATGGCATCAGGGAAAAATATGAAGTGTTTGCCATTGCCATAGTGTCCTGAACGATGCAACAGGCAGGATACAGAAATGGGGATATCAGGTCAAAGTGTTGGGGTTGCGAGTGATACCTACACTTGCTGTAATAGCGAGTATAGACATATTACACCGCGCGGCACAACTTTTCACCTATGAGGGTAACTATATAAAAGTGAAACTACAAACCATACGTAGTACAACTGCATATTCAGTTTTGTATTTCGTGATCGTGTCTCCTTTTTAAAGGACTTTTAAATTTCAAAGGATATAATAGTTCGTATAATTTTTATTCGTATTTTTTCAAGCCTTACGAAGGAGATATGGACATCAAATGAAAGGGGATGATTTCGGCTTTTTAAAAAACTTTTTGTTTTATTTATTAGGACGGAAAAATTCGAAAAATATCCTTTGAAATTTTTATCCTTGAAGATTTCAAATGAAATTATCTTCGGAAACACTGTTGAATATACTGCAAATTGCATGCCTTTAGCTGCATTAGTTTAGTATTAACAACCATTTCAAATTTCCCCCTAACAATATTTAATATGAAAAATGTTATTTTTAACACATCAGCAAACATCTAATTTGTACTCACCCTAGTAGAACAGTGTTTTCAGTATTTTATTTGCAGATGTTATTCCCTTTTTAAAGGAGTACATATTTTTTTTTCTAAAATTACAAATATAAATTGTCCAAACTTGTATATCCTATCAAAATTAGATTTTAAAAATTCGTTCACCAGTAGAATGCTGCTATATAATTTTTTTTTGTTTTCCCCTTCTAAAATTAAAAAGAGTAACAAAATTACATGAGGTGGCAGGGGACGCCCGGTTGGAACGAAGTCTCTTTCGCTATATAATAATTTAAATGGATCTTTAAGAAAAGATACTATTTGTAAGAGGATAAACTTTTTTAAATACCATTTTTTTAATTTTTTTTTTTAAGAGTATAATTTTAGGCCCTTGTTGTAAGAATATGTATTATAAAGGGTCCGCCATCTAACGTTTTTTATTCAACTAGTGCTTATTTCGTGAATGGTAACACTTAGCTCATGTCTGATTTGACAGATAATTAGATTTATCCTTCCGCTGAACGAATATGGTTGTGTATACCCTTGAACAACGTTGGGAAATATGGCGACATTACTTTGAAAATGCGTTTTCGCTTCGCTAAGTGGGCCTGCGATCGACTTACAGAAGATGCCGATTTTGCCAAAAGAATCATCTTTTCAGATGAAGCTCATTTTGATCTTGGCGGGTATGTAAACAAGAAAAATTGTCGCATTTGGGGCACAGAAAACCCGCACGCATACATTGAAAAGCCGATGCACCCAAAACGACTCACTGTTTGGTGCGGATTTTGGTCCAGAGGCATAATTGGGCCAATTTTCCTCGAAAATGAGCAAGGAGTGGCCGTTACAGTCAATGGCGATCGTTATCGGTTGTTGAACGAATTTTTGTTCACAAAAATTGAAGAGGAGGATATTGGCAACATTTGGGTTCAACAGGACGGCGCTACGCGCCACACAGCCGAAGCTACACTCGTTGTTTTGGGCCCTGTTTTTGAAGATCGCATTGTTTGGCCACTTTGGAGCTGCGATTTTATACCGTTGGACTATTATTTGTGGGGTGCCCTCAAAGATACGTGTTACGCCGACAAGAGACAATTGACGCTTTAAAGGACAATATTCGTGAAGCCATTGGTGAAATACAGCTGCACACAATCGATAATGTGCTTAAAAATTGGACCGATCGTGTAGGCTACTGCATGGCCAGCCGAGACAGCCATTTGAATGAAATTGTTTTCCATTATTAACCGGATGGATTGTACTTTCAAATAAAAAAAGAAATTTGAGAAAATATTCAGTAGTTTTTTTTGTAGCATTTTCAAAAAAAAAATTATTTGGCGGAGCCGTTATTATCCCAAATCATCCTTTTTTAAAGAAAGGTAATTCTTTTATTAAAAGCTAATGTTTTTTAAGAAAACATATTATTTTTAAGAAGAAGTACTTTCTGTAAGAATATGTACTTTTTAAAGAAGTGGTACTCTTTTTAGGAAAATTTTATTTTTTAAGAAAATTTACTTATTTTCAGAAAGGCTACTTGTCTCAATAAGAGAAAAAAAATGGATTTGTCAAATTTAAGCCACAGACTTGAAGCAACTGCCCCTGCACTTTATTTATGGTCATGTCAACTGCCAGCCGAATCTGAAACTGCAATCTTTTGAATTCGATGGGCATGTCTGTAGATATCATGGGAATGCGTGGAATTCGGGCATCGGTTCCTTTATAATTTCCAGTGTTTATAGTAGCCTCTATAAGATTGTTCTGAATTTTTTTTTAAAAATTCATTATTGGGATATAGATATTTAGGATGCTCTCGAAACTGACCTCAATGATATTCATATTCATTCGTACCTGTGGTCACTTTCTTAGCTTCATAGTCCGACCTATTTAATAGCCGTATTTTCATTGGTTTTCCCCAGAAAGTAATTTGCATCATATCAGTAGTATATGTACCGAACCTCACAAGCCTACACTGTATCAAACAATTGTTCGTACATATTGCAAAGTATATCAAACGATATATGACCGATTTGATTTAAATATCTTTTTTTAAAGTTAGAAGCATTTAACTTTCATAAAAGTGATTTAAAACGAATCGGCCATATATTTTTTGAGATATATAGAAATATGTTCTCAAGTGCCTGATGGACGGACAATTATTTGATATAGTATACTTTATGTAATAGTCAAATATTGACGTATGTGGGCGGCATCTCGTCCTTTTTGTCAACTTGCTTCCAAATAGCCTGTTCGTATTTGTTGGCCAACTGTAACCTACTGTGAAGTTTTCAGGACGATCAAACTATTATTATGGCTGCTTTAACGGATTCTTTTAAAAGGTGCGTGGCACATCCCACTTCCACCGTGGATGTAATTCACACTGTACCAACAACATATATACCAAATCTCATCTTCATACAGTTCATGAAATACAGCCATTTTAAATTTCAAGTTGTATGGACGGTGCCACCCCCTTTATCCAATCACTACCAAGTATAGCTAAGGGCTATCAGCAGGTCATCAGTACCACATAACATATCATAACAATCAGTCTATTAGAAAAGCCGCCAGAGCGATTTTTGAAAAGGGGGCGTGGCACCGGCTACTTCCGCACTGGCTGTAATTCATACTGTCCCAACAACATATGTATATACCAAATTTCATTTATACGTCTGATAGTTCATGAGATATAGCTACCCACAATTATAAATCGTATGTGCGGTGTCACGCCCCTTTATCCAATCACTACCAAGCATAGCCAAGGATTATCAGCAGGTCATCAGTACAACAGTGTGAAATTTGCATAACAATCGGCACATTAGAAAAGCTGTCAGATCGATTTTTGATAAGGGGGCATGGCAACCCACACTTCCACCCTGGTTGTAGTTCGTACTATACCAACAATATATATACCATATCTCATCTTCTTACCTCTGATAGTTCATGAGATATATCCACCTTAAATTTCAAGTTGTATGGGAATTTTTATCCAATCACTTCGAAATATAGCCGTCAGCAGGTCATCTGCACCTCATTGTAAAATTTTCGTAACAATCTGTCTATTAGAAAAGCCTACAGAGCGAGCTTTGAAAACCGGGCGTGGCACCCTCCACTTCCACCCGGGCTATAATTAGAACTGTACAAACAACTTATATACCAAATATCGTATTCATACCTCATAGTTCATTAGATACAACCGTAGAAGGTTTCAAGCTGTTTGCCACGCCCACTAATCCGATCCCGCCCATTTTTTGTTGGATCACGAATTGTTCTCCCAAATGCGTACACACAAATTTTCAAGGCTATTGGTGAAACAGTCCTCCAGATATTGGGTTTTCAAAAGTAGGGTCCAATGGGTAGGGTAGGTGTCAAGTGCCCTATTGTCACCACCGCCCTCACAGCTACATTCTGTGAAAATTTCAAAAAGATCGGTCCAACCGTTTTCGTGTCTATACCGTACTAAGAAATGCAAACAACTAAACAAAACACTAATTTTTATATATATACTTAGAAAGATATAGATAGATATGCATATACATACATATACAGGGTGATTCAGGAAGTCCCGGACAAATTTATCCAGCGTACTCCTTGGCTCATTTCATGAAGAAAATTCCACAAGGACCATCTCCGAAAATGCATGGGTGCGAAATGGCAGCGGGTTCAAAATTTTCGGATTGGTAGTCGGAGGGTAGTAGGGTAAAGTTGTCAACTTCTGAGCCAGTGGTCGGAGGGACGCGTCATACTTTTGATTGTGCCACACCAACTTGGACCGCGATTCGCTTGTCGTTGGGTTCTCGTCTATCGCATCCAAAATTAAGAAAAATCACTTGTACTTTTCGCGTTCATAGACACTTGTTGAATGACAAAAGTCTATCAATTAATACATATAAATACTACTTACTTTTTTAGGCACTGATGAATGGACGCTTACTTGATTCAGCCTCCTGATACAAGGTCATTTTGGAAAGGTAAAAGATATGGCTATCTTTCAACAGAAAAAAAAACATAAGCTACCTTCCATCTGGCTGAGCAAATTGAGGTTATGTGAATTTTTTCGAAAGCTCTGTATCTCGGCGATTTGACTTTTTTCTATTTTTTTTTTATTCATTCTTAAAGGCATCTTAAAGACCATCAAACCCAAAATCCGACCACTGGCTCAGAAGTTAGCAACTTTACCCTATTACCCTCCGACCGCCAATCCGAAAATTTTGAACCCGCTGCCATTTCGCACCCCTTGCATTTTCGGACATGGTCCTAGTGGACTTTTCTTCATGAAATGAGCCAAGGAATACGCTGGAGAAATTTGTCCGGAACTTCCTGAATCACCCTGTATATATAGGAATAATTAAAATAGCGACATATTTTACAAGAAAGGGGACGACCTGTCCTTCACAAATGAAGTTAAACACAACATTCCCACAGGAGATTCAAGACCAATATACTCAAGGACTTATAGATATCCCGAAGGCCATAGAAAGGAAGTAAACAAGCAGATTAACGAAATGTTAAAGCAGGGTATTATTAAACCAAGTACTTCTTCCTATAATGCACCCATTTGGGTAGTTCCAAAAAAAGAGGACAAGGAGGGAAACAGAGAATGGAGAATAGTAATCGACTACATGAAACTGAATGCAGTCACCAAGTAGGAAAAATATCCTATACCTCTGATTGATGACGTACTAGATAAGCTTGGTAGAGCAAATTATTTTTTAGCCTTAGATGTGACCAAGGGTTTTTATCAGATTGAGGTTAATCTAGAGGACCAGGCAAAACAGCTTTTTCCACTTTTGATGGTCACTTTGAATTCAAGAGAATGCCTTTTGGGCTGAAAAACGCCCCAGCAAGTTTTCAACGTAGGATGAATAATGTTCTAACAGAACTTTTTAATAAAATTTGCGTCATTTATATGGATGACATACTTATTTTTAGTACGACACTACAGGAACATCTGATTAGCTTAGGGACAATTTTCGCTGCTCTAAGGAGAGCAAATTTAAAAGTGTCTTTGAACAAGAGCGATTTTTTAAAAAAAAGACTGATTTTCTTGGGCACGTGGTAACTCCTAATAATATAAAGCCAAACCCCAATAAAGTCAAATGTATAGAACATTTCCCTATACCCAAAAACAGTCAAGGAAATTCAAAGCTTACTAGGCCTTAGCGGCTACTATAGAAAATTTATCCCGGAAAATTGCGAAACCTTTAACAACTAGGTTGAAGAAGGATTCCAAATTTTTCGACATTAAAATTGTCCAGAAGGATGAGGACAATTTTAATGTCGAAAATTTTTTACGATACTAAGATACGCCAATTTTGATGGAACTTTTATTTTCACGACGGATGCGACTAACCTCGCTATAGGAGCAGTGCTATCTCAAACAGATGGTCCCATAGCATTTGCATCTAGGACTCTGAACAAACACGATATTAACTACTCAACTATTGAGAAGGAACTATTAGCCATCATTTGGGCAGCAAGACCATTCCGCCATTATCTATATGGGAGGAAATTTAGGCTAAATACCGATCACAAACCATTAATTTGGTTATCCTCTTTAAAAGAACCAAATTCGAAGATAATTAGATGGAAAATTAAGTTGCAGATGCCCTTTGCAGAATACATGGCGAAGTTAATCTTTTTGAATATACCGAATGCAATGGGAAATATACTCAAGCTACAAACTTGGGATACCATAAAAGAATTGTGCACAAGGGATTAAGATACCAATTCAATATAAGTAGAAATCCTTTTCAGACGAAACTCTCATTGAGGCAACACTATAACCGGAAACACCCGAGGGGAAAATTATCATATTCAGACGTTTGCTTAAAGGGCGACGATAACATGTCAATGAATTCGGAGAATGAATCAGTTAAACGATCTAGGCACCTGTACCTACGGTACACAGCGCCAATGAAGATGGCAATGACCATATTCAGGTAACTGAAAAACTTCTCCATTTTTGCACTAATCAAGTATTAATAAAACTTGGCGATATAGATGAGAACAAACTTGATGAAACATGTGCCACGAAAAGAGTATATATGTATATACATATATAAGTATAGTCAGGATAGCGAAATTGTAGAGAAAGTTATAGAGATAACTAAAAAGGAACAAAATGTTGCAATTTATTGCGAAATAGAACCAATTTATCTAAAAGTTCAAGAGGAGGTAATTAAATAGAGAAACATAACGAACTTTAAAAATTTTCGAACTTTCAAATTAATTGAAGATTTTCGAATTGAACAATTAATACAAAAAATACTAAAGCATCATTAATATGACAACAATCATCCGGGGATAGAAAAAACATATCAGGAATTAGAAGACTTATACTATTTCCCTAATTTGAAGAAGGAAATATCCAAAATTATAAATAAATGTAAAATATGCACCTTTAAAATCGAGAGAAGGCCCATAAAATTACCGTATGAAAAGACGGAAACTCTAAAGGGACCGCATGAGATTTATCATCTGGTTTATGAGTAGAAACAAGATGTACCTAACCGTTATTGACAAATTCTCTAAATATGCGCTCATGTAGAAATTGTGGCCGTCGGTGGTGCAATGGTTAGTGTGCGCGGCTCTTGTACATGAGATCCTGGGTTCGAACCCTGCTCTGACCACCTTCAAGTTTCTTTCGGCGGCGGTCACCTCGCATAGTGACGGCGACACTATCGAGTATATAGCCATGAAAAAGCTTCTCAAAATACCGTTCGGAATCGGTGTAAAACTGTAGGTCCCAATCAGTGAGTGAAAACTGGAAAGCGCACAGCCCAGGGATTGTGAGAAGTTCTCCCCGTATCCTTCATGGGATGTAATGGGAAACCATTTTTTTTTTTTTTAGAAATAGAATAGACACCTTTATGCCTAATTAAAGCATTTGTTATAGTATTCACATCAATTCTTAGTAACTGACAATGAGGCCGGTTTTACGACAGCATTATTCAAAGTTTTTCTAGAGAGTAGGAACATTGAACTACATCTAACCACACCAAATAGACATACTGGAAATTCGGACATCGAAAGATTCCACAGCAGTATAAATGAGAACATAAGGATTTTCAAAAAACAAGAAGAGGAAATCGACATTGCATACAACATCGATTTAGTAATACAATCCAATTTTACCTATAGTAATACATTACATTTGACCACTAAACAAAAGCCCAGTGACATACACTTGTTTAACTGTAAAATAAACATAAAGGATGTTGAGGACCAAATAGAATCAGTAAAAGAAAAGACTTTGGAGTATCGTAACAAAGACCGAAAAAATTAAGAGATTAGTCAAGATTTCAAACGTACCCAAACTCGACGCAAGACAAGAGGAAGTTGAGGTTGAACGAATTGATGGCACTACAAGGATCAATTTATTAAACGAAAAAATTCTTTCAGGTCCATGGACGTTCTTTTTGGTCCTGATGATATTGTTGACAACAATCAACCATCTTCGAGCGCAAAACTTTGAGATGACAAATCTTAACCGTGGAAATGGATTTCCTCCTCTGGAACTAAACCAAAAGAGACTCATATCAGGATACGATGAAATTGTTCACATATTTAACGTTATTAAATACGAAATTTTTATAATAGCAATAGAACGGAATGCTTCAGGTCTAAAATACATATCTAGAACATCAAATAACTCAAAGAAATAATCAGATTCACATTAACGATCAGTTTGATAGAGAATTGGGAAATCTAACTATGTTCTACATCACTCATAGGGAACTACAAATAGGACAACTAAAATACTAGCATCAAGTTTAGGTTTATTTAGTAGGAATATTTTAATTATAGAAAATGTTAACTACCGAAAATTTGTAAAACACTAGAACGACCGTAACGACCACTCGCAAACCCGGCAATTGTATTTGGATAACATGGAATATTTGGTTAATAATGACACTGTATATTCAAATGTAAACGGAATAAGTAGGTTAATTAAATTCAATTCTATTCAATTTTATTGTCTTCATATAAAGATTTCTTTATAATTATAATATTTATATGTGAAGAGTTTAAGGTGTTTTCCTTTTTCTGCTTAAAAATAACATGTGGTTTCCGTAATATTATGATATGATTTTAGTATTATAAAGGGAGGTAAAAATATCCAAAAAACCTATATGAATTTTTATATGACAAAACCTTATAAACTACTTGAAACTAATTAATGTATCATGAGGCCAGCTCAATGATGTGGTTATATTCTTAATAGGAACATTTGGCTTTAAAATTTTCGGACAATTTGTCGATCTTGGCGGCCACCAATTGAATATCAACAAGTTGGTGAAGTCTTGCCGTAGAGTAATATTTAGGCAGATTGTAAATTAACTTTAAAAGTTTATTTTGAAGGATCTGAAGCCTTTTCAAGTGACAATTTGCACTTTTGGCCCAAACAGAAGCTGCATAGAACATAACAGCATGGAAAATTAATTTTAGAATCAACATTTTGTTGTTAATATTTAACGCCGAGTTCCAGTTTTTAAAAGGATAAAGGGATCTTATAGTATATTACATTTGTTTACAATATAAGAAATGTGATCTTTGTATGTTAGTTTTGTGTCTACGACTACACCTAAGTATTTTATATTATTTTCCCATTTGATTTCACTATTACTAAAATTTATGTTATTTTGTGGGATAAAACATTCCTTCCTTTTTCTGGTGTGAAATATTCAATTAATTTAGCAAGGGCCAATTGTAGGTTTGACAGAATTTCTGTCAAATTTCTGTCTGTATTACCCGCAAATAATAGTAGAAGTACCATTCCGGTTGACCTTTGGTGGCTAAAATTTGACTTGACGAATTGTTGTATCCGGACTAGAGGATGAATGGTATTGTGCGCCCTACGAATTCCAAACTGTTGAGGCGGTAAAATATTATTTTCGTCCAGAAAACCTAAAAGTTTATCCTTAATAACTCTTTCAAGTATTTTACTTCTGAACGACAGTAAACTTATTGGTCGGTATGAAGATGGGGAGTCACATGGTTTACCGGGTTTCCTAATCGCAATTATTTTTGCCTCCTTGAACTTGTTAGGGAAATAGCTTAATTTGAGGCAACTGTTTCAAAAATCGTCAAAAATTGTATACCCTTTCTTGGAAGCGCTTTAAGACAACTGTTGTTTATGCCATCCACTCCTGGGGATTTCCTGGATTTCATTAGTTTCACTATTACAGCTATTTTCGAAAATGTAATAGAAACTGGAATAACATTTTCTAAAGTAAGAATAAGGTATATGTTAATGCAACGAGAGAACAATTGCCAATTTGCATTTT